>JASJUZ010000086.1:0-1200000 GCA_037159825.1 Tupiocoris notatus
GGTGTGACTGTCATACCGATGTAGAACGAATTGGCTGGTTTATCTCCATCTTAACTTTCTGCCTCACTTTTCCCCACAATTCTTTCCCCAATAAATCTGTTTAACCTGATTCGTGGGTTAATAATTAGAAACCAATTACTCGGCAAGTCGAGCGGTCGACAGAAAATTTAATGCTTAGCAAGATGTCACGAACTCGGAAATCGGTTACGAATTATTGCAAGCTAAATAAATTCGAAATAAACCACTCGTATTTTACTCCTACCAGATAATTGTTTTTAAAAAATCATCGCCAAAATCTTCCACCACTTATTAGTGGTTCAAAAAATGTCAAAACAACTACTCTATCCATCAACGAGTTTCGTTGTGATTTGTCGCATATCCATTTGATTCGACGTGGGGATGAGGTTGAGACATTATTGACGACGTCATTTTGAATTCCTATATTTCTAGCGCTTTCGCCACTTTGGGCCTCTCCAGAAAACATCTTCTGTATAAACTTTTTTTTTAAATAGGTAGGTCCTGTAAGTACCTTCACAAGGCTGGGATTGTCATGAATAGGGCATTTTTCTAAAACACGTCCGCTTTTTGAACCTAGAGTCTAATAAAAAAGCGGACGTGTTTTAGAAAATGCCCTATTCATGACAATCCCAGCCGTGTGGAGCTACTTACAGGACCTATTAAAAAAAAAAAATTTAAAAAACTTATACAGAAGATGTTTTCTGGAGAGGCCCAAAGTGGCGAAAGCGCTAGAAATATAAAAATTCAAAATGACGTCGCCAATAATGTCTCAACCTCATCCCCACGTCGAATCAACGAGTTTGTCCATCTCGCAGTTCAGATTTCCGCTTCACGTCCGAGGAATTCCTCGCATTCCAAAGCGTTTAGTTTAAACTTCTCATCAAACCGTTGACCATGGTACTGATCAACTGACAGCTCTCAGATTGTTGTGTACCCTCCGTCCATCTAAACCCTGGACCCTTTTAACGTTCCAATTAGGTATCTGAGCTAGGAATCCGAGGCTACAAACGTTTTCTTTGATATAGGAAACGACCCCATTAAACCGCTTGCAGCCCTGGGAAATCAGATCTCGTCGGTTCAACTATCTCAATAGTGAAACAACTGTCGCTACGGCGTTTCCCTGTTATCTCCGCTCTTTGAACTCACCGTGGCGATTTAACAGTTTTTTTAGCACTTCTATCAAAACTCATGCATTGTATTCCGTCCCATTGAATGATTTTCATGGTCGTCACCTTCCATTAGAGAAAATTTTGACTGCTTCTCCGGGTTTTATTTTTGTTTGAACGAGTTCTTGTTTTCGTTTCCAAATACTCTCAATACATCCTCTCTCACTCCTTACCTGCCTGATACTCTCATAACGGGTACTGTAGGTATAATATTAGCTCTCTGGCGAAGGCATTCGGTCTACCCTAACGTGGGAATTAAATCCCCTATCGGAACGCTCGTTCGCCAATGCAGTGAATTTTCGGTATTTCCAATCTCTAATAATCTCTGGTTGGAAGTGAGCCTACCGTAGAAAGCCAAGTTATCGATCAATACTGCTCGAATGGCTACCTGCATGGGCCGTTTTTGGTTGGGGTTCATCTTGGTTAAAATGAAGGGTAAGTTAATGGAAGGTTTGTGGATGGTAAACACGTTGTGCTTCGGTTCAAAAGAGAGGGCAACCCGTGGCTTGGAAATTCGACGAGAGACCGTAAACTGAGTGGTTTGTTTATATGAGCGGGAAGCTTGGAAAAATACGAGAGCCTTTCGAGTGGACACTCGAGCCCTCATTTCATCACGGCACTAGACGTGAACTTCATACCTAAACAATTGGTTGTTTTTAGTACTTAAACGCTCTAGTGCGCAAATCAATGTTTGTTCGAGTCGTTCAAACGGTTTTTTGAAGAAAAAAAATTACATTCGCACACCTTTCGACAGCTTTGCTTCACGTTAATTCTTGTAGAATATCAGCTCATTCATTCTAGCTACATGACAAGATTTTGGTTCATATCTTTGCCCTATCTCTGGCTCTAAATCATCCAAAGTAACCATGCTCGCTTCATTATCTTCAAAATAGTTCAATCAAGCCGAAGGGTCGGATTTTCTTGTGATAAACAATATATTTGAAAATGTAACGCATAAAATAAGTCTACAGTTTGGCGGGCTTGGGTCTGAGATCGCTCCAAATAAGGCGATGATATCGGCATCTTGGAGGAATTCGGTTGATAAGAATCATCTCTTTCTTGCAGTTCAGTAATTTATAGAAGTCGTTCCATCTCGTGCGTTGACGGGTCGCGGTCGGATTCGTCGGCTGAATGTGGCCCTCCCTCTGAACCGGACCAGTGTTCGAACTCTTCCTTGTGGTGTTCAAGGGCCATCAATGATGGAAACAGACTGTCACACGAAGTGCACCTGTAGGCAAACAAAATAAGATTTTATGCTGACCATAAAACGCAGTGTTGATTTTTATTAGATTCAATAATTTGTCAGAGTTGCTCGACTCTATCATAATTGGTCACATTTAGATTAATGTATAAACGAGCGAAAAATGTGTTTCTAATTTTCCCACACTGGAGGATTCCTTCAAACAATTATGATTCGATAAGGAAGGTAACAGGTGAAATGTTTTTTATACATCGAGCTATCGCTTTTTAAAGCTTCGCATTTTATAGTAAAACGACGGAAAAAATCTCCTCTGCTAATTTTATTCGCCAGATAAAAAGGGGAAGTTGATTCACAAACTTACCAATAGAACATGGAGAAAGTTATGTCTGTTTGATAATTAGTGCAAGTTATCGAAGCGGAGAGAACCGATTGAACGTCCTCTAACTTTAGACAGAGAAAAGTTCATAGCTAACTTTCGCTTTAGGTATAGAGGAGAGGAACTTTGGGTCGACTTGGGTCGGGCTTTGGGACCCCAATTAAGGCGGATGAAAACCCTAGGAAATTCGTTTTGTTTCCAACAACTCTAGCCGAGTTGATTCGGGCCAGAGGGCGATTTTAGATGAGTTAGCTGGCACTCCTCGGTCGTTTCAAATATTATTATTCAAATCGAAGTTTGAATCCGTTCAGTGAATAACAAAGAGCTTATAGTCTAACAAAGATAAGACAAATGCAGAAGGTTTGGTTTAGACATTCGACTCATCGCGAATGTCTAAAACTGGCTTTGTGTTGGTTTATTTGATTAAATATAACCACCTTTTTTCAATGTGCAGCCATGTGTTGACGCTTAACATCAACAGTGGTTATCAAAGGTACCTATCATTATTCAACTTGAATAACAATCAATATTCAGGAGGTGAAGTAGGAAAAAATAAGAGTAATGAGTAAGATAGCTAGTAAAAAGTAATTAGTAAGTGAAGTGGGTGATCTAGTTTGGTTACTTCTAAAAATTGTAAACCCACTTGGATTTTTACTGTCTTAGTGCAAACTCGCAGGGTCTACAATTAGCATTGAAGATGCAAATAAAAATTAATTCGGTTAAAAAGACCAATTGAGTCTGTTTCTGTCAAGCTTTGCTTCAAACCATCAAAACAGACGATTTGAATACAGGCTTTTCTGAAGGGAATAGTTTTCGAAAGGATGGTGGTTCCGTGAATTAAGGACCTTAAATCCACGCCGTGATCCGCACATGGCCTGGACCATTTTTACTCATTTGTAGTACCTTGAAACGTATGATAAACAAACCACCGTAACATAGATCATAATTCACATAGCTCAAATTTTATGAGGCGTACAGAATTTCTTCAAAATTATTCCTATGAGACCATAACCCCATCAAAATGATGGTCTATCGTTACCGAAAAAATCTAATTTACATTGATAATTCTCTCGCCATGATAGCTTAAAAAGGCACAGGTGCATGATTATTTTTGGGAGAAGTCTACTTTTAAAAAAAAATTAATCATGATAAATCCATTTGAGATTCAAACGCAATTCCTGCTAACTCTAGGAGAGAATATTACAATATCTGCGACGTCTAGTGACTATGTCAAAAACCTTAAAACAGGGTGAACTGGGGGTATTTGTGTGGTAGTTTGGAAAATGGAAAGCCGAGATACGCGACGGGTAAGTGAACGAAAGAAAATGGAAGGATGATGTAAGTTGAAACCGCAAGGAACACAGTGAAGAAAAAGGAGGGTGAGGTCGTTGCCTTAAAAAAACGCCTTTCTGAAAATTGTTTGGAGTGTTCAATTAGGGAGACGATCATTATTTTTTGTCCGCCAGGTCAACCACCGGAAAGAGAGCAAGAAAAAGCCGCGTTGAAAATTCTCTGGCCGTAATAAACATGAATTAAAGTGGCCATCAGATCGCGGTTAATGAGGACATGAGCAATGGCCGTGAATAGCAGAACAGGGAGTTCTGGGAACATTTTTATTGTAACTAGCTTTGCCAAATCATTATATAAGCACTGATTGATAGAATGTTGCATGATTGTTGCATATTTCTTACTACTCGAGAAACTTCTATTATAGTCAACACTATCACATTTCTATAGAAAATATAATTCTTCTGTTCCGTTGCTTTTTTTCTTATATCAACGTGATAAGGGTGAGAAAAATTAGGTGACATATTCACCGAGTTTATCAGCGGCTGGCCGAGTATTTCCCCCCTGTGGACATACTTGATCCTTAGGACCACTAGATTTAAAGAATTCTGAGAAGAAAGAATTCTAAAACGCTCTGAGAATGATTCGTGAACGAAAATGTGCGCGAAAATACCTTGAGTTTGCAAGTCAGCTAAAGAATCGAGCCATTTTTGGACCAAGATTTCAAGACTTTAGATATTATTTATACAGTTTTATATAATCGGGTTTAAAGTAATCTAATATAAAATTATTAAGATGTTTGCTTCCCAGTTCTCAATTTTTTCGTTGCGCAAGAAAATCGGGAGGTATAGGAAACTGGTCGAATTCTGTGACGGCATTCTACTTCGGTATCGTTATACGAGTTTTCAGAGGCATAAGAAAATAATGTTTTTTCAACTCATACCCTAGCCGAGCGTTCAGCGAAAGGTATATTACGTAGAACGGCGAAATTTCACAAAGAAGTACTATGAAAGGAATTTCTGTCAAGCGGTGGGAGAATATTTTCCCTCCCATTCTCTGCGAAAAGATTAGTTGGGTCACCGCATGAATCCGCGTTGAAAAATTAAAAACCGTTCCCCGTTTTTGTCAGAGGTTATGATATATTATTATGCAAAAATGAAGAGACATGATACAACTTCAAGATATCACAACGGTGAGAAAAAATTATAATTAATAGACTTCTGTGTCTTATTATACTCCTACTTCATTTATATACTAGTAAAGAATAGAATACCTATAATTTATTGTAAAAACCTATATTGCAATGGATACGGAATATAAATTAAGTCATTTAGGTCGGTTCATCGTGAGCAAGTTGAACAAATTTATTAGGGATGTTTAGTACTAACCTTTTTCGTTGCTCTAACCCAAACTTTTTCCCAATTCAATTTATTATCAGTTCATCTCTTTAACCGGGGAATTAATAAACCAGCAATAATTTATTGTGAAAAAAAAAATTGTTTGCAAATGGACTTCAGCTAATTTTCGATTCGAAGACCGAAATAAATTCCGCGAACCGTGCGATTGTTCCGAGTCCTGTCCAAAAGTTGGGGAGGGAAACTTTTATGAAAAATGTTCGAGTTACAAAATGGCGCTATTAAAATGACTTTATACCCTTTGTTCAAGTGTTTAAACACCTTTCAGGTCTAACTGCCATGAGACTATTTCGTTCCGACTTAGGAAGTTTTATGAAAATGAAACTTTCCAAGGTAGCCCCGCGCGCTTCTTCGAAGCAAATGCTAAGACGCGAACGAGGCTGGAAAGAGACGGAAAATGAATCCACTCTGCGTATTTGGCTTGAAGGAGTGAGGCTATTTCTCGTTTCTCATTACTTCCGGCACCCGGGGAAAAGTCAGCCTCTCTCGAGCCCTGAGCATTGCCTTGTTCCATTGGCGTTGTATTCTTGCAAGACTTCGTCCATTCTCCTTTCTTACTCTTCTGTGTCCCTTTTCAATTTCCCACGCTGTTTCTGTTTCGCTCAGGTTGAACCACCCGTTCGCTTCTGTTTTCAAGTTAGCCTGTATCCCATCTCAATCCAGGTAGTTGACAAGAGTATCATTTTTATCTCTTTCACAAGTTCACTAAGGTTTCCACAGTTTTCATGTCGTGGAACAGCGTAAATACGAAAAATATAAATGTCCGCGGGAGACAGAAAAACTGTAATTTCATCATTTATAAACATTGAATTTCTTTTACGATTTATACTTTTTCGAAGATTTTTTTTCACGAAAAATATCTATTCCTATTCCATATCTACCAATAATCATCCGTTTCGGATGAAGATGAGTCTGGCGATGTTTTACTAGTCATCGGATTAATTACTATCTGATGAATGAATTAATGAGTAAAGCAAAACATTCGGTTCGAACATTTGATGTTGAGTGTATTGTGATATTTTTCTTCAGATAATCGAAACTTCAACTGGAAATATAGAGGAGCTAGAAGCTGAGTAGATCATCCTTCAACAACACTGTAGATGATAAAGTATACGGAAATAGATGTAACGAATTTTGACACGTCCGTTTCAATAAAATTTGTCATATTATGTATGTATAGACTGGGCTTTCTACCCAACTTCATTTGCGTTCGACCTATTTTACTTTATTTTCACCTAAATGGAATATTTTAATCCCTTGTAAAGATACACCTATTCATTGTATTAGTTAAGGGTTATCAAACAATAGAGTTAACCAACTAGGGGGAGCTTCAACAGTCAACTACGTTATAATGAGACTCTTTGTTCTATAAGGCACACCTATAGACTAATCTCATCCGCTTCCTCCAACTTCTTAGCTCTATCCTTTCAACTTATTATTGTCTCATCCTTTCCGACAAATTACCAACTTGGCTGAGTAGAAAGGCCGCTAACGCTGTTAGCAGAAGAAAGGAAGTTTCGTAGGATATAGGATTCCTTACTCGAGGAACACCACGCTCGGGACACTCTTTCCGAGAGTTTCATTTCATACCACTAGCACATACCAGGTTAATTCCAGTATAATGATAAAAAATAATCAGATAATACATTATACCAGCTATTATTAAATCCTAGGAGAAAACTCCAGTTACGCCATTGAATTAATTTATCAAATTGATATTGTTTCAAAAACAAAAATTCTCGACTGTTATTTGTAAATTAAATAATCTTCGCTCAATGACATTTCCTCAAACGCCTCGGAAATCCCAATCCCCTGAAATTCCGGCTTTGCAGTTTGCATTTCGAAATGGCATTGAAACCAAAAAAAGACTTCGTCCGAATAAAGATGGAAAACAGAACCGAGTTAAAGCAAATCTAGTGAAGAAAAAAAAAAAAAAAAAAAAACATCAAAAGGTAGGAGCTTTAAGCCTTATGGGTTTTTCTCTTTCGCGAGAAAATAACGAAAAAACGTTTCCATAATATGAATGAGCATGAGGAAGAGAGTGAAGTGAAAAAAATAATGGAAATCCTTTGTCCAGATTCTTCTACAGTTTAGTCCGCCTTAAACGCTTCCATTATCCCGTCAAATTGGACAATGACTGAGGGCGATTGCTATGGAATCGAATTGCTTGGAAAAAATTTGAACTTATAATTGAATTACGTAGTTTTAATTCCTTTCAATATGTCGCCTTTATAAAATGTCATTAAAGCGTAAGAATTGAGTTTATATAAACCAGTTAACAGTGGAAAAAGTGAAATCTTGAATCTCATTTAAGAATTATTTTTCAACGCTCGTTATAATCGAGTTTTCGCAAAATATTTTACCATGGTCTTCAACTATAAAATAATTCACGGGTGAAACCCATTCTAAAAGAGACGACCCAATAACAATGATACCCCAATTCTTTAATGAACACGCTTGATCCGTACAAATAAGTACGTAGTAGAAAATCTTTTCCCACAATGCCCACAAACAAGGAGACCAACTAAAATTCGATTCGGTTTCTCGAATTCGGCTAATGGATTGTTTGCTTTTGTTTAAAATAACTTGAAGAAATGCTGAAACGAAAGGCTGCAATTTCATCATCCGTTCGGGAAACGGATGCGAAACGAAGTAAAGAGAGAAATTGAAAGTTTATGTTTCTAAAGGTCGGCCGGCTGAAAAAAAGAAGTTGCTATCGTTAGAAAGTATATCGGAAAAAGTTGAGAGTCGAGGACGGTTCATAAGTCTGTTCAACTGAGTGTTTCGAGTTGGAGCTGTTTTGTTTCTCAACTCAAAAGTGAGACTTGGCCTAGTTGTGAACGTTGGTTCGGTGCAATTAGATCAGTGGCGAACTTAGCAAGACTTGCGCTTATCATTATTGGAGAAGTTGATGGATCTTTATCTTCGTGGATGGAAAATTTCTACATTAATTATTCTCAAATATATATTATAATTGAATAACTGAAGAGCAAGTTTAATTTTATAGTTTTAAATGCCTGTCAGCTAAAAATAAAGGGGTTGCTATTGTTAAAAGCAACGAATAGGCAAAGTTGATAGTCGAGGACGTCAAAAATTGTCTACGAAGGCCGAATGTTATGTGGACGTCATCTTTCATAATATTCTACACTGTGTCAGCACATTACTGTCCGAAAAGCCATCTGCTTTGGAATTCTGTTCACGAGGGTGACATTGTCAGTGGGAAAAGGTTGGTTTTGAAAAGGAGTCGGATATTGCTTTGACGCTACCAATACATTCTTTTGCACCTCTTCCCGTCTATTTTGAGAAACACTATTGACAAACCTTGGAAGAAACGTAGGCCACTCTCGACAGTTTTCTAATATCTTTTCTCTATTGCTTGGGAGTTCTGGTCGGAAAAATGTCGGGAAATAGGATTCCTGTAAGATGAGAACTGTTGCACAGGGACGTGAAGGTATTATATAAAGTACAATGAGAACGACATTTATCATGATTTACTATATTACAGAGAGCTATTAATTTCTACCCTAAGCATTTTTCAAATATTAAGAACTTGTCGAACTCAAATTTCACCTGGATCTTCAAAATGGCCGACAGGAATGATGGTTTTTCAAAATTGATCATCTCGGAAAATGATATTTCTCATCGTTAGAATGGACAGCAGAAGGGAAATATATATTCTTTTATATATTTCTGAAAGAATCACAGTTTCATTAATGTCGTATTAATAGAAAGCAAGAGGAAGCTGCTAAATATTCAACCGCTCCAACGAAACCTAGTCGATTTCTTCGTCTTTCATTTACCTCAGTATTTTGCTCAGCCTGTGCAGAAAGAAGAAGAAAAATAATTATTTTTTCAACGCTCTCTATAGCTCCTCACTGATCAAAAAATATCATATTCCCCACAAACGTCCCTCGCTAATGGAGCTGCTAGGGAATCAATATGTTTCTATACTACCCGTTATTTCAGTCGAATCCGAATGAATCTCGTTTATTAAGTTTCTCCAACGGTAGCCTAGAACGTTTTCATTAATGAATTAGAACTCCTTTCTCCTTCCGAAGAGTAGGGTTATTCAAGTGGTTGATTAAACCTTTTCATGCTGCTTGAAAAAGCTTTTTTTCACAAGCCAGCACCTCGAGGCGATGAGTTTAATATTAATGCGAGGCTGAATATACTGACGATGGTTCACTTTATTGAGGCAGATAATTATCACTCAACCATGTGCATTTATTAGAGCGGAATTCGTTTTGCCGCTTGAAAAACAAATTCATCCTCCTCAAAACATTTTTTTTTTTTTTAAATAATCTTGTTCATGTCTTTATATCTTGTTTTTGGTTCTACGTAGAATTTACACAGGGTTTCACAAATTTACATCAGTGACGGTTGAATTTCTTGCGTTTCTGGTTGCAGTTATTACATGGTTCAGAAGTTATGAGGCACCTTGTTGTCTGATTAAAGTGAACGATAATGCGAATAGAAATGAGATTCGCTGCTTGCAGATAATTCGCACTGTTAGTGTCTATCATCTTAGCGGATCGTAGAAATCAGGTTTAATCAACTGTAGATCGCCAGTGCATGGTAAGTGAAAAGCCTGAGAAGGAGTCAATGGATCCAACGGTGAATTCCTACAATGGTAACAAACTCGAGTCCCAACTAGTGCAAAGCAGTCAGAACTTAGTTTCGGGTTGTGATCGAGGGAGATTGCAAGCTTCGATGAAATCGTCTTATTCCCTGATCAGCTGTAGGATTTGCGACGGCTTCGTATTAACGTTCAAGTCAGGTCAATTCGTCAGTTCGGAAGAAATGTTTATCCAAGTGAAAACGATTAGCAATGCTCTTCGGAGATTTGAGTTGGGCTTCGATCCATCAAACTTTTCGCCGATAAGTTTAGCGTTGGCACTAAGTCAAGCAGTAAAGCAACTGCTCAATCATTAACGTAGTTAGATTGAATCCATAGAATTCGATTTTCATTGTCATCTCGATTTTCATCCTGATGAGCTTAGAAGAAAATGTGTGAAATATATTCTTCGTTAAAATTCTACGAGCGATTGAAGAGAAGTTTATTTTTCGTTTAAACTTCGTTTTGTCGTTTTGTTATTATTTGTCGCACACAGTACTTCCCCGTAAAGCGCATTTTCAATTATTTTATTTGGGCGTTTCCGAATTTTTGGGTCTTCTTGCAATAAAAATGACCCATTTTCTCTAAACTTGTTTGCCTTATGTATGCTTAATATATCTGCTACCGACTAAAGCATGGAAGTACTGCGTGATATAGGCAAACCACTGTTTACCTAATCATTATTACATCACTAAATCACAGTAAATATATTTTCTCAAAGCATTGTAACATTAGTTCAAGATTGGAATTCTCGTGTGTGGTCGCAGCTGATGGTTAATTAACCAACTACATAACAGCGACGATCATGAATTTGTGATCAATGCCAATTCTGTCTGAACTTGTGCGCGAAATTAATACTACCGGCTTTATCTGAGTATTAGTGAATGTCGCATAAGGTCATTATTCGGTGGCAAGTCCGCTGACAAAAGCTGTGAACGTAATGTTGAATAAATCCGGTCAGGAAACTCCGCGCTTTTGTTATCCCTCTATAACTACCGCTTGTTTGTGACGGTTCATCAGTTGATTGCAGATGAACCACTGTTAATCTGGGATCTTGAAATCGTATGCTCTAACTAGATCAAACGAACAGTGCCACGATTGGATTCGTTTTCAAAGTACTATGCTCGTCGTTTTATTAGTTCTATTAATAAATATAAATTCGTTCATAAATTTCACGAATTATTTCACGGAGATTATCACGAATCATGAGTTACATTTTCTTAAAGCCCTTCTTTTCTGTATCATTGAAAAAGTCGACAGTAAATTAAGCGTTTCGGAATAATAAAACTAATTGAAATTAGAATATTTTTTAACCGACTTCAAAAGGAGGAGGTTACTATGGTAGTTTAGTTTATACTTACTAATATTCCCTATCCGTCAAAAAGATTTATAAAGTTATATGGTATGTTGGTAACGACTTTGACGTTTAATTAAATTTTTAAAAGTCCTAATTAAAATTTTCTTCGCCGTCAGGTATTTTGCAGGGGCACCTCAGCTGTTTCCGAGACCTCGTAAATTTAAACAGTCCGTGAAGGGCATCCGACAGGGCGGAAACATTCATCCAGGCATTAATAATTCCTCTCCGAGCTCTCTACTTCACCCTCCCAACGCTAGCATACTGATTCACTGTACCGATGGAATCGCCGGGACATCCATCTCGGCCAAAGGACATAACTAATTCATCGTTTTGATTCGTACCGAGTAATTAGTTACCGTCGATGATAGGACAGGCACGTTCGGTAACCCGAATCGCCGTTGCTGATTAAATTCCCAAGCCTCCAGGAGTCGTAATTAAACTCGCATCGAACGCATTTACCATAAAAAGTGAGGACCCTCGAGCATTCGGATTTCGAACTTCGTAAACCGCATAGAGTAGTGCTGTCAAGGTAGGCACGCACATTTTCACAAATATGTAGAAAGCTGCGTAATGGAAGCTTGTCAAACTCCATAATAATTAACAATTATGACTTTTTAATGATGTCATATGTATAAAAAATAATAATAACTTCTGATAAAAAGAAGAAAAACAGCTACTTAATCTTGTGATTTTTAATCAAAGTGACGAAGCGTATATATATAAAGATGAGTTGGTACTAACTTAACTATAAAATGAGAATAAAAATTGGAGTGTTGAGCTATAATTTAGAGCTAAATTAATGTTTCTAATTTCTTGAGAGTAGGGATGGGAAACGAAACGAGACGTCTCTCTTGTACATTATTTATATTGGGTCGAGCGTTTTTTCTCTACCAGCCTCTTCCGGATGTCTCTCCTAGTGAATAAACAATACCTGCTCTAGCTAGTTCTACAGAGCTCGTAGAATTACGTTGGTCATACCTGCCGATACATAATTATGTGTCGAAATTATATTTATTTATTCACTAAAATACCGGCAATTCCACTTACTATGACGAAAACGAAAAAAGAATACAGTAGTTGTCAAATCCGGGGAATAATATAAAATAAAACTTGGATATGCCACAGAAATCTATTTATTCCATGTGAAAAAATATGACCTGAATCAACTGCCATTCTTAAAATGCACGTCAATCAGAGTTCAATGAAGCCTCGGAACGACCTATTGTCAACATCTATACTCCTCTAATTTAAAGCTAACGGATGAATGGCATCACTCTGGAGCGAATAACCTATTCAATACAGATACCATTCGATACCGCAAGGTTCCCTGACGTGAGTCATGACTAATGACATTGCGCTGAAATGCGTGCAGGCCCATGATAGCTCAATGCCTTCACTAACTAACCCCTAATTGTCACAAACTGCCAATTAAATACCGTCATGACAGCTACGACGTTGGCAGTCGGCCTTCATTCAGCAACCGAGTTCACAGCTACTTCATTCGAGTGCCACAGTGTAAGCAAAAGGAAAATGGAAAAACGCTAATTATACAGGTTCCCAGGGACACACTCATCAAGGGACAGGTGAAACCTTTCCTTCTTTAGAAATTCGACTGATGTTCGCAATGCTTCCATTTCCTGGGTAAACATGAAAGTAAATAGGGCTGAAAGAAATAAACTGAAAATGAATTATCGGCAGCTTAGTTTAAAATGATTGATTAAATTGAATCAACGGCGAGTTGGTACCTTTCAGAGGGAATCAACACCGAAACGCGCAACGTTTATGGGAGGTTTCCCAAATAAATGTCAGTTGTAATAACGCTCAAGGCCTCTTACATCATTACATCACCATCGAATTGATAAGTTGCCAACAGACGTAGATAATTTAGAGGGAAGAGGTTTGCGAGCTCGAATTAATCAATTGAAGCCGTACACCTAAAGCTTATTTACCTTTTGAAAAACTTTGAAGCGTTGCTAAGTAATTCATTTAAACGGACCTTTGAGCTGAGGATGCTTTCAAGTGAACATGGAGGGATTATTTTGCGAAAAGCTCGAAAGACTGCATACGACAAAGCCATCTTTGAAAAGGGATACTCGAGGTCAAAGTGGAGAATGACGAAATGGAAGTTAAACGCAGGCAGTTAATTGGAAGACGTGCCAAACAAAGTGGATTTCAAGCCATCCCTTGCCAAAGGGACAGATGAGATAATTATGTTAAAGTTAAACTGTGAACTCTCACTCCTTAAGATTAAACGTTGTATAATCCACATATAGCAAAACTATTGGTCAAAAATATTTGCAAACCTTTATTATTTTGGTAAATTATTTTCGTTGCTGTCAGTTACGAGGCGATCGAAATTTCCCGTCTCAAAGAGAGCGAAGAAAATAATTTTTTTTGTCTGACAAATGTGATATTCTATTTCGTTGAAATTATATCGCAGATAGCGAATTTTGAATTAAAACGCACGAATTCCATGAATTACTGATGCGGTTATTCTCAATTAAGACAATCGGTCTACTGAATTTATATACTCTTCCATGAAAAAGAAAAAAAAAAAAAAAAATCAGGAGCTGATTACGAACTTGATCTGAAAATTACATAATCGTAACGATATCTAACTTAAAGTTAAGTTAAATTCGCCTCCTTTCGTCAGGCTTTAATTTGATGAAATTCCAGGCAGTGATGCGATGAAAAAGACATGAGAACGTTTTAAAAACCCTGGGAAATTAAAATCAGAGCCGATTCGAGAATCAAAATACAACACGGATTCAAACGTTTTCTTTAGCATTTACCTAAGTCTAATTTTAGTTGAACGTTCATTCTACGTATGCGTTTCATCTTTCCCAATCTTTAAACTTTAAATGATAAAAAAGGAGTCGATGAATTTTAAAATTATTTTAAATTCTTTCTCGCGACGAAATCTGACAACATCGAGAATAATTTCAGTTTTTACTGACACTCAGGATAACCGGAGTCGATCAAATGAGTCATTAATTTTTCCTGCTTCTTCAGGAATTGCTGAGTAGAAATGAGAGAACAAAAGTATAGGTTTTATTTTAAAAAATTCTTATTTATGCTTAAATTTTATGCTCTTATACTAAACATGCTTTTATCACGAGGAAAGAGCAAGTTGAGAAATCTTTGGCAAAAAAGTCACATACGCGAGGAGGTCATTGATCCATGACCTGTTCAGAGGAGGTATTATTATCCACAAATAATTCTCGTTTTATGATATCCTTATACGGTCTGGATAAAAGCAAAAACCTTCCATCCCAGCGTTAAGAGACTTTTTGTTGCCAACATGTCAGATCAAACTCTGCCACGCCAAATGCGGAAGCACTTCGAAAGATGAGCTTCCCTCATTCGCCCGATTGACGGCCTCCCCTTACCTCGGATCACAAAAAACGGCCAAGCAGAACCGGCGAAACTACCTTCGAAATCTTCACGTGGAATGAAGACATGAATACTGCGCGAAGAGGAAGAGGAAATACAACGCCACTTACCCGAAATGACGTTTTTTCTGCTGGTGAGCCGAAAGTTGGCCTTGTGAGCAGAAAAACCTGTCGCACACGTTGCACGTCAAGTTTTCCTCTGGAAAAAAGTAATTTCTTATAGAAACAACTTTGCATTATGCAATGTCAATAGAATACAAACGTGATTTTTTTTTTCTAAATAAAGCTAGAAGGAAAAAATCTCTATTCGGATAGAATATTTATATGAATTTACAATGTATTACTATATTTATTAAGAATCTTTAAAACCACACTCGCTAAAGCAGAAAATCACAAAATTAGGTATTCAGGAAATTATTATTGGCCATCCCTGGGAAAAATCTCATTACTGTATAGTTCGCTGTAGTATTCGTCTGTACTATTGGAATGATGTTTTTTGTGCAGCATATGATTCTAAAAGTCATCGGTAGATAAATTTTCAACGGGGAGTCGAAACGGTTTCTGTGGGTAAAAGAAAACGAGAAAAGTCCAAGAGCATACATTTAGGACTGGCCTTCAAGAATGATACCCGACGTTCACGACGCTCCGGTATTGAAGGAGAGGACGACTTTGACTCACAAAGCCAACAATCACGATAGCAAATAATATAATAATATATTTCATTGAACCAGTGTATGATATTATCAAAATACTTGGTAAAGTTTGAAGGCCGTTCAATTGCGAATAACCCTTTATATAGTATTATAGCCTTAAAAACTACGAGAAATTAACTGAATCAAAATCTTATCTTTCTTGACATCGCATTTTTCGATCGTGGATTGTGAGGGAGAGAAATCAGGCGACTCATTCTCCAACAGGCTGTGAACCCTATGGCTCCACGTCGCCCTGATGATGCCCGAACGGGCGAAAGTACTCGGCCAGAGAATAAACAATTGGAGAATGAGTCGCCTGGTTTCTCTCCCCCTCACAATCCACAATTGAATCAAAATCGTTTAAATTTTGCCCTCAATAAATCGGAGTAATATTTCAACTCCATAAATGGAAAAGCCTCCTATTATTCGTCAATAGTACCGATAGTATGAGCGCTCAATATTGTCAGTAAAAACTCCTCGAAAGAGAAACCTCTTTTCACATAGATAGAATGGAACATAAAAATTAAGTGCGCTGTAAAACTCACCTAGCCGGTAAAATCGGGCCGTCATTGTTACTATACTGAAAACACTCAGGCGCCAACTCTTCAGCTCTATGCTTCCTAATCTCCAGATCAGGCTTCATAAAGATTTCATCTTGATGGAGGATTCCCATTATTTTCACGGCGAAAATTCTGAGAAATCCAGGGAGTTCTAAGGAAACGTTAATAACATTGTTCGAAACGCACTTTTCCGTATTGGGGTCGTAAATTGATCAGGAGGCTCTGGAAGAATGAAATAATTCATGTGGCCCGCTTTTCAAAGATTGCCTTCGAAGCGAATGGATCGTAAAACACTCCGTAATCGTTCGTAACATTCGTAATCGTTCATGATAAATTATTATTATATTAAACAGACAGATTGTTGAATGTAATTTCCCCAAATGAGATTGATTTTTCGTGTCCATAGAACGGGTTTTTACTCTCATGTCGGTTAAAAAGCTACGGAACTCGCCATTTATTTCTATTAGAAAAAAAATCGGTTCGTTGAAATTCCCAGAAAATGTTCTCTCAGAGAACGTACACAATTAGCTATTTTATAATGTTGGATTACACACGGGACTTCCGAGATATAGCATTCATAGTTTGTCTAATTAAAATTTCTACAGGCCATACGAATCAATGTTTTTCAATGGTCGCTGTCTTGAATGACGGATTGTGTCATTTGTTGGAGCCTATGGACTCATTCCATCTTTCGCCGGATTAAAGCATGTCGCATGACGGAAGCAGCCTCTGGTATAATATTTTAAAAGCCAGTCGTTCGTCGTTCATATTCCCGAGAATGAATGCGTCGTGTGGGCGGAAGGACGCGTTAATTCTGACTAATTCCTCTCCACTGACCGCGGATGAAACAAGTTCTACCCCCAATCGACCGTCCAGAACGCCAAACAGGCTACCAACCCACCCGCGCACAGTCATAACTTGATGAATCGCTATTACGAAAGATTAATCACCCAGGGAAGAATGAAACGTGTGCGAGTCGACGAGATAGCCGCCATTTTTCAACGATGCCCTGAGTCGCGAATGGTTTGATCCATCATCTGCCGACAACTTGTGAAGCTAATGAATTTAATCTTGAGCCTTTCTCAACCGGAAGAATTGTGCGACCAGAAGTTAATTGATTCGTAAAGCGGGCCATCACATCTCAAAATGCTATTGTGTGGGTATTTATCTTCTATAGAGAAAGACAGTTGAAACTCAATACGAAAAGTAATTTAAATTTTTGATTTTGATAATATTCAAAAATAGAACCATGCCAATGACTAGAAACTTTTTCAAATGTTTGAATTTTGAATTTTTTAAAATTTTATTTAGGTTTTATATTTTTATCATTTTTCATTTATATATTTTTTGCCTCTATTTTGACGTGCGAGTTACTCCTTTGGGTTCCGATTTTTGCGTGTTCAATTAGACTGGTACTTGATGTGTTTCTCGCTTTTACATTGTTTTTATTATTTCTGATGGTAGTTGAAGATTTCCAACGAAGAAATTTTCAGATTCGTCGAAGGTTCACGATGTTACGAAGTTCCGAGCTAGTAAACTGCGCATGAAATTCGGATTTTCCGAGTTCGACTATTTATGAAATACCTTGGTGAACGAAACAGCTTCAAAAGACGTCTACTACATTCTTGCCAGAAAGGGATTGCGCGTCTTATTTTCCCTGTAGAAAATTTCGAGAACATTCCCTCATATTAGAGGCGGATTTATTTTCTGTCAAGCAATAAACTCTGTTTGCGCTCTAGCCAAGTTTCCCCACTCGACTCTCTGCATACCTCGAACAGCAAAAAAGCTTTTCCACATTAGAGCTTCCAAGCTCGATTCTCCAGAGTTTTTTTTTTTTTTTTTCAATTTTCCACCGGTTGTAAACGAAAAGGCTAGCGAAAAATGCGCGTTGAGTGTCGTTCTTATTTGGATACAATTATAATAATTATTTACCCCGGGAGCGGAAAATGAAAAAGTTTACTACTTCACTTAAATGAGACACAATTCACTTACATGTGTCTCATTAATTGTCATCTACATTATATCTTTAAAAAATCGACAAAAAACATCTCAATCTACGAAACTTTCGACCTCGTTATATTCCACTATTCTTGCACCAGTCCAAGTTCCATATTAATTGTTCATCTCTTGAATAAAAAACAAAATGCACTATTACCGTAATCGGAATCCTGCGATAGCTCATCGTCGAGATCAAGTTCGGAACAACTGCTCTCATCTGAATCGACATCCGTCTGTCGGTCTGTCGCTTCGAAGAATATCGTCCTCTTGGGATCGTTGTCGTTCGTTTTTTTCTCGTCTTCGGAACCGCATAATTTGTTGTACGCTCCGCCTGCAAATATTAACAAAAAAAAAAAAAAATTAGATCAATTCGAACGTTATCCTTGCGATCAGGTTATTCTGACGAATTTCTTATAATGTGAAATCACGCTCACATGTTTAGTGAGCCTTAGATTTAGCTTGTATGAAATTTAAACTAAAGCCGTTGAACCGATTTCACAAACATCGGCCATGATTATGTCCTAGAACTAGTTATATCGTCTTAGAAAAGCACTTGATGCGGATTTGAACGGAGGGATTAATCCCTAAGGGGTTGGCCGGGAGAAGTTCTCTTGCGGTCTTGAAACTTCGGAAATGACACGGCCTCCTCTTCAATTTCTCCTGTCTCCTGCTCGTTGTTTGGTTAGAGAGAACCGGCTGCGTTTAACAAGGGACCGTCCAGACCAGACCTTCCTTCCTAATAACCACAATTCATCGTTCGCAACGGAAGTTTCCCTAGCCAAACAAACGAGGGAATCTTCCTCCCTAAAGAGAGTTAACCTTTTGGGTATTGTCAAGCTTTGCTATAGAAATTTAGATGTTCCCAAATCCACTCATTCATAAACTGAAATCAAATCGTTCGGAGAAAGAAGGAAGCGTTCGGCTATAAAGTGGAGCGACCCTCATACAAATAATGTGAGAAGCTATAATATTCTATTGTTCTTATTATATAAAATTATTCAAGCGCGAGAGAATAGACTGAACGTCATTGTCAATAAAACAAGGTTTAGTTCAAATAATGATGAGCGAGTTGGAGCGAAGTTCTCGAAGAAGACGGAGAAAAGCACTAAGAGACTTGAAAAGACGAAGAAAGCCTTTTCATATGAAATGGAGCGCGTCTAATGCGCAATTTCCATAAACTCAACGCATCCCAATTCTCCTACTCGTCAAGTTCTTCTCCACGAAGGACTGGTCATCTACAATTGAAAAATTTATTGACTCCATAGTTTTCACAGAGTATAAATGTATCAAGGAAATTGCTTTTAGTGAAATGCAATATCAGAGATTCAGGAATGGATAGTAATTTATCATTTCAGTTATATAACTAGTATTTTCTATCGGGTAAGCTTCATAGGTAAGTGAGAGATTAACTTGGTGAATACAGAGATAAAGATAGAAAATTAAATTGATTGGCTTGCTTGGAAATTTTTATTAATCCCATGTTCAGGAAGTTGATGCAAGTATTTGGATGGTTCTAAGACTTGAATCTATCCAGGTATAAATTCTAAAAAGGTTATACACACATTCTCGGAAGCATCCATTAACAAAATTATTTTCATACACTTCAATATATGAAACCAGTTAAACAAGTTACTTCGATTGTGGGCAACTTTTTCGCATTCAAATATTCCTCACTCAAGAAGATAAAATTCACTGGCATTATTGTCCTATATACCACCTAAGGAGAGTAGGGACAACTTTTCCTTCGATTTCTTATGATAATCTATCGTTTCTTACCATAATCTATCGTTGCGTTTAATTTAACTCTAATTGCATTTGTTCAAACTCATTTTACAATCCACCATAAATCACATAGGATCATACTATTAAGTTTACGTCTACAACTAGAGCAAAACGTCATCGCACAATTTTTAGTGGACGTTTAGACTTCAGCCGTACTTTAGAATAGGCTTTTAAAATAATACTGAGCTTGGATATTTGCCCGATTATTTATCAACAGTGGATAAATTGTCTATGCATCATGTCCGAACTATCCTACATTCACCAGGACCGTAAATAAACAACTTCTAGAATCATAAACCATCAACGTGATAGTTTTTTTTTTCTTTGTTTTTTTTGCCTGAGTGGTATGTTAGGGTTAGGCTCCCCCTGCGTCACTGCGACCTCAAAGTGGATCTATTGTGGCTTTAAACTTGGTTACGGTTAGGTATAGTCAAATAACTCACCAAAATCCACCATTCACAAGGCGATAACCATTGGATACTCATGATTTAACAACGTATTTGGAAAAGCTCCCAAATTTGGAAAAAAACACGCTACGCACTAAAACTCTCAGTTATAATTATTCTATTCAATTACGAATAGAATCTCACTTTCATCACTTTCACTTTCAGAATGATAATCAGATTAATGTTTGTACACTCCAAAATTACGACTAGCTCAGCAATTTATAATTGGCCACGAGTTTCAAACTTTTCGCGCGGTCCTTGCCCTATTTTCAACAGTCATTTATCAACTGGCCCGATTGGGGTTTCTCGGGAAAAGTTGGCTCGGAAGTTGAAAGTTGGGTCTTGTATTATTTTTTCCCAACCACTAAGTTGGTAGTAGCTCTTATGTAACACTGTCGAGGAAATACAACATCGAACAATGCAGTATCTCGTTCAACGCGAGGATTGCTTTAGGCGAGGAAAGTTAATTTGATTACATTTTTCCACGCAGCTCGAAGTTGAGTTCGAATTGTTTCGCTACTTGAAATAGAGGATTGACAAAAGAAGGATAAAATTCTAGTGAAGAAATTTCAATTACCACAGTCGATATGGCTGAGGTTATTTCAATAGCGTACAACGGAGAGCAGGTGATGCTGGCAACAGGAAAACAGCTTGATCGTTCATATAATCTAACGCAGACCTGTAACCCGTTTTCCGTGTCCCAGCTCAGCGGGTCGTGCGATCTTGTTTCCCATCCTGACTCATAATTCACGCCGTTCAACCTCTCGGGTCTCCTCATCTCTACGTTGCCTCACTATTCCACTCACAGTTCACCTCATAGATATTTATCGCTGCAAGGTCGGAGATGGAAGCTTTGGGTTGACCTCGGCCGATTAGGACTGGACCACAGCAGCTGCGGGAGAAAAGCAATTTACTTGCTTCCAGCTATTACTATTCGTACCCATTTTTCGCCCTATGGGTATCCTGGGGATAGTTCATTAGGAAGAAACGCCCTCGAGATTTACTTAAGTGAGAAGAACGACTCAAGTTCCTATCCTCGATTCGTGCTTGATACATTTTACGCGGTACTGGCTACAAATCCAATTTGGAAATAATTGTACTCGCTGAGTAAACTCTGGCATAATTGAACAAGGTGATTTCGCTAATAGTTTTCGGCGAGAAATTTAAAAGCACAAAACATTACAGCGTCCAGCGGAAACGTGTTGAGCGTGCGAGGTGACTCAATTGCAGAGATGGCATTTTTGTATGACAAGTTCTAATATGCATCAGCATCATACGCTCGATCAAGGCCCTCCGTTTTTTCTCTGCAAGTGATACTTACGAAAGAAAATCAGTGCGAATAAATCACACTGTACTTCCACATTTGGGCTGGTTAATGCAGGAAAAATGATACTTATGAAGAACGTTATGATAGAGCTAACTCTTTAATGTGGAAGAGTGAGGTTGAGGGGGAAATGCAGCAAGTAATTGCGCGGTGCTTTATTATTCCTTAGATTTAATCATGATTGGAAAAGTAACAGCAATTATAGTACCAAACTAACCAAGTACATTTTTGAACCGAAACTCTTGTAAATGTAACATATTCGTACCTAAGGGTTCCAATGGCTAATTCCATGGCCAAAATCATAACTTTAAATATTCTTTAATTTTTTTAATTACCTACCCACTTAATTTGAAGACAAATTTATTGATACCACTGAATACAGTATTTCGACAGTATACCTGCAAAATCTTGTAATTCCGATTTTTTCTCAAAATGAGGTTTTAAGCTCTCTGGGTTGAAGGAAAGGATACGGACCGTCTGTGAAAGTTAGACATTGATCCCAAGAGACATGCCTTCTCTTTGTTCGATTGTAATAACGTGTTAGTCGGGACGGCTCCAGAAGTGCTGTAAAACCTCGCAAGTACCAGCGGTTTGGATCGTCAAGTCTGAATCTCACCATCAAAAATGTTATATTAGAAATGTTATTGTTTCACTATTTTTCACTGTGTTTATTGCTCAATGGGTTCAATGGGTTCATTACATAATAGCTAAAAACGAAAAAGAGTGCTGTTTTTTATTTTTAATCGATTCATAATCAAAAATCCTCCACGGGATAGATGTTTTGTAAAATAGCGAACGTGGTGAGAAAATCCAAAACAGAAACTTCAAAAGTATGAAAAAAAATCAATGTTTGAATGTTTCAAAGTTCGAATTCTTCACTTCAAATTCTACGTCTAATTTCCTGTATGAATAATTATCTAGACATAAGGAAACACAGTCCGGTTAATTTTTTCAATTAATTTTTAAAGTTTAAAAACGTAAATTACCTACTGAAATCTTAAAAATGGCAAAAACTAACAGTTGATGTCAAATTCCCGTTGTTTTGACATCATATTCGGATTCAGCGTTAAATTTTCTGTAAGAAGAGCTTTCGAAATCACGCGTAAACCAAAGTTACATTTTTTATCCCTGCCGAGCCAGCATTTCGGTCGCTCGAGAAGCTCGGTTTACGGAAAATAATTTCTGTGTCGCTGAATAAATTTTTTCTGGCAAACTTTTTGCTATGTACTTGTTTATTGCGTCCAAATGAAGACTTCTAAGTATTGAAACAACCGATTTACCAACATTTTGACCTCGTAAAGCTCGGTTTAAGTTCGATTATTGGGAGTTCAATAACTGATTTTTTTGGACGACTTGCCATTTTTTCAGTGAATTGAAAAAAATTACTAAAATACAACTTGGTAAAATACAACTTTCCTGTAAATTTCAAATTTTTATCTGTACTGAAAGACGAGTAAAAAATCATCAACTGGTCGTTGCGAAAAATTCGCAGGGGTTCCCCTTGATTTTTTTGTGAAAAAATTTTTGGCTTCAATTCCGTTCAACTTTTGCAGAATGATGGTTGGTGGTGTGTATATCAATAATGAATGCGAAATTCTTGGTTTCTTGTATCCTAATAGATGAAAAAAATCTTTAAAGTTGGAAAGTGGAATTTTTCGTCTATATACTCTACCAGTATTTTTGAATACCGCACAAACGGCTGGAAAATGGATAGGTACATTACTTGGACAATAATTGTGGACGATTAAATTACCTATCTTTTGGTATAGTCAAACATCTGAATTTACGACTGTTTGCTGAAGCTATCGACGGTTGAAGTTACAAATCTTGGATAACTTTAAAATGTTGATGGTGGACAAACGGAATTTTTTAATTGGATTAATTTTAATTGATTTTGGTTTATTATTCAATAATAAACTTAAATTCTTATTCAATAATAAACTTAACTTATTCAATAATAAAACTAAAATATTTAATTGAATTTTGATTAATTACTTTGATTAATTAATTTTAATTTTAATTGAATAATTGGATTTATTTTTTTATGAGCGATTACAATGGTTTTTTATTTAATAATAAACCAAAATAGCAGCTGCTCGTCTCCGAATTTCTAAGTACTTCACAGAACAAGTTTCCCTTACTTTACGCACCAATCTAATTGCTTCATTCATTCTGTAGTAGGTACATATGCCCAAATATAGCTCCTACTATGATAGAAAATTTTAAGCTGAAAATTACTTTTCTAACGAACAATTCAATCAGTTGTGATGAAGGGGAGACAAACTTGGCAACCCGTTCTCCATGGGTCCTTTTATTTGCCTAGATCCTTCGCCCATTCGAGCATCTTCAGGGATACATAGGTAGCCCGGTACCTAATGGTACCGGATGGACTTATTTAGCCCTGAAGATGCCCGAACGGGGAAAAGATCTAGGAAAATAAAACAAAAAAATGAGAAAGAGTCGCAAAGTTTGTTTCCCCTCACTACAATAAGTACCTACGTGAAAAATGTCACATACAGAAGAACATCGCAATCGTTATAAATGCCATCGAATTTTAGATTTCGTATTCCAACATTCCCAATGGTGGAGGTCAGCATGAATTATTCTCAAGTATTTTCGAGCCCATCCAACCGATGTTGAATCGGTGCGACAACTCGATCTCGTTTCGGACTGCTGCTAGCCATGACTCCACATTTCTGTTTCGTATAATATACGTTCCCATCGCTGAAAAAGTGACTGTAACTTACTGTAAAATACTGACAGATGATCAAACATACGAATGGATCAAGCTCGCCATATCATTGCATCAGGATAAAAGCCATACCATTATTGACCACTGGAATTTCCAGTTGAATACTGGTCATAGTTGAACTTAGCAAATCGAAAAATCGCTTAGAGGATGATTTCATGAAAAGAAAAGAAACAAAATCATAATTTAATATTTGAAAAACTCGGTAGGTTATGACTAGAGAAACACATTTTTCCAAACTGAGTGCGAAATGAGAGCACAAACAATTCGGGAAACCATCTTTTCGGCCAAAATTAATAGAGAATAGTGGAAAATACAATTTACGAGATGAATAATTTACCGTTATACCCGAACACCCTGCGATCTACGAGTCGAGTGCATTTGCTTTCAAATCGCTCGATTTTTCCGCGCGCTAGTCTTTGATGTTCCGAGCTTTGATAAAATTGCAACGCCGTCGAACTACATGAGATCGGCGGATGTGTAGGAAAATCGTATTCACAACGTGCACCATAAGTTGAACACCCAGCATTCTAGAGGGTTAAAGAAAATGGGAAAAGGGCTAGAAACCCTCGGTTCGAGAAGGGAATTGAAAGGATGGAGGAAAAAATGTTATGTTGGAGGATTTGCTCGCCTGCAAAGAACGAAGGGAAATGATTGAATGTAAACCTTGAAGGTAAGTGGGTGAACCGCGAGATGCTCTTTCCTCAGCAGCGCGATACAAGGACGAATATGGTGAATATGAACGACCATTGAAAAAGGAGGAAATACGCGAACTCGTGAAGCCGAGTTCCTCTCGATTTGACCCAACATTCGATGCAGAGGTCGCCAGAAGGCAAAAAGGTCCCCAGTCGCTTCATGAATCGATAAACACGACACGTCACTTTGACAAACCGCCATGCAGGTAGGCTAACACGTAGCCGTGCAGTGAAATTTTCGATTTACCAATGTGATTCGGTCGTTTCGGAACGAAGAGGGGAAATTGGAACTGAAATTCACACTACGTGGAAGAACCCAGGGACGAAATGGAGAAAAGGGAGTAAATCGAATGTTGGTTTTCCTTTGGTGAATTTGTGGCAAGCCGTACGATCGGGATACGCCAAGAGATAAAATGCAATGGGAAAACTTTGGTTGAAATTTCGGTTGGTTAGCGGCTAAATCAGATCAATTTGCAAAGGACGGCGCAGCTCGTCGTTATTTGAATAAGAAAATCTTGTACCTAACCATTTGCCGATTTTCTCGGCGTGTGCTAACGCCCGCACAACCACAAACAATTTTTGAAAGAATGTCACGATTTTCAAAGAAAAATAACGTGTGTATCGCCGACATTGGATTTTATTCATACTGGGCTAATTAATCGTATTATTTAGTTTAAAATTGTGCCCTATGCTCAAGTTTCAAGAAGAAGTATAATTCGGCCTCTGGCAGACGGTATAATCCATGCCATATGATGTTTTTGAATTGATATATTTATGTCTAAATTAATTATTGTACTGGGTTGGTGAGGGGGAGAAGAACCAGGCGACATATTCTCCGATTTTTTATTTACTGGCCGAGTACTTTCGCCCCTTCGGGCATCCTCAGGGCGATGTGGAACCAAAGGTTACCACAGCCAAGGCGAGATGCGACGACTCAACCAAGAATAAATTAATTATGTTAAAATAAACAACGTTTTCATTCATCCATTCAATCGTTTCATCCGCGAAACCGCAAGTCTGCTAGTGCAACCCCAATAAAACTTCTTTCCTAATGAGGCCATGAAGCCACCCTTGCCTTCTTGTATTACAGCTTCCACCCCTTCCAACATCTCCCTCAACCAGTTCTAATGATCTTGAAATACTTCACTCATCGAATAAGAAGGAACTCTAATAGTTCTCAAGTTATTGCAATTTTCAGGTTTTTTAAAGTTTTTTTTTTTTTTTTAAATATTACACAATGAATAGCCGACACTAAAAATAGCTCACACTAAAATACGTTGCTATTCTTTTCGAAAAATCACTCTTAAAGCCGCAGGAGCATGGCTGTCTTTTGTATGAGCCTGAAGCTTGCTAGAAAATTTTGAAAATATTTAGTCACCACTTCAGGTGATCAGTTCCTTGAACTATTTAGCGCCCCCGTTAGAGCGTATTTTGTGCGAAAACGCATCGAGTTCCGCTGTCGATAATTTAGTCATGACCGCAGGGCGGACTCCTCCTGTTATCGACCACAGGCAGCACAACTTCCATACCACAAGCTCCCTTCCACCACGCAACAGGTATTCTTAGATAGGTGTAACCTGCATTGTCAAATAACAAAGCTCAATCGTCAACCGTCAAAACCGACGCAACTCAACCGTCTCTCCACTGTTCTAAAGTCAAAGACGAATACAATCATAAAATTTGCACCTCTTAACTCACCAATGAACTATCATTATCATTGGTACCAGGAATATTGAAGGGGGAACGTTTGAATAAATCATTAGCCGAACCGAAGTCGACCAGTCGACATTAACTCTGCTTACGAAACATCTTGCATTTCCCATCAAGCATACCTACGCCGTGGGTCACATTACCAGAGCCTTTATGCTATAGATTCATAAATTGACCTAATTATAAAGTCACTCACGTCAGATATGTTAATTATTATAAGGACACGAATTATAAGGAAGCAACTTTTTATTGTCTTTCTTATTCTCTTGTACTAAATGCTTGACAATAAAGTGATGCAAAAAAGGCTCACGATTCGTCAACCTTCTACACCTAACAAGTATTCACTTCGAGTCCTAGCAAAGTGAACCACCTTTCAAATAACCCAATCAATTGATCAAGCACGTCAAGTCCAATGAACAATGAAAGACCCAGGGCTCGTTCATCGTCTCGGCGAAGTCTTCCAGTAAGTATAAACCACGGGAATGGATCGGGCGAAAAACCGATAAATCACCAAAACCCCGACGGGACTGGAGTTCCTATCAACCGCGTAAGACCAAGACGTCGACTCATTTCACCTCCTGTCCAATCTTGGTCCCGGAGCCCACATTCGCTTCAATTTCCCCACTTTTTTCGCCATCCTCGTACTCTGTCTCGGTTTGTACTTCGTATACAATTCTTTCGCCGACGAATAGAACCGACGGACAGCAGCTATCGGTTGAAATCCAATTATTTGTACGCTTGAGGAATTTCTTTCATCTAGAGTTTCGATTTTGGTTTGGTATCGCCCACCAGGGTTATTGGTTATCTATTTAGGAGAACTCGTTGGGAATAAACGTTGCTGATAATTATTGTACAAAAATGTTCTCGTAAGGAACGTTCGAAAATATTTACTGGAATTTAGCTAAACCTGGTTCAACTATTCTATTCTGGGTTATAACTTGGAAGGCCAGCTTAAACAGGAGTTTAAACCAGACCACAAATGGAGAACAATTTTTATCTGCTTATCAACATAGTATTTTTATAGATAGCATAAACTCATAAATTGCTCGCGGCGATCATGGGTACTCATGACGATAACCATATTTTATCATTATTCGTGATATGAATAAGATTCCATTTCAAACCTCATTCTATAGCAAATAGGTTTATTATACTCCGCTGAAACGGAAGAGCGTGAACTTTACCCAGACAAAGGCTTCCAACCTGTAAACTCTTGGGTTTCCGCCCGACTGATGGAATAAAGTTAGTAACTATGCATCATGAGAGGAAAGGGCTTTCAGAGGAATATTTCCTTGTTTTACCTCACGCACACATCACACTTAGTTCTTTTTCATCGTGGAAAAGTGAACGAAATTATGCAATGATTAATGCTAGAGTTGAATATGTCAGCATGGAAGCGGAGACTTGGAGAATCGCTGGCCATATAATTATGACAATCTATCACAACGAGCATATTCGCCAGTGTGTGTATCTTCAGCCCTAAGCGCTTGAATTTGCGGAAAAACTATGGTGACTCCGTCGCAATCTGTCTCTCCTTCAAACTACATTCGATTGTTATTCTTCGAGTTCAAATTTGATGAAACTGACAAAACATTTTCATGAAATAATCTCTTTCTCATAAATGGCTTTGGCTAATACCGGGTATATTTTCTACAGCGACCAGAAAATATTTATTAATTTTTTTTTAACCCCGCTCGAGAGAAGCTCGTTCTACGTTTTGCGCTTTCTAGGAAATTAGTCTTGTTATATTCCAGGGAAAAGTAATCGACGTAAAATGCTCTGCCAAATAATATTTCAACGCAAATATTTTTTACCCAAAACAAATAGAAGAAAAGTTCAGGAACGTGAAAAATTATACATACTACACCATGTACCAGAGGGAATGTCACATTTAACTCCCGCCGTTATTCTCAGGAAATCATATAAGTAATAAATTTAAAATGATAAGAATCGAAATGAAAATAATATTTATATATTTATTTCCATCTCTATTTGGAATTTCATGTGAATTTTTGTTTGATCGGAGGATTTCCAAAACTGGAGCCAAATTATTAAAGGAGAATCATCATCACATCAAGAAGAATGTAAATTAATTTACATGTAGTTGCTTGCTATTTCAACATCCTGTCTGTAACATAAATTGCACGCATCCGACAAAACCTCGCGGGGCGAGTCAGTGGGAAACTTTTTAATTAACCTTCGCGGAAAGTTTCTTGCGGAAGTTCCAATACGGACAGCGCAAAGCGGTTAAGCATTGCGGATCTACCTAGGCCAGATATTAAATAACTAAACTGCCGCACTTGGTAACGATGCCATCACGGGCAGAAATCGAAGTTTATATCCGACCAGACGTCGGAAAGGTGTACCAAGCAACTTGGGCTCTCCCAAGTTGGGTAATCTGCGGTAGTTCAGACAAACACGGCTTAATTTACGGTCATAACTACTATCGCTGAATTGTTAGTCGACATCCTGCCCCTGGAAATGACGTAACTAAAAACGGACAAAATTGTAGCCGGAAATTGTAATAGTCTTTCCTGATTCGTAATTGAATACCGAAATTTCCATCGATGGAATTTTTAATCCGATAACGCTGCTGATCTAGGTCCATTAATTAATTAGGAATTATATAGAGCGATATAAACATTATGATTGGTACTATCGCTTACAATGGAATAAATACAGCTAATAGATATTTAAAGGAGTAAAAATCATTGAAAAGAAACCAAGAATTTCAATTAAACTGTGTTATTGTTTCAGACTCCTTTTCCTTAACTATTGTCAAATTTGGTGGAATATTACCTACTTCGAATAATGAGGGGAATGATTTCGTTTCACCGAAATACGAAAATAAAACCTCAAAATTGGTCAAAGTGGTATTTTCCATGGGGAATCTCTAATTAGCCGTATAATTGGCCTTTGAAGAAAGGAAGGCAATCTGTATAGTGTACAGCGTTATACAATGTTTACTTGCTGTTAAATTCAATTATAATCACCAAATTCCAACTTATAAACGTCGATGGCCATCGTAAATTAAAATTTCACAATGCTGTGGTGTGGACTATCATTTTACGTTGTCAGTGCCAGAACGTCTTTCCAATTTCCACAGGTCGGTTTTGAGAGGCTTTCCGATCAGTGTAAATCCTATTAGTGGTCGCGAGCAAGAGAGAGCTCGAGAACATCTAGAGAGAGAGCGAGAGGAATTTCCATGAAGGAAAACACCGAAGAAAGCACAACCCCTCGGTAAAAGCGAGCCTTTATCTTCACGATATTCATCCTTTAAATAAATGGCCGTTCCTTTGAACGAGATCGGCGAAAATTTGTACTGAAACAGAGAAGCGATAGGAGTGGGGTGATTTATCTTTTCCGAAAATAACAATTTCACTAAATTTAATAGTTTATCTAGAATTTCCCCCAGTATTTAGCCTGACCATAGAATTTGTATTGGGCTCAAAATAGTTATAATATTCACCATTATTTCGAAAGAAATTAACGCAGCTGGCGAGCTATTACGACTATTTCTTAATAAAAACGATAAATAGTATGTCTGCCGCTGAGCGTAAGCTTAATAACAGGAGGGTTAATTAAATCGCGAACTGGATGTTCAGGAGAAAAATATGGAGCTGGTAAGCAGTGCGTAAAAACCACCACGTTGTGCTTTCCCTATCTGGCCGGGTAGTCATTATTTTAGCGAATCTCGAGGGATTCATAAAAAGAGCACATCTCTCGATTCTACATTTCACTTCATTTCTTACCTCCCTTTCTGAAATATTTTTTTATGATAATATTTTTATAACGTAGTTTTATGTTTAAAAAAACATTCGTTCTCACTACCATTATTGATTGTCTGTGGAACATTATTTTTCAATTCATAGTGATGACGGGTGTTAAGTTGAGTGAAAACAATTATTGTACAGTGAGACTCAATTATTCAATTGAGCGAAACTGAAATTTTATTATTTTTATAAACGGTATCCACAACGGTGGATGAGTGTTCTATTGGTGATAAGTAGTTGTCACAGTAATGATATAAAACTTTAGCTAAATCAAATTGCGACGAACATTTTTTTTCTCTAGCACGAATGACCGTAGTTTCACTGCAGACTGCGACACTAGGTCAATGAATAACCTTGAGAGTTGGGTTCTAAATTCAAAGGCCAAAGCAGAAAGAGGGATAATCTGACGGTTGTTCTGTAAATAGGTTCTATTAACGACAACCGGTCACGCTACGTTCGTGTTGCACTCCTTGCATCAACTCAAAGTGCCAGATGAGGATCAAATCGAAAAACGTGCCAATGATCGGCAGCCAACATTAACGAGTTTCTATTTGATCGAAATCGCATTGGAATGCAATTATGAAAGGAGTTCGTATTATGTTGGTTCTAATAATTTGGACACTCACTTAAGGATATGGAGTGATTATGTCAATGATCTTCGGATCGCAGGACGAATGGCACTCGAATATTTCCGGATTATTTCTCAGAGCAGTATTGTCAATGCAGGCATCATCAGAGCAGACTCAGGTTACAAATTAGAAGCTTTGCCATTCTTCCCCTCGGTCCAAAAACGATGGAAGAATGTGACGACGAGAAGAAGATGTTACATCGAAAATTTGTATTAAACGTACCTCGATAATTTTCCACTTATTTTCTCCAGTTTACTGCTTGAAATATTTGGTGAACGCAATTCCTTGTAATCTCAATCCCTATAGAACTAAAAAATAACAGAATGGTGCGCTTTGTTTTTGGCGTAGATGTGTTTTACATCATCTCAATTTCAGAGTAATGAACAGTTGGCCATAGTCTCCTGTATAACCCAATAAATTAATTTAATGAAAGCGTACCACTTGAAAAAAAATCGTCATTTATAGTCTGGAAAACGCCAATGTCTACTTCACGAGTAGAAAAAAAAATCAAATAATTTATTTATACTCAGGTTTCGCTCTTACAATGCCAATCATCTGTGAGATGAGACAGCTCGGTGAAAATAGGATATTGCTGCGTTGTATAAATTGGTTTAGCAAACGAAATTACCCCCAAGACTTAACACGCTCAGCTTGGGTATTCATCAGAAAACACCGACGGAGGATAGGATGCTAACTGTCCTTGCCCTTCGGTGGAAATCGATAGCCTTTACGTTAAATTTGCATCATCCTTGCAAAAACCCGCCCGTTAAATCTTGCGAGAGGGTTTTTCGGTAAATTATTCCACTTTCTCGATCGCAATCCGTGCCCGCTATGTTTGTTAATGAGTTCCCTAGATTGGCATGGGCGTCCTTTCAAAGATTTGTGAATAATTCTTTTTCTATTAATTTGCATTTGGTTTCGTTCAACCTTACTTGAACTTTGGTAGGAACCTAGGCTTTTTGAGCATCCTATATTATTATTGGAGAACGTATGTTTAAAACTAGAGCCTAATTGTGAGAGCATATGATGAAAAAATTATTATTGCTGAGTGATGGATAATTTGTTAGGTAGCCAAAGGAAAAATTCATCCCTTTGAACGATACTTCAATTATCTATTCCTAAAGATAGACGTGCGCCTTGTAGGTGGTACCATCCTCGCTATGATTCGCCCATGGTAAATTATGAACAGTCATAATTGACTGATGAGACAACGAGAAATCTGCTTCGTCATCGAAACCGTCAAGTATCAAGATTGATGTCCCATTTCGAGAGAGGAGGCTAATAATAGCGCCCTCCAAGCTTCTTGAGAATTTAATAAGAAGGTATTCAGAAATATTTCGTCTCAATTTCAGCGGAAATCTAGATAATTGGACGTAGAATCGGTTGAAAATTGAAACGCTCGCCGATCAATTCTCGTTTTCTAAAAAAATCTTAGCCGAACGTCGAAAACGCGACTTGTCTCCACGATTCTCTATTCGAATATTCTTTACGGATACGTTTTCGATAGGCATAATTGGGCACGGTTTTCTCATTTAAAGCACAAATTTCCTATAAATTATTATCGATTCTTCCGAAAAAATGTAGTCTATAAACCATTCTACAAGCAACAATCAACAACAACAACGTCCGACAACATAAACAAACTTCCACGGCAATCGCATCAACCATCAACGACTTATGAGATTATCGGTGTCACTTTACAAACATACATTCAGCTTTATGTTGTACAGTATGTTGATGACTTTAACATTAGGAGAATCGCGGTATTCGAATTTCTCGCATCTAATCAAATATTATATAGCTAAAGGGAGTCGACCTCGTTTCGCGTTGTTCTACGAGTATCTACTGACAATTCACGCCAACTCGCGTTCCGTTACAACTTACGAACAGTTTCATCTCATTTGAGGAGATTCCCACCTAGGGAAGACAATATCCTCTCAATAGACACAACACGAGTCGATCTCATTAGTATGAACGACAAGGGAAGGATACAAAGGTGTTCTTGCGAGCTTGAGAAGCTGGAGATTCTTGTCAGAGGGGTCCTTTCCTGTCGATGGTATTGATTTAGGCTCGTGCGAAGTCTTGATCAAGGCTTCGGTGTACTCAGCTGATGGAAGACAAAACGATCTTCTCTCGATACGATGAGATCGTGGCCTTCTACAGTTAAAGCATTTCTCAAACGTAGCCTTTGAATTGTATTCACCACGGTGAGTTTAGATTAAGGACGCTGTTCGTATTTTTTATTCGTTCTTAACGGCATCAAAAACTTAAATTTCAATATCAAACGCTCTTTTGTAGAAGCTGAAATTACTACTCGCTTTGATGTTCCTCTCACGCCTCGCGAAGGCAGTTGCCATAGCTCGAGAGCAATTAAGGAACGTTGTCTCATAATTGAGCAAACTCATATTAATTTCTATCAGTAACCTGCTTACCATTCGAATATTTCGCGTTTGCATCTGTAGCGCTGCGACATTATTAATGAAAGTTCTCTCGACGCCAAATCGAAACGTGAATAATTGAAATTTTGACTTCAGATTTCAAAAGCGGGGTCGTTAATTATTTCACTTCAGTTAAAAAAATGCAAATAGGGTAAGAACTTGAGTTTTTTAACGCTCCCAATTTTTCGTCCATTCAAAATCAAGTGGACCAAGGCAAAGGTGAAAAATGCAATTTCATATCAGGGAGATAGGAAATTTATCTCTTGATACGGTTAACTTTGCTTTGCGATTACTTAAGAAATTACGTCACGAATTTGTGGGAAACTACTGACAATAAAAGAAAGACTTTTTTTTAATGTAAATTTAGACATTGATTGTGAGTGGCAAACATTGAATATCACTGTCGCTGGTTCACTGGACGATCATCACTGTTCTTACCGTTCATTGAATCCTACGATATTGAATAAACTAGTATAAAAAGAAAACAAAAAACAGATCTTTATGCAGACAGCGATCGAGTCAACGTAGGCGAAGATATTAGTTTCATGAATCATCATTTCAACTCCAAATACGACAAACTTTTCCCTCCAATACCTCGATGCTGGGTGCCGAAAACCATTTCCAGTTTTGAGAACGCACGTTCGGTTTCAATGTCCACAAAACGAAAACGAGATGAAGCAAATAAACCGGTAAAAGGGATTCCTCGTTCAATTTCCGCCTTCTCGCCCGTTTCAAGTTCCCAAGAGCCTCATTGGCACCGTCTAGCTTTGCTTCTGTATCCCAATCCTAACCCGTTCCATCCTTCAGTAACGCTGGATCTCAAAGTTTGCCGCCCTTTACATTAATGAAACGGCGATACTCTTGGCGACCCGCATTAATCAACAGCCGGATTTTCCGGAGAAAACTATGAAATCGATAGAGCATGTCTGCATTGAATAAATGGCCGCTTTCCGAAAACAAGCTCTTAAGCAATTTCCAATATTGTCGAACGGGAAAGAAATTTGCCATGAGAAAAATAGAACCTTGAGAAATATTTGTGGACGCGGGGATTTTCATGTTTGTTTTCACCAAAAGTGGAGTTCATGAACTCAAAAATACGAATTTTTTCAAATCCACTTTTAATATTTTTGTTCATAATGCGTGAATGATGTCGTACTGGTGAATGAAAAATAGGCAAACCGTCCGAATTCGGTCTGAAAGATAATTTTGGATATTCTAAATGCCTTCTCAAAGAAACAAATTGAGCAGAAATCGTATTGTCTATTCCAGTGTCATTACCATCCCCTTTCAAATAGCCCAACGAAACGAAGTATTATAATATAAATTATTTTTAGTTGAGGAAAGATAAAGAGGCGATCCCTTCCTCAACTTCCGATTATTGGCCGAATATTTTAGCCCGTTCGGGCTCAAAGAACCATTAAGGTATCTTCCGCTAGTATCTATAATTTATTGGTTCTCAAACTGTCGTATCGGAATTTTCAAGGGAATGAGGACGCCAAAAACCTCTACATCTTCTGTTAATGACCGTTCCTCAAGAATTAGTACCAGGCTCTAATTACTCCATTCGACCCTGCCGCTGTATGCTAAATTATTCACTCCTCTTCGTGCTCTCTCTTTCGTTGAAAATCCCTGTATTCAACATCATCGCTAGACTTTTTCAGATTCTTTCCGATATAATTTTTCAACTGAGTTTGCAATTTTTTATATTATCGTCGGGGAAATTAACTGGCTCGAAAGTTTGATAATGGAAAGTTGGATTTAAAAAGTAAGTTTGGTTGAAAATTGAAAAAAAAATTATGGAATTTAGTCGTTTTGAAATCATATTTTATCGCACGCCATCGCAAACAATCCAAGATCATGAACGTTCAAATACTGTTTTCTTATTCTATTCATCAAAGATGAACATCTTTCTACCATTAGACTAAAGATTCAATATCCGAGCTTTTATTGAACTCTGGCCGAAAAAAGGCACTTTATTATATATATACACATTATACTTTCATCCTTCAGGTATTTTCAAGGCGATATAAACAAAGAGCAGGTACTCGGTAGAGATTCCTCACTTTTCGCTATAGTAGGCAATCGGTCTAAATCCGATTAATTAGACTTTAGCTAAATTAATTCAGTTGCAAGGACGAGTTAGGAGACATTCCATTACCCTCAGCTTAGGAATTCAACGCTGGCTATTACTCTATAAAAAATCTAGCTCGTGGAACAAAACGATATTTTGTCCGTTTCCATCCTTTAATTCAAGAAGCCCTTTGAATTCCGAGACGAGGCCATTTAAAACAGCGTGAGGGTCGGAAAAGGGGAAAAAAAATAAAAAAGAGGATCTCTTCAGCACTCATTAAGAGCAGAGGTTGCTTAATGTCCCCACGTGTACGACATTTCATTTTGCTTCCAGAATACGAAGTGAATTCTTGAAATAAAACGCCGGACGTGAATATTCAACGCGAGTCCATTTCAGTGTTAACTGAGCTTTAATACCTGCGGTTTTATGAATGCGAAACGTAAATATGCAAATTTGGAATGATAAATCAAAAATGCAAGCAAGGCTATTGAATCAAAGACGCAATTCAATGCCGACCGAGATTTGGATTGAAGCTCAATTCAGTAAAATCAACATTCGGGACAAATCGTCCGCAGTTCGATGACTTTCTCTCAAGCGTGTTAAATTGAACCGATGTGCAATGTTTATGAAATGTAAAATTGCTTCACAGAGAACTCACAGTAGCTCCATTTTAACACAAAATTAGACATAGGAATTGAAACTACAATTTGCGCAGCCGCTGATGCAAACATAATAAAAATAAAAGAGAGAACAATACAATCCGGATGGTTTATGGAAATTTTATCAAAAGCTTATCAGTCTTGTCACGTATATGACCATGCTGAAATAGATTATATAAATATTTTTAAGCGGCGAGGATGAAAACAAAGGTTCTGCACCGCGAAAAAGCGAGGAAGGGAATAACGCTTATGTCATACACTGTGTCATACACTGTTTCGCGACGCATTAATCCTCTTAAAAATACCAATTATTATACCTTCATATCGTTTTCACTTTCAGCTAGCTTCTGCTTGATTGGTTTGGGAGTAAGTCGATAAAAAATGCAAACGGCGCGTTTCCCTTTTGGTTAACATCTTTTTTCAGAAAGAAGTAGGAACCTTTTTAGAACATACCAACGTCGTTCCAATCACACGCTCCTCTTCGCAGTCATACCTATTTACATTCGGCTCCTACCGATAAAAGGAAAAGAAACGGTTGGATGCTTCTAGGGCCAAATTCGAAAAACCTGAGGTAGATGCTCGGGTATTGCGTTCTCATTGCTAAAGGAGATGAGGTGAACTCCATGAAACGTCTCCTTAGGTAGAAGGAGCCTCCATTTTCAACCAACACACCCGCAGAAACACATCCGAAGGGTTCGGAAAGCCAGATTCCATAAGATGGTCTTGGCCTGACTTATAAAATGGCCGACGCTGGATGAATTCAGACAGAGTTGGGTGGCGGTGTATTATAGTTCTTACGTGACATTAATACATCACAAGGTCCATTGGACAACGTCGGCTGTGACTATTGACGTTGAGAATATTACAGATTAAAGTGCATGCAACTAAATGTTATACATTGCAACTATATGTTATACATTGACCACAGTGTAAAATCGAAAACTCCTCGTTAGCATTGGAATCATGACAATTGATGCTTTTCGTTTATTGGCTTAGGTGTTATTTATCTTCTGCAGTCATGATCAAATTTGACAGAAGACAGCTTATAAACAGTTGAGTTTATACGGTGCAAGATTCCATCACATTTGATAAGATTAACTGGGTAAAAATTATTGAAGAAGCTGCAACGTTTTGGATTCTGATGATTTCACTACATTGATCTAATTGCGATGATGGCGATTTCTATCAGCTGTTACATTTCCGGTATAAAGTTATCCTACTGGTAGAAAATAGAGCATCGAAATGCAGGGTGGTATAAAAATAAATACCTCGATGGAAAACTAACTGATAAATTAGAGTCGGACAGAAATGATTCGAATATTAAAACCGCTGTATTTGAAGAGAAAATTTGCAGTCGTCGCACTGCTAGAGTCGGGGAAAATGGCGGAAAAAAGACTCGGTCAAAAGAGACTGATAAATCATGCATTCGCTTCCCAACCAACACTCTTCCGAATCCGTTTTGCTCCCTTTTCGAATAAAGTGGTTTACTCTGGCAAATGTGCGCAGAAAAAAACAAAACGCAAAGTAAATTTCCAATTGGAGCAGTTATGCTATCATCTTGCGGAATCGAAGACGGCCATTTATTTCAAGAAAGTGTATTGAATTAACACTAACGACTATTTAGTAGTTTCTGATGTTTGAACGATGATAATACGCAAAAAAAAATCATATTAAGGCATCTCCACACACATTCATAGTGCGCTGGCTGTTAGCTAACTTGCTGTAGCTAGTTAGCTGGCTGTACCGTAGACTTTCCTTCTTCTGATGCAATCAACACATGCATTAGAAGGAGGGAAATCTACGCTTTTTCAAAAAAATTTCAATTTTTTTCAAAATCTCTCAATCTCTCAATCTTTTTCAAAATTTCAATTTTCGAAAAATTTCAATACTTCGAAATAAATTAACGAAGTATTCAGGTTTTCTACTAGGAGGGAATCGAAAGATCTGTGTAATTCGAAAACTACCTATTATATCCTCAATACCTGAACTACTGAGTCACATAGTTTCTAAGTATTCATGGCTCATATTAGTGAGTGTTTGGTGTTTTTTAAACTTTAACGTAGAAGTTTTGATTAGTTAGGAAAATCATGCGTCTCTAATGGTCACCACAATTCGCCATCAACGAAGCGGTGGATATAAGAAACGTATGATTCAACAAATTAACCAGAACTCCTCATGAAACGCACTAATTTGAAACCACTGTACGTAACATGCGATCCAGTTTTGAGCATATCTTGGAATAGAATTGAAATTATAATTACGTCGAGCTCGACTTGGTAATAGCTCAGGAGTGAAACATTGAGTGAAAATGGTGGCAATAATAATGACAACAGGAAGCGAATTACATCAGCCTACCAACCAAAGGGATGAAGCCGCTCCAATTCACACCTATACAAACACAAGGGTGAGCGTATGTTCAAATATGTTCGAAAGAAGATACATTCGCGCAGGACTAAGTCAATAAACGTCAATACTAATTTCCCAGGCCGGCCATCAGAGCAAGATAAAACAGTGTACACTGGCAGCACAACCGAATTTTAGATAAATGCGAGAGAGGCGTCGAAGCGCTTAATTGAATCAAGTCCTCGCCTGATAGCTTACAAGAGGATTTTTACTCTTGATACAAACCCGCATTCTGTAGGAAAAGACTTCGCTTTGTTCGCCAGAGATAGTTTTGATGTGCGCTGTTATCTGTGGCATTTATTGCATCTCCTACCGCCTCCAGTATGTATAGTTGAAGACATTCTCAACTATCGCCCGAAACTATGCTTACTTAATCGAAATCTTCCTCTTGATGGGAAAGTCATTTACCGGCTTTGATATTGAAGAGCACGAACTATTTTGCGAAATGACAGTCACTGCATGAAAAATCGGTTTCGTAATGTAATACCAATAAAATTCTGCCGGACATGTTTATACGTCGTTGAAAAATGTTGAGATTTTCCAACGGCTCCAAGTCCTTTGATTGCTAATGATCACTACTAGCAACTTCCTTGACAAATTGCTCAGGAACTCAGTTTCAACGATAGAGTAACAAATTTTTACAGTGCGATTGGGGTTGAATTATACTGAGGCGTATCAAGGTTTACAGAAAACACAAACCGATTGTGCACAGTGATAATGCGAAAGAAAAAGTTGCCAAAGCTCAACTTCACAGATCTACCTCATAAACCTTTTATAGATTTTTGATACCATGAAAAACCAGACAAACAACCCGGTTGTTTGAATATCTCGATTCGGTTCAATAGATGGCTCCCTATCATGCAAATCAAGCTATTGAGTTCAAGATGAAATTAATTTTGTCGGAGCTTTGGATGGGACGCCCATCTCCCCTAGCATCTGCTTCAGTAACGATTGATTCGTCGAAATTAAATTTCCCCCACGTTTCCTCATCTGATACGGATCTCAATTCGAGCAGACTTTCCTCTTGAAAAACTAGGTGACTGAGAAGTTGTCAGGCAGTGAACCCTCAAAACCATCATAATGAGTTGATGTTTTAGCTTGAGAGAGATAAATTGCCGTACAATGAGAAAGAGAAATTATTATTACAATTCTGACCTTCTTTGCAAAGATTGATCTTACTTTCTTATGCCCATTAACGCAAAGTTTCATAATATTGTTTGCAAAGCTCACTTGACTACCAGGGAAGCCATTATAATTTATTCATCCTTCGTTCTGAAATTAAGTCATTACTGAGGCATGGGAGTCATCAGAATAAGGAAATTACAAAATGGAGGGCGAGCCAAGAGATCACGAGGCTGAGTTCCTTTGGCTTTAATAAGCTGACGGTAACTCGGGGACATACAACCCAAGGCTCGCAAGGAAGCACAAACAGGTAAGTTAATTTAGTGGAGCTGAAAGCAGAAGCTAATTTTGTCGGCAACTCGGTTCAAGCATGTGCTCATACTTGCAGCACGAATTCGATGATGGGACACTGTCAATCAATGAATTATTTCAGAACGTAGATGTGGGGCGAAACTGTGGCCATTAAACAAACTTTGATCCATCGATGTTTACGGATTTTAATTTAGCGACCGTAAATAAATTATTCTTCCTTTCATCCAAAACCTTTTACGGCTAGAGCAAAATTGTGAAATGATAAAAATTATTTTATGACCTCTTCGTCAATTAAATCAAAATTCCTGATACCCAAAAATTCCACTTATTTCAATTTTGCCTTTGATTTTTCGTAAAATACGTTTATGTAAAATTTTGACCTTTCCGGAACCCACGTTTTAGCGCAGTTGTACTCGATTAACTCGAAATATTCTCATTGGAGTTTAAAAGTTTTTAAGATAGCCATTTGTAGATTATTAATTTCTTTAAACGAAAAAGTACAGGAATTTATTTGTTGGTTGATTTTAGTATGAGCTAGAGGGGCTCGAAGTTGAATGTTCAAAGACGAGGGTAAGGATTGTTTGAGAAACTGGGATGAGGTAATCAAAAAAGTTGAACTATATTCGACAAATTGGAGCCACCTCACCGGCTGGAAAAATCTTATTTTTTAAATTAGGCCTTCATTTTCGTTTTATTGCGCTTTAAAATTTTATAGCCTGGTTTTTTGCGTGTTTTGGCCTGTTTTTTGCAAATAACTTTTGAACCGAATACATACAATATTATTCAGAGGCGAGAAAGAGCTATTTAAATCCTACAATTTGATATTCCGAAGTAAAAACTCCAAAAGTATGAAAAACCGAAAGAAATGAACAAATTTATTAATCGTAAGAACTTGATTGTCTTCACTTCAAATTCAAATTCTACGTCTAATTTTGCATAAGAATGAGTAATAAAATAATATTGAACAGTACTGTAAGTATTGGAAACGAATTTTTAAAGTTGAAAAACATAACAACGGTGTAGTACTAAAACTAGGAAAAACTAAACGTTGTCGTCAAATTTCAATTGTTTTGACGTCAAAATCGGATTCAGCGTTAAATTTCCTATAAGAATAGCTTTCAAAATCGCCTAAAACAAAGGTTTATTTTCCACCCCTGCCGATGCCAGCGGAGCCGGTGAAAAACTCGATTTACGGTAAATAATTTCTGTGGCGCTGTTTACATTTTTTTCACCACATTTTTTGCTATGTACGTGTGTAAGGCGTTCGAATGAAGACTCCTGCATAACAAAACAATTAATTCACTTACATTTTGACGCCGAAAATCACGGTTAAAGTCCCATTTCCTAGCTTTCAAAAACTAATTTTTTTGGACCAATTGCAGATTTTTTCGAGAAATAAAAAAATGGCAAAAAATACATATTGGTAAGATACAACTTTCCTAAAAATTTCAGATTTTTATCTGTATTGAGAGACGAGTAAAAAATCGTTTACTGATCGGTTCAGAAAAATCACAGGGGTACCCCTTGGATTGTTCGTGAAAAATTTTTTGTTTTCGATTTCGCTCAAATTCGGCATAATGATAGTTGATTTTGTGTATATCAATAATATATGGTTCATTCTTCATTTATTTCGCACTAAATTGATGAGATGAATATTTAAAGTTGAAAAACGTTATCTTTTCGTGTATACTCATAAAATATTGTTGAAAAACGTACAAACGGTTGGAAGATGGATATGATGTATATTAAAATGTGGACAGTTAAATTACCTATGTTTTGGTATATTAAAACATCTGAATTGACGACTTTTTATTAAAGTTATCCACTGTGCAAGTTACAAATCTTGGAAAACCTACAAGTTGAAACGTCCAGCTCTGCTAAAACTTTTCGTCGAAAATGTTTTTGATTTTGATTTCACTCAAATTCAGCATAATGATGTTTGATGATGAGTATATCAATAATAATAAATGGTTCATTCTTTGTTTCGTTCGCACTAAATTGATGAAACGAATATTTAAAGTGGAAAAATGAGATAAACCAAAAATGAAGAAAAAAAAGCGTGTTAAAAATACTTTTAAAAAACTTGATATTAAGTAAATTTCCTTAATAAATAAAATTACCATTAATGGCATTATAGCAGCTGATCAAATAGAACAGATAGTTGTCTGAGTTCAAAATTATTTCGAGTTCAAGTATTTCTCATCATCCTCCTGATAGAATACTCCTTTCGTTTAGTGGTGGAAGATCGTTAATGAAACGAGTGGCATCATGACGTTGGCTGGGTGAAAATATAGTAGGCTGAATGGAGGGTAGGATAGATACCGGGGGGCAGTTGGCGAGGTGTTCCTTTGTCATAAGGTCTTTTGTGATGGTACTCTAGGTCAAGACCCGCCCCCGCATGGTGCTTGGTGTCGAGGCTTGAGCTCAAAGCCAATTTTTGCTAAATGAAAGTTTTCACGAGATCTTTGAGACGAGCCAGTCCTCGGGGGCTTAGCGGATGGAGGAAGAATATTCGTCTACGGCTCTTCCGAACTTAGTTCAGATTCTTTAGATAGTTGTGATTTGCAGCTTCGACTGGTGTTTTCACCAAAAGGAGTGTACTCGGTCGGCGAAAAACCCTCGAGCATGTCTTGAATCATTCTTTCTTTCAATGCAAGAAATCTATTCACAGAATAGATCATATATCCAGGCTAACGATAGCAATAATTTTTCACCGATGGAAGAAATCTTGTTGAACCACTTGTAATTAACCATACGATCAGGAATATCATGTGAAGCTTGAAATTGGAGGAAAATACCTACCCACGAACATATTGAACTCAAGGAAACCACTAGTTTGGTATCATCAAATACAACAATTATTAATTACCTAATATTGGCACTTAGTTTGAACACGTCAGGATTTTCTCAACTTCCGTCGTTTCAATAATCCGCCCTCAAGAGAGAGGATTTAAATTATAATTAGTCATAAATTAAAAATCGATTTATTCGTCAATTTAATTATTTAACCAACGACAGTAAAAACGTGTTTTGGCCTGGTCGTTTTATAAAAACATGTTACCTGTGTTGGCAACGTTGTTGTTGATAGAGTTGAAAAATGAGACAGCGCTGTGCGTGATCCGCGACTTTTTCAATATCCAAAACATGACGTCTCAATGTGGCCAGTTCGATTGGGATCGGCGAAGGTTCGTTGAGCACTGACTCTTCTGGGGGCGGATCTAGACGGAGGCAGGGGGCGGGAGTCTGCGTTCTCTGAACCTGAAAGCCTGAAAGGTAGAGGCAGAATGCAGTAAGCAATAACCGCTTCGACCCGCGAGGGTTTGTTTCACAATGAAATTTATCTCTCCAAGTGTGTACTGTATTCGATAAAAACGAGTGTACTTATTTTCTTTTTCGTCGCATTTTTTGATGTCCAAGAGGTGTGAGGACGAGATAATCCAGGCGACTCATTCTCCGATTCTTTAGTTGTGGCCGAGCACTTTCGCCCATTCGGCCATCCTCAGGGCGACGTGGAGCCATATTGATCGGCCAGCAAATAAAGAATTGGAGAATGAGTCGCCTGGTGTTTCCCCCTCACACCTCCTGGAAAACTATTGTACTTAAACTTTCCTGCCGGAAGACCATTTCAATGCTCTAGAGGCGATTTCACTATGTATTAACTTTATATTAAATATAAAACCCATTGCAATGACTTATTATCAAATTAAAAGTTACTTACATGCCTGTATTGACTCAGTTGAAAGTTAAATCTCCTGCAGAGCGTTAAAATATTATTCCAGTAGGTAATTGAAGAAAAATAGATGTGTTAATTTCAAAATAGATTATAATTATGTTTTTAGATAGGTAGTTTATGTACATGTAAATTTTTATAGTTATGGAGGTGAGCTGCTAAACTAGTTTGTTCCTATCTTCGAAAATTTTGAGTATCTATGGATTTTGAGTATTGAAAACAATCGTTAGTAGCAAAACTCTTTCGTTCCACCAGTCAGATCGAGGCAAAAATTGGTTCGATCCAGCAGCGCGTACGGCTATGTTGTTCCCATAAACTTAGCATTAATGGTGTCATTAGAGTTTTTTTTTCGATGTGATTAGTCAGAAACATTTTGAATACCACTTATTTGAAAGTGTATTGAAACAATTTCTTGCGATAGTGCGGCCTGAATGAATTAACGTCCAAGAGGTTTGGGGAAAAACGAAGACAAAAAAATGTAGCAATGTATTCGATGCTGCTTCGCAAAAACTAAAAAAAATTGTTTTCCCTTTTGTCACGTTTGGCTCAACGTTAAGAAATTCAACGAAATTGACACCATTGACGCAAACTATCAAAATGTAACATTTATTTCTCTATCTAAATTATCAAAAAATCCGTAAAATTAAGATTGGACAATAGTATAAGTGTTAAGTCAGCTTTATTTTTCTTTTTATTTTGTGAAAGTTTTCTGCAATGATCTTTGTACATAATTTCTCTAGTTGTTATATAAATACCTCTCCAACACACGAGGTACACTGCAGTAGCCGAAAAAACACGCTACACCAAGATTGTATTTGAATGTATTACAATAAAAATCGTTCTCTGGGCTCTATAGATGATCAGACTGCTACCGCGTGAAGGCAATGAAACCTTAGTTTCCAACCATCTCCGCTAGACCTCGCTAAATGAATTTATATCTACAGCGACACCTTCAAGCACTACTTCATACTGACTTTTATCCCCGGTAAGCACCAACGTATATTGGTGGTAATTTACAAAAGTTATACTGATGCAAATTCACTATTATAGTTGTAGTCGTATTTCTCTCAAATTCCGATTTAATATTATGACGTCTTTCAAACTGGAACCTGGTCGAATTCATCCGAAAAGTCCCAATACTAGGGACACTTTTAAAACTCCAAGCAAGCGGGCAGCCTGCTCCGGGTCATCACGGTCTGGCATAAGGCGTTCATTGATAGCCTGCGCGATCAACTACTGCGCACGTTGATTTCGCCCAGTTTCAGAGATACGCACCCACCGCGTCTACGCCTCGTTTGTGTTTTTTGTTTATTCATATCTCGATACTATCGATAATCGAGGAATTGATGTCTGAAACTATCGCACAAAGAATATGGGCGAATAAATAGGCAGTGATAAATTAACATAGGCAAGTAACATTAAATAACGATACCTCAAATCTGTAGATTGTTCGTATTTCATTCTTAATAGCAGTAGGAACGTCTAATTAAAAATCACCACTTTTCTCTTACTTCGATTCTATCAAATTGAAATCTATGGATCTGTCAAATTTAGAACTTAATAATCGCCTCATATTATGAACTTGATAATTATAAAACTGTATGTTTTAATTTTATGTTCGTGTTGGATGACTAATCGATTTCTGAGCATCTATAATCATCCTTTCATTATAGCTCCTATTTACTCATTCAGCAGAAGCTTAACTCGCCCTTATTTCAACTTCAAAAACGTATTTCGATCCATTCTACCGTTATAATGTAAACAAAAGTAAATTAAAAAGCCCTATCATATTTTCAAAATAATCGTTTCATCGTTCAAGTATCGATTATTTTCTATCGAGACTTTTGAAACTAGTATCGATAGAGCGTTGTTTCTGAAGGGGAAATCCCCGTCTAATAAATGAAGGCGACCTCCTAGGACAACCAGGCTCTGAAACTGAAGTAAACTAAACCGAACAGTTCGGATAGCGGCTCTTCGTCGGGCGTTGCGTGCTGTCGGTTCGATAGTGTAAAAGTCAACCTTCTGCCGGAAGATTTTCGCGTTTTTCCACCGGAAATCGTTGCCATTTAACCGGACATCGTTCGGAAAAGTTTTTTTACCGAGTGGCAATCCGTTTGAACCGAGAAAACGCGATGATGTGTGTAATAGTGCATTCCAGCCAAGCTTCATTCAGCATTTATTTGCATTAAAGTGAGTCGTTTTTTAAAATTATTATCGTCACCCTGTCAAATAGTTTTTATTATAAATTGATTATTATTTCTACGATTGCCATTGCATCTCCAATGTTACATTGACGAAGTCTAATGTTGATTTTAGATCAGGTTAGACTTTTTGAAGGATAGCGTTCGACGATTTTTCAAGCCTATTTTTAGCCAGTTGTCTGTATTTCATGGCCGTTTACGACAGCATACTGGCCCTTTTTTTGACTTGAAGTTTATTACTGTCCGGTGATAATCAGTAATAAATACCCGCGTCACTGAATGCAAACTCGTCCGGTGTCTCTCAAATTTATGTTTTGATTGTAATACCCATCGTGAAATTCCTCATTTAACAGCGTCTTAGCGATTTTCCGTAGTTTCTTGTCAAATAATGGGTTTCAGCTGTTGAGGTCTCTCTTTTCAGATTTTATTTCATGCTGACCTCATCGCTAAGGGTCAAGGGAGCTTACGCTTACCGTTAAGATCTGGTGAACGCCCTGATTGTTCTTGAAGGCCTATAAAACACCTTCCTACGCATTTTTTGTAATCTTTCTGGTTTTCGCATTTTATCTGAACGGGTGTTTATAAACATTGTCGTTGCATTGGAAATTATTATCAGCGTTGCCTTTGTTTACGTGTTCCGGCCTTCGAAAGAAAACCTCTTCATTCTTATCTTCGCGTCATCTTAATCATCCACTTTACTCATAAGGGGATTTTCTAATTGCAATACTAATGGAAATACGCATTATGCATTCCGTTATAACAGGTACCTACGAATTATACAACTATAATTAAGAGATAATTATTGTGTTATAAAAAAAATTATTTCAATAAATGTGAGATGGAAAAAAAATAAAATCAAAAAACATTACAAGATATTTGCACAGTATAACCATAAGCAGCCGCAGCTGTAAGGTAACTTAGCTAACCATAAGTTACCAGTTTTTTTTATTTTTTTTATCTTATTTTTTTTTATGGTCTTATCCGTTCAAAAATACATTGATATATTGATACCAAACATGCCAATCTAGTGAACATATTGGAAAATATTAATCCCCCCCCAAATCTCATAAATTTTTGGGTAGTATTCTCCTCTATTTCATTCTACCAATGTTCACATGTTGTTTTGAAACTGTAGTGGAATCGCACTCACCATGATTTGTGGTCTAGCTCTCGAAACAGCTCTTACATCGTGATTGCCAATCTCTCATGGAAAGCTGCAAGTAATATCGTTTTTACGAGCTGTTTTCCGCATAAGAAACTCTCCTTGCTTGAATGATACGCGTACTGAGTTACAGATCTCCATTACATCATATTTTGTATTTCACATTCGTGTTGCCATCTTAATAATGCGATTTTTCAAAATCGTAATCATATTTATTGTAATCGTATTCCGATTTACCATTGTAATCGCCCTAGGAAAATACAAAACCCTCTTAAAATGCGATGTTTCACGTTTTTGAGGAGTGTGGAATCCGAATGTCGCTTGAAAAAATTATATTTCCTGCCTGCCTTCGTCAATCGGAACGTAGGTAACAAAAACTAACGTTCATATGAAGGAGAAACACGATATTTATTTGATCACGAACACATTATAATCTCTGAGTTTTGATCAAAGCGCGGATTAATTACGAACTTGAAGACTGCGTAACCGGCTGTCGAATTTTTCAATTTAAGTTTCTGTTGCTCAACCTCACCATCAGTTCGGGAAAATATCGCCGGAACCAGTTCAGGCGAATTTTCCTGAACTGGGGAAGTTGCTACAAATGCTTTCCGCCTCTTTTACGTGTATGAATTTCATTCTTTCAATGTTGTTGAAACATACGTAGGTGTGTTTGGTATTTGTTCGATAATTTGCAGCGTTTTTGTTTCATATCTCCCCCAATTCGTTTTATTTCATATCCCCCTCAATTCGTTTTATTTCATATCTCCCCCAATTTTTTAATTTCTATCCCTATCATTTTCATTAACCATAGTACAAATGAGGTTCACTCTGGATCGTTTGAGAAAACTCTTGGAGCAGAAATCATTAACACTCGTGCTGGATTTATCTTAATTTGAGAGGAAATGGAGTATTCGCCGCTGATATTCGACGGCCATTCGTTTTAATACGGTTGCGTTCGATTATTCCGAAATTCCAAGCCCTCTTCAGTCTTTTGCCGAGTACAAAGCGAACTAAAATGAATATCTCCATCCCTGCGATTGTCCTCGCATCCCAGGGTGACTCGCATTCAGGGTTCCGTTCGTATAATGGTTTTCACTTCGAGGGTATTATCTTGGATTGCTCTATTTCCTACGAACGAGAATTGACTGCGCGAATTGATTCCGTTCCTCACCTTTCTTTCATTTCTACGTTATAACCGATGCTCCCGTGCGGTTTCAATTCGTTTCGAACTCCTAAGCTAACATTTTTGGTGAAATATTTCAAAATTGTTCGTAGCGAGTTGGACTCAACAAAAATACTGCTATCCCATCACTCACTTGAACACTGGTTTTTGGTTGTTATGGAATTCAATAATAAACTATTGCAATCGCCCAAGAAAAAATTGGACTAACCCCCCAAAAATTCTATTTTTTACGTTTCAAGGCATGTAGAATCCGAATATCCAATAAAAAAAAAATCCGTCCGTCCGGCGTGCACCTACAACACTTTTCTGACGAAACTATGGAAGATATATGACCAAAGTGTTCACCAAAAATCAATCATCCAACGTTTTCAGAAATAGCTGTATTTCGTATAAATTTCTATAGATTTTTGGACGCTGAATCGAATGAGACCATCGCGGGGTCGATAATTTTATTGGTTCTCGAGTTATCGCAGCTTTTGCGTTGAACTTGGAGATTTTCACAAATTTGGCATTAGAGTATAAATATAACTTGCGAGTTCTTGGAGCTATATAAATCGTTCTATACTCGTTGGAATGGTCGTTAAACACTCTCTTCAACAAGGCGAAAAATTTAGCTTTTAATTTAAAAATTAATAAAAATTAGAATTATTAAAATTACAATAGTGGGCTACGGATTTTTCCCTATAGTTACCAATCTGTTTTTCGGTGGGGACGTTCACAAATGTTCGGATTAATTACTATTACAAAAAAAAAAAAGGAAATTTTTCTTAAATAATGAAGCGAAGGAATGATAAACCACTGTACAATCATTTGCAGTCTTTTATGTTTTATCGTAACGTGGATTTGTGCGATAAATGTAACAGTTCTGCAATGTTAACGGACAACTGATGTTGAAACGTCCGCCAGATGCATCTATTCTCTGTTTAATCCCTGTAAACAAACAACTGCCACGGGATCTGGAACGATTGAGCAATCCTATCATCGCCGTCCTTGGTTTTACGTTGACCATGTAATGCGGATCGTTGAGCGTTGCAAGCATGGTAGTCTACTCTGGTCCTTGTCTCGGCCTTACTCGTCTGACGGGTTTTGTATTTCATATTACCAATTTTTACTTCCGCGGTTTTTGGTCCAAAATATTGTAATCGTTCTCAAAGTCTGCAAAGAAGGGAATGGCGAGGATTATAGTTACGTATACTCGGAGGCAAAATTCGAGCCTACCGGTAATTATTTTGCACTTTGAAAATCAGTTTTGGAATGTGTAAAAAATATATTCAGTAATCTTGAACCAATATTTTGTAAATGAGTGCAATTTTTTAATTAAACTCACGATTCAGCCTGGAGATTTTTGGCTTTCGGGTACCACTAGTCTTGTTTTTGGTAAAGTTCAACCCAGCTAATTCGGAACGTTCATTTTCTTCCTTAGGAGTGAGTTTCGTTCTTGATTCTTTTGACTTCCTGTATTTCATTGATTTTCAGTTTTTGCTCGTTGTGACGTTCACGACGCAATTCGGTTCAATTATTATCGCTGCTCAGTGGCCTTTGAAAGGTCAATGTGGCCACCCTTGCCCTTCTTTGATAACCTAGCCCAACCCGCAAATGCCATCTTTGACGCCCGAGTTGCCGCTAAGTTGAAATAATTAAGCGAATGAAATTTAGCCATTGAAGTAATGACCTATTTTGGAACCTAGAAAAGTCTAACATTATATAAGTTCAATGTATTTGAGAGTTTTCTATTATATCTTGTGTGTGTTTTCTTTTGTGGTCGAGTCGGCAATAAATATAGCCGATGATCGTTCGATTAGTTCGTATTAATTTTGAATTAGCTGCTTTCGCTCATTCTGCGTTGCATTTGACAACCTTTAACCTTTTGTTGTGATCTCCGGCCGTGGCTTCTTCCTGACCCTAAATGAAATATTTTTTTATCTAAAAACTGAAGGTTCGCGATTAGAAACCTCGAATATTACTGAATCGGATAGTGTTTCTCATTTGATGTTCTACATTGAGCTATTTCGTAATTGCCTACGTGCAAAAATACTAGTTATTTCGCTTGATCTTTCTTTTAAATAATGGCTATGTATCTTTGATTGATAACCTGTCTGTGTCTGTTGACCCGCCGATTTCGAAATTTTATTTTTTCAATAAAATCAAATGTTATTGTTTTATGTCCACATCGTCTTGTGATCTTTGAACAAGGAAAAAGGTCTGTTAGTATCAATTTATATGGATTTGGACGCAGAATCGAATGAGATCATAACGTAGTCGACAGCTTCCATGGTTCTCAAGTTATCGCAGCTTATATCTGGCATATTCGAGATTTTGGAAATTGTGCCATGATGTGATAACTCGAAACTTTCTACAGCTATAAAAAACGTATCTATATTCGTTGGAATTCTCTTCAAAAACTCCATTAAGCTGTATAGTTAGGCGAATAATTCAACTTATGATCAGATAGTTAAGAAAAATAATTAAAGTTACCCAAGATAGTGGCTTAGGAGTTGTCCTCTTATAATTACGAATCTGTTGTTTGGTGGAAAAGTTCACCAATGTTCGGGTCACACGTGTGAGGTCTTCTTAAATCCTAATTGAAGCAAAAGGATAAGAAACCCGTGTTCAATCATTTGCAACGGTTTTGATCGTTGGCGGATTAGTACGTTCCTGTGCTCTCGTAGCGATCACTTTTTGCCCTAGGCCATTTCACTTTCCGCCATTGTCTGCCGGCGCCGCCCAGTCTCACATTAAACATACCTATATTGAACTCGCGTTACAGCGATGAACTTGTAATAACGACCCTGGCACGCGATCTCAATTTGTTCGTTCGTAATTGGCTGACAACGGCATCATCTACATGGCACGATGAGCCTATCGCTATTGTTTCACACGTTTATTCCAACCCCTGGCCTTTTCATTATAGTAAGATCCTCGATTTTCTTCCTCTTGCAAGGCAGGGAGGATATGATCGAGATTATGATTGATATTAATCATGAATGATATTATATTGATATTAAACAGTAGTTTATAAGTTTTCATATCTGAGCGATATGATAAAACCTCATTCACAATTGACGCAACAATGAGAGAAAAGTAGGTATAGGAATCTCATTTTTGAAAATTAGTACTAGGTACGTATAGGAATTTTATTTTCCGTAAAATAGTAGGAGATACGCTGCTAATGTTCTATTATATTCGACTATAAAACCTCTCGGCAGTTATCAGATTTAACACCCTCGTATAATTTATCGACGCTTGATTTGAATTGAGATGCGGCTCATTATACAATCCTTGCTATTTGAATAATAACTACTTACAGTCGGAAATCACATATAATTATTGTCCTCGGTTATTTGCTATTGCCTTGCCCGGTGCGCCCACTCCCTAGTCTAATCGAATTAGTGCGTCACTCCGTTTTGTTACATTATTTGAGCCTTGTAAATATGTCTTGTATCTCACTGTTGGCATTGCAGAATGTGTGTACGCATTTGATCATCGAGGAGTGTGCCCACGGGGTTTGGATGAGTGCACAAGAAAGATTATATAATATGATAAACCTGACCTTGTCTGTAGGTTGCCAGTCGAACGTCCTTGCGAGGTCTCGTTCCCTCATATCATCTTCTATACAACTTTACTTCACCCCTCACCTAGCCTTTATGTAGATTAAGTTTGCTCGGTCGTTTCGAGTTCCGGTCGCGTGAAATGGGCTCGGCTCCGCTACAGAACGTCATCCTATTCAGTAAAATCGTTCTTCGAAATTCCTCCATAGTTTGTCTATTGACCGTCTGTCTCTTTCTTTTGAATGGAATGCCGTTTCTTCAAGGATACAAACTTATGCGCATTCTGCAGAACATCGTGGAACGCGACGCAAATTTCCATGCCTAATATGGAAACTTCTATTGCCTAATAGTACATCATTTTTTTTCTCTTTCGTTTGAAGGTTCTCTGATCCAGAGCTTTTTCGCCAACAGTTCTTTAAATTGGTTCACTTCTTGCGGTAGTTCGGTCATCTTATATATAACTGCCGTTGACCTAATTATGGTCCAGAATTTATTGAAACCCCTTGTTGGCTGTGTCAACTATTATAAAATATACCAACAGTAAATATTAAAATCTGTTTAAATTCTTTTGAATTTAGAGAAAAGAATTTGTCCATCGAGAAAATTACCTCGATGGACAAATTGAGTTTTCTCCCTGAGAGCGACTAGTCTCAGAGTTTGGAAAGAGTGACCATTTTTTGTTCCCACGTGATTACATGCTCTCAGGATCTTGTCAAAATTTAATTTTACGAGACAAGCCCAGTAAAAACTTTCAGAAAACTGAAATTGATGAGTGGTGTCATACTGCCAGTGAATGTGATGACTAAAACATGAACATGAGACTAATTGTTAAAATAAGTGGTTGAAGTTCTGACCTCTACCCTCTTGGAAATGAAGGGCTGCTTTCATTCTTTTAATTGGAGTGTATGAATATTATTAAGAGTATATTTGTCGCTGTGTACAATCGCAAACTATTTTCAGCGGGTAATTTTGTACTAAATACCTCAATTCCTACTGCATTTGAAATGAAACTACTTTTTATCACAAGCATTGACAAAGTACTCCGACTTACTTCTTAGTAAGTCTCACCACTACTGTATTCTTACTGACCATGTTCCACATAGAATGTTCCATAAACGAGAGTTCTACTAAGCAAAATACTGTCACACGTTTTGACCATATTTATTGTTTTCTCTCGCTTTACAGTTCGCCTGTTCTGTTTTTAATTCGTCTGAACCTCTGACTCCGGCATTTTATGAAGGCACAACTTAATCAGGAAAACTGTCGGTTTGCCATCGCGTGCCGCAAGTCCTCTTGGCGCTGAATACAAATCAATACCTATCGAATTGACCCCGATAGATCTTTTGTTCGTTTTGACCGTTTCCCTCCTCGCGATGTAGGGAAATTGACTAAATGCTTTTCTCTTTCTAGAAGCCAACGGCATCCCTCTCAATGTCAAAAACGTATTCAGCAATTCAACCGATGAATCCCTCAAATGACGAAATCTGTTTCAATTTTCCTCGTACACTGGTTTTGAAATCTAGTTATGCCTCTTGACTGTGTCAATATTAATCCAAGTTTAAGTCGTAATTAATTTTTTTATTGACTCTCTATTGTACTGTACTTTTTTTTATTGATACGCTATTGTTTCCATTGTTTTACGGTCCCATTGATTATGTTTACTTGGACAATTTCACCGACTTGAGGCTTAGGAAAAATTATCAGTTTAAATATCATGCTTAATTTAAATGCAAAGACTAACAATGAAAATAACTTGGAACGAAGTAAATCTACTTCATCTGGTGGTGTTCAATTTATTTTTAGTTTTTTATTTATTAATCTTTTATTTGTATGTTTTATTTTTGCTGCAGATAACGAATTTTCAATTCGAACACTTTCAAGTGTACTTTTCCTTATTAAATACCTAATTTTCAAAAATCTCGTTCTATAACCCAGGTTGATTTGATATTTTGGTGTAGTATTCACCATAAACCATTAAAAACGCTCACAAAAAAATTGTCTAACCTCTCCCTTCCCTTCAAATTTGATGTTTTACGTTAGTTACATAGGTACGTAGGCCTGACGATGGCTCAATTCTTCAGACAAATTGCTACCTCAATTTTAAGGTTACTTTAGGGGGCTTGAAGGGGGATTCCTATTTTGTAAGGTTTGTTGGACAAAGGTATGTTAGGTATTTATTGATATAGATTTTTTGACGCTGATCTAATGTGACCATAACGCAGTCGATAGCTTTACTGATTCTTAAGTTGTCGCAGCTTTAGTGTGGCAAATTAGATTTCGAGAAATTTGAGAAGATGGTGTTGCTCGAGATTTTCTAGAGCTAAAAAAAAACTTTCTATACTCGTTGGAATGCTCTTCAAACACTTTCCTAAACTGCATCGTTAGGCTTTTAATTAGATAATTAAGAAAAATAATTCAATTTACGATAAATACTGATCTATTGTTAGGACAAAACGTTCACATAAATATGTTCCAGGTTAGATTTCAGCACTAGTGGGTGGTCTTCCTAAATCATAATTGATGTAAAGGATTAATAAACCGCTGTACAATCAGCGTCTTTATTGTTACTTCGGCTTTCCCATAATTGTCTTGGGGCCATTTGGAATGATACGTCTTGGTAGCAGAGTCGTTTACAGGGCCCCCAGTGACCACTCCGGCGTCGTTGAGCCGGTGATTCTCTCTCTTGCTCTTGTTTTCCCAAGCTTAAACATTCACGTCAGATTCAGCTGCTCCTGGCGTCGTAATCTGTTCCGCATTCATATTCACGTCAGCGCGTCTTGCAATATGCGCAGGTGAATTCCAGGCCGTTGTTGAGCATAAATGTTTATTGATTTTATCGTTTTTCCTTTGGAGTATCAACAACGCGTGGTCCAATGTGAGGCGATTCATTAGTATGTTAATACTAATAAAATACGGATACTTTTGTCCTCTAAATGAAATACGATTTAATTTTGCTACTGAATGATTTTGGCCTATTATCGTAATTTCATAAGTATGCTGTGCAGGTGGAAACAAGTAATAGTTCGAAGTATATCATGATTTAATATTAGTAATATTTGTGTAAGCACCAATATCTTCTTCCCGCTCTTTCGAATTATCCGACGCGGATGGTTTTCCTTGATAGTTTTTGTTTGTTGAGAAATTTCCCTAATAATACTCGTTGTTATGTCCTAAACACTAATGCTTGCTTCAGTAACAAATTACTCGCGGAAGATCTTCAGGGATTCTCATCTTGCTAAAATCGTTTGAAAACAGCTATCAAGTAATTTTTAGCATTTTCAGGCTCCATTTATAACATTTTAGATTTCCTCTTGAATTTCATTTATCAAAAACTTGTAAACCAATTTTTCATTTTGGCGATCCGACGACCGTTTGGGCACTACTATAACGAAAAATAGATTGATGCTTTTTCAATATCATTTTGATTATTTTTACTGACAGCCATAATATAAGATATTATAGATAATGTCTGAGTGTCACTCGATTGATGTTCTTTTAATAGAGGTAAAATCTCATAAAATTCAGCTGTCCCATGCCGACGTTACATTATTAAGTACCTACTCGCCCGAGGAACTAAAAAGAAACTAGTCGCCATGATTAAAGTTATTAAGTTATTATAAAGTTATTATTATTATTATGATTACCAGGGAGGTTGTAATGGAGAAACAAGGTTACCACATTGCTAACACTGTGTGCTCATGTAGTGTGCCTGCTATATTAATCTTCGTTCCGCTTTCTGTTTCGATATTTTCTGCGCTCGATAATTTCTGCTTACTCTGATGGGTTGATGAATATTTCACCGTTCTCTCCGTGCACAGTCTCAAAATGGTGTTTTCATTTGCGTCTCATTGCATCAATTGGTTTTATTATTCCCTGAGAGGCTCTTTGTGATTGATTATGCGATTTCACATTCGAACTCGAAAAATGATATTGCGGATACAAATTGTTTCTCGCTCTGTTTGAGGAAGTATCAGTCGAAAATATCTTCAAAAGTTTCTGATTCATACGTGTGACCATAACTTGCTGTATACGGGATGAGATAGGGCTAAATAAATCAATTTATGCTCCTCTTCGAATAATTGCTGTAGCAGTTGTTGGGGACATCGACGGAAATAGGAGCGCTTGATTAAAATAGCCTCGAACTGCAGACGTTTCAAACGAATGAATTATTCAACTGCAGCAGTAACTGAAGTGGTTTGCAGCTATTTTACTTTATGACTGCTGTGTTGTTATCTACTATCTAATACCAGTTGTGAAACTAGACAATTTCCTTTCAATGTATGTATTTTTTATTTTTTTATTTTTTTTTATTTAGGGAAACATTTATATGACTGAATTTATCACCTTGAAAGATCGCCAACATTAATCGTTAGGAGAAAGAAACCTTCGCAGAAATCTCCGGGTCTTCGGAGGAGAATATATTTTTTTAAAGATCGTCCCTTTCTTCTTCTTATCGAGGTCATTTCCTTTTTAATAGCTCATCGTCTGTTTTTCGCCGGTTTTTCCTCAACACCATTTTTCGCTGGCCAATGCTTAATATTCATTCTGGAAAATTATGCGGGAGTGGCGTTCTGTTTTTCCGCATCTGGGTTACACTAACACCCGAAAGATGAAGGATAAACAGTTATCGAGCTAAGGCATTCATTATCATCCCGTGTGATAGACATGTTGGGCGAGGAGCGACGGATCTGGGTCGAGGTCCCTTTTCGCTGGGTTCGTGGTCACTGGTGTTTTCTTTGCGGAGAAAAGCGAAGAGATACCGTTCGACATTCGTGTGTAACGCTTGGATTCCTTTACGGTTATCACATTTCCATTGTGATGCTCTCTTATGGCTTTCTTTTATTTATTTGGCGCGTAGAAGCGATTACGGATGAAACTTCAGTATTACTGATTTTCTCTCCTTAATACCCGATTTTATGTTATTTACAGTTGAAGTATATTGTACGGATCATATTCGTAGATATGAAATCTACAAACTGAGATTGTCGGGGAAATTTCTTTTGCCACTCCCATGCCCGGTAAGGTGAAAAACTGGATTGAAAATTAATGGAATTATGTAGCAGAGAACGCTCAATTGCTCGAACAAGAATGATATATTTTTCAAATTTACCAAACAAAACGCAGAACCTCTGGTAACAAATTGCTATTCAACAATTTGCTACCAGCAATTAGACGGTGCGTAGATTCGCTGTTTCACAAAAATGACTCGATATAACTACATTTCATGGAGTAATGCAGTGCGAGTTGCACTCCAATATTAAATCGCGGGGGACGAAAGCTGCGGAACATTGACTCGATCCAGCTTTTAAAAATTGAATGCCACTGTCGTGCAATGCGTTTGTTCACTATTTTGGAAAAAAAAAAATATTTTTCTCGCTCAAGTCCCTAATAATTGTATGATAGTGCTATCGATCTGGCTGGTAAATAGAGCAATCGTCGGCGGAAAATTATTTCCAATAAAATTTGCATTTAGTTGCTTACATTGCCCCAAATGAATGTTTAATTTAATTTATTAGTCATGCTTTTTATTATTGTAAATAATATCAAAGTACTATTAAGTTGCTGGATAATCGTTGTACTTGTTGATATTATAATTTGTCATTCCGTTCGTGTATTGATGTATAATTTTTTAATGTTTATATAATGTTTAATTTGATGTTATAATTTTTATAATGTATAGTTTAATCTCTTCGTGTTGAAGAGAATATTGTCTTCTTTCGAAGTTGTAGTCGAGCTGCCCTCAAGATGCCCCAACGGGCCAAAATATTCAGAATAAAGACGATATTCGTCAACTTTTCGCCTAGATTGTCCCATGAAATTAGTTCTCTCATGTAGATGCCAATTTACCCACCAATCGTAGGTACTTTCGAGAAGAAGAAAAGTCTATTGTTTCTTTTAATTCAGGCAAGATTAATAAATACATTTCAACTGGAAACAAAATGTGAACTATTGAAAGATGAAATAATTTAACCCTAGTCCGATTCAACTATTCATTTATAGCGGCAGATTTTCTTTCAGCGAGTGAAGTATTTTGGTCGATATATCCTCACGTTCATCAAGTAGGAAGTTATAGTAAGTCCAAACTACCTTCTTTTCGTTTTCTAGTAACAATAGGAGCAGATAAGAAGCGAAGTTTGAAAGAATGGATCATAAATCATGCTCTCCTTATGTCATAGTTGGTGGTCGTTGGAGGTTTCTGTAATATCAGATACAGTGAATTGAATAACGCGATCAAGAGACCGGGCGAAACAGGCACTGGACCATGATGTACCAGGTCGATTGTCAGGTTCCGCGGGCAGTACACTGTTCCTGATCTGATCTTTGGGAGTTTCTTGGTACACATTTCTCTTGAGTACGGGAGTGTAGACTACACATCATGTTACATTGAATTTATCAGTCACTCCTGCTCGGGTGAGCTGATCAGATTTCATGACTGACCTACCGTTAGCAATTTTACTGATTTTGATGGAGACTTGAGTGTATATTTTTCCGAAGCTATTGAGCTGGAATAATTTTTCTATGTATATAAAACGACACAACCATGATGAGGAGAGGTGCTCGTATACGATTGGTTGAAGAAGTGGCCAGATCGAATCGGATGAAAAATATAGGTTACTTAGAATTAAGGACCACCGCCTGAAAAAAATCTTCGAATTTTAAATTTTCGCCCTAATTGAAAAAAAATAATAGAAATGTATCAAAGAACGTCGTTTTGGGAAAATTTCGTCTCCGCGGAATATTATCTATTAGGCGCTCTAACTGTTAGAGTATTCGGTTTTACATATACTAGGTAAGTGAAATGCAAAAATGTAGGCAGAAAAATGTCCAACATTTATGTAATTATGATTTATCGGATTACTTTAATCTCCGCGGAGCTGTAGATATCCAAAGTCAAATTAAAAATCTCTCACGGCTAGAGCAAAATTGTGGAAAGATTCAAGCTATCGAGGGTCCAAGTTACAAATGTTGGAAAACTTTGAAAGTCGGACAGTCATGTCGGCTAAAACTTGGCGAAAGTTGAGAAACGAATACTTTGTGATACAAAAACATGTAACCCCAACCACACACTTACCGAATTATATAGTTGCTACTATACAAACTATAAGTGTCGCCTCTCCATGCAGAGGGGAAAACTATATTATGGAAAGTAAAAGGAAAACACCCCACCAACAGGAGGGGCGAAGCCCTTACGACGTCCCGTGGCGGAGCCCTCCGACAGGGGCTGAGCGGTGGAGCCGCCAGGGGTGCTTAGCCCCTAGTTTCTGATAAAATATATTTAGTGCAGAATTTACACCCTTATACTTGAGACCCTAGGGTTTTCTTACTGCTTATAATATCGAAATATTTTACTTTTCTAGTGCATATTCTGATTCCTCTCAAAAACACAATTAATACTCAATTTCAAGAAAGTTTCAAACTATCCATAAAAATGAGCTCCATTGGTTAATGTCCTTCGGCGGTTAAAAGAAATCGAGCACAGAGCGACTTGCGTATAATTTCCAATGCCAATTTGCAATAATCTCCATCTCAAGTGTCACGAATAATTTCAATTTGCCGGACGTACAACCGAGACGTGATGGCGGCATGCAAACGGTTTCGATGACGTCATTCAGGTGGGCATCGATTTTTGCCCCACGTGACGGGATCAGCTGAGTCGTCCAAGTAAACATTTCTCCACCACAGTTTACTCTCAAATTGCGCCGCCAGTTTGTTTGCTTGTGTATCATAAAACGTCTCGTTATTCTTTTGATAATATGTTATCCTAAGCTTTATCGTGGCTTGGAATTGCAAATCCCAACTTTTTTCGCGTTCCTCAAAGAATATCGGTTTGGTGATTTGCAGTTTTATTTTTCGCCCTTGAGAAAACTCGCGAACTTGAGAAAACTGAAAATATCCCCGGTTTCAATTTTTCGATAGATTCTTCATAGAATTTCGAATTGATTTCGCTAGTGGAATCATTTCCTTGACCCTTTTCGGCAGTGACGTTGTTCAAACTTGAAACGCGAAGTATGAAATGGAAAAAATCGTGTTTGTCAGAAAAAATCTTAATTCGAAATTCGAAACGGTTGGGTAGCTGTTATGATTTACTTTCAAAATTGGAAGAGGCTTGTTACGTTTTTTCGTGCCCTATGATTGTCACTTTATTTCAGAGCGTCGCTGAACTGAAAAACTGACTACAATGCTTTTTGACGAGCAAAACTTCTACATTTTGAATCCGGTTTGATAGCATTTTCAGTGGTTATGCGGATTCCATTCTTGAAATTCTCCCATAAATTCCATTGTGTCAGATCTCCTGTGGATGATGACGATGAAACATGTTCCAACCACTTAGCTGAGTGTTACTTTACATTCGCTGATCGATCGCCTAGGGAAACTCATTTTCGTAGTCAGCCCTGTGGCTCGCTGCTTCTAAAGAGGTCGTCAGGCACTTCCCTTATTATTAGATTGGACACGGTAAATATAGCCTCCCGAATTCCCTTCATCGCCGCGCGGTGATAAATTCTCAACATTCTCCGCCCTCAAGGTTCTCCCCTTGTACAAAACCATTTTCCAGCAGCTTCTGCTCTACCGCCGTAACCACCTTCCGCGATACACCCTCTCTCAAGTGTCGTTACATGTTTAATTTCTTGAGTCATGTGGAAAATTTGACACATAAAGATCGGTCTAAGTTCTAGTTTTTTTTTTTTTTTTTTTTTTTTTTTTTTTTTTTTTTTTTTTTAGTTTTTTTTCTAATTTTTTATGGTAATTAACAAATCTGGAGCTACATGATGTATATCGTTTTTGCTGATTCAGTTTAGTATTAGACCAGAATACATTGAATCTCTAATTCTCCAAGGTTTTTTCCTTTTCTTTTTTATCTGTACTGGCATCTTTTGTCAGTGTGTAACCATTCGCTGTTGGTTCTACATCGCTTGACGGGGCCTTAAGTGGTAAAAATAAAACTTAAGGAAATCGCGCTGATCAGCGGTTATTTTCTCTTAACACTGAGGCACAACCCACATTTTCTCAAGCAACTTGCGTGCAACATTTTTTGCATGCAACTGCGTGTAAGTAAGAAGTAAATCCTGAGCCATAATTAAAACCATTGCCTTCAATAGAAAATGGCAATATTTACTCTTTAGAACGTATTGTACGATATCATGATAGAAAAACGTTTGTTCCTTCCAATATTGGTACATTATGGGAATGAAGCCGGTGAATTTTATAGCAAATGACGTCACTCTGTTCAGTAAGTTTTTATCTGATGGCGGTGCTCGAGCATTTGCCGGCCGAATAAATAAACTGTGTCTTATCAACGTCGGAGAAGTTAGTTGACAAGTTGAATGGAGTCGAGTCGTCCACGATTCTGGACTGGTTCATTCCTTGCCTCTCATGTGTCGAGATGGCTTTAACGTGTCAAACAGAACGACCCAAGTCTTGATACTCGTTTAATGAACTAGTGGATCGAGGCAATAATTTACCGTGAAAGTGTAAGAAACATTGAGAGATTCTGGAATTTTTTATATTTGGTGGAATTGTAATTATTAGCGAGCACACCAACTATAAATTCCTATGATTGTAATCTTAGAACGAACCTTGCCAAAATGATGAATTTTCCATTTCAGTTTATCATTGATCTACGATGATACCGCTGCTGACGAAGGTTGAATTGAAATAAATTCTGTTTCGTAAATAAACAGGGACATTTGAATGTGAAAAATAGCATACTGAGAAAAATGTTGGCCAATACATTATCGTCAAATCGTTTAACAATAATAAACACATATGGTTGTCTATCAGATCAACGAGAATGTAGTCTCCGCCTCTGAGTCTTTAGATGACGTTGAGAAAAAATGTTGTTTCCTGCGCGGTCGATAAGAATGAAGCTGACGAACGGGATCTCAAAAAAGGAAACGAAATGCGTTACAAAGGATTCCAGTCGAGTGGACTTGAAAGGGCCTTGTGAGGACAGTTCAACTTGAGTTCTTGTTTTTAATGTTGAGTCGGAGAGAGTTGAAGGAGTAGTCTCTCGTCCTTAATTGCCGACGTAAACGTTAACTGTTCGAACCCTTGTTTACCTCTGCTCGATTCTTGAGACTGTAACAGCTGACAGCGGATCGATAAGGAGCGAGAGAACTTCGTTAGGCCACGTTCGGAAATAGGAAGGGTGTGATCCGACTTCGATACTATTTGTTTAAATAACAGTGTCAAAAGTCTTTTGGTCATTCCATAAATGGATAAAGGATTACCGATTATAGGACTGCGTTATAGGATTGCATCTATGTGGATTATAGGACTATGAGGATTATAGGATTGCATCTATGTTTACGTGTCCAATGAAAGAAATAAGTGAATTTTAGATGATAGTAGATACGAGTAGGTAGGTACTTTAATGAATGGCGGTCAACGTGTTGTATTATTTCTCTACTGGGTGAAAAAATCAATATAGCGCTCGAAGCCTTGAAATATTCGTTCGGACGTGTGAAGCCAATTTTTGTCATTTGGATCACATTCGGTTCGTTAACGTTGTTTACATTTTTACTCATTTTCGGGTGTTTTTTCTACTCTTGAACCTAGCTGGAATAATGGTCTAATTTTTATAGGTTGAGTTAAGCACGATTAGTAATACTGTGAGCTCGGTCCACTTTTTCGTTGCTAGTTTGTAGGTTTACTGGCAGTTGAGCAAGAGCTCAATACCATTCTTCAATATGACCAAAGCTGCAAGATCAATTCAATAAGGCATTTACACTCACGTGCAGTGAAACGTGAACTGCTGTTTCAGAGTTCAAATGCTTGTGGTGTGACAAAACAGCCAAACAGTGCCTTGTAAATCGATAAATTATCTAATCAAAACCCCCGTGCTTCTCTCTTATTTGTGTCGTCAAAGAGATTTTTTTCCACAGGCTCAGCACTCTCAGAGCTAATTGGTTCTACTTCTTTTCCTTTAAGCTCCGCTTGAGTTTTCCTTCCTCCTTTCAGCTAATCGGTTGTTTTGCTTTGATTTAGAAAATGCAAACCGTGAAGAACCCAACTAGTGCATACGTTTGGTCGCTAATGAAAAGAGCTCATGGAGGGTTAAGCTACGAACCTGAAGGTTCCCACGTCCGGGAGGATTTTCGAACTAATCGCGTTAGCTGTCCTTTGACCTGAATAAAATGGCCTTCACCTTGTTCATGCCATGTAAAGCCGAGTCAGCTTTTTTTTAATTATCCAACAACGCAACGGATGCCAACTCATCATATTGAAAAGAGGATTTGAAATTAATCTGCGTGTGTTTTTACTGTTTTATAAGGATAGTATTGCTTCCATGTTGGCGTAGTAAATTGAAATGTTGTGAGCGTCTGAAAAGTCGAATTCAGAATTATTGGAAGAAATTTTCATAGTACTATACTCAGAATCACATTCTGATCTCAAAGTGACATAATTGCCAGGAAATGTTCTCCCAGTGAATGTACAAAATTATTTTTTTATTGCATTTGGATAATCCACTGTGCATTCGAGATAATAACCGTTCAAAGTTTTTTCTATTTCGATTTTTGCAGGCTATAAGATTCAATATTTTTCAGGGTTTCAGGTCTTGAAATGTTTGTCATGACGAGCAGATAACGCTTGATTTTTTTTATATATTGGCTCCCACACCGTACATCCACGTTATGAGCATTTTGCACGCTTTCATTAGTGTTAATTTTGTATTTTGATTTTTACTGGCCGCAAAACTCAATGTATTTGAACGCTGACTGTTTCCCCTCGTAGTTAATCTGTTGTTAGGTGGAAACTTTCTCAAATGTTCGGGATAGTTACAAACACAAGAGCATGATGTCTTCTTACATCGTTATTGAAGCAAAGGAATAATAAATCACTTGACCATAATTTGCAGCGTTTTTTTCCCACTACGGTCTTTTACCAGTAAAATTGCGAACTCCCTGTGCTTCTTTTTCGCGAATAGTATTATATTATGTAGTTGAGTTCCCAAAATATTAGGAAATAATGAATCGTTATTTAAGTATATATTTTTATCATCCAAGGATCTTACTGGATATTTTTTTTATAATTCGAATAAATTATTCCGAAGTGAATAAATGTCTGACCGGATTTGAGAAAATTATGCTTTCATTCCGACTGATTTTATTTGGCAAATTTTCATTTTTACGATTTTGCAACGGCAATATATCGCTTCATCCTCACATTCTTGTGATGCTGTACCGAACTTTGAAAAGGTTGAACGAATTTCAAAGAACAGAAGCGTGGGATCGTGCTTGGCCGGCCAACCGAACCTACTTACGTCAAACGAGTAAATATACATCTTCGTGAGTCAGAGTCGGGGGATGCGTGGGCGACGGCTGCGAGAACAGGTGAACAAATGTCGAGCCGTGAATGGAGTAGTACAACAGTTAATTTCGATTAGTTGCCTTTTCAATTTGTTTAAACAGCTCACGTGGATTTTTCATTCATCTGGGAAGTTATGAAGACGCTAGTTGCCTCGAAAAATGGTCTCGCTTACCAAAAGTATTAACTTTTCCAATTGTGATTATTTTCAAATGGAATAGTTTTAATAACGTGTCTGAAAACTAGTGGGATACAATGGTACCCATTCGGCTCAAAATTTAATGTTTGATCGTGTTTTATCAGTGCCATGTTCTTTGTGTATAGAAAGTACAATAGAAGAAGTAAAGATCCGTTATTCGCTCTAGGATGAAGAAAAACATAGTCTTTCGGATATCCGCGTTGACCTTACCGATTTTACTTCCATGTTTATTTTATTTTGTGTACATCGTGCATTTGACGTAGAAAGGTCAACTTTTTCGCTGAAATTAACCGTTTCGATTTTATTTGACCAAAACGGAAGGAGTGCGAAAACGTGGACTATTGAGGGCTGTCGAACAAATATTTAAAAGATACAACCCTTAACTTGACTGACCAAGCTATGCAGAAAGACCATACTTTGGATTTGAATTTAAATATGTGTCCTTCCGTCGGAAAAATACTCTTCGGAATCTTATACAGGTTCATTTTGCTTCGAACGTAAATCATGATACAGTCCTTTAAAAGCTTAAAATAAATAAAGCTTGAAATTAGGGCTTGAAACGGATGAATATCGTAAGACCATGAGCTTAAAATAATCCCACCAACGAGACTCATAACGTACAAGGCAGCGGAACGAGAAGTTTTGTCTGGTTTCAGACTCTTCTAATTAGTAACGTAATCTTTTCTGCCAGATCCGACGTTTCGTGAGGAGCATAACCCTCTGGTTGAGAGGAAGCTTAGAATAGCAGGAAGAATCCTTACAGCTCATCTTCCCTAATGAGTTGAATAATAAGGGAGATTTTCTTTACAGCAAATGGGAACACGAAACTTCTTCGTAATCGGAATCTTCGTTACTGTTTCATTTGTCGCTCTTTTGATTCCCATTTTTACGTTTATAACCGTTCAAAATTTTTCAATTTTGTTTTTCGCAGGCCATAAAAATCAATATATTTGATTGTTTCTACTTTTGGCTCCACTAGTCCCAAAAATTGTCTGAATTCCGTAGGTTGTGCATAGCAAACCATTTGATCTTTCAGTTAAAAGGCCCTCAATTTTATTTTCCGTTGATGTTTGACTGAATTTCCTTTCTAGGAACATTGGAAACACGTCAATTATTTAAACTCGAATCTCGGGATTTTATTGATTTCAGACGATTAATTATGCGATTAAATCACTTGGTGAGTTGTTAACTGCTGCACGAAACGTTCCATGTCGTTAGTTAGTCTTCGAACTTGTCATTCGGGAGTGGTGTTATCTCGAGAACGGGCAGCTTTCCAGATGACCTGCTAGCTTTGAACTTGGGACTCGTTGACTCGATATCGGCTAACGTGGTAGGATAAAATCAACCGCTACTATTCTCAGGCATTGGGCGAATTATGTTGCTAAGCAGAGTGAATAATATCTAGTTTTCGAAATCATTTTTTGAACAAAGCGAAAATTGATTGGAGCATTAATTGGTGAATTATCTTTCAATAGTAGCACTGATTAATGATTATTTATATTTCCTACTATAAATATTTAAAAACCAGTTTTCCCTACTTTCCCGCTCAACTTAATGCTTTGGCAATTTCGATTTTCCACGTTCTTGGGTAGTGAAACTACGCGATATTTGATAGCCTCTTAGCTAGAACGGTATACAAACGGTTTTCGATCGGTTGTTTGATACAGAGTCGCACGAGCCGATAAAAAAACCGTCTTCTTTTTCCGCTTGGACCCTCCGTATCGACGAAGAAAATTGAATTTCCGAGTTTTCTCTCTCCAATTCCTTTCCCTTCCTATATCCGGTTCTGTCATACCTTGCCCACATTCTTCGCATGTTCCGTGAATGAAAGATGGCAGGGAATGTTCTGATTTTTTTCTTGCCTTGGGGAAATCGGCAACCGAAGCTCATCCGATTCGTTTTTTCCGTACGTTTTGAAGATTGATGTTAGCATTCCCTTTCCACCGTTCTTCCACGTTCAAAAGGAAATCGAACAAGTTTTGGTCGACTTGTTTTCCAAGAAATCGCGTAAACAATCTTGTATAATTCGCAGAGCTTACATTTTATAACCACCAACGCATATATATTGATCATGGGAGCTCTCGAGAATATTGAGGCGTTCTGATTTTACGGTAGGGTTTCAAATTCGGCTTTAACAAATCGAACGTTCAATCATTTTCAAAGAAAATCTTGTGCGCGCAATTTTATGGCCGCGATTTGATTCTATATTATGACGAATATTTTTTCAAGCGATTAAATACTGCTTATTTTACCGAACTCTGAGTTGATCGTTTAACTCAGGCATTTTCCATTTCTTCATTTTTATTTTCACGTTTCGGCAGGCTTGAAGAGCGCTATTCAGGCATCGAGCGGATGCATTCGAGCAGACTGTGTTGAAATTATTTCTTGCTCGTTGAAGAAGGCGTTCGTGAATGAAATGTCTATTTTTACCACCATACGGTATCCAATTATAGAACTTCCCATACTCTCGCTGGGGGGTCCCCACCTGTACCGTATCTTGGTGACTTAACGTCCGACTTTCCCTGTTGAGGCTTATCAGCGTGAATTACCTCGCAAGCGCCGGCTGAAAAGGAAGCTTAACTCGAGAGCTTAGTTATTGCCTTTATACCTAGGGGGTGCGTGACTTTTCATTTGTATTAGTATTATACCGTTTATCCTCTTCTCACAAATTAAAAGTCTGCCTCGCGTGTAAGAAAATTGAAAATTACCGAAAAGGAAGGTTTTTTTTTTAATTTTTAATGGCACCATTGTGCTTCGATTATTGATATCAGTTGGTAGAAATATGAATTTCATTTTTCATTAATTAGACTGAAATAATTGTGGTCATATAAGGCAAACTCAATTTTGAAAAAGCATCAAAAAGTGATGTAGTACAACGTTTGTGCCCTAATTTTGACTCATTCGTCTTGTACTTAGATTAGGATTGCCGCCCTTCTATTCGGGAGAAGTGCAATTTTCCAAAAAGTCTGACCATTTGGTTGATGATTTTACGTATTTATAGTCCTCAGTAAGACTGTGTTGTCTGGGGGCCTGTGCTCTCTTGAAAAATGCTCCCGCTGTTCTCTGCGTATTTTTAGCGTAGAACCCCGACACGTCGACGGTCGTTTCGCGTCATTTGCTTATCGGCATTTGATTATCAACGCCTAGATAGGAAATTTACTGCCATGTTCCGATTTGAATTGAAAGAACGGTAAATTTTATCCATTTCTGAATATAAATAAAAATATATCATTCCGGGAACAAAAACGAAAGTACTCCGTGAGTCGTCACTTGCAGAAGAAAATTCTGTTCAGAGTGAGATAGAGATATCTGCTACAAAAATATTATAAAATGAATGTTCGTTAAAATTTCATTCAATTTCATTCTGCGTGCTTCCGTTTTATTTGACCCGCTTTTTGTCTGTAATTGCCGACATTTATCCACAAATAGTTTTAAAAAACCGCCAGTTTTTCGTGTAGATTTCACGGCTCTTTTGACTCAGATGAAACATTATTTTTATTTTAGTATTCCGTCACTCTTACTTGGGAAAAGTCGGTCACCAACTCAGACTCCTTTTATCATGATAATTTTCATCTCGAGAATTTTCGGTTTTGAACGTTGAGGAATGAAAAGGAAAATATTCGCATCATTCAGCGAATGCTTCATTGACCTCCTCAGCCTTATCCAAACATTCTTATCGAAGATGATCTATTATATACCTTGAACAAATGAAAGTTGAGACGGTTTTTGGCGAAACGTCTATCATATTGACGACGAACAATTTTTCGTCAATTCAACGCGCAAAATGTGTCCAAATGTTTTTTATTTTTCTTAAACGGATGCTCCCAAATCTAGTGAAGAATATTTTTTTTCATACTTTTGTTTATGCCGGTATTCTTTAGTTCTGTTCCAATTGAGAATTGGATTAAGGATTGTTTGAATTGATTTGAGTAAGTTTTTTAGTTCATGGGATAGTCGCTAGAATATTCCCTCTCTCTGCCTGAAAACTAGAAATTCCATGTTAATTTAATACTTAACGTAGTATGAACCTTCAACAACGGCTAATTCTTCTAGCGCGTCTATCCTATGAAATATAGGAGAGATTTCGCTCTCATCCGTTTTTGCAAATTAATCGAAAACAAATACGTCGCGTCTACGTATTGAAAAGACACGCTCTTTTCGTAATAGCGAATTATGAAAACGTTTACCACGTTTTACTATGGCTTTGTTGGCACGGGTTAAACGGAGAGATCCTTGATTAACTTAGAACTTCTTGAACGGATGCCAGCTTGTCAGCAGTGATTTATGCGCCGGAGAATCTAAGAGAACGAGGGGACGTAGTTGAGACGTTTACAAGAGAAGTAAAGTAAAGTAAAAAAATGCCCTCGGCTAACGTGTTGAGGCAAATAGGAATTTTAGGAAGCAGGTCGGAAACTAGACTTGATGTATGTTTAGAACCAGCTAGTAGGTAGATAGTTTATATCTCCGACCAGAGGATTGTTGGGACTTTGTCGTTTTCCTGTTCTAGTGTAGGAAGTTAAGACAATTATTACGAGCAAATCCGAAATCAACCATTTTTATATAGCCTTTTTGATTTATTATTCCATAATAAACCATTGTAATCGCCCCAAAAAAATCTAACCCCCCTCAAAACTTGATGTTTTTAAGAATTCGCAAAATAGAAATGGAAAATCTGGCGCTTTTCGATTCGAACTCTTATGCTTTAGTGATAACTGCACTAGAATTCAATGAATCCAGTCCGAGTTAAACTCAAATGATCCTATATGTTCGAATTGAAATTCATTTGTGCAATAATATAATATTGTAAATAAATGTCTCGTACAATTTCGGACCATTTTGAAACTTTTAAAATTCTAAGCCTACTCTTGTTTGTATTTTTGCAGTGAGGTTGGGATGCAGCGATCGACATCACGGACGGGAGGAGCCGGGTACGATGGCAAAATCGCAGGGTTGTACGATTTGGAAGCGACGCTCGGACGAGGGCACTTCGCTGTTGTTAAACTCGCCAAACACGTCTTCACCGGTGAAAAGGTGGCTGTCAAAGTCATAGATAAATCCAAACTCGATGAAGTCTCGAAAGCCCATCTATTCCAAGAGGTAGGTGTGATTGAAAATGACAATATTTCAAGTTGACTTTCTTAGCGCTTTCCTCCAGGCGCTAGAATCCTGGTTATCCGTGAGGTTGGATGGATTTTATTTGAGGATAAAAGTTATCCGAGGGTTTATCGATACAACTATGATTGTGTTTTACAACCTGATTTATTATAATTTTCTTTCATTTCCTCACTATCATATCAACAGTTTCTGTTCATTTTGATATCAGTGCAGTGATTGTTAACCGGTTTAATCGATTGACCCCGCCTCAATCGGACTGCATTGCTGTTACGTTTCTGAGACTCTTCAAATCAACTTTCTGGTCTAGATCCAACTTTATGAGTACGTATGTCTCTTTTCTCCCGTCGGACGGAAAAGTTCCGTTTTGCCAATTCATTAACTTGTTCTTGTCGCATCAGCTTTTCTTGTCCTTTTCTTTTTCTCCCTTTAACTTCCGAATAGAGCTTCTTGGCGGACATCCAAATCGTGGAAATTGGTTCAAGCCCTTCCCGTGAGTCCTATCGCTGTGTATTCCACTTTGGCCAATAGTTATTTATTGTCGAGAGCCCATCCCCTCCGTGTAGCAAATTTTAATGTCCTGGCGAAACGGAAATGACTGCGGTTTTTCACAGTCCCCCCCAATAAACCGCAGATGCTTGAATCTTCTCAGCTCGTCTCCACCTTCACGGTTAGTTGGCCCCTTTCAGCAGTTCCTCGTTTGATTAATCGAGGTGTCGAAGGTTTTCATAGTTGGATACAATTTCTCCATCAGTGCGTGAAAATAGAATCGTATGTGGTGATAGAAATTTTCCCGGAGAGGAAGATATCCAAGTGAGGTGGAAGTGGAACGAATCGTTTTGTGCGTTATCTGTGGACGGCATATTTTTTGCGAGACTTTAAATTCGTCTCCGTCTAGTTGTCGCACTTCTATGCGTTTTATGCGTCGTTTTTCATGCTCAGGTTTCGAGTTTTGTTGTGAAAAATGATGTTTTATTTCGGAATGCGAGATTTTTGTGCGCTCAAGATCACACAACTATGCCAGTGATTCAATCATAATTAAGCTTAAAATTAAGCTTAATTAGCTTAAGGTTGAAGGGGGGCACATAAGACGACATCTTCCACAGTCTTATCTTGCCGAGTTACTACTGTTTAAATTCGCCATTAAGGCAAATAAAGTTTATTTTCATATCTTTGCCCAACTGCTAGTAATACACTTTAAGAGATTTTTTATGGTTTTGAATGTATTTATTGTATTGGCAATTGTGCGGCATTTCCTTGAGGTATAGAAGTCTAGTAAAATCGTTGTGTGTAAATTCAATGTAAAATCAATTGTTAAAGTAATGTAAATGTAAAAAGTGATGTAAAATAAAAATTTTTTAAAAAATTGATTGATTTTTGTTTCAAGATATTGTGAACCAAATGTCGTACAAAACAAGCGGCTTCATTTATTCGGCGAACAATAGTAAATCATCTGCGGAAATCGGTTTCTTAAAAGGACTAGCTCCACTCGCTACTCAAAGTTCATTGTCCTCCGTTCTCTACTGCTCAGCCCACTTTTTCCAATCAGAGGCTCTCAACGAATCCTTTTGAATTGACTGTCAAGGACGTCGATAGGAACCGAACAGCTCGTGCTTTTCGCAAACGTGGTCTAAGCATGAGCTATCGGTCACGTTCGAATTCGAGTCAGTGGTGGGTTTTCAATCGAAGATTAGTTATCATGCTTTAGAAGATTAGTTTATGCTCAGGTTTCGAACTTTGTTGTGAAAAATTAGGTTTTATTCCAAAATGCAAGATTTTTGTGCACTCGAGATCATAAAATTATGATGGCGTTAATTAACTTAAGGTTGAATGGGAGACATTAACATATACATATACCTGGGAAACATATACCTATACTGTCCTAGCAATTTTTAAAAGAGCGAAAAGAAAAAACAATATATTGAACAAGTCGCCTTAAAAGTTCCCTAAAGCTAAATAGAACTACATACATGGACCAGAACGTTTCAGTGAACTGAAGGTTATCAGTGTTTGTTGGCGACATAATTAAAACCCCTTCAATTCAAGAGATATCCCTTTTATGAGAGTATCGGTTTGGTATAAAATGTAAGATAGTAATTCAGAGGGTTGTAACTTACGGGTCAGAGCCAATGGTAATTGGCTACCTAATTCGATTATAAACCGTCTGGGTCAGAGTGGACCTCCGGCGAAAAGTCTGGTCCGTTGCCAGGAACGGGCTTTGTCCTTCCGCCAAGAGATAGTTGGGTAATTTGCTTTTTTTCTTCAACTCATTTTTGGAAGAAAAAGCCACAAACGTTCAATATTTGATGATATGTAGAGCTACTGCTAAACGTATGATAAAAAAGTACCTAAAAAGTGCAGATTCAAAGGCCTTGTTGATGATTGGCGTCATTTTTAAAAATTATTAATAACTATCAGTCTTGCAAAAGATCGATAGCTCTCAAAGCTGTTTGAATTTAGAGACAATAGCCAGTGGCACACCTCAAGACAGTCGCGCTGCTTTCATTTTTTCCTTTTCGAACTAGTAAAGCGATCCAGTTGTTCTCGTTGAGGCCAGTCCTTTGAAGAATGTTGCCCTTCGTTCCAGATTGTTTAGAATGCGCCTCCAACTGACCTGAATTCCTTTTCTTTTGGTTTTTTCAAAAAGATTTACGTAGCTTCTTCACTCTCGCTTGAACTGTTATCTCAATAACTGTCCTCGCTTTACAAACGCCTTTTAGGTCTCATTTGTAAGCGGTTTTTTCTCTTATTTCAATATTTTAACGCTTCTTTCATGACTTTTGGTACATCTGGGCTCATTTTCTAACTCAACGGTTTATTTTGTTCAAAGGCCGTCTATTATTTGTTTTCCCTATACAAAACCCGAATGAGGATATTACAGGACGTAATTAAGAAAATCATTAGGTATTTATCATCTTACCAGGAATATAAGGGTGGACAGCAAAATGCTATTCCGTTCGCTGCTAATACTCCATAGCCCAACACTGGCCCCTTTAGATTGTTAAAGGTGGTTTTTAAATTTCTGCTGTTCTTCAGATGATGAATAATAGCCAGGCCGAGTCCGCTAGACGCCAAAAAACTTGTTAGGTATACCTTCTCATTGTTCAACACACTTGGGAGGGCCGTTGGTTGACGGCTACATTGTCCCCTAAGGCTTGGTCCATGTTTCATTTTGGCGAAAGATAATTAATCGTCTTGTTCATTAACTTGGCCTTTTTATGTCGAGAGGGCTCATGGAGATGCTCAGTTTGGACGTTCCCATGTCTCATGAAACTGGGGTGGATCATTGTTCATCGGGTGATTCATTCCCTCCTCTTCCTCTTTCATTTTATGACAATGTAGATGTTAAAGGGCTTTACTTAGTGCGTTGAATTTTATAATAATTAGTTTCAGTTCGGTTATTCCCGAAATATTCTCACCACCAATCAGTTAACAATTGTTGAGAATACGTTTATTTTACACCAATCATCGTAATTTATATGTTATGGTGAACAAAAATGTGAATTCGGTGATTTATATTGGCTTTGTCGCTCTTTTGGTTAACTCTCACCATCCGTGATTTTATCATTATTCTTCTTATTTTTGTGTTGCAGGTGAGATGCATGAAACTGGTGCAGCATCCGAATGTCGTCCGGTTATACGAAGTGATAGACACCCAGACGAAACTGTATCTCGTGCTGGAGCTGGCCGACGGAGGAGACCTCTACGATTACATCATGAGACACGATGCCGGTCTGTACCCAATTGATACATCACTTTCATTCGATTCTTTTGCCGAGCCTTAAGAGTTAGTTACCTTGCCTAATCGTTCATTCGTCATCTTATGTACCATAAAGTGTCCACTTCGTAAATAGTGAATATTCAAGATCAGATCAATCATTTTGGCAAGTGTTTTACAGAGTGGCAAAATTCACATTTTTTTATACGGTGGTCGTATTGAATAAATGTGGCATAATTAAGCAGCAATTAACTTTTTTCAATTAACAGGTTTGTCAGAGCCGTTAGCTAGAGAATATTTCAGGCAAATCGTACGCGCGATTTCGTACTGTCACAAACTTCACGTAGCTCATCGTGATCTCAAACCGGAGAATGTCGTGTTTTTTGAAAAACTCGGCGTCGTCAAGCTCACCGATTTCGGGTAAGTAACTAGAACTTTCTTATGCGTAGAATATTCTAATCTTATTAGATAGTTTTATTTATATAGATGAGGTCTGAATACTAGAAGTGCATGCAGTTGAAAGTGTGGTATCATTGGGGGGTATGAGGTGCATCATGAGGTTCTGTTTGGGTCGTAAATTATAGAATTAACAAAACACACGTCATCTGTTAGGTGATGGAAAATTGAAAATAAAGTAGAAGTACCATAAGATCGTACCAATTTCTAGGTAGTGGAGGAGCTGCCAGAGAGGAGCATTGTTGCCAATACAGTTTATCCCAAACCAGGCCTTGAACTCTGCTTTGGTTAGGAGACTAATGTGCCTTTGTCATGCGCACATGCTACAACCAATAATACTTTGTATATCTGCCGACCTCGAATACTCCGAATGAACTTGAAATTATTCCAAATGTGTAATTCTTGTTGCAGATTCAGTAAAAAGTTCAATCCATGCCAAAAACTTGAAACGTCTTGCGGATCTTTGGCATATTCAGCTCCTGAGATTCTACTTGGTGATTCGTACGATGCTCCAGCAGTTGGTAAGATAACTAAATTATCTTTCTCGAGTACTCAAATTATTTGACGTTCTAGCTAAAACATCTTACATATGTATGAGTAATGGTCAGTTTTTGAAATAGATGCATTTCTTTTTTGTAGATGTGTGGTCGCTGGGTGTGATTCTCTTCATGCTGGTCGCAGGTCAAGCTCCATTTCAAGAGGCTAACGACAGTGAGACTCTTACGATGATAATGGATTGCAAGTACAGCGTACCATCACACGTTTCTCTATCTTGCAAGAAGTAAACACTGCAATTATTTATTTTTTATAACTTCGTTTTCACCATTTTTCCGCACTGTATTAATGTAATAAAACTTCAAGAATCGGAGCTGAAACATCGATGTTTCTATAACGCTCAACATCTATGTTCCATCATAAGTATGGGAGGATGTTTTTTGTTGAATTATTGTTCTCTAAAAAATGTTCTATAACGCTACTCATCTGTTTTAGATTGATAGGACGGATGTTGGTGAGGCAACCGGACAAGCGAGCGACATTGGAGGAGATCGCGCAGGACGAATGGGTGGCGCTGGACGCCACAGGCGATTCAGCTGATCTTTCCATTCCCCTCGTGTCGAGCCGGACGCTAAACGAGGCCGATCACTCGCTTATCATCCAGAAGATGATCAACGGAAACATTTGCACCAAAGAAGAGATCATCGAGTAAGCTAATGCTAATCTTTTGTAGTGACACTGTCTTGATTTGAACTGTGCTTGAGTATATAGCATATCTTAGTCTAAGTTATTCTTAAAGCCACTGAATAATTTCTATTGTGTTTAGATCTCTGGAAAAGAACGAGTACAACTATATTACAGCTACGTACTACCTCTTAGCTGAAAGAAAACTTAAATCCCTTGATCCGAAACCAAAACCAATACCGTAAGTAACAATTTAATAATTATAAAAATTTTTGTACTATACGAGAACGTGCTGTAAGACCGTACGTTTTTTGTCATAAATGTATGCAACCCTGTTTCACCATCTTGAATAATGTATTCAAACATTTTTCGTAATTTCTCATACGATTTCCCAATTTCAAACGTACTTCTCGACAGGAGGTCAACCCCGTTGGTCAAAGTAGATTCCTGCTCGGAGAACGACAGCTCCAATACTGTCCCAACACCAAACATCCTGCAACAAAGGCCTGGTGATGTCGCACCAGTACGTAACGCTCTGCTTCCATTTTCTCCTATCATTCATTCTTTATTTGCCTTTTTTCGTTAACTCTGTGCGTAAATTATACCTCTGCTTTATCAATTACAAAGCAATTGAAGGCAGTAGGTCGTATTCTACCTGTACTCTCTGCATTCCCGTCCATTGCTTTGTATTTTCATATAAGTAACCTATGGACGCAAATCTGTTTCCATAAACTGAACACAAAGATTCTACCCATTGAATGATTTCATCCGCACTGCTTGACAATCCAATTCAATTAGCGACCTAAATCCTCTCTAAACATTGTATGAACTATAATTTTAATCACCTTGTATTGCGGCAAACTAGTACTATGTCTTCGTCTTCGTTAAAATCACTCCTCAATACAAGAACTTTGTTAGAATAATTTTATCTTGAAAAACTAGCTTGTCTCCAACTTTAGATTCGCGTCATCATTCAAGTTCTCTCTTCTGAATATTTTCAGAGGTCTCGGAAATGTTCGATTGTAACAGAAGATGATGAAGAGGAGTCGTCGCGAGAAAGTGGAGGCCTCAACCGTCGAGGTTCGAGAAGCGAAGGGAAACTACATTTGGCTGTGCAAGAGATTCACAGGGAAGCACAGACGATTAAATCGATCACCGAAGTAAGCATAAGCGATGTAAGCATCACACTATTCTGTCTCTATTACTTTAACATAACTAATTTTTCTTCCTTTCACTAACCGAATATTCCACTTCTAAACTCGTGAATTAATCTTCCGCACTGTATTTTGGCAATTATAATTCATTTCAGTTCTGTCAAAAGTCTATTTCTACTTCTTGCAGGCATCAACGGCTCCTGCTCCGTTACATCCGAACACTGGTAGCCACACACCTGTCCGAGCTGTCAAAACCTTACCATCACCACTAGCCAATACGCAAGTTAATTCACCCCAGCTCAACAACAACCTGTCGAAGTAAGTATTCTCTCGTGTTACTTTGCCTTGTTTTACTACAGCCAAAATATTTTCATTGACATTTCTTCTTCGATTAGTCGTTTCGAGAGAAGAAACAAACTGAGAAAAGGAAGTACGGCTTCTTGCAGTTCATCAGACGCTAGTGACGAAGATTCTGAAGGCCGCAACAAGAGAAAAGGTTGGCTTGATTACAATTCTGGCTCTCTTTTCGTTGGGAATTTACATTTACAAGGGGAAATCATGAAGTTTGGTGCTCTCGGTGCAGTACTTCTAATTCGAGCTTCTCTTTAACGCTGTTGGAAAAAGTACCTAACAATGTGGATCACTCTTCGTAAAAATTGAACAATTTTACTTCTTTGGCTTTCTTATTTTCCAATTATTCAAATTTGTAATTACATAGTCCTGCGAATATTAACAATTGGGGCAGGATCTTGCTTCAAACACATTGGCAGCTTGGCATCAATCGACCTCTCATAGCTAACTCAGCCTAGCAGCTTTCAAATTCTTATTTTATCAAATAGTAATGTATTTCAGGGCTGTCCAACAACAACCGATACGAGGGCAGGATAATTCATAAGGTCTAGGTGAGACTAAAGAACTGTAAGGTTGCCAATAATCTTTGGCATTTCTAACACTCATGTTTGTTCCTGTGTCTCCTGCACTCGCATTTTTTGTCCCAGCTTCACACTCCAACGTCGACAGTACCGTTTGAAAACAGGCAAAAAATTTATTATTTTCTCTCTCTTCATGTTGCTAGAGCCGACTAAGACATGGCAAGCCGAATTTTCTCAAGTTCTATTAATATAATTGCACCTTTAGCACAGACGTAAAATGCACATGAGAAATAGTTTTTCTAGTTCAAACAGCACACATATAGCTTGGCTGCTTTGATTGGCAATAATATTTTTGCATTACATTTTTAGAGTAATTCAACTTAATAATGCTAGCATATTGCATAAATATACCACTTTTAATGCTGTGTTCAGATTGAATAAAAGACTCAATTGTGGAAAATATATCTTCATTCAACCGTCTGATTGGCTAACTTGCTATTGATATCTATGGTTTTCAATCAACTTCGTGAAAGCGTATTCCACAGTTAGTTTTCTGTGGTAAACTATTTTCTTTTCAGGAATGTTCAAATCGTAGTTCGTTGCTTCTACAGTTAATTTGCGATGTGCTAATAAATTTAAAATTTAAATCATACATAGCGTAGTTCGAAGTTGAAGAACTTGAAATTACCCTGAAAATTCGTTTATTTGAAGGTGATAATAGATAATTACCGAAATGGGAAAAGTGGCTTTTGCCTGTCATATTCGCAGATAGCGTAATCAAGATGGAAATGCTGACAAAAGTTATGATCCTATATATTTTATCGTCGAACAAAATCTTCAGTTCGAACTATTGTTCAGATTGTTTTATGTATTATAAAAATAGTTAGTTGAACGAAGTTGTGAATAATTCAACAGAACCTTATTACAAGTCTGTTGGACAGCCCTTCAAGACGCAGGCAGTATTATTTTTGATTGAGTATCTTTTGCTTTGAAGTTTCTTATGTTTTGATATTTTTTCATTATTTGGTTTCTCTCCAAGATGTATTGGAAACATGAATTGTCATCATTGGGAGTTAGACTTGGCGCGTTGGTCTTAATTACCCAATAGATCTATGCTGCTCTGAAGGTACCCAAATGGGGGAAGATATCGGCCAATAATAAAGAATGGTGGACGAAGTCATTGCCAATATCTCATAATAAAATGGTCCGAGTGGGAAATTAGCAAAGAACGTTTTTATTTCAAAAGTACATGCCACTACATGATGACTCAAAGGCCCACCACTTTTTATGCACCTAAGCTTTAACCCTTTAAGCTGTTATCAAGAAGTAACAAACAGCATGTGAAAAACCAGTGAGTCTGAAGTGGCTAATCACTTTTCTATCAACGTAAAAACTTATTGACAGATGAAAAATGCAGTTCTAAGTTGGCATGTTGGATATAATTACAATGGAGTAACTAATTCATACTTGCATTGTTTGCAGGAAGTGGAAAGGGTCTGGGAAGGGGACGTGGACCACAGGATCCAGGATCAGGCGATGGCGGGACGGGAGGGGACGCTGCTCCGCAAGGTGGTGAGGAAGGTGAAAGCGGTGAAAATGGCACCGGTCCATACTCGTCTAGTAGAGGTATGGAAAAAAACCAAATTGAACCAAAATATCTGAGGAAACACAGGTTTCTTAAAATATTATAACTTGAAACCTTAAAATTATTGTTGACATTTTTGATTACCAATGTAATTGCCAGCAACCTAATTTTCCTCACAGTTCTGCTGAGTTTTGAGTTATTTACCAAAGAAAACGGTTGAACTACTTCTCATATTAATGACACGATATTAGAATTGATTGCCCAGTTAAAGACAAATTACCAATCAGTATGGCAGGCTCATGATTTTCTTCCTGAAGAAGAATCAAATAATGCAGTGAAGATGTAAATATCCGTCGTTTGGAAATCAATTTTTCTATTAATTTCCCCATCATTGACCAAAACAACGGCTATCAAGCTCCCACATTTATTTAATTATTTTTCTTCAAGGAGATAAGATCCGTGGGAGGGACTCGACTGGTCCTGGTGGCGGGTCAAGTGGCAGACGAAGATGCGAAACGCGGTTGAGGGAGAGTCAATCTTTGAACAGGATTACTGAGGTGCAAGAGCCGGTTTCTCCCAAAGATGTCATCATGAGTGCAGATAAAACAGCATGTCTGAACGCCACGGTTACTCCAGCGGACCCCAATTCGGCCACACCGCACCCGACCCATCCTCACAAAGAAGGTAACTCACATGCACACTTGTATCGTAATCTAACTGGAAATGAAATCTTCTGAGAATAATTGTATACCTCTATCTTCTTAGAAATGGATTTTTGTTCTCTTGATCTTGGTGGCCTCACACCTATTTTACCTCAATGTTGTTTCAGGTTCTAAAAGAAATGCACTAATTGGCCGCTACCTGATGCTGCAGCGTAAGATTTGCCTACCGCTCCTAGGTTGGTTTCTTTTTATTTTATTATCTCCCCAAAATCATCCGTTCTGCTAAAGCTCCTGTTTGATTTTCATTTATGGATCTATTCTCAATGTAGTCCTCGGTTTCCAGGTGGATCATCTCTCTCAAAAAGAAGTCTCTCCTGTTCTAACCATAATCGAGACATTAACGCAAATCAGAAGATGTGTTCAACTGGCAGTCATGGGCCAAATCATCCGGGAGGCAAGTGCTGCTCTCTGTGCTGACATGGAGAACCATCTGGGTCTGGTAAACAACCATAAACCTTTTTGTCCCCTTCCTTTCTCCCACCTCTGTGTTCATTCCTTATCTGCAAACTGGCAAAAATGTTATCTGTTATAATTCTAATTACGTTACTTTCTCCTAATCAGTCAAGCATTGAAATGAAGCTTCCCTTTTCCACTTTTTTGTTCTACTTTACGTCCTAGTCAATCTCTCAACGTCAAGAGCTCTATCTTGTCATGAATGTGTAGTTTCTGTTTTCTTCTTGCAAAGTTTTCTTAATTAGTCTTATTTTTAGCAAATGTATCGAGGCACATGTTATTTTTCACAGCGTGTTTGTGATGCTCAACTCAGAGGGCGGCTCTTTATTATGGTGCTAACTTATAATGAATTTTTCAAGATCTCTTATTTTGAGGAAGTGAAGAGGGGCTCTGGGAATTGTGGGAACTGAACTGAATTTCGGATGTTACGATTGTCTAAATTATTTAGAGATCTTGTTTCCCACTGGTCCTAGTTGTTAGCTCTCTGTGTTTGGCATCACATTTTGACCTACATTACGTCTTCCCGGAAAGTTTGTTTAATTTACACTGCAATGTTGCTCAGCTTGGTGGCAATACTTGAGCGTACCATTGTCTTGATGAGCATTAAATGAACTCACACTCATTCATGAATTGGCTCATTTTGCTAATATTTACCGATGCATCTGCCAACTTGTAATGCCCCTTTGCCAATTTCAAAAGGGGCAATGATACCCCAATTTTAGGTCCGTCAAGTATGTAAATTATACATAGAAGATTGGTTAACTTCTTGAGATAACACACAGGTAATTTCTGATTTATGATAATTTTGTGAGTCTGGGATTTACTACTTACTCAACTAACCATGAACTTCTACACTATCTTGTTATTTATTATCAAACATTGTCATAAAATTAGATGCGATAGATTAGATCGTGTTCTTTTTGGGCCATTTTGTTCTTCAAGAAAGGTATCCTCAAGAATTGTGCAGTTGACTATTAACAAGATCCTAATGGTAAAAAGGTGTATGACAGCTCCTGAGCCGCAACCTTCCACCAAAACACCTATCTTATCTTTGTTCCCATTAACTGTGAGTGCAATATTTCTCCTTCAGCAAAACAAATTATAAAATTTCTACCAACCATATATTTTATTCGTTCTTATTATATTCTAGACGGTTTTGGCTGTGCAATCCGTTTCCTAATGATTTTGAAAATAATCAGTATTTCATGAAACTGCGACGATGATGAAAAAATCTCATATTTTCCTTACATCTCCTTACGCTAATGACCATGAATCCATATTTATAGCAATATTTAATTGAAAAACATGTGCTGTATGTATTAGCTTAGTTATGTCAAATAGACAACGTCCACCTCCTGAAGACGTGTTTCTGTTAGATTGTACGTATTGTGCTGTAATTCATTATTTCTCCAAATGAAAAATCTCCACAGCTAGTAAAATACTTGTCGTGTACAAAAGTCTAGACGTTGTTCATACTGTTACATTTAAATTGTTAATTGAGAGTCGAAAAGGTTTATTTTTCTTGTCCTTTGCATAAAGTTGGATATTATTGATTGTACAACTGATTTAGCGGTAACCTATATTAAAATTTTTTATGTACTTTGGTAGTAGGGCATTCCTGCATTGTACCATCGGAGGACTATGGAGATGAATTCGGTGGTAAACGAACGTTTAACGTTCAGGTGCATCCAAAATTTGATAAGAATCTCCCCTTAATTTTGCAAGATTTGGAAGAATTACTGATGCGCAGTTGATAATATTGAGACTCTCTTGGGTTATTTTCAGTGAATTTTTACTGGAATTCTGCGATTAGCCTCTAACCCCTACAAACACGAACAAAATTCGTTTCATGCATGAGAAACCAAATACTTGAAATAATCGAAAGTGAAGTTGAACATAATCCAAATAATTTCACTACTTGAGTAAATAATTCGGACATTGTTCCCTTTTTTCTGTGAATTTCAAATATTGAAAAGTCGCGCATTGCACTGGTTTTCTGTTGAAATATAGTAGATATTATGAACCTAATCAAAAGCCCCCTCATTGGACTCTATTGTAATTACAATCAAGTCCAATTTCGATCAGCAGCGATCAGACAGAAATCTACTTCTTCTGCATGATCGATTTACACGTTCTTCATGTTCCATTTATGTAAACGTGTTCTAACTTTTTGAACGTGTCACGAACTTTCATTGATCAATTTCGGCGATTTGGATGTTGTTACAAGCATAAACTAATTTATCAAATAATTTATCTTGGTAAGGGCAGTGTATTTTGAACCTCGAAGAGATTTTCTTAGTGTATAACAGCTAATTCGTCCATTCCCTGCTCTGTTGGGTTCACAAATAATTCCCCTGTTGATTCGCCATTATTTACTTCAACTCTCCCAACTCTCTGTGTTGATATGAGAGCAATTAAATGAAAATTTCCAACCAACGCTCATTTCAAATCGTAAATATTGCGTTATCAGTGCTATAATATTCTACCAATACATTTTGATACAAATGGCTGCAGTGAAATCTGACACAAGGTCATTTTTTCCTCGTTTTGCCCATAGAATAAATTAGCAGTTGGTTTCGAAACTGTCTATAATTGTCATCTAATTGTGGAAAATTGGGGCAAAACTGGTGCCCATTGTGGTCTATGCATTAAATTATACGGTTAATGAATTAATCAGTGCTCTGGCCATTGAGTGTGTGGCCCTGATTAATAAACTTCAACTCACGTCTCACTTAATAAATCCCCACATCACCCCTCATCTTAAGGTTGTCTTAAACGGCGATATACAGTTGGTTGTGCCAAAATAGTTTTACTCCAATTCGATGAATTACTGTTCAACAAGTTAGAGATAGTTTTTTCTTTAGTAGAAAATAATTCTCGCTGTTGAACCAATGACAATATCTCAATGTAACCAGGAACGAATTTGGATTTATTTCCGCACTAAATGTTAAAAATTAATTAACCTTTATAACTCCTACTTCAGATGACACCCAAAGAAGTTTAAAATAGCTAAGTTAGTACCTATCTACTTTTTTTACTCGGGCCATGTAATAATTTCATGTGTTTGAGAAACATTATGCGTTTGAACATGATTAGGTTAAGGCGCGTTTATATGGTGCAAGTAGCTCGAAGACGAGTGGAGGTAGTTTTAATGGGAGGACGAGCTACTCTCACCCTCTAGGGCGCCTTATTTTTAAGAAATGTTACTAACGTTTAGTTTAAGATAAATAAATTAAACGTAAGAATATTATGATTATTACCACATACCTCCCAGAAATTATTTGTACTTAGATTAGTCCCATTGGTCCAGCTGGCTGGATCAATTTACTATGATTTGTTCTGATATCCACATTACTCATTATAGATGTACATAGTTGTGTATCTTGATGGCTATTCGTTTAAAAGTTGAGGTTGAAAATAAAGTTATAAATCGATCTGAGACTTTTTCTTCTGCCTTTTCATATTGCTGATTTCATTCTGTGATATTGCCCTTCAATCGACGTTTTCCTAAGGGAGTCCCTAGAGCAGTCGTAATAGGTCATTCAAAAGACCATCTCAGTGTTATTATTTCCATGTTTGTGTTGTAAATGGAAGTATTAGGATAGTCCGAAAAGTTAGAATCAGAACGGGACGAATTCGGAAAAAATGTAAAGTATGATACTAAATTCAGAAACATCTCCGTCATGTTGTGTATTTACACATTTTGCCCAGTTTTCTATTTTCGGGTCTTTTGGCCGAAAAAAAATTGCCCATTTTTTGTCAACAATCTTACATTCTATGTTGCCTGGTCCCACGAATGTAAAATCCAAACTGAGCGAAAAATAATGACCATCTATTAATTGTTATCAATGATTTCTGTCTCGGATCATCAATCATTACTCGAATTGAGTTCATCGTGGCGATTTTCGACGCAATAATAAGATGATCATTTTTCAATAACAATAGTCTACCAACTGAGAAAAACGAGGCGACTGATTCTACATATTATAATTTCAGCCTGGCTGATAACTCAGCCTCTTTGGGCGAAGGTGCTCGGCCAGGGAAAAAATGAAAAATATATATATGGAGAATCAGCCGAAATTCCACTGAAATTTTCTCCCACACTGGACAAGGAATGTTCAGTTACGCTTGGACTTCGGAGTAAATCTGCCAGTTCCTTTGCTTGACAAGTAGCGATACTAGCGCTACTTCGGCGGAGATCGAGTTGTATTTTTAACAGTAGGTAACTCGTGGCACAAACTGATGACCTCTTTCTCCACGTTGAAGGTATCGAAATCGTTTGACAATCGATTTCGTCACCAAGTTTTTCAGTAGTTTTCTCTCCTATTCCCCTACGTTTTCCACCTGCTAAGTTCAATAATACTTCGAGCTAAATGGTTCCAACTAATTCGCCTGTAGTTTCAATTAAAATCCGCCCGCCCGGATCAGTCAGCGTTTATGATCAGTTGAGTTGATTTCAATATCTAGGAATCGATTTTGGAAATGCCGACACGTCAACGAGTTGAAAATTCGTGACGTAGCCAACCCGCTGGGTTCTTCGGTTTGTCCGTGTTGGAGGAGAGTCATCTGGTTTCGCGAGACCCTTCCTGTTCGCGCAGTCCGATCACGCATTCGTCCTCTGATGTCCTGAAAGTATCCGAAATTTCCTGCTAAAGATTTTCTTTTTCCGCGCCCGTACGTCATCTTCAGTCGGTAGAATTCGCGCCCGGATCAAAATTACACACTACGCGACTCCGTCAAAATGGACCTGTATTCCGAGTTGATAACAACTCCCTACGCTTTCCACGGCCTGGTCGTCGGAGCCGTCGTTTTGTTAGCGCTGTCTGTGTTTGTGTTCGGTTTCAAATCGGCCGAAGAGCCACCGTTTGACAAATTGACCGACGATCGAAGAGGAGCCGCCGGGAAAAAGAAGAAAGTTAAGGACAAGGTGAGTTTTCTTTCTCTCTGCTCATCAACAAAACCTCAAAGATACCACATTGGTTGATTGGATTTCACCCCTCTTCTTATGCGAGTGCCCTAGCCTTAGTGGCAAAACCTTTCACCTTTTTCTAGCTGGTGAACCTCGGAGATCTATTAGGCACTCCTTTGTGTTGGCAGTCAGTTGGCCTGGTCCCTACCTTTTTCTTTTTACCACTCGTCGTTTATGACTTGCATCTTTACGAACCATATGCTAAGGCAATTTCCGCTGATATATTGCCTTTCGGCCATTTATTGGTATTTTTAGTGATAGTTGACTTGGCGGTAAATGCAAGCGATACGGAATGGATCGTTTGAATTTCTCAAAAAAGCTAATTTTAATAGCATTTTGGAACGACCACCTGTAAAGGCGTTATAAACATCTTAATCCGCTAGTAATGGAACGTTTCTAGTATTGTCAATGCATTTTCCCTCATTTTATTCAACTACTCTTTCTTGTAGGCTAGATTAATAGAAAGTTGCCGAGCAATGACGAACTGCTTGACATTAATGTGCATTGTTTTCGGTTCACACGATGACGGTGAGTTTATTTTGGCCCTCTTTCGAATGTTAATATAATTGTACTTTCTGAGTGCTTCTATTTCTCGAATTTTGACAATGAAAATGACAGCGGAAGCCTTGCGATTGTCCTCCGTGCCGAAAAACTGACGAGGAAGTTTTTGCACCGAGCATTTCTATTATACCAAAAATGGCAAAATCGACAGCTGCTTGGTATAAGCAATTTTATACATACGGTATGAACTTAGCATTTTTAGCTTAGTCATCACTTGATATCACCTCGCGGGGGTTATACCCTTCGATATTCCAACATCCCAATAATCTATCCAGTAAACGGTTTAATAATTTGAATTAGGTTCATGAGGTTTTACTTTAATTACCTAATTAGGTGGATTTTCGAAAATGGCATCCTGTATTTTTTGGCGAATATTATTATATAATATTATAATTATTTGTTCAACAGCTTATTCCGTTTCTTTAAATCCCATGATGTTTTCTTTTCATTACGATCGAGCGCTGAAGTTTTCATATTACAATCGTCATTTTCCTACCTCTTTTCGTGGTGTAAAAACGTATTCGCCGTGCTATAATGTTGTTTTGCGAAGTTCATACCGTATTGAATGTTGCGTTGTGATTTGTCGCATATCTATTTGATTCGACGTGAGGATGAGGTTGAGACATTATTGGCGACGTTATCTCATCCTATCGGCGAATGAGATCATGCTGTGCTGTCTCTGTAAAAATATCGATAATAGCGAATAAATTGACAGATGTTTCCTGAAGAGGACCAGAGTGGCGAAAGCGCTAGAAATATAGAAATGCAAAATGAGAGAACATCGCCAATAATGTCTCAACCTCAACCCCACGTCGTATTGATTGTGGTGCAATTTCTACGCCGAATGTAATTTTTTTATTTAGTTCATTGGTCGATTTTTAGGAGCTCTAGTTTCTATCTAAAGCTGCGGTTCTTCCAAATTTTCAAGTGCTAGGCCAACTTTCCGTGGCCATTGATCTCCACCGGGGATCTTTGAAAACTTGTTTGACCGGTCGACACGGCCCTGTGTCTATCCCGTTCTGCCTGACGATAATGGCTGTCATTTGTCTGAAGTATTCCTTGCAATTTAGTGTCAGCTGATAGCTTTGCGCAGATGATTCCCATGCTTGAAATTTATAGCCGTTGGTTTGTTTCGTACGTCTATTCATCTTGGTTTCATCTATATTGTATGCTGTAAATAATTCTCGGTAGCCCTGATGCGGCTGGCTACTGCATCAGCTCCTTCGGATAGACGATTTTCGGGGAGTCCTCTTTTGTTAGGCAGATTTTGGCCTTACAGTACGAACTTGGAATTTAATAGCGATATCAATTAATTGCTCTCCTATTTTGACCTTGATCCTTTGAAGCTATGAGAGAATTTTCGAGGAAAACTTACTATATTCCCTGATATACAAAAACGATTGTATTTTGATTGAAGAGAGACCTCCTCCACTAATAAATGGACTCAAGAATTAAGGGAATCAAAAATCGTTTTGCCCCAAAAATAAAGCAGGTACAAAAGAATATCGTTCCTATTTACCTACACCTAGACACATTCATCATCGTCTGCAGAGCAAGACGATCGCTTAGAATTTTTTCCTTTCGCCATCTCTTTTTTATAGATTTGTCCCCATTCAATTTGTTGCCTTTTTAGTCCACCCACCGCAGACTTAAACATTTTAGTAAAAACCGGACCCTCATTCGGTTTTTTGGCAAAGTTTCAAATGTTCTGGTTCTATTTCCAAGCGTGCACTTATATTGTCTGCTTCGGCATTGCCGATTCTTGCTAATATCCCATTCTCTCGTCCGAATTCCATCTCGTTTCTGTAAAAATTTGCAGAGAATATTCCCCTTCGTCCTCTTCAATAGTTCTTCGATTTTCAGTTCAATATCAAGGGCAACAGTCTAGTCTTACAATTTTGAGCTGAAGAGGAGAGAAAATTGTTGATTAGTTTTCCATAATTTTTTGTGCACTCCAATTACTTAGGTGCATTAGTGCCAGTTGCGCCTATACTACTCTTTTGATACCTCAAGAGACGAAATTATTTGTAATAAACTCGGAATTATTTCTATAGACTACAATTATTACTTTGGTCGTCCCTAAACTGACAATTTTATAACTGATAGAGCAGAGTCAGAAAGAAGACGTATTTCCTTCGTATAACATAATAATCTTGGAGTGTTTAACAAGAAGTTTTACTTTTTCTTAATTTTAATCACTCTAAAGAATCGCCATATTTTTTTCATTCATAATTCATTATACATTGAGAATGAATTTCTAATTTCGAATAAAATAATTTTAGTTGTGCCACGATTTATGTGAATCACTTCGGTTTGTGTTTACAGAAAGCTCAATCAAATGGCCATGCGACAGCAGTTAGCGACAGTGGGAGCGGCAAACGGTCGGAAGTGAAAACACCAAAAAAAGAGGAGAAGAAAGAGGCCGAAAAATCGCCTTCGAAAGAAAAACAGAAACAGGAGAAAAAATCACCTGCTAAAACAACTTTGAAGGAGAACAAGACGAACAAGGAAAACAGCAAAGCGGACGTCAATAAACAAAAAGCCAAAGGAAAGGGTAAAGAGAATGTAGAGGTTGCTGCCAAGAACAAGAAGAATAAGCAGGTCGAAGAGAAACCGAAAGACTACGATGATGGCAAGTAGTTCACGTAATTTCATCTCTTTAATCAGTTCATCTCACTGATTGTATAGCTTTTCTTTCACAATTGAACGCGCTATTGATCAGCAAATATCCTAAATTGTTAATTCAAGGGAAATTGATTCACATGCTAGAAGCTAGAGCAAGTGAATGGAAAAGTTAACACTGATCAGGTTAAGTGGGCAATTTGCCAGCCATAGAACGAATTCTGAATTATTATATAGCTCGCTTAGAATTTTATAACTCGTTAGAGTTTTTTAAAATAATCTTTATTTTTGTCGGCAGGTGAATGGGAACAAGCTCTGTCGCGCAAAGACAAGAAGAACCGCAAGACAACCCTCGAAGAGATCTTACCGCAAAAAAATGGTACTAAATCCAAATCTAAGAGCACGAAATAGTAGAAGCATGCTTGTGCATTAGTTGCATGCTGTGTGCTTACTGTCCTTGATTTTTTAGTTTTTAATCTTCAAAAGCTCATCGCTTAGACGTTCTATAGCGCATTTTCCTCTGCAAAATTCAATGCCATTTCATGTGTTCTCATCGGTTTGATTTCTTTCTCTACAAATTTCTCTTGTGTTCATCTGATAGGATTGATGGGGTTTTTTGCAAATTATTTTGTATAATACTTTTTTATCCAACCCTCCTTTTGACAGTAACGATTGATAACTTGCTAATTTTACTACTGTGGTACTTAATTTGTGAACTCGACGTTAGAACGGGTTCGCATCAATTTTGTTCATTTATAGTGTAAAATCGTCTCGTTTATTCAAATTATTTGCATATTCTACACCTGCTTTTACGACAAATGGTATCATTTTCTATTATTTTATTCGTAACTTATTAATATTCGACCTTCTTAGTCCGCGGTATTTTACCTTTGACTACGTATTTTGAACCATGGAATCCCTAATTAGTTTTCAACATTGTTAGTTTGGGTGATGACCGTTATACTGATGCCATCGCATCATTTCTAAATAAATATTGTTATTTTATCCGACTTTCATCTTTCAAATCCTGTATCTTCCTTTCTCCTGTACACCCGATGTTTCGCTTTGCTCTTACCTTTGCACTGATTCGTAGCTCTCATTTTTCCGTTGAGTATCGTCTAAAATGTCTTACACCGTCTCGTCACGTTAATAAGTAATTGATTTGCTAATCATATTAACTCTGAATTGAAGCTTGTCGCTAATTATAAATAATTGAGCTCTTTTCAGTAGATATATCTCGCTTTTTTTGCTTAGACCATAGGTCAAACGCTGCCTTGAATGTTGAATTCACAACAATCACGTCACAAATTAATAATGATAGCATTGATTTCTATTAACTACCTACCATCAACAAATAATATCAAAAGAATCTGGCTAACTTGTCTACAACATTCCTTTGGAATGAGTGAAAAATTCTTACAATATTAGTAGGTTTTAAACTTCCGGTTCATTCTGAATATTTTATCAATACGTTTTTAAATTACATGAAACGTTAGCGTTTATTTTCTTCGCTGTCTTGATAACAAAATCATTGGCGATAAGATGCGTTTACGTAATGATTAACTAAAACCAAATCTCTATTCAGCTGATTTTATATTCTAAAAAAAAAAAAAAAAACACCATCGAACGAGACGTAATTATTGCAAACGAGTTGGCGACACGTGGTGGCCCATTATTGAGGTCAAGTTCTCTCAAGAGATAGACGAGCCACAGTTGGCCCGTTGTACGAGATGGTCGTTCATTCACCCAATTCGACTGGGCGTAAATAATTATTTGAGTTGATCCTGCTCATCAATTAGTCACTCTAACCAACTATAAATTTTTATCATCTAACTTTTTTCAATTTTCATCTATTGGGTCCACTAGGGTCGAGAGCAGAGTCGTTAGTCTGTTGATGAGGTGGACATAAATTCTAGACGTACTCTCTTTTAAAATGCTTTGTCAAGTCAATAATGGCTTATTCTTGGTGATATATTGTAAATTGCTTATAGAAAGCGGACAGTCTTAAATCTCCTCGTCTGAAACGGCTCCTGATACATTTCTCTACTCCCCCTGCAACCCTCGGTCTGCACTTGTAAACAATTTACTGGAAGAATATCCCAAAGAAGCCTTAGTGGAGAAAGCGCTCGACTGGTTCGAAACGAACCCTATTGAAGAGAATACGTTATAAATCCCTCATCTATGCATCGGTTGAGAATAGTCTTCACTGTGGTATAATGTGTACTGTATTGGGTTGTTAGGGGCAAAACGCACATAAACTTTGTTGGCTTGGAAATTTATAGCGCTCTTAATCGGCTGGCGTCGCAGTAGTTGATAGCTGCGTTTTCCATTGTTCTTTACCGTACATCTGTTTTTAGAAGAGCATCACCTGAGCAAACTCTTACTAGACCTGTAAACAATAATGAGCTAAATGGAGCAACCGCACGTAATAAGGCGAAACATTGTTTAGTTTAGTTTTTCTGAAAAATCTTATTAAACAAATAAGCTGTTATTAGGATCTTCAGTAAGGACGATTCTTGTAAAATGTGTGCAAACTCGTTTTATGCATGAAATATTCTTTGTCGTTGAACGGTTTGCATTGTGTGCATAAATAGGAGATGGCACCGTAGAAAATTGTTGTTGAGCAAGACTATCATAATTTTGGTAGTGCAAAGAAACTCCTTCTAGAGTCAGGAGCGAAATGTTGCAAATCAAATTCAGATGCAAAAACAAATTAAGAAGAAAACAGGGAATTGTAATTGTACGATTTTATCAGCCATCTGTTAAAGAATTCCAAAACTGAATAGGGTCCACTTCTCATATTATTTAGATAACATCACTGAAATCGAACAATCATAGTGGGAAAATATTTTGAGCATGGGTCACGCTCGAAGTTGGGATCCCCAAAAAAGAGGACGATTTTCCTCTGTTTGCTGTTCTTAGAAATAAATACGTTGGCCTTGGAAGCCTTCCCTGTAAAGGTCAGCACAGTTTGGAATGTAAACACCTCGGTCCGGCATCAGTAATTTCTTTCTTTGACACTGTCTGTTCCCCAACCTGAGCAGGTTTACTTTTTTTGACCGCCAATAAGTGCGACTTCGTTTCTCCTCAAGAGAATTCGAGGAATTGTTACTCTTTGCAGTTATTTATGCAGTTACACTCTGGTCCATTTTGTTATAAATCGATTGATGATCGTTTTCGAGCTCTGATTTCAACTCAAGATAACAGTACAATTGTAAAAATATTAAATAGTCCAAATCTTGATCTACTTGTTTTCTTTGACCATTCTGGTGCTGACTTGTAGGCCAAATTAACGTTTTGCTCTCACTCGAAAAAGATTGCTAGCTATGAAATAGAGTTTCATCCAAATAGTCGTTTATGGTACACCTTGTTTTCTAATTAGGCGTGTAGAAATGCCATGGGGCTCTCCAAATTTGAAATGCCTTCGTATTAAAACTCTACCTTGATATTATCTTGTTTGCAATGCGCTGATAGATCAATTTCTGACCTTGGCAGACTTCGACCGCAGAATTTCGTCTGCTGGTTTAATATTGGGTTTGTTAAAAGCAAAAGCCAGTTACAAAACACAGCTGCTGGATATTACTATTCCATTCCCACAATTATGCCAGCATTCAGTTTTCGATTGTTGATCTATCAACATGTTTCGGTATTTCAGAGAAAAAGAAGGACAAGAAAAAATCCAAAGATGAGGAGGAAGAGCGAGTGAAAGTGGCTACCCCTGAACCGCCCAAAGGTGCAACCACTTTGCTCACTGAAATCATTGAGACAATCCCCTATGAGGCTATTCCGATTACTGAAATCATCACAGACAAAACTAACGATGCAATTGAAACGTCTAATGCCGCACCTTCATCAGAAAAGTAAGTATATTCATTTGAAAAAAACTGGCTGTCGCATATCTTCAAGTCCTCAGTTATTGATGCATTTATTTCATAAATCATGTTTGAAGCGCACTGCTGATACAAAATAATAATAATAATGTTATCCCCCGAATTTTCATTCTTATCTGTGCTGTGTCATCAGGATTGAGACCCTGATTGTTGAAACTGTCGAAGCGTCGACTGAAGGTAAGCCAAAAAAACAGAAAGCAAAGAAGAAGCAAGCACCACCGCCACCAGTGGATCAGGGTGTTCCCACTACTCCACCCAAAGTTACAGCTTCACCAAAAGCTGCACCAGAAAAAACAGCCAAAGTCGATAAGCCTGTCAAAGGTATGGCCCCACAGCCACCTGCTGCCCAAGTAGCTGTAGACCTTCCAGAACCAGTTGCTGACCCAGCACCTCCAAAAGTTCAAAGGCAAGAGAAGAAGAAGCCCAAGGAGTCCCAGCCTGCTTCTGAAAAGCAAGGTATGCTGATTGACTATCTATTTTTGAGTGATGGACTAGGACTTCCAACATTTCTTTGCGGCAAAATCTTTATTTTGACGATAAACTTTCATTTTTAAGAAATGAACTATTTCTTATCATAATTTATTTCGTTTATCTTCCAGTCGCTCCTGCTGAAGTTATAGAGGCTCCCTCTGTTGAACCTTCCAACGTGGTTTTCGATGAACTCGGTGGTAAGTCGCTCTATTTTGTACTGTTGTTCACTTTGAAAGGTTGACAGGAGCTAACCGGGGCTACTCGTTCTCCGAATTGTTGCAGATACCTGGAAAGAGGCCAAGGCTCCAAAAAAGAGCAATAAGAAGAAGACGCGCAAAGATTAAAGATGGCTCGCAGTTTAGTTACATTCACAAGAGTAGCACCGCGCTGGGAATCTTTGATCAGCGATTCGCCCCGATGGTTCGTGCGCCATCTGTCCCCATAATTTCCTAGCGCGTATTCTTGTGGCAGGCAGATAACCTCTTTAAAAAAAGAGAGAAACTGAGAAATTAATGCAACAATCAACATTTAACACCATTTTTCTTCCAAACTCCTAGAAAAAAATGAACGCGAAGTAGTTGGTCTTGATAGAGGATAATGATAAGGATGCCAGCTCTAAGGAAATCTTAACTCCGCCGTTCTGATCTCAGCTCTCTCTCATCCTTACGAATGGAAGTCGGGAATCCAAAAATAGGAAAATAATTAGACTTACTTGATTTATGTATTGATTGAAAACGAATCGGCTGAAATTTTGATGGTAAGATCCTTCGAGCAGTTTTGTGCCAAATACAAAAAATACTGTTCAGTTGTAGCTTTCAATTGTTTGAAGGCCTTTTTTTTGCACGAAATATTTTCAAAATTTTATGTTCGAAGAGTTGCAACAGATTTTTTTTAATAAGCCGTTCCTTAATGAAAAATACTGTACAAGTTGAAAAAAGACTACCGCGGAATTGTGGCGTTGTTTTTTGTAGAGATTTTTTTTATAATAATGGTAAATAATATCAATTTTGTGATAATATTTTTTTAAAATAAACTTTAAAAAGTAATAAAAAAATAGTTGAAATTATTATCGGGTTGAAGGTAATAATTTGTGAAAAAATAAAATGTCCCGCTTAGCGTTGTTGGTTGAAATAATAATTATTCGTTTGAAAATGTTGATTTCGGTTTATTATTGTTTTTTATCGTTTTTTGCATTGTAATTTTGATCAAGTTAGTTCATAAGTTTTGAAGACGGCCGCATAGTTGTCAGAACTGATTGAACGTTGTCAGTCCATTGGTTCATTTCTAAACTTAGATTATTACCCTAGGTCCATATCCTTCCATTTAATTTTTTTTCGGTCGGCCTAAGTTAATGTTATACCTACTAAATTTTCACCTGAATTATACTATTCCCCCTCTGGTATAGGTTAATGAATAACCTTTCAAGATAATGGTGTCAGTTTTCTAATGGTATTTGTTGTCATGCAAGTTATTGTTTGAAGAAAAGTTGAACTCTTTCCCCTTGAACTACCTTCTAAAGGTACGGAATTCATTTAAGTACGCTAAATAACTGACTGCGCGTGCTTTTGATTGTTTCAATACCATAGGAGGCAGTCGGCTGGTTAATTAATTTTTCTGTTGTCAACCTGTGATTGAATTTTAGTATTACAAAATCCCCATCCATTTGATACCACTGTAGAAACGTCAAGAATAACAGGATGAGTCCGGTACCAACTGCATTAGTTTTATGATGACGTCACAGATTACTCGACAGTTGTGAAACTTGGGATTGATGAAATTCAGGACTATCGATACGAATTCATCATCCTGCTTTTCTGATAAGATAAAGGGTGGTAAAAATGGAAATAATCGAACAGCAATTATCTAACCACTCAAATATTCTTCGAACCGCTAAGCGTTTGATAATACTTGAGTGGATATGTGTGAAATGAAAAATCAGAAATAGGCGCTGTTTCTAGTTGATGGTTAAAATAATTTTTCTGGTTGGGTTCATACCATAGAATTTCGTTCGTTTTATTTCTTTAAGCCAATAGGTACTTGGAAGGGCTACGAATTCGGTGCACTTATTTGAGTAAAGAGATATCTGGAATTTTTCCACCCCTTCATTATGGAAACAAGCAAATCCTCAACAGATTTAAGAATAAGATTCACATGCACCCTCTGAAAGCGCACTTGGATACTACCCATTATTGATGTTTTATTCTTTGTTGGATCAGATATCTTAAAGTTGCACAAAATATTGAGTAATAAAAAGTCGGGACCGGTGTTATTCTGATAGGTAGAATGCTGACTTGCAATCTTTTCCGTATCATTCAGAAATAATACTCTATGACGTCATCATCTCAGAATCTTTTTTTTTTTTTTGTTAAATATTTTTTTGAATCACAACCCCGTATTTTTGACATAGTATTTACGAGTAGAAAATTAATCTTTTGAAAAGATGAAGATTTGAATTATTGCGTTGCTTATCGTTTTCTGGTGGTAGTTGAAGGGATAATCATGCTTTGGGTCGTTTTAATTTTTGGCCCTCGCGAGCCTCTTCATTGTATCAACAGTTTGTTCACTCGATCGGCTCTTTGTATTTGAAGTGGAGATTTTTTGCTGTTTGTCTTGCAGTTAGTATTGTCAAACCTTCGGCAAGGAAAACAAATACCCCCACTCACCTCAATGTCCTAATGAAGTTGGCTTTCCAATCAACCCATAGGTATTCTGCTCAATTCGTCATTTCATCTGAGATCTAGTCTGCTTTTAAGCCCTCTTAGCTATTCTTAGACTGTCATAACATGAATGCATACGCAATAAGTACTTCAGCATAATAGATGGTTGTCAGTAAATAATGCAGAATGGATAGTGTAACTACTTATCAGTTGACAAACATGTATGACGGTTTGTTTCAGAACATTGAATTCACTTGGTTCTTAAATCTGAACCTTGCTTTGATACTTGAACCTTGCTGCACAAAAGTCAGCATGCTGTGATCTTTCCTATGCCCTCTACTAAGGTAGAGCTGACGAATTGACGACCATGTTAATTATGCCGTTCCAGATAACTGTTGAATTAGGATGACTAAAATGATAGCAGAATTCTTCATTATAATTTTGAAAAGGTCTGCGAGGGCCAAGTTTTTCAAGTATGCGAATTCAACGTTGGTCAATGTTTGTTTCAACGTACATAAGTATCAATGAGGCATTTTGAAGACAACCGCTAAGGTTAGTTTTGATAACGAGCTTGTTATTTCGCTGATGGATATTCAGCAACAACTTCCTTTTTAGGAATGTGAACTATCCAACTAGAGAATTGATTTCTTACTGAATTTTTCTACCATGTGGACTGCTGTTGAAATGTATCGCTAATATTATTACTGCTAGATTCCAAGCGAATCTAAATGCTATCAGGGCCAAATGTGTGAAAACAAAACAATTTATATTAATCATCACCGCTTAGTCTTAAAAATATATGATTAAATAAAACATAGTCTGAGTGCATTGAAAATGAGTAATGTCCAAATCCATTTCTATTGATAATATTAGTTCGATTTTCTTTGGCGTTGCGGTAATTCGAAGTCGAATCGTTTGTCTTGTGTTTTCACATTTTCCCACTTGCTCCTTGTACCCTGCTACCAACAGCTTGAAACAGTTCTGTAGGTACTTTCATTTTAATTGAGAATTAACTGGCTTTCAACTTAGTGGGTCCCTCTTCGGCGCTAGTCGGCTCCATGATGTTCAAAAATCTTGAGCCAGTCGTAGCATAACCTTACAACAAATTTTGCCCATTTTCAAATTCTGATCGTCCCTCAGTCATATTTTGAGCTCACTATTTAACATTCAGTGCATTTGCTATGGTCCATATTTCCCATAGCCCTTATTTTTCCAAATTGTTTCATTCACCTACTTCACATTCGTGTTCTACATTCCGCCTTCTATCTCAAAAATATCTTCAGATTTGAGACTTCCAGCGGTCGCTTATAAACCACTTGGTCCTATCAATATTTTCGCCCCCTTCAACAACATCGACAGGCCACTCTTCATCTCGAGTTCTATAGGTAACTGCTATCTCAAATTATGGACCTTGCTCGTGAAGTCAAATTTTCAATTTGAAATGTTAGGTGATAGTAAACTACATGTCTTTGTGGAAATATTTACGTGCCGGAGTGGGAACGCAATAAATATTACCATGATCAACGAAATCGGCCGGATAACCGCTTTTCAATGGCCTTTTTCAGGTTTCAAAGAAAACGAAACAAAAACTACAGGATCCACTCATAATCTCGAATGATGTTCAAACGAAAAGGGAATGTTGGTTTTTATTTATATCTGTATGAAGCGAATATACCGTCTATGCAAGTATAAAATTGTAATTTAAAATTTAAAAATGGAAAATCGGAAGATGAATAAACAATATTAGTACCTATCTAATTATAATGTCATAATTATTACTAGAATTTAGGTAACAAAAATGTGTATCTAATTAAAAATATTTATTTAATTAAAACAAATCTAGTTTCATTTACCAATTTGTACGGCGTACGACCCTGTGCAATGGTATTATTTTATCGACTTTGGACATTATTTCACTTTCATGATTTTTGTGATGCTCACGATCCCAATTTTCTTCGCTCCTGCATGTGATGAGATTAGTTGAACTATTTTGTTTGTTTTCGCGATTAGTAATCAACGCTTGGTTTGTTTTTATATATTTCTTCTTTCGTCTAGTTTTTGTTTTCAAAACTATTTTTCAATTGTGAACGAGATTTTTAATTTATTTTATTATTATATTGTTGTGGAAAATTTTTGATCGATGCAGTGTTTTAGTCTATTGAAAGTTTTCCGCAAATTAACCTAAGGAATGCTAGCATATCACGAAGCTATTTTCCACAGAATTCCCAGCAGCTCAAGGCTGAAAAATTCGTCTTGTGCAACCGGGAAAGAAAATGGCTTTATTTTTTAAACACTAGATTATTTTAGTTGTTTTACCTCTTTACTTTCTTCATTTGTAATATTTTTCTGTTGTTTTATTTGTTTGCTGTTTACTGTAGAATAGATTTTCCTTTTTTGTGTCTGTTGTTTGGTTGACGGGAATATTTTTTATTCTAATAGGATTTGAATAAAATACGAATTCATAATTTTAGCGATTTTATTCTCCCGAAAACATTCCGGTTCCCTCGTAAGCGGACGTCAAAGCTCCGCTAACGGAGCTGAATAGCATGATTATGCCTTCTATCTGTTTATTGGTTGAAATATATGATTTTGCGAGATGATGATATGATTATTCCATCAATAAATTCAATGCTGTAGTGCATGTGCATGCGTGTGTCTTTTCCGGTTGAAATACCTAGAGTTTATTGTTTTATGGTCTCCAACTGAACGTCGTTGTTACTCAATCCCTCGCCCACCAAGCCTAAACTAGTGGTGTGCCTAGATCACCTAGTACTTCTATGTTAGAGTCGGTAACAGGAATAACCAATTATAAAAGAGAGAAGCTCGTACTAAGGTCGCAACGTTATTACTCTACAACTATTATTGAAAAACTAGCTAGGAGAACCCAAAAATAGAAAAACGCACGAATTAGGTCAATAAGCGGGAGTGCAGTATGTGAGCCTAACATAACGATACAAGCCAAGTTTGTAAAATGGGATAATTTGTATGAACCTCCAGCTTCGAAGATATTGATTTTTTCGCGGCCTGCAGTTATCTAAATAACCAATAAACCGCATAAGGTATGGTGAGTGTCAAGGTAGATAGATATATCTATATAAACCTTGGGTGAGTTTTTCCATCGATAAAATGGAGTCATTTTTAAAGCAAGGAGACTCAAATATAATAAAGTGCACTAATAAAATAACTGAACATGCTAATTCCGAGGAAGTACGGTGTGCTACGCTAATAACAAAAATCGAACGATTTTCAGCTGACATGTAGAACAATTTTAAGTTCCCCAGCGTTCAAATATACGTATTTATTTTTACGGTCTGTAAAAATCAAAATATAGTCAATGTGCGAATAACGCGGAAGTAATGCATGTGACCCGCTTGATAAGAATATTTCAAGACCTCAAACGTAGAAAAATATATACTCTTACAGCCTGTAAAAATCAATATAGTAAAAAACTGAGATCGCTTTTATCTCGTAAGTACTGCGTGTTATCCAGAAACTGCTAATTTGGCACAGTTATGGGAGAAAATACTCTGAAAATGTCATGGGGTTTCATTCATTTTTCGCGGAGATATATGATGATTGGGATATAATGATAATTTATGTCATTTTTTGACTTCAGACACTTGGTTAGAAAGTGTATATTTATGTGTGTGTGACGCGACGACAAAATGACGCTTGATTTTTCTTTCCGCTCAAACATGAAAAAATTCATGAGCTTCTTACGCGTTTCTCTAGCGCGTATTTTGTATTATGATGTTTACAAGCCAAAATCCATAATATATTTTAATTATCAAAATCTTTAAAAAAATTTATGACGGGTATATTGACGTTTGATTTGTACAGGTAAGTTCCCCACCGTACTTTCCGCATATCTCGGGGGTTTTCTTATTTTTCTTTCTCCAGACTAGAAAAATATATTCACCAGTGAATAAAGAAAAACAACCGATTATGATTAATAAATTACGGTTTGTTGATCAATCGGCATTAATAAGAGCCTAACGAAGTAAGACAGAAGTAACGATCCAAGTTGAGTACAAGTAGGTACACCGAAGAAGCGAAGAAGTGTCTCGGTCCCCTCTTTTTATTTCCCCTTCGTCTACTGCGTGGTTACGCACCAATCTCTCCATTAAAATTTTTGTCTACGTTCTTTCTTCAGTCCACATAGACGAGCGCGTGGCTTCCGTTTTAATTCATGAAGGCATAGGTAAGGAAGGTAAAACACGAATGCAAAGTCAAAATCCGAGTTTCAGCGATTAATTGCAGGGCAACGGGGTTGGAGTAAATCTGTACTCGACATAGCCACGTTGCACAGTGTTGCCACGCGGAAGCAAGATGGTTTGTCCTTGGCCTCGTTAAGTTGGCACCTTTGACGGACGATTGTCGATCTCGGAGTTCTTGTACCGGTGGCTCGTGAAGTTTTCTGTCGTTTTCTCACGCGTATTTTCCTGTGATTTTCTTTCGGAAAATGTGTTTCGTGCTCGTTCGACAGAGGATATCCATACGCTAGTGTTTAGGTAAGTGTAACCGTTAAGTTTCTGTAGCAATTCGTGTAATCGGTGACTAGGCCGTCGGCCGTCGTTTCGGACGGAGCATGGATGGAGGATTTCCACCATTGATCTCGCTTTCACCGCCTCATCATCGCTTTTACGGCATTTGCCGCTTGTTCGACGAATTGCACTAATGTCTGTTCATTTTGGCGGCTCTGCTGTTCCATTTATGTTGACCTTCTTTGTCGACGTGCACTATGATTTGTTGATGTTACAACGTTGAAACCAACAACTTTCTCAAGGTTAGGTTATAAACAGAAGTTCTCGTATCGGGAAATCCCCGTATTGGAATGTTGCTACGTTAACTGGTTTTCTGCATACATTCGTGCTTCTGTGGTCCGCTTATTATTTGATAAATCCTAGTTGTTTTCATGCGAAGTTTGATTCTTCAGTTACATGATGTATTTCACGATGCATACGTCATTCAAAACTTGCGACATCGAAGGCGCATGGTTCTGATAAACGGCGAGCGCGCTCTAAATCTCGACCTGCATTATCTAAAATCGTCTCTGACGTTTGATTACCGTAAAATCTCGTTATTATCCTATGCAACAATATTGTTGTGCAAGTTATTCGCCCGTTATTGGATAACCGCGGTGGTGTCTTGGTCAGGAAAAACGCCGCCCGGAGGTTTGGTGGGGTTGACCCGTTTACGACTACTACTACAGCGAACCGTCTATCCAATGCCTGGCCCTGCACCCGTTTCCGCGCTGTGTTCATAACCGCTTGAGATCTTGACATTTACCTTATAATGACGTACTTGAAGTTGTCAACCGCTGCTTTGATTTACGGATCATAAATTTGTTATTTATGTTGAAGCACAAAAGGAAGAAATCAACATCAGCATTCGAAAAGAGAGCTATAACAAAATAAACAGGGATTGTGTTTTGGTCTCCCATGACTTATTTTCCTAACCCACCTTGAAATTTTATGTTTTACGTTTAAAGGTAGGTAAGAATCCAATATCAATCTAAATCAGTCCGTTATCCGTTGATACTTTTTCGAGGATACTATTAGAGCTACATACTCGAATTTTTACTGAAATCCATCCTGGCTCAATTCTTTTACTTATTCGCTTCGGAAAATGATGGCATTTCGTTGGCTGTTTTCAAATTACCAAGAGGCTTTTAAATTATTTCTCGGTTTTGGAAAATAAATGATTATCAGAATGTCAATAGTAAAATTGCAGGTCCCAAATTTATTTATTTACTACATGCGAATGTTTTAAACCTGATGCGGTTGAATGTCTTGGGTTCGGATTTTTAGAGAAAATTCTGCTTTGTGGAAAAAATTTTTAAATTAGAAATGTAAAAAATGGGAGAAAATCGAAAAAAATGTGTAAAGTATGGGGTGAGAATATTTTTTTGATGAGGAGAATAATGTCCGCAATGTCTGATTATTTGAATAAATTAAATTGTTGAAAGTCTGTTTGAAGGAAAATAACTTTGCTTCTATTTTATTTTAGTTTTTTTATTCCGAGATCGTATCTAGCTAAAGATGTCACCTTGACAGCCATGAACGGATTTTCGTCTGGTCCAGTGATGCACAAAATATACTTACATGGTCACCGACACAAGTCAAACACAGTTATAATGCGTGGAAGTTGAGGTTCGAAGTTGGGGCTTAAGCAAGAAAATGCCTCAGCTCTCCAAGATACAATGCTCCTCACGGGATTCATTTCTCTCCAATGGAAAATTGTTGCCTCCGATGTCCCCGGTTTGTTCACGAAATTATTCAGCTATAATAGACGTATTCATGGTTGAAGAGTCTACGACGTGCTATTTCTGCTAACTTACTATCTGAATTCGCTGGTTTTTGTTCTCTCGGAATAATTGAAACGCGAACTTGAAGATTATCCTCAGCGGATGCGTTAACGTTTTCTGCTATTCTTTGTGAAAAGCTTAACTTGAAATATTTCGATGAAGTTTTCAAGGTTTATTCACTATTTATGGTCCCGTAAATGTACTTATGATCAGGGGTTGCCCTTGTGCATGGTGACAAAAAATCGTCCGTCATTCTCTTGTCCGAGTATTTTATCGTTTAAATTCATTCAATTTCCATCCTCCAGCTAGCACTGCAAAAATTGTATACTGGCAATGGCAAACGATTACTTCGACATTATATTGTGTCGAGTATTTTTGGAGTTACGTTTCCTATCATGTGCTTGCCCTGGTCAGCCGTATTATTTTCCCGTCGGATGAATTATTATTTGAACCAAACTTGGTGAATATCTTGCGGAGGAGTGTCTGGAATATTCGCTTTGCCACAGGTTGCTTGGGCGCATGTCCCGACCCGGCTTGAAACGTCGAAGACCAGGCGCTCGGCGGGGGCTCACGTGACACCTGTCGGATTCGCCCACTTAGCTGAAGTTGGCGATGGATTGAGACCCTCCCATTTGCGCTCCGCTGAGAAATTCAGCACTAAGCGCAATATGAAGCCTCAAATGTATTCTTTAAACTGTTTAATAACTGTGTTACATGCTTGTAAACACGATTAAGGAACGGCGTTGAGAGTCGTTTTTATTGGTCCATGTGGAGTTCGGTGGCTAGAACTCCAGTAGCTAATTTTTTTAAAACGAATTAAGAGAATATGAGCATGAGTGAGTATGAGTTATTGATGTAGTTAATCACTTGGTAGGAAAAGGTATCGATTTTGGTTCCCATCGTTGTCGGGGGTGCCGAGAAGTGAATCTGTGGATCCTTACGTTTGCCGACTGTTGTGAACCCGTAATTTTCTCAACGATACGCCTGTGACAAATTTCGACCTGTACAGAGCTTATAAGGTTTCGTCGCTTTTTACTGGGATTTTGTGTTGTCTATCGTCATTTCTATCCATTTTGTAAGACAATAATCGCTTGTGGGGTGTGATCACATCCGTTTGTTTTCCTAGACCGTCAGCTTATCGGAGAAATAGCGATCTGCCGGCCAACCGGCACACGCATGCGCGGTTTCAGCGTCCTTCGGAACCTTTCGACCATTTTCCCTCCCTCTCTTGTCGTCTCTCTTTGTTCCCCTCGTTCACGCGATACAACTTTATCGCCAGCGTCTCGTCTCGAGGGTTTACGGAGGGCTGTCCTGTCTGCCGTTCGATGTATTCGATCGATGAAGGTTGCCCTAGTTTGCATTTTATCTTCGAGTAGCTAGTTCGATTTCTTCGTAAGTTGAAATTACGGATTTTACCAAGTAATCTGAGAATAGCTCGTACTGAGCTCTAATTGAACCATAGTGACAGTTGGAAGCGCCTCTTCATTTTGTCGCTACAAGAGCTGGCTGTTTCTACCTTCAGGCCCAAGGACTGAACAATTAATCTAACACTGTTTTTAACAGCTAATCCGTTCTCGCACGTTTTTTATTCAACAGATGGTTGTGGTGGGTGAAATTAAGCGTTCCAGCTGCAGTTTCTTGGTGCGTGAAAACGTCATGGGAGATTCTCTCGTATTTAAATCCTGGAATCCTCTGTTAGTCCCAAATGATGAAATCACTTTGTGTCATATTTTTGGTCGCGTTGTGGGGACTCACTTGTGCTGAAACTGTTGAAACCCATTTCTAAGAGTTTGCTCCATCGTCAGGTGCCATTTCTCTTTCTAATCGCTGCAGCGCCGACGCTAATGGTGCACATTCCGACATTATCCTCGAAATCCTCGAAAGAAATTCGGTCCTGTTTGTTAATCGGGCCGAATCTCTTTAAAAAACCCTTTTTTCCATTTTACATGCAAAAATCTGAAATACGTCCAGTTTTCGCGATTTTCAATCATCACCTCATTTCGCGCAAGGAGCCAACCATTGCAGTAGAATACTTCGTTATCTTTGAAGACGGCCCATTTCCAAAACGTAGGTCTGTAATCAACCGTTTTGAAACTCTGGCTACTAGACTATTGGAGAAAACTACGCCGAAAAACAGAGCCTCAGTCCACCCACTCCCATGTACTAACGTTATCGCGATTAGTTCCGACGTCAGAGTTGACGTTCATCTTCTCTGGCTCTCGTCGCCTCCTCCTTATTCTTTTCACACCTCAACGTTGGAGAGATGTTTCCTAGCTAAATGGGTCGCCCGTGACTGCGGAATGAAAGCCGACGGGTTTTTCTTCGGAAACCTTGATACTTGCGCGTATTTATCGACTACTTTCTTTGAGATGCTTTAAATAGTGTATTTTTATTATTATTTTTTTTTCTTTGTACGACAATGGAATCAATACACCTAGCGAACAATCAAAATATGTTGCCTGTTGCGCGAATCACAAAACTTGTGACCCGAGCTGGGACGTCTCTGGTTTTTAGTTTTACTGAAATTGAATAGTTCTTCTTTTCCTTGTCATGTCGTCGCATTTTTTGATGTCCAGGTGGTGCGACCTATGGCTTTGTCGCCCTGAGGATGCCCGAACGGGCAAAAGTGCTCGGCCGGCCAATAAAGAATCTCACCCCCTGGGCATGAAATCGAATAGTTTCATCGGATCAATAAAAAAATTATCACATTTTGATAATTTTATAGAAGAACGTTTTAATTGTATTCTACCTAATAGCACCTGATATATTTTTTTTCTCAAAATACCGTTGAAGTTACGTTACAGTTTATATTATATAATTGCTCAACTGTGAAGCCTCAATAACTTTCTCAATCAAATAAATGCTGAATTCAATTCTTTTCCCCTGTTTTTGACAATGGGAAGCTGCGATTAATGAATACTGCCGAAGATAAATTCTGATATTGCCTAGTTGGTAGAGATAGGTATCCTCTGATGAAGCTGCTTGGTGCGCTAAATCTAGTTAATCTAGGCTTTATCTGAGATTGATAAATGTGTCCTAACACACATTACGAAATAGCGGTTTTATTCTAATCGCCATCGTCCCTCATTTTCCTATAGTTCTATGCCTTGAAAAATCGAGTCCATCTTTTGAAAAATCATTACATTTACGCTTTGACAACCACCGTGGTCCAAATTTCCTCAACGTCATCTCTCGGTTCCTATAAAAAAAAAATTTCGCCATGGAAATCTCGAACGATTGAATTCATATTGAATGTTCATGCGCGCTGTCTTTCTCTCCCTGGGCCAATGGTGATTGTGTTCGTTCTTCGCTTTCCACAGTCGTATCCGCGAACTATCTGAACTAGAATGCGTTCGTATTTATTTACTCCTTACGCGTTTCAGTGTTAACATTCATCGCTCAACTTCGCTGGATCCGAGAAGAGCTAAAAAGTTGGCACCCCGCCAACTTCCTGTATAATAAAAAAAAAAAAAAAAATGGAAAAGAAACGGTTTACCGGAAGTATAATATATCTTCTGTTCTTGACGTAATGCCAAAATTTTCCATCTCTTCATTGGTATCGCATCTCACGTGAACATCTCAATCTCTCGACTTTTCTGTGCCGTACGATTCAATTCCTCTTGTTCCATTCATGTTGCCATAAATCCGGTGTTCGCTGGAATTGATTTATTCCAATTATTCTAATTTGAGGTGGCATTATTGCGCCTTTTTAGTATCACATTTTTTTCCATTCCACAATTTCCTCGGTCGTATGAATTTCGCACAAAAATATTTTCTATGCGAGCTTATACAAAAAATACCTGCACGATTATTGTTAAATTATTTTATGCAGTCCTCAAACTAGTCGCGCAATCCTTCAATTTTTATTGATTGCTAAAACCTTACAAAACCAACAGTTTTAGGAACTTACAAGCTCAAGTTGAAAATTATACCATGATGTATTGTTTTAATTTTGTTTTCTTTAAAGCTTGGAAACCAAAGAAATTGGCGAAATATGAAGATCATGAACGAAATACTAAGAAGTTTGACGAAATGTTATAAAACAAACTCAGTTCATCCTGGACAAAATAAGAAAATTTAGGTTCTATATATAGAATATCTCTGTTATTTCCGTGCTAGGGCAAGGATAAAGGTGAATAAATTGGTACTCAATTCTTACCATTGATTGCCACAATAGTTTTTGATGCTCGTCACTATACGGTCATTTTGTCTCCCATTTCCAAGGAAAGTCTTTCGCTTTGGCTACGATTTTCTTACAGTGTGCGCAATTCTACTCTTTGATTCTTGTTTTTGCAGGAAGTTTGCGTCTAGAAATAACTGTAAATGCCCTTGAAAGTGGCAATTCTTTGGTTATGGAGCGTAGAAAATCTAAATTCCCTCTGGAGGCTTTCTAGGTTCGTTGCAAGATCGCTCGTCTCCCTCGTGAGGTAAAATTGAAATATTCGACTTGGTGTTTTTTGTCGAAGACGGGCATTGATTAGACATTTTTTCAAACCCTTCGGAGCTTTGGAAATGTATTTTGAAAACAACGCATTTCCCTTGAAAAAAATTAAAAAAAAAAAAAATACCCTCGATTCTCAATTGCGTTTTGGTCGATGTGTTTTTAAAATTTTCAGTTTTTTTTTCGCAGGATGCCAGCTCAGTATATGGGGGATCCCGTCAACTCGGCTGTTCAGCGTCTGATATCCCAGAAACGCCTGAAGCTCAATCACAAAATTATCAAACTCATCACCAGCGCCAGCCAAGTGAGTGGATTTTCCAGACATTTAACAATCTCGGGTTTTGAAAAATCGCCAAGATTCGAACAGTATTTGTTTTTCGGTTGGTAAAAACACCTCGATCTCGATTTATCGTAAAGTCAATATTGAAATATGAAGGAATTTTTAAAACTGTAAAAACTTTACTTCATAATAATTCTTGAAAAAAAGAGGCTTGTAAATTATGTTTTTAGACTCAGTTTTTTTTTATTATTATAAAATCTTTCGTGCGAACGTTGAAAAATTGAAGAAGAAATTTTTTTATTCGACAGACGAACTTATCAAATTAAATTTGATGTCAAAACCTGCCATGTAAATTTACTATCTGGTTACGTGTGGCGTATTAGCACATGTATTATCTAATATTGCTGTTGTCTTGGTTTCACTCTTTGTCATCCATGAGTACTATGTCAACTTCGTTTCAAGAGGGGAAATGATTTTTTAGATTCTTGAAGATGAAGTGAAGTACGAGACGGTGTGCACGTCGACAAACGAGCATTTGGATAAGTTCAAATCGCAGTACAAAATCCTGTCAACGCTGGGGGCCGTGGTATCAAGCCTCTCGTCTTCTTTGTCGTCACCGTCGTCTGGCTCGTCATCGCCGGCAACATCGTCGCAAAATCTTCGACTGTCTTCGCCACAGCAAACAAATGCCAACCGAACGCAGACGGATAAACCTGCAAATGAGCCCACCGTACCAGTGAGTAACCCTCAGATTGATGATTTTTACTATTCAATGCGAGTGAGGAGAGTTAATTCTTGCTGTTCAGTTTTGTTGATAGAAAGAACACCTTTGATTCTTGATCATTGTCTTAGCAATGGCGATCAAAAACGCAGTAGAATAATTATTTTTAAGAAAATTTAAATAACGTAGTATATATATTTTTTCTTTTTTAGAGAAACAACTTTTTTTGTACTTAGAAATCTTATAAGCGAACTCACTCATTGCAGGCTCCGAAGAGGGTGTTATACCCTCCTGAACTGGTTGTCACTGGATGGAAGAACAACTCGGTTCCCATTGGCAGCGGCTTTGTGAACCTTGGTTACACCTGTTACCTGAATTCGACGCTCCAAGTATGTTTTAATAGTGTTATATTTTTGGTCTAAAAAATTTAGAAACCTAAAAAATTGTATTTGGGGGTTATCTTGGTTTGACGAATAATTTTATTGGCTTGTAGATAAACGTTGCATATTATTGTGTCGTACGTAATTGCCCATTATGGATTACTGCTTGTGACAAATTATTTTTCCGATATTTTTCTCTAGTTAAATTTAGGTTATAACAGACTCCACACTATCAATCAGTCTTTAAAGTTATATTGTTAGATGACCCAATTTCGATAGTTTACTTTTGTAAATTTTCTTAGTGCCGATGTTATTTTTAAAATTGTATTTGCTATGATTTCAGGCGTTATTCCACGTTCCAGCATTTGTCAACTGGTTGACGAGCGACGAAACGCATTTCCGAGAATGCAGACTGATGAGTGAGTATTCATTGTTTCATCACAAGTATCAGTCAATTTATAAAAATTATTCAAATGGTATTACGTTTACAGTGTATGAAAGTTGTTAGGTACTTGTTGATTTGCTGCTACTTGTGAAGCCATAAAGCCCCATAGGCATAAAATGAACGTTTTTTACTCTCTCGTCATTATTAGGTACCAGTGATTTTAAAAATTATAATTTTGTTGTATAATCTCCTATTTCTGAACGGGCTAACGAAGTTTCATTGAAAGATGACTTCATATTTTTGTTGATAGTTTTGCTTCAAGCTGAACTGATACTGCTTGTTTTCCTCTTCAGTGAAGCATGTAGTTGTTTCTTTGATAACTCTTTGACAAAAATATACTCGTTTACGCTGGAACTCTCATAAGGACGCGCTTGACTGTTTGTGCCAATTGAACTCTCCAAATGTTTTTGCCCTGATTCTTCTAAAACGCCACACATGCTTATAGCCTTCTAGATAATCCACAAAACTGCGGTGAACAGGTTGTAATTTCTAACATAAGATGAGCTACAACAGCTATGTTCTTTACTTCCAGATGGTATGACTCATAGTGAATGTCTTATTTGTGCGATGGCAAAAATCCTGCGGTCGTCGCAAGATCAGACTGGTTCGGCTATGAAGCCTACAATTATTTATTCTAAGCTTAAACGTGAGTAGAAACGATCAATTTTATATCACTAAATAATGAATAAAATGTTGACCGAATTGCATGATCAATATTCACTGTCAATGTGTATTTTACACTTGGCATAGCTTCCAGTGTGGAACTGGTTCACAGTTCTGATCAAAATACTTGTTTTTGGTATTCAATGAATTTTAAAAAAATGCCTTTCCATTCTTTTAGAGTGATATACTGTCCATATTTTGCAGTTATATGTAAATACCTTAATGATGAACACCAAGAAGACGCCCATGAGTTCCTAAGGTACTTACTTGAAGGAATGGAACGCTCTTATCTGTCCATTTTCAACGGTACCCGGTAAGTCAAAAAATATTGATACAGAACAGTAGATTTTTTGAGTTTCTATGGAAACCTGTCTTTTTTCTTGCTCTCTATATTTTTTTTTAATTCTCTATTTTACATAGGATCAGTATTATTAGTATATTTGTTTTTCTCAGGTTGGACAATTTGACAAAGGAGACTACTCCTCTTGGTCAGATTTTTGGCGGCTACATTCGGCAAGAGGGTGAGCATTTCTATGACGATGATTTCTGTTTATAGTCAGTATAATAAAAAATCCCCTTTCGTGAGCACAGGAAAGCTCAGGCTTTCGTGTTACATTCAGCAGCTCTTATAAGACAGTATAATTACCATTTGAATGAGGTATTACTCCGCTGGAAAATATATTGTCAGTCGGGAATAATCCATAAAATCCTTGCTGAATGTAATTCTTTGCGTAATTGAGAAAAATAACCTTCATGCTCGATTAATAGAAAATAAATTTTTGGTTCCTTCCTTTCCGAGTAACACTATCCAGTTATTGCCACTGATTAGCTCATGGTTAATGTAATCATCCTAGGTATTCATAGCTCTAAATTGCATTAGGTTCTGGTATAATATAAATGTAATTTGTTTTAATTTATTCTGCTATTTTCTCTCTAGTTACATGCCTCGAGTGCAAACACATCTCCACAACTTTCCAACATTTCCAAGACCTGATTCTCGACATCCGAACGTCGTCGTCAGTCGAAGATGCCTTGGAGAATTACTTTGCTCGAGAGCGACTTGGTGACGATGGAAACCATGCTTATAAATGTGAACAATGCAAGCGGCGTGTGGCGGCAACGAAGAAATTTTCCTTAGAAAGAGCCCCAAAGGCCCTCTGCGTCCAGCTTAAGCGGTACTAAATTTGGAATTTAAATACTGGCTTCTACTGTCAGTTTTGAGATTTTGTCCGTCAATTGCTTCATTATATTAATTTAGATCTCATAGCATCCTAACTCATATTTTTATGGGTTTATGTAGAAATAAAATACTATTGACTATTTCGAGTTGTTAAGGAGCCATCATTAATTTGTTTCTAATTTTTCCAGGTTCGGAGTACTTGGTGGGAAAAACGGTAAACACATTGCCATGAAACAGTGGTTAGACATGACGAAATTCCGGCATCGACCGTCTGTTGGATCCCAACTCAGGTGAGCGGCACAAGGAATCAATCTGTTGAGAAATCATTTTTGAAAACGAATGCATTAGCGGAAAATTTAGAGCCTGATTTGTCGGGTTTTAACTATTTTTAGTCACCTCATGGATTTTTAAGCAAGTTCTTGTAATTTTTCTCAAATCTCACCTCTTGACTTCGTTTTTTTTTTGTTTCTGTTTTCAGATACAAACTAGTTTCACTGATCAATCATCATGGACAGTCGGCTCATTGTGGTCACTACACTGCTGTCGGCTTAGGTGCTACTGGTAGTTATTACCTGTTCGATGATAGTTTGGTGAGTCATTATTTCTTTACTAATTGAATCTATTGATATTTATGTTACCTCATTTATAAGTCCATATTAAACTACTGTGTGTCCGTTTACTAATGTTTTTATCCTCCATTTTGTCCATTTACCTTTGTGTCTATTTTCATTTTTTTACTAGTGTCTGTCCATTTTCAGAAGTTAATTTGATATTCACAAACTACCAAAAGAAAACATTAATTTTAATATTATTTTGCAGGTGCGTTCCCTTTCTCTAAACAACGTACTGAATACAAATCCGTACATTCTTATGTACGAGTTGGACTCCCCTGTTGAACAAGTTGCGGCCAAGGCCAAGAATCCATCTATGAAGACTGAACAGCTGATACACCCTAATGGCACAAATGGTTGGTATCCCCTTATCTTGTTTTTTCCTCTCGTTCATCATTTTTTAGTACAAGTTTGATAGGTTGTTATTTGTAGTTAGTGAAATGTTTGTCTATTTAAAACTGTAGATAAGTAGTGGTTTCCAAGAGACAAATTTATCTATTTCTAACTTGTGGCAGGAAATTAAACGAGTTATTGGTTATAATGGCAAGGAGTCCACATTAAAATTAAAAACTTCCCTTTACTCAGCTACAATCACGTCTTGGTGTATTATCAATTATAAATCATGGTAATCGCCCAAAGAAAAAAAATTTCTCACCCCGTCTAAACTATATAGTTGCTGCTCAGTTTCCCCTTATACCTAGTTGCCAATCTGTTTGTTGAGAAACGTAAGCGTTTGAAAACGAAAGAAAATATATTTGAACGGAATTATGCGTTTACAAGTGGAAGGTGGAAAATGTTACGAATAGGAAGTGAAAACTAGATGAAAGAATGTAAAGTTCGAGACGTCGCCATAGAAACCAGAGAAACCAAAAAATTAGAACAGCTGCGCCTGATGCGTTGTGTAGGATGCAATGTAGTGAGGCTCAAGTGAAGTTGCCTAGCGAAGTGAAGCGGAGGTACTCCTTAACATCCCGCCCGCCTTGGAAAACTATTCCAAAGAATTGAAATCGTCTACTGGAAGCGGGCAGAGTTTGCCGATGCCACGTCTGATGAATCCCTTCTGAGTCTTGACTGTGGCCACTCGAACGTGGCCGTCCTGGCCCGGATGAATTTCAGAAACACGACCGAGCTTCCAATGTAGAGGAGGTAGATTGTCATCGCGAATTAAAACCATGGCTCCTTCTTGAAGATCTCCCATGGTTTGCTTCCACTTAACACGTTGTTGCAGACTGGATAAATACTCCCGATTCCAGCGAGACCAAAAATGTTGAGTGAGGTTTTGTACCATCTGCCAACGGCTGAGTCGATTAGTCTGAACATCTCGAAGATCTTCTTCTGGTGGAAAGGTAAGGGAGTCTCCAATTAGAAAGTGCGAGGGGGTAAGGGGCAATAGGTCATTGGGATCGTTGGACATGGGAGTTAAGGGACGTGAATTAAGGAAGGCCTCTACCTGGGTTATTAAAGTGTAAAGTTCGCAGTATGTTAGCTTAGAGAGCCCAGCTACTCTCTTTAAATGATATTTGCAGCTTTTAATCGCTGCCTCCCAAAGGCCACCAAAGTATGGTGTCTGGGCAGGGATGAACTTCCAAGTCACCCCTTCTGATGACAGCGCTTGACCGATGGCAGCTTGAGTGCCAGGTGAAGACAACAATGTGCTGAGCTCTTTCAAGTCTGATGCGGCTCTACGGAAATTCGTGGCGTTGTCTGAATAAATTGTAACTGGCTTTCCACGTCTTGCCATAAATCTGCGAAGAGCTGCAATGAATGCTTCGGCAGTGAGATCCTCAACGACCTCAAGATGCACCGCTTTTGTGGCAAAGCATACAAAGAGAGCAATGTAACACTTTGTTGAAGCTACTCCCTTCCTACGGTTCAATCTGGTGAGAAACGGACCGCAATAGTCGACTCCAGAATAGAGAAAAGGTCGAGACGGCTGGACACGTTGAGGAGGGAGATCGCCCATAATCTGATTATTTAGATGTGAAGTGGCTCGGAAACAGGAAATGCAGGTCTTCAACACTTTTTTAACTTGCGTAAGACCATTAATTGGCCAATATTTCTGACGAATAATATTCAATAGGAGCTGAGGGCCTGCATGCAGGCTCCGCTTATGCTCTTCCTTGATGATGAGTCTTGTGAGATTACTTTGAGCTGGCAAAACAATAGGATTGCGATGATCAGTAGTTAGTTGCAGAGCATGAGTCAGGCGACCGCCTACTCGTAGAAGACCATTTTCATCCAGGAAGCAGTTGAGGCTGAGTAATTTGCTAGATTTCAAGATAGGTAATTTCCTTTCAAGATGAGAAAATTCTTGTGGGAAGGCTTCACGTTGTACAACTCTGATTAAGTAATTAAGAGCTTGCTGACGCTCTTTAGGAAACAGAAATGGACTTGAAACTCGACATGATTTCAGTCGGCGTGAGTTGTTGATGTATCTAAAGCAATAGGCAAGGACATTGACAAGTTTGTGAAGAGTAGAGTATCGCATAATCAGCTCTTTGTCGCAGGTGAAACTATTGCAAGTTGCGAACATCACTTTATTATTTCGTTCTGGAAGCAGTGCTGAATCAATTTTCGGATCGCTTGGTGCTTGGTTTAAGCCATGTTGTAGCCATGGAGGACCATTCCACCATAGTTCTGCATTCACTAAATCTTCAGCAAGAATACCGCGCGATACGAGGTCAGCTGGGTTTTCATCGCCAGGAGTGTGATGCCATTGAAGAGCTTGCGAATAATCGTGAATTTTTGCCACTCGGTTAGCGACGAAGGTAGCCCAATGCGATGAATGGGAGCGAATCCACCCTAAAACAATAGTAGAGTCGGTATTGAAAAAAGTTTGGCAGTCTATTTGCAAAGCTGCGCGAACGTCTGAGGCGAGTTCAACTAATAGAACAGCTGCACAAAGCTCCAATCTTGGGAGAGTGCATTTTTTCAGAGGAGCGACGCGAGATTTGGACGCAATCAAACTGACCTTAACTTTTCCATGTTCGTCGAAGCATCTCACATAGATGCAGGCTCCATAGGCTCGCTCACTTGCGTCAGAGAAACCATGTAGCTGTATACTTGAGGAGGGTGCGGATGAATAGATCAGCCGAGGAACTTGAAGATCATTCAAGCGGATTATCGATCGACTAAAAGTTTCCCACTCTCGGATTAAAGGAGCAGGAATTTTTTCATCCCAATCTAGCAGTAAGCTCCAAAGTTTTTGCATGAAGATCTTGGCTAACACAATGACTGGTCCAATAAGGCCAAGAGGATCGAAAATTCGTGCGATCGCTGAAAGAATCGTTCGCTTAGTGAAGGAGCTTATAGAAGGATTGACTTCCCACTTGAACACGTCAAGTTGTGGATTCCAAAACAGGCCCAACATCTTTATAGATGTATCATTGGAGAAATATGGAGATTCAAGAGATAAATCTTCAGGTGGGAGATGTTCAAGCAGTTCAGGGGTGTTAGAACACCACTTTCTAAGATTGAAACCACCTCTCTTTAACATTGCTATCAGATCTTGTTGTAGTTTGAGAGCAGAGTCTAGGGTTGAAGCTCCAGTTAGAATATCGTCCACATAGAAGTCACGCTTGGTAATTTCTGATGCCGTGGGAAAGTCATGAGCTTCATCGTCTGCTAAGCGATTCAAAGTGCGGGTAGCTAAAAATGCAGCACTGGCAGTCCCATACGTAAGGGTTGTGAGACGATACGATTTCACCGAGTCGTCAGGTGATTCTCTCCAAAGAATTAGCTGAAGGTTGGCCTGAGATGAATCGATTTTGACTTGACGATACATCTTCTCAACATCGGCGGTCAATGCGTAGATGTGAGTCCGAAATCTCGACAAAATGCGAAAAAGGTCTTGTTGAACGACAGGTCCTATCATTAAAATTTGATTCAGTGATACACCAGTGGAAGACTTGCAGGACGCATCATAGACAACGCGCAGTTTTGTTGTAGAGGAAGATTCCTTTATCACACCATGGTGAGGAATATAATAGTGAGGTCCGCTGATGTCACCGGGTTGAATTTCTTCCATATGATTCAAACTCAAATATTCCCTCATGAAGGAAACATAAGCGGATTTGAAGGTCTCGTTAGATCGGAATTTTTTCTCCAACGATAGGAGGCGTTTGAGGGCGATGGGATAAGTATCACCAAGCAGCGATGGATCTGACTTCAATGGAAGTTGAACTACATAACGACCCGATGTATCACGCTGAGTAGTGATTGAGTAGAGATCTTCGCAATGCTTGTCATCACCAGTGAAGCGAGAGTCTTCTATTGGATTCTCGATAGTCCAGAAATTCTGCAGCTGGAGACTCAAATCTTCTAGAGTTGTAGAGTTGCATTGTAGAGGCAATGAGCTTTGCACAGGGGTATTTTCACATTTCCCCCCAATAATCCATCCAAGTTCGGTCTCCTGAAGATGTAATCGAGAATTTTTCAACCTTTTTTGGCCCTTTAGCAAGAGGTCCCAAAATAATTCATTACCGATGATCATATCTACAGGAGCAGGGTCGTAAAAATACGGATCAGCAAGCTCGACGAAATTAGGGAGAACGATTGACGATGGATCAATGTTGAAGGATGGAAACGAGCCACCTAATTGGTCATTGATGAGAAATCGCAGCTGAGTTTTGAAGTTACCATCCATTGAAGAGAATTTTACATCCATAGAGCTCTTGATGACATTGGCCGGGTTGAAGGCGCCAATGATGGCTTGGTTAATAGTTGTACGAGGAAGATTTAAGCGTTCCGCCAAGCGAGACGAGATCATACTAACCTCCGAACAATTATCTAAGGCAGCTCTAGCAGTGAAAGATTGATTATTGGCATTGAATACCCGAACCAGAGCTGTCGACAGAAGGACTCTGGGGTATAAACCTTTTTCCACAGTGTTGACATTAACTTGGCGGGGTGAGGCAGTGTTTCGTAAATCTTCATGCGAGTGAGAAGGTGGCCTTCCGTCAGTCATGTTTTTTGGAGGTGAAGTTGAAGGGTCAGCGTGCAAGAGAGTATTGTGTTTCCTTCCACAAATTTTGCAGCCACCGAACTTACAGCGATTAGGTCGACAATCATGACGAAAACAATTGAAACAAATGCGATGCTTTAGGGCCACGTTATTACGATCGTGAACAGAGAGACTGAGGAATGATGGGCAGTCAAACATTCGGTGAGGCTGACTGCATTCTGGACAATTAGCTGAATTTTCCGGTTTGTCACGTGAGATGTGGAAAGAATTTACCGGGCGTTTATTTCTGCTTAAACTGTTTCTCGTCACCATTAGATCCTGCTTTGATGATTGCAAAGGGACCACGGCTGGTTTGGAGACAAAATTTGAACAAGCATCCAAAATTCTACAGCGATGTTCCATAAATTCCGACAGGTCATCAATTTTAGCAAGTGCGCCAGACCATTTTTCTTCCCAAAGCCTGAACGTTTCGAAATCGAATTTCGAAGTAGTAATGTGGACGATGATCAGATCCCAAAATTCGACAGGCTGTCCTAAGGCCTTAAGTGCACGAATTCCTTTCATGGTCTCATTCCACAAATGATGAAGAGCGTCTTGAGATTTGTTCTGGACTTTGGGAAGCTCGAAGAGGTCCTTGATGTGGCGTTTAATTATCATGTTTTTATTATGATATCGATCGGTTAATAATTTTAGTGCGACTTCATAATTTGATGATATGAGTTGCACTGACTTAATAATTGCAGCTGCTTCTCCAGAAAGGCATGACTTCAAGTAATGAAGCTTTTGAATGTCAGAAATATTCTTATTTTCGTGGATCAAAGCAGTATAAATATCAAAGAATGGAAGCCAATCATTATAGGCACCTGAAAATGAAGGCAGTTGAATTGGAGGCAGCTTGACTTGGGGAACGGCAAATTGTAATTGATTGAAGCGATTTAGAGTGTCTAAATTTGGCGGGGATAGACATCGTACAGGGGATCCTGCGGAACTATTGCCTTTTGCAGAGGCGGCAATGGCGGATTTTTCATTTCCTTTGGTCGATGATTTTCCCGATCGGCAAGACGAATTTGACTGGACGTCATGAGAGGCTATCAAATTCTGGAAATTAGCAACAATCTCAAAATAGGAAGCCTCAAAGGCATCTCGTTCACCCAACTGGTCATCATCTGACGAATCGAGAATTTCAATCTCGCTTTGAACCAAATCAAATTCGTTCCACAACAATTCTAACTTATCCTGTCGAATTTTTAATTCAGTGATTTGGCAATCAGAAATAGAATCAGAGTCAAGAGCGTGTATAAAATTGTTATAACGAGATAAGGAGGCTTTGATTCTGCCTCGTTTGGCTTTCAATTGACTCAAATTGCTCATGATAAATTTAGACGTGCGAACTATTTTATTTTACAACACAGGTAAATATGAGGCGTTATAGGGGGGAGCGGGAGGAGAATGGACGGGTGAAAATAATGAAGAAGTCAGAAGAGGATTATGACTCACATGAGACACTTGGAGAAGGTCGGGAAGACGCGGCAGTGATCGTACGTAAATAGTTGATCAGACTTGTAGAAGTTCAGTAAGCAAGTAATTACTCGATCTGGAAGTTCGAATAAACGCGCAGACGAAATAGTTTGGTTGATGATTTGAAGGCGAACTCGTCAGGTACCGGATTGGAAAAATTGCCGAGGCTACTCAGAAGCGGCAGATCAATGAGAATGGACAAAGGCTATTTAGCAAACTCGATCCCCGAAGTAGCAAATTGTAAGCAAATTCCTTAGACCGGATACGCGCGCGAATATCACGTCGGGGTCACCAAAAATATGTTGAGAAACGTAAGCGTTTGAAAACGAAAGAAAATATATTTGAACGGAATTATGCGTTTACAAGTGGAAGGTGGAAAATGTTACGAATAGGAAGTGAAAACTAGATGAAAGAATGTAAAGTTCGAGACGTCGCCATAGAAACCAGAGAAACCAAAAAATTAGAACAGCTGCGCCTGATGCGTTGTGTAGGATGCAATGTAGTGAGGCTCAAGTGAAGTTGCCTAGCGAAGTGAAGCGGAGGTACTCCTTAACACTGTTTTTTGGTGGAAACTCAAAATTTTTGGAATAATTATTATCACAAATGGACAGCCTTACATCATTATTGAAGCAAAAGAAAAATCAACCACTGATTAATCATATTTGAGTTTTTTGTCCTGATTTAGTCCTTCTACTTCCGTAGATCAAATTGATAATCGCAATAATGTTTCAGGTTCCATGCACCGTACACAGTCAGCTGATCAACTAAAGACGCCTCCATCAAAGCCCTCCTACGGAAGGTAACCACCAAATTACAATTTTCCTAACAGTTTTAGACTATAGATATTTTTTCAGACTAAAAATGTAAAAATCAAGTCTTCTGTTCCTTGGTACAAATAAAGAACTTTGAGAGAACTCTGAGTGCGGAAACCGGGAGTTTTATTACCAATAAAAAAAAAGCTGATTTCCTCAAAAAACATTTTTTTGTTATTTATATATAAAGCATCTCTTGCACTAGATTTAAATTATGAATGTTTCTAGTCTGATAATCTTCGATTTAACTTGATTATAATAATGAATTATTTTTTCTCGTTGTTGATTGACTGCATTGCCAAGTTTGTTTTGCCAGTATGCAAATGTATTTTCTCAATACCTTGATTCTCTTAACAGACTTTCGCCGCTGAAATTCAAAGGCGCTACTCCACAGTTGTCGGCGTCGGCGCCTAGCTTGAACGGCCCTTCAACATCAGTTGCTGCTACGTCCACAGCGTCTTCTTCCAGACCATTAATTGGGCCGGTGGCCCCAGCTTCACTAGTACAGTCAACTTCATCATCGTCCAGTAGTAGTAACGCCACGTCAATTGATAACCAGCTGCCTTCAGCTAGCCCGAACAAAGTTCAGAGTTCTGAAACAGCTAGTGCTGCGTTGCAGAAAACCAGGTAATTTATTTAGCATGTAAGAATAGTACGTACTTACTAATATATTCCTATGAGCTTGATTCACAATAAAGGCATTCACTGTGAAATTCCATGACTTTGTTTGCCTCATTTGCTGACAGAAAATGCAAAATGGAAAGAAATGGGCGATCTGATAGGTTAAAGTCAATTGCTTGGGTTCCCTGCGTTGACTTCAACCAATTGATTGCAGTGCACCCTTTCCGTTTCTGATTTTTCTATTGGCATGTGATTGAAACGTAACTTATGGGAGATAATGGCTCTTTTTTCATGTATATATCCCCCTTACAACTGTAATAAAATGAAATATTTTATTCACTACTTCGGTCATTGAAACAAACTCTGACATGCCTATAAAATAAACGCTTGGCTGTAAGAGAATGTTAGGAAAATGAATCACCTAGTTCTTCAGTTTTGTTTTTCACGTAATTTTTTCTCTTTAGTTGCTTTTGGTAGAAATGTGAAATCTGGAAGAAGAAACTTATGACACATACGTGGATTTTTGCAGAAACGGTGAAGGGCCTCGGTTAGTGCCTTATCTGTCAGAAGGGTCAAGTGATTCCGAAAGTGAAACAGCAGCACTGCCAACTAAGACGTCTGGATCATCAGTGAATTCACCCACAACGAACGGCTGGTCCAAAGATGAATCCAAGCGTAAGTACTATTGAATAGATTTTTGTGCTTGTTTCAATGTAGAATCGTAGATGTATTGAATTTCTTGCTCTACCTTCAGATGAGAGTTCAAGTTCTCCACTGCGGAGGGATTGTTCACCTCAGCGAGACGAGAGGAAACCAGAACAGAATGGTCGATCGACTCTATTGGGCCCACTCAAAGTTGACGTTGAGAAGAATGGCAACAGTTGGCCGAGTGCTCCATCCCGAACAGATACCCCCTCACCAGCAGCCAGTTCTTCAGCCGGCAAATGGTACGAGGCCTCTAGCAGGTACTATTCTAGTATCACGTATTCGTTTCACTTTTTCCTTGCACTATTGCTTTCCTAAGTGAAATAGTTTGAATAAATTCTGACTCCTTAATAGTTTCTAAAATTTAAGTGGCAAATTTTTTTTTTTTTTTGAATGGTTCCAATATTATTTGGGCTTTCATTTCTTGGTTGAGTGCTCAAGTTCAGTTTCTCTGTTTGGTTTGAGGTAAAGTAATCTCTTTTCTTACAGTCGGGAAGGTACCCGGACCCCAGAGCGGCCTCGAATGAGCAGTTCTGAGCAAAATAATACTGTACAGAACCTCCTTAGAATGTCCCATCAAGGATATGGCCATACAGGTAATTATCATACTTTTTAATAAATTAGTTTTTTTTACCGCCCTTCAGCAAGTACAAACGTGTGAACAAGCATGAGCGTAATTTTTATTCTACACCCACAGGTATTAACACATGGCACGGCAACCGTTCACTTGTGGACCAAGAAGTTGAGAAAGACAGAGAAGCAAACAAACGGACGAGAAGTCCTTATGACAATTCCATGGATAAGGGAAAGGTGAGTGGAAAATAAAATGAGTTTAATCAATTGCTGTTCATACACGTACTTTCTTTACCTGCAAAAATTATGGCATGGGATCATTGAAAGTTTTTCCCTATACACAGACGGTTTTTTGAATTTTCTAATGATGACGTGCCGCTCCTTCCCCAGCAAAATCATCTCATCTTGCCATGTAAGCAAGTCATCCCACGTTTTCCTTTCACGTATCATCCCTTTGTGTATCCCCTCTTGTACTAATTTTTCAAAGGGGCGGAAGCGAGTCCTTTCCACACTTTCCCTGTCCACTTCGCCCATGGCGATTTCCACTCGCGTTTCCACAAGCCATGATTCTCTAAAGGAAAACTCATCCGTGTATGTTCAGATTATCATATCCCAGCATTTTTATTGGCCTGGTCTTGAGTAGCAGCCAGTGTTCAAAGTTAACAAATTTTAACAATCATAGCAGCAATGTATAATTCACGTCAGCCATGAAGGAAAACTATCAATCAACGGTAACATGAAGCTTTATTTGCTTTCCGACAAAAATGTTGAAAGAGGGGGCTGTGATGTGATTGATTGCTGTCAGTAGGCTTTAAAAATTCCTGTGTTTCACTGCTTTACTTTTTGAATGCCATCCTTTACTCTCCACATTTCTTTCCAGGGAAAGAAAATGAAATACAACCATGTGAACGGCGGCAATATGATGAACAAGGACAGGGGCCGTAACAGATTCCAAGACTATCAAAACAAGAAAAATCACTGGCCATCCAATCGGCGAGAATACTACCAAAACTACGTGTTCAAACACAATTATAACAACCATCGGTTTCAATACAACAAATGGCAATGATCTCAAGTGAGTGAAATTATTAGTTTTCATTCACATTTAGTTTGCTTTGCGTGACCTTATGACCATTTGTCAAAAGTCGTATCATTGGCTTTGTAATTACTAGAACCTCAAGCCACTTATTGATGTATCTAAAATATTCACACATAATGTCTGTTCCCTGATCGAGTATTTTTTTACGCTATTTAAGGGAACCCAGGACGGAATGACTAAAAATGTTCCAATGATCGGCCAGTGAAAAATATGAAAAAATTGGGAGAATAGGTTGCGATATTCTCCTTCTCGACCTCGCATGAAAATAAATCGGATAAATTGCATTCCTCGAATCGGCATGGCTCACGCCTTATTTGCTATTTGTTATAGGAACTGAAGTGACATGTTTTCACCGCTCCACTTCTCAAGACGACTCTACCTCCTGAAAAGCAGTGGACATTGTAGTTGGTTATTTTCTGTTACACCGCACGTTTCTAAACAGACTTTAATCGAGTTGTAAAGTTTACCGTTTCTCTCGGTTTCCCTATTCTTTGTCCGGAGATATCATTACCGACCCTCTCCCTCTCAGCCCTGCACTATTTATTGGTAATTGGAAAATATTTGTACATAGAATTCACTACTACAATGGACTGATATATCGTAAAGTTGAATAAAATGATAAAACTCAGCTTCGGTCTTTTATATAATAAACGAAAGTGTTGCGATTTGAATTTTTAATTATTGGACTGGAGTTATGTTTTGTCGCTGTTACCGATGTGACGGTTCGATATTGTGAAGAGCGATTTCGGTTTTGAAAAAATGCGGTGGCGTTCAGAATTTGTCGCACTGTTTCCTTTATTCTTCCTTGACATGAAATCGCTCAGCGTTTATGTAAATACCGTTTTAGAATATTATTCCTTTTTTGCGTTTATTTTTATTATTGATAATTTTCTTTTTGAATATAATAATCAGACTTTTGCTATGTATACATAAATAATGTGTTACATTTGGAATTTTTTCCGCCTGTGAATTTCGTGCGTTCGGATGAAATGACCCTTAAAGCTCACTCATTACTGCGCATATGTACTTCATTGTTAAAAAAAATATATTTTTCTCAGACTTTTTTTGGAGGGACAATTCAATTCGATAGATGACGTTAATTTCAACTCGATTCGTTAGGTTCGGTTATTATGTTCGGCATTTACCTGTTCGAGTCTTGTGACGTGGGTCGTAAACTCCTCCTATGGGTAGTCCTTTTTAGGGTTTTTAATGAAAGATAGCGCTTGTGACGACATTTTCCATTCATGCTTCAGCACTTTTAATCTCCCATGACTTACAACATTGGACGTAGTTGTTGTCATCAGCAATTGATCGCTATTTGAAGTGCAACCCATGTCACTCAATCTTCACTGTCGACTCAATCTTTGCTGATGGAAACAACTTTGTCATGTTGGTGTTACTGGCAATAGTAAATTTGTCGCCTAGAACTATTATTTCCCCCTACGTATTAAACCGGTTGTGCTATTGTTTTCCTGTTCCGGATATGGATAATGTCGTCACGACTCGCTCTTTCAAGAAATATTTCTCAAATAGAATGTAATGTAAAAACTAACCGTTTTGTGTCAGAAAAAATGATTCCGTGATTGTGCAATGCTATGCTGGATACAAATACAGTATTTTGCACGTTGCAGGCTTTTTTTTACCTTATTCATTTTCTTCCTCAACTTGTGAAGTTTTGAGGCCATACATCGGTCATGTCAGTTTCTTTGCGTTATTTATTTCTCCGCCTTGTCCTCCAATGAAACGATCGCTATACTAACGCAACCAGAATTACATTTAAGTAAGTTTTTCATAGCTTTTTTCTCATACCAATTAGATATACGAGCAGATTGGATATACTAATTTGGTGTCAGTTGAATTAATTGCAACTGAGCGAAAAATTGAGTTTTATTCAGGTAGCCAACGAAATCTCTTGTGGGTTCTCGATAAATTTCAGTAATTATTGATGGTTAATTTATGTTGTGAGGGGTAGATAAACAGGCACCCATTCTCCGTAATTTATTTACTGGCTACTTTCGCCCGTTCGTGCATCCTCAGGGCGATCTGGAAACCGGTTACCACAACCTGTTAATTGAGACAGGACCATATTCCTCCAGTAATTGGTAGCAATGACTTGGGCTAAAATACTAACAATTAGGAACTTATTTACTCAGTTATCTATTTACTATTTCGCTGTCGTTTAATGAAACGATCGCTATTAAACTAGGTACTGAAAGACTATATCAAAAATAGTTTTTCAATATTTCCTCTTAAGTGTTTTCTTTTTTTTTTATATAGGTGTGTAGTTGAGTTGGCCGTCTCGCGTAAATCATATTATAGAGTAAACTGCCCTGCGAGTCATTCCTTGTCTCGCCTGATGATCGTGCGCGAGCCACTTGAGCATTTGAATGAATAAAAACGATATAGGCGTCCTAGCTTCCGATATTAGGAAGGGGATTTCATGAGATGGAATGGAGGGAGCCGGTCGTCTGGTCTCCCAAGGCCTTGCTCGACCAGGAACCAGAATCTTTTTGACGTTTCTTGTATTATACTCTAGTAAGGCACAGCTCGTTCTCCAGAACGATTGGGCGCCTTTCTTTCTTTCCAATTCAAATTTCTATTTTTCGGCTTGATCCGTTGCGTGTTGAGACTTGTTCGAGTCGTTCTGAAATCGGGCGAGTAGCCTTGAGAAACGCGCCAATTTCGCTCCCGAGATCGGTGCAAAATCGCGAGTCCAACCCACGTGAGAAAAGACGCGGAAGTGTTTTTGTTTACTTCGGCGTTTCCATTGTTTTGCGTTTTAGCGCGAATGAAAAATCGAGGCGCGATTCGTTCTTCGATTTGTACTAGAACGCAAAAATAAAAATGCTATCGAGGATTTCAAGATCGGGTAAGTTTTAATAATGCATTCCTTTTTAGCGCATTTTTTTCGCGAGTTCTAAAGAAAAATATGTCTACAAATTGAGCGTCACATTTTTACTAGGTATTTGATGATATGAGTGGTTTTTCATTGACCAAAATAAGCCGGCGGAGTCAAATTTTTTAATTGAGTCGAATTTTCTGTCTGAAAAGAACGACTCGCAAGTTGAGGAAAGTGTTGACTGTAAAATCGAGGTTTTGGTGAAAAGTTGAACGATCGACGTTGTAAAAAATTTTATGGGGAAAAAGCTGCCTTAAATTTTTTGATAGCAAGAAAAATAATAATCGCCATCAAACTCGATTTCTTTCTAAATTACTTGTTAACCGAGCACGGAGTGGATCCAATAGTTTTTTACGATACAATTATGAAAGAAAGAAAACGAATAGTTCTCGTGTATTTTACTCCGTTGAACCGGACTCAATTTTTTCGGTTTATTTGTGACTTTTCGGGAAGTACACGAGGCACTAACAACGAATAGTATTGCACCATTCTGAAGATGAACGAGAATATTAACGGAAATTATTAAAACCTTGGAAAATGGATTTTTGTTGCAGCGTTTTTACGTTTATTCTGTGACATTATTTGTCGTTTAATGAATAAATGAAAAAGCATCTCATCTTCAGATAATGTTGTAGCATGATTGCGATGGGATTTCGATGAAGCAAGGTCAATATGTAAACAGCCGGGTCCAGCTGATAATTGTTTGTTCTATTAATACAGCCACAGTTCTCACTCGCTATCGGGCCGGATGAGGAAAATAGTGTTATTCGTTCGCCATTCAGATTGTTCTCTCGGAAATAGACCTACCAATCTTTTATCGATCAGAAAATAATTAGAGCCGTTATTGCCCTCTCTTCCATTTTTGCTGGGCTAGAAATTGTAAATAAAACCATTCTCCGTTCTATCGCGAAATATAATTCGACTACAAATAAAAACTAATTGCTACCTACGTCGATACGTTTGAAAACACACTGAAGGTTCAATATTTAAATATTTTCTAAAATTTTCGTTACTCCCAGCGATAAGTGATAACACCTTGTTTGAAATAGATTGGAGATTTCCACAGTAGGTTTGGACAAATTTGAGGGTAGAATAAATGCGCAAAAATATATGCAATTTGGGACCAGACAAACATTGCGGACTCGAAAGGTATTAAAAGTGATGGATAAAAATTTGCATAGGTACATAGCGGGTATAGCTGCACTAAAGATACCCAAACTGGCAAACGATCTCGGCCAAACAAAACTATGCATAATTATGTTTTAAAAAAGTCACTCAGTCATTCTCCTTCTTGGCCCGGTTAAAGTTCATATGAAATGAGCTCAACGCGTTAGCACACAGCTTGAAAAAAACTTCTCCACAAATATTACGCAGCCTATGAGAGCAAATAAGTTACACAATAGTGCTCGATGTATTACATTGGACAAGTGTCGTCGTTGTTATCGTTCGACGATAAAAATAGAAATTTATCTTCTATCGGTTGAATCGATTGGTGAGCTTTCTCACGGCTGCTAAAGATATTTCACAAAACCGAGTCATTAAATTAATCGTCGGGGATGCGATTGATTCGAAATGAATCATCTTTGTGGAACGAGTATTGCCCAGTTACGATTTGCTCTATTTCAGGACTGCGAGCGGTGCAATGCAACGAGCGACGGTTTTCGAAAAAAGCATCAAACCAAGAAAAACCCCAGATGCCGGCTTGCGATTTCGAACCATCGCCGTACAGTGTACGATATCATTTGTTAATTATTTAAAAAATTGTGAGATGATCAGTACTACAATCATTCATTCTTACTAAAGAAAGATCTTGAACCGCCCAAAACGCTATAAATTAAATTAAAAAAATGTATCCATCCAATGTATTTATTGTTTTATAATAATACTCATTCAATGCGCATCAATGGACATCGATTTTTATTATTATAGTTTTAAAGTCATACTATTGATTGAGGAATTTTAAAAAAATCCGAAATTAATCGGAAAAAGTCGGCGTCGCGGATTTTCGGCTTCGGACGCCGTTGCGGTCTAACTATTGAGACAACTTCATCGGCTGTAAAAATCTTTTTTGTTAGACCTTAGTTTTGGCGCACTTTTAAATTTTATGACCCCCTTTTTTTGCGTTTCTGTTGCCTGTTTTCCCCCGATAACTTTTGAACCGACCACTTTTACATAGGTATATTACTCAGAGGCGAGAAAGAGCTGTCAAAATCCTACAATTTGGTATATTTGATTATAAATTTATGTTATGTCTCCGCGGAGCTATTCGCGCTCGAAGAAAAACGAAAACACGTTTTCTACCAAATAGCTCGAAAACAAAAAATAATCCGTGTCTTTTCTAAATTAAATTTTCTCAATTGCTTACACAGAAACTATTTCTTCAAAATTCGCGAGAAAATAATCTCAAGTCGTCAAAAGTAAGGAAAACAGAAAAATGTATTAATTGTTAGAATTTGATTCTTCAAATTGGAATTCTACGTCTAATTTCCTGTAGGAATCATTAATTAATTAAAATTGAACAGTACGTTAACTATTTGCATCGAATTTTCAAAGTTGAAAAACATAAAAACGTACTAAAACGAGTAAAAACTGATAGTTGTCGATAAATTCCCGTCGTTCTGACGGCAAATTCGGATTCAGCGTTAAATTTCCTATAAGAATAGCAATCAAAATCGCTTAAAAACAAAAGTTTAACAGTTCACCCTTACCGATACCAGCGGAGCTCGAAATTCCGGCCTGCGAAAAAATCGATTTACGGAAAATAATTTCTGTGGCTCTGTTTAAATTTTTTTCGCCAAATCTTTTGCTGTGTACGTGTGTAAGGGGTTCTAATGAAGACTCCTGCATAATAAAACAGTTGATTCGAATGAATTTTGACCCCGAAAGGTACAGTTAAAGTCCAATTTTCGAGCTTTCAAAAACTGATTTTTTTGGACCACTTGCAGATTTTTCCGAGAATTAAAAAAAATTACAAAAACACATCTTGGAGGGATACAACGTTCCTGAAAATTTCACCTTTTTATCTCTATTGTGAGAGGAGTAAAAAATCCTTAATTGATCGGTTTAAAAAAATCGCAAGGGTACCCCTTGGATTTTTCGTGAAAATTTTTTTGATATCGAATCCGCTCAAATTCAGCATAATGATAGTTGATGATGTTTATATCAATAATATATGCTTCATTCTTTGTTTCTTTTGGACTAAATTGATGAAAATAATGTTTAAAGTTGGAAAATGTGATCTTTTCGTGTATATTCCACTAATATTGTTGCACACCTCACAAACGGTTGAAAAATGGATAGGTACATTACATGGGAAATTGTGGACAGTTTTACCTATTATTGGCCAAAGTTTCAAACGCGTCGTTGAACGAGTCGTGTTCGGTTGAATCTAGCTTTACACATTAGAAAAATATTATTCTCTGGTAACCATTCAAAGTATGCAAATAAACTCATGTGAGGAGAACCTGTTATGGACTGAGGTCATATTAAAAACAAGGTCGGACAGGAAGACCGTCACAGAATAAAAGGCGTAGATGGGAGAAAGAATAATGGATCATTAAGAAATGAATTCGCTAGATTATCATCACGGGACGTGGTTAAGTAAATGTAACCAGAGTCCTAGATAAGTCGAACAAGAAGGTCAATGTATAGAAATGATTAAATTAAGATGATAATAATTAAAATCTAATTAGATATGAAACTTAAAATCAACTGTAAAAAAATGATAATAATAACAAAATTAAAATAAATAAATAAACAAGTTTTTACGTACAATTAAATGTACGTACAATTTTAATGATTGCACGAGAGAATACGTGACTTGATTCTGTTCTATTTTCCTGAGTAATTTATCTAATAATTTTTCAAACATTGTTAACTGTTCAAATTAATACGAAAAATAAAGCTATACCGTCCTTTTAAAGATTTTTTAGCCATTTATAGTAACAAAAAAAAAAAAAAAAAAAAAAAGAAAGAATCCACCTCAAAGTTTTTTTTTTTTAAATTTGCTTAAATACGTTTTTTCAGTTATTCACAAATTATGTTTGGTAAAAGTTTTAATTCGACCACTGGGTTTTGATCGTTAAATGAAAAAGGAACAGAAATTTAAACTCCCTGCGTATAAAATCGGATGAAAAACTGGCAGAATTGAAAAAATTCTACTCATGTTTGTATGAACTTGAGTGCTGGGAAAACAATCGCTTGAAATGATCTTCGATGAAGTTGGGATATTTGAACAATGAAACTTCAACCTCGGCGAATGGCGTAAACAAAAATTTATATATTTTCCTAATAAACTATTGAACAGATAACAACGCCATTTAAACCAAATTACCAATATGTCTTTTTGCATTAACCGTCGAGAGCCAACACATCTATGAGATGAATCAATAAGCCTAATTTTATCGACTAAATCCACGCAGAAAATAATTCCCGGATGAGAAAATAAATATAATACAATGTGTGAAAAGAAAATCGCTGAATCGCCCAATGGGTGAAACCATATGAGCCATTTCTAAGGAATGTTTTTATCCAGAAAACGGCATTTAAAAAAGAAGGGCGAATTCAACGTTATTGGCCCTTTGGTGGACATTCATTGCAGCGACAAGGAGATGAAAACATTTTGGATTTTGATAGTTCGAAAAACAATGAACTGAAAATAGAAAGACAACATGCTTCGTAAAATGAAAGAACAGCAAAAAAGGTAACGTTGAACAGCTGGAATGATTAGAATTTCTTTTTTATCAGATTATTCAATTTTTGAATGTTGCTGGTGTCGTGTTTAGGAGATGTTGGCAACGTTGTCGTTTGCTGATTCGGCCTGACCTGTTTAAAAAGTGCTAACAAATGGTTTTTGTCTTTCGAATTGAATCCTTTCATTTCCAAGACTTTTTGAAATTCCTGTATATCACTTTCAGGTAAAAGTTTAACGAACTGGTCGACTATTCGAGACTCGTCCGTTTCGCTCATGACAACTTTGAGAATCATCTCGGCTCTGGTCATCCCCTTGACGACGATTTTCGTGAAACTTTGAGGAGCCTCGCGAATTACCTGAGAGCCTATCATGGGTAGACCCAGGAGAACAGTTTTGAGACTGTGAGCATCCAAAAGCAACTGCTCTGCGCCTGCTGTACTCAGTGGCTTGCATTTATAAATAGAATGGATGAACTTTGGAATGAAACTATTCACAAATTTGATGCAGAACTGTGTGAAATATTTTCTAGACGAGGCTAAATTGTCCCGTATCAGTGGAACTGTGGTCTTGAGATGAGTAGTAATGGACGAAACGTACGGACTCTGGTCGCCGACGCTTTCGACATTTTGCCATGACGTCTTCGTCATCACAGTCAAGGATGGCTCACAGGCGAGCTCCAAATCTTGGACCAGTAGTTGAATGGAGTTGGAGATAACATTATTGAAAACGTCCTGCTCTTGGGATAAATTAATCTTCTCTGCAAGTGCAGGTTCGATTTTATCCTTTAGAGTTTTCTCAAGTTGCTGTGTCGTCTCCAAGCAGTACTCGGCTGTTGTGAGAATGCAACAGATTCTTGCCTGTTCCGACTTGGTGAATCGCGCCGTTTCACCTTCTTTGAGAAAGTTCTGGATTATGCCCGTTGACAAATCACGCAGATCTCTGGTGATGTTTGTAACACTCGTCCCGATAGAAGTGACAACGGTGGCCACCTTGGGTAAATTATTTTGTAACACTTTCAAAGCGTACTCGCGCAGGTATTTTTGAAATATGCCAGCAAGCAGGAGCATTGGCGTCCCATTGCTTAGCTGATTGCATTGGACGAGACATTTCTTATAAAAGACAAACAAGTCAGCGCAGGATGAGAGAACACCGATTGATTGTCCTGGAAGCCCTTCACGGCTGAAATCAGCCTTAGCGTCGGCTATAGCTCGATCCAACAGTTCAGCCATGTTTCTATCTAAACTGTCGATATAAATATACAAATACGGCTGGAAACATTCGCTGATGATTCCAGTAAAAGGTGAGACGATTTTCGTCTTTGGCCCATCCTTGTCTTCATCATCTTCTTCATCCATACTAATCTGCGGTGGCATTTCCGACCCTGGTGATGACGCATCTTCATTCAGCGTGCAACCAGTAAAACGCTTCGCCAACAAATTCTCCAACGCCACAGTCTTTTGAATGGCAAACAGTAGCAATTTGACATCGATTTCAATCTTCCGCTTAGCCATTATTCTCGACAGCTCTGCTTTCGTAATGTTGCAAAACTCAACTGTGATTCGCTCGGATACTTCCCAATCAGCAGGGAACATGGCGCCGAATTTGTCCTCACATTGAAGCAAGTGTTTTTTAAACCAAACGTACCGTCTATCTAATTTATCCAACCATGCGTTATCTTCACTTTCATGGAAAAGCACTTGATACTCGTTCAGCTGGAGAGTGACGAACCATTTGAGCAAATCCTTTTTGGTTTTCGGATCAAGGACAGAGACAACTTGGCAGGCTTCAGCAAGCTGTCGGTTGGGAACGAAAGATTTTGCATTAGGCCCCGTAAAAGCATCCTGGAAGTCTTGCATTATCTGCCGAGCTAACGAGGACTGGATCTCGTGGACTTGGTCTCCGAGCTCCCGAATCTGGGGAATGTCCTTGTACATTTCAAAATGTCTCATCACCTCTGAAAAACGAAAAAAGCCAAATTGAAATGTCGTGTGATAAATTTAAACAAGAAGGCCACGGGCCTAACAGATGAGATATGTGGCAGACTTACCAGTGACAGCTTGAAGAGGCATAACAATCTCCCCGTACTGCCTCCTCAGTGTGAGATTCTTCAGAGCTTCTACTCCCCCCGTGAGCATATGCAGGTGATTCAAAGTGGTAATGGCCGACGTTAAATTCTTTTTGGCGCAGTCCAACTGCTTTATATCACGCGTAATCTCGCGAACGGTTTCCTCGCTCTGTTCAGCTTTGCTTTTGATGTCAGTGATTTGAGCGAATAACTGTCTCATCACCTGAAAAGAAAAATCAGCCTGCTATAACTTTATGCGCAGTTAGATAAGGCTAAATTAAAGTTCTGAGACATGAGCGTATACCTTGTGAGCTTCTTCTAAAGCAGCTCTTCCATCAGTTCCAGAATTGGTTTGCCCTCTGACGACCGATCTGAATTTAAAAGTAAAAAATAATAAAAATATGTACTCAAATGCATGGTCAACTGTCTAGATTGCATGGCTTGTAGATTTAAATAGCAATCTTCTCTAGACTTGAAGACGTTAATCTTAAATGGTAAATTTCTAATCGCTAAAGCACTAGACGACAAAATTTTCAATTACCTGATCTCGCCGTCTATTTTGTTAATTTCTGTCTCCATTTTACTAAGGAACTCGTCAAGATTTGAAAGGCTTTGCTCGGTCGGGAAAATACTGTTGATGTACGTGACCGGATCGAAATCTGGTTGATCCAACGGATCAGTGGAAGGTATCACTTGGTCGATTGCGCGTTGAACTTCTTCGGGAAAATTAATTACTTCACCGGAAACTTCGTCGGTGTATTCTTCATCGTCTACGGCGTTCATTTTGTACTAACGGAAAAATGGACTATCTAATAAAAACCCTGATTGAGAAGCAAGCGATTGGGTGGTACTCGAACAAACACACAACTAGTTATTGACACCTACTATCACTGATTTGTCACTACAAGAGATAAGTGATTGCGTCTTTTTGTCTTCAACGATAGCATAGGCGGACATATTCCTTTTGTTACAAAGGATTTGGTTTGGACCTACGATAACTCATCTCATTGTACTTTGAAAACTGTAATACCATTATGGGGCTTTGTTTAATGCGTGGGATGGCGATGATATTTAAAATGTTCGATATTTGGCTTTTAATAGGTAGATATTTTGGAAAATTTATTGTGCTTATTATGTAACTAGTATCATAACCATTCGAATGTGGATTTGAATGATAAATATTATACCGTCTGCATTTAAAGAATCCAAAGATAATCGATGATTTTTTAAATGTAATTTTATTTATTTATTTTATTGAGTATTAGGCGTTTTTCTGTTTGTCGCAATTTCCTCGACGACTCTTTCTTCAATTTTTTCGAGGTCATAGGGTCCTGTAGATGCCTGAATGGGCGAAAGATCTCGTAAATGCCGCCGTGTTTATTTCCCCCTCACCCCAACAATTACGAGCATCAGGTAGATTACATTTTTGAACAGGTTTAAAATTGGCCAAAGCGCTAACTGAATGTTCAATACCTTAACAAAGAATTTGTTTTTCACAACGCCATATTTTGTGCTTGGTAGATTATCGTTATAAGTACTTAGGTCATTATCTCTTTTAATAAAAGAATAACTCCCCCTTTTTTAAATATCTTTTTTTATAATTATACATTTCAGGGGCCTGACCGTGCTAGTGTGCAGAAGATCAAAGAAGACCATGTGATGCCCTGCATACAGACTTACTATAAAGAGCCACTCCTTATCCATCAGGGCCACATGCAGTGGCTGTTCGATCACCAAGGCAACCGATATTTAGACATGTTTGGAGGCATAGTTACTGTCAGCGTGGGCCACTGTCATCCGTCAGTACCCGGGATTTATTTTATCCCCCATTTTGTATTGAAGAATGTCAAATAATAAAAACGCCAGCTGTTTACTATTCAAATGTTTTTTACTCTTAAGAGTAGCTCATTTTTATGATGTGTTTGCAATTTATTCGGTAGGAAAATTAACCTAGCAGCGAAGAAGCAAATGGAAACACTGTGGCATACAACGAATGTGTACTTGCATCCAAAACTGTATGAATATGCCGAAAAGCTGACAGCCAAATTCCCTGATGAACTGCAGGTACAGTACGCACATTACGTTAAAATATGCTTTGTTCACGTCATAAAATCATTATCATTTTTCCCCATTGTGAGTTTTAAAATGACAATCCCTCCACAATTTTCTAGGTGGTGTACTTTGTGAACAGTGGATCGGAAGCCAACGATTTAGCAATGCTTCTGGCACGTGTGTACACCGGTAATTATGATATTGTGAGCCTGCAAAATGGCTATCACGGAGTCAGCCCGTACTGTATGGGACTAACGGCTATGTCGACCTGGAAATTCAACGTCCCAACCAAACTTGGGATCACTCACGTAAGCTGAAAACGTCTTCTACCTTCAATATGGGAAAATGAGAAATAACAGCCCACAAGTCTAAGCAAAATAGACAGCAAGAAATAAAATAAATAATAGGTTTTCGATAAATAGACACTGAAATATTGTAAAAAAACAACATTAAATTAGAACATAATGATAAATAAAAATAATATATTCTCAATAAACACTGAAACATTGCAAATGCAAAATTTAATTAGAACATATAAATATAAGTTCTCAATAAGCATTGGAAATATAGTAAAATGCAGTGCTATTCCGTCTTGAACCTAGTTGTTAATATCGGTCGATATAGTTGCTATCGGGGTTGGTAGGAAGAAACAAGTCATCTTAAAGAAAAGGTTTGGGACGGATAAAAACGAGGTGACTCATTCTTCGAGTTATTCCCTTCCTCTCAAACGTATTTTTTGCTTATGCTGGCCGAGCACTTTCAACTTTTCAGGCTTTTTTGGTGCTCGTAAACACATTAAAATATTTACAAGGGATATTCATTTAATTTGTGTACGTACGTACTTGAATATTTAAAATTACAATAGATTATAGTAAATTATTTTTGGTAAATTCTGTTCGAGACTCGTTTGAATTCAGGCAATGGTCCCAGACCCATATAAAGGCTTGTTTGGAGGAGCCCGTTGCCGCGACAGTCTGGTCCAACCGCTACGCGATTGCGCGTGCGCTGAGGGATTTTGTGAAGCATCTCAATCATACTACGAACAGCTCGAGGAAACTTTCAAATACAGCATACCGCGGGGCAAAGTGGCTGCTTTTTTTGCAGAATCGATGCAGGTGAAAAAATCATTTGATAAACAATATTTAACGCTACTAATTTTTATGTCTTGAAATAACATAATTCTTGTGACTCAATTGGATATGGATTGGGCTTTTTCAGGGCGTTGGAGGAGTCGTTCAATATCCGAAAGGTTTCCTGAAGAAAGCATACGAACTTGTTCGGAGCAATGGAGGTCTTTGCGTAGCTGATGAGGTAATTTCCTTGTCAAAACTTCCTGAATGAGAACTAATGAAAAAAAGAAAAGAAATCAAATAGAAAATGGAAAAAAGAGAAAAATAATACACTTTTGTATTATTCCTATCTAAGTCGACTTATCTCATTAAAAGCAATGCACTTAACAGTGAAGTGCATGAGAAGTGACTTCAAAATCAACGATACCCTGTGTGATTTTAAAGATGTATATCAATCCATGTTTTTCCAGGTTCAAACAGGTTTTGCAAGGACGGGGGAGCATTTTTGGGGTTTCGAATCCCACGGAGTTGTTCCCGACATAGTCACACTGGCCAAAGGTTTGTATTTGAGCTACTTACCATCCAAGAATTTGATATTGGCTTATGTATCTATAATATCAAGGTAGCTTTTGATATCAAGATCAAGTTGCTAACAAAATTTAAATGAAATTTAAAAAAATTAAATAATTTCCTAAACCTCATTATAAATAATTTCAATTGTTGACAATACAACCTACGCGGGGAAACAATATATCTAACCCAGTTCAGCGGAAGACTGAGTTTCTCCTAGCCTTCACTTCTCGTATAAGAACTAAGTTTTTGCTAAATTGTTGAACGTATATTCTTATCTTTGCTACATCACCGTAATTTCAAATATTTCAGGTATCGGCAATGGCTATCCGCTTGCGGCCGTAGTCACTTCAAATAAAGTCTCTCGAGCGCTAGGGCATGCTAACCATTTTAACACTTTCGGTGGAAACCCGGTCGCTTGTGCCATAGGAATCGCTACCCTAGACGTAAGTCGTGTCCGAAAATAATTTACCAACGATACCTACGCATTAAATATTTGGTTTTATTTGGCGCGAATCTCATTGCCTCATTAGAATTAAGCAATTCGATCGTTTTAATTTATTCCTTACGTATGGATCACGGCCTAGGTACCTTTTTAATTTAGCTTCGAGCGAGAGCTACAGAGCCACGGACAAGTGTCAGTCAATATATTATGTACTATATTAAAAATATAAATTAAATAACTATATTACTACAATCTATTAACAGTCAATACAATATTTATCTACAATGTATTGCTACTATTACTATATTAAAAACAATGTATGTTACCTTCATTTCGTTAATGACCTGACGGTCTTAAAAATCATTTTAGATTATTGAACAAGAAAAACTGCAGAAAAATTCCAAATTAGTCGGAACATATCTCTTGAAAGGCCTAGAACGGCTGAGAACTGAGTTTGAAATCGTGGGAGATGTTCGAGGAAAAGGACTCATCATCGGTGAGTCAAGTTATAATTCTGTGCTAATTCTTGAAAACTCTTGAACTTTGTCGTTTGTGACTATAGTCGGATTTTTTTAACTCACCCTCGGATTCTCTGTACAGGTGTGGAACTGGTGAGTGACAAGAAAAGCAAACAGCCACTGGCTGCCAAACATGTTGCTGACGTGTGGGAAACTTGTAAAGATATGGGTGTTCTGCTCGGCCGCGGCGGATTCCACGGGAATGTAAGTTTTCAAAAAAATTTCGTCGAAATTGAAAATCGAAGAACACGTGGTTTGCTATTTTTAACCGACTTCAAACAAGGAAGAGGTTACTATGGTCGTCTAGCGGGATTTTTTTTTTTTTTTTTTTTACTATAAACAGTAGTCACCTGAAACCCAATGACCTATTCTGAACCTTTTTATAGGTGTTTCGTATTAAACCACCGATGTGCGTTACGATTGAGGACGCCGAATTCACGTTGCAAGTCCTTCGCTGTGCTCTAGTCAAAATTTCATCCAAACCGTCGAGAGAATCGATCTGAGCGTAGGCATCGTTCCATGACATCAATAATCGCAAATGGCGAACCGTTGGAAAAAACCATTTTAAATTAATTTTAGCTAAAAGCTTGATACCTTATATCACAATTTTGACAATATTTTTTGGCTTGACTGTTTTCATAGCTAGTTTTTAATAGTGAATCTCTCAGTATCGCTGGCCGATATCCACGTTTAATTTTCACGTAGAATTTTAAAATTGAATCAAAGTTCTATCGAATTTGTCTCGTTGATTTTTTTTGTTTTCACGTTAAACGTATTTTATATTATATCGTGTGCAATGGTTGTGGCATTTTTGCTAGAGTGAGAGAACTGGGTTCAATTAGACTGACTGGAAGGCTATGTAAGACTCAAATTAACAAAGTTATTGTCTCATAACTGACAATTGCATGGGTAATGAGGAAGGCCTCGACGCAGCGACCGTGGGTAAGGTTTTCCTTTGTGGAGTGGATTACCAATGGTAGCTTTCAGTGTATTTTGGTCCAAGTGTTTCCATTGATGTAATAATATTTCATCAGTCATTTGACGAGATAAGTTCGATTGAGATTCGATCAATTCCGGATCATCAGATGAGGGATTGCAATTGACTCAAAATAATGAAAACCTATTCTTCGTATCAATTTATTGTAAATATCGGTCGATTCGGCATCCTAAGCGTGAACTGTGATTTCGAGAGTGAATAAGATCGAAGGGATTTTGGGGAAGAGCAATTTGAGAAGGTGTATGGTATTGGGTCGGTTTTTTTGGGGGATTTGGTATTTTGCGTAGGTACCAATTGTGCGAATAAATTAATTTTTCCATCAAGTGTTTCATTTTGACACCCTGAATATTGCTCATCATCCATTATAGCAAAGCGTGGAAATTTCCTAGCGTACTTTTATTGAACAGGTTTTATTTTGATAAATAATTTAGTTGAGGACATCGATGCCTGAACGAAAACCGAGTTTTCTCATATTCAAACAGCGGGTTGGTGATAAATGTTTTTTATTTTCATTGTTTTGTGTTCCATTCCGTTGCCAAGATGTTAAGTCCTATAACTGTCTCGCGCAAAAATTCCAATTTAAATAAAATAATAACAAATTCCATTCTATGACGACAAATTAGGCAGTAAACGTGGAATCTATCCATTGCTGCTAAGTTAAGTTGCTTTGTGTTCGTTATCGGGACCTGTATAGAATTCTTGTTCACAGATGCGCGGTCGTGTTTTTTGGTAGAATTTCCTGTAAAATGGGATCATTTTCAAACGCTTCCTAGCTTTTGTATTTCACGTGCGTTCTATAGATAAATGTATCCTTAAGTGGCAACTATAATTTTACACTGCATAAGCTACCACAGTTTTCACGGATATTTACCTCTGCTAATGGTACAGAAATCGTGCGAACCTTCAATTACTTCATTACTCGGGAAATAGCGAGATCTCATTAACTCTAGGTACGTTTATAAAGCCAGTGCGACATGGGAAGGAGTTTATTCGTCGAAATTTCTGTTAACGATGCGGTGGCTAAAAGTGGTAATACTGTGCGTTGCAGTTGTTAGTGGTAAAGTGTTGAAACTGCGTAAGTAAACTAAAAGAATAATTTTGATCACTTTTACATTATGGATCATATTGATGAACATTGAAACAAAATGCTTTTGGGACCATTTTACTAACTTCCGTTGTCAAGTCAGTTCAATATACCATATCGACAACCATCAACAATAATTACCGATCAAGAATTTTTGCGTCGTAAATGGGAGTACTGGGATCATCTGAAGAGTCAATCTCTCAGTCTCAAGAGTCAATACTGGAGAGTACTATACTCAGATACACGTTCTGAACGAATGTTTCGCGTATGTGGTCAAAAAGTGACAAAGAGCTTCATGTCTCCGTGCAAAAGGAATGATATTCAATGAAATTTTCTGAAAATATTCTCTCAGTGAATGTAGATGTACGGAGTTTTCCCTTATAGTTATCAATCTGTTTTTCGGTGGGAACGTTCACAAAAATAATGTTCGAAATAATTACTATCACAAATTGATAGTCTTCTTAAATCATTATTAAAGCGAAGGAATAATAAACCTCTGCAAAAATTTTTTGCAGTTTTATTTATTTTTTATTTTTTTATTTACGTTTTAAATTACATTAGTTTTATTTTTAATGATTTGTTACTCTTTCAAAAATTCCTATTTTAAATTCCTTCTTTCTTATATTCTATATTTGCATTTTAATGTCTTCTAATAGCGACGGGAATCATGCTTTGCAAACGAAATGACCCTAACGGCAACGAGTGCGTGAAAAATGCGATTCAAGACGCCCTGTCAAAATTCACAGGAGGTTAGTCATTCATATAATTTCTCTAAACCCTGAGGGTAAATTATTTCCCATGGCTAAGACTGTGAAAGAAACCGTTTTAAATATTTGAAGGAGTACCTGAACTTGGCCTCGAACCGCTGGATCCGTTCATGATAGGTAATCTAGTATTGGACAAAAGGAAAAATAACGGAAGCCCCGTTGACATCGATTTGTCTTGGAATGAAGCTGTAATCACTGGAATAAAAAGTGCTGTCCTCACATCGGCGAAGTAAGTGACTTCATATTGAAAACAATTTTAGATAAAGAGCCATAGTTTTTTACTCCTGTGAAATCGAAGTTAGCGCAAGAAAAAGGGAAGAGGGCAAACCAGCTCACCAGCTCACTCGTTAATGACGTCAATTCTCAATAAAATCATTCAGACTCCATCAAAAGCTATCTATGGTGTGCTCAAGGAGCGAATAATTTGACTGAATAAAGATTTATGTACTTTATAAAATCAGTTGGTGGAAATTAATGTCAAGGTGTGCTAAGGTATTTCATATGTACTTATTTTTCTAATTCCAGGGCCGATTGGGATAACAATTACGTCGCGTTCGAAGCTAGTCTCTCCGAGCCGGTTGATATCAAAGGAAAATATTTGATGGACGGAATAGTGTTAATTTTGCCAATCAAAGGAAACGGAGACTTCGATTGCAAATTGGGTAATTTCAACTTACCCGTTGAAATGTTTTTCCTATTTAGCGGCACTTCAAACGTTAATAATAATTTGTCGAATTTTCAGAGGGCTTCACAGCTCACATTAAGGTGCACGGAGAGACGAAAGAAGTCGATGGAAAGAAATACATGATGGTAGATCGGCTTGTGTTCACGTTCGACGTCAAGCATATGACTGTAGAGTACAAAAACCTCTTCAGCGGGGACAAAAGCCTAGGTAAAAATTATGCATTTAATTTTCACTCGTATCGCACGGTTCAGATGCGACTAGGTTAGTTGTGAAACTATCGAACTTCCTTTTTTCATACCTAGTGAAACTTGAAAGATTATTATTTCGGTTCATTGAAATTTAATTCATTACAGAGCATGCTGTGACATTGTTTATTCAATAGATCTCAAACATATGGCAGAAAAATTACTTAAACAAGATAGTGATAGAGCATAGCTGTTCATTTATGTTTGATGATAATTCATTTATGATAATTGATAAATTGAATTATGATTTGTTCCCCTAGGAGATACAATGAATTCATTCCTCAACGAAAATTGGCGTGACATCGTGGACGAATTGAAACCAGCCATCGAAGCAGCTTTGTCAAGTCATTTTCAACCTCTGGCTGAAAAGGTTTTCAATTTCATACCCATCGATGAAATTGCTTTGCCCTGATTATCAAAAAATTATCACCGAATTCAGAAAATCTCTATAAGAACAATTTCGGGTGCAAAGAAGGTGTGCGACAATTTGAATGATTTGTAAAGGCCAGTTTTGATTCAAATTTTGGAGACAAACATAATTATTTGTACCTCAGTTTACTGTCTTTTATTTCTCAAAAATATAGTTTTCCTTCGACGTGTGTTCCTTTATTTTATTCAGAACTAACATAACAGTTTAGAGGAGAAATTTTTTTTTCTCTCTCCAATGGTCAAAAAATGGTAAGATTTGGGTGTATGAAAAAAGTCTGCTGGAATGAAAAATCGGTGTATTTCCTTTTTCATTATTTAAAAAACTAAAATTACAAATATACATCTATTTAAACGCAAAGGATGTAAAAATTAACTACTTTTAAGTCTCGCATTAAATGTGTGAAATCGTTTGCCTTGAGTAAAAATCATTGCAGATCGAAAATCTTACAAACTTGAGACAAATCTAGTCTTTTTTTTCTAGGCGACTTTTTAGACTTGAACTTAACGAACGATCATATATGTTAATTCACTCAATTGCCTTTTTTTCTTCTCCTACTGACATAGAATTTTATCGTCTATACAGAGCGTGCATTGAATTTTCATATCGTACGTAAGGCATTTCAAGGGGTTTCGAAAAATCGTCGTTTTTTTCTGAAGTTCCAAACAATCTTTAGTTTGAAATCATGGACGGCAAATTTTCCTTGGATGGAGAATCAGAGCTCTTCCAGGCCGCTCGGTTTTAGTTGTCTTCTTATCTTTATTGAACAATATTTGCGACGAAGGTAAGTCAGTTGACTTTGCAAATTAACAGTTGCAATCGCAAGCGCAGCGGCGGACGCGTTTCTCCCTTTTGAGGCCGGTAAGATCGCGGATAGATCTAACAGATCTAGGTTGGACATCTGCAATGAAATTTGAAGTCGACCATTAGAATCGAACGGAAAACATATTAGTGTTACCGACGGTGGAAGTGGAGAAATATTTATAATAGTAAAGACACCACTCATAGAATTCTTGGCGCAGTTCTCAAGCCTCAAGGACCATAATGTTATTTCCAAGTGCTTATTGTCTATTTCAGCATTCTGTGGAAGGCCCTTCACACATAGCGCAGATGAAGCTTGGAAAGGACCTAAATTAAGTTTCATTGCTCTCTTAGAAATATAAAAACGAGATGTCGTCATGGGACGGTGAATAGAAAATTCCCTTTATAAAAGTAAGCAGGGCTCATATTCTTTCTCATCAAGCTTTATCCTGGCTTAATAGTCCTGATGATTGATTCGGCTGCGTGCTCCCCTACCGATAGCTACCAAAACTCGTTTAGTTGCTAGCTTTTCCCATTTAGAATATCCAAAACTGAACTGGCCGCAAAGCCCATAAAATCTTTGGTCAAGATCATCACCTTGAAGTTCAGAGCTTACCAACACACAAATGAAAAAAAAAAAAAACAAGAAAATCACATTGATATTGGAAATGTAACCTTCAGGTCTGAACGTTCTTCCTTCTCGATAACCGCAGGATATCAAAACCACGCATTACCAAATCTAGTAAACTTCCATAAGCATTTCAACTTACAGTGAGGTCTTTCGACGGGAAGACGGGTGAAGCCTGGAAGTGGGGGAGGCTTGACAGTATCAGCAGGAACTGGATGCTGTTCAACTGCTTCGAGAGCTTGCAGTACTGGATGTCCTTCCATCGAACGGCCTTCAGGCCTTGGGTGAGACTGATGCATGACTGGAATGATCTGAAAATATTCAAAATTCGAATATTATTTTATGGCTCAAGCAGCGTAAAATTTATAATTCAATTAATACACTCATTAGGTTATTTTATTTGCACACCTCTTCGCTGATGACTATTTGTTGTTCACCAGATTCGGGCATGTGATGCGGGAACCGCCTGATCTGTTGGTCCATTTGTTGTTGATGTTGTTGAGCGGACATATGCTGAGCCGCCATCTGCTGGGCGGCCATTTGTTGTTCAGCGGCAAGTTCTTGTTCAACAGCTTGTAGTACTTGAGGAGGGAGGTCGACTGGCATCTATGGAGCAACCAAAATATGAGGACTTAATGTTAAAAAAGTGAAGCTTCAAACTTCCCAAGCGACTGAACAAGAATAGAATTGAATATATGATAGTTTCACCTCACAACACTCCAGGGCAGGATTCGGTAATTTATCTCAAGAAAATGGGGTTCTATATCGAGTTGCATCCTCCCAGAAACTTTAATGACGCTCGTCTGAAAGACATGAGCTATTGTCTGTGAGTAGAGTGGTGCTTATTGATGGTAGCAGGCATTTATTTATACATGAAGAAAAAAGCAAATAAATAATGGAGTTAACTATTTTAAAAACCCGGTAGGGATAAGGTATGTTATAAAGTTTTCTCGTACGTGGTTCAAACTTCTAAAAAACTCCTAAACTTCTAAAAATCGTCGTTCCAGGGGTTGATTTGAATTTCTTGTTAAAGATGTGCATTCTGCTGTACGTTAATTAGCCATAAATACCTGTGGCTGAAGTTGAGCATTGGACAGCTGAGCTTGTTGAATCTGCTGGAAAATATGTGGAGGCATATGGAGCCCAGCTTGTGATCCAGGGTGAGGTCTGTTCATGTGAGGAGCGATCATGTGAGGAAGTGGCCTTTGTTGTTGAGACATCTGGAAGAATAAAACGCGAATTAAATCTCGACTTGTTATGTCGTCTTCTACTGAGATGGGAAAGACATTTGACGCTCGTTTACCTGGTGGCCAAAGTGCATGGGGTGGGGGCCATGAGGGATAGCGTTGGGATGCAGGGGTATTTGCTGCACTTGGATGGGGACAACGTGCATCTGCATCATTGGGACGTTTTGCTCTTGTTCCATGGGGACGTGCCTGTAATGGATAATTATTTTAACATTTAATAGACTTGTGGAAGTTGTCTTCGCGACAAAAAATCAGCGCACTGAAATGGTTGGATATTTTATGTTAATAAAATGAAACATCTGTCTATTAAGAAATCAGGGTCAGAATATTTCCCCTCTGTTGGCTTCGCCTCATACCTTTGATCATTGCCTGACTCGCAGAAGATGGCCATCCTTTCACCAGTAATGTGTTCGTAGCGCGGATCGGTGGTGAGGTTGACTCCAAAAGGAAGACGGACAGTTTTGGGTTGGTGGTCCATCACTTCCTCAGCTCGCCTCTTCTCAACTACACAGTTCATTCTTGACCTTTGGTTCTTCTCGATCATCGACTGTCAGAAGAAACTCAACGTCAGACAAAAGGATCTTCGGTCAGTGAAATGGTTAAGAAAGTACGATCTAGGTAGTTTCCTTACTCCAGCAAGCTCGTCAAAATCGAGTTGAAGAGGCAACTTGAGTTGAATTGGTTGATCATCTCTTGATTCGCTAGTGCGTTCCCCCTGCTCTTCTTGCTGCTGCTGATGACCAGCTGCTGGAGTTTCGGGCGATTCCCTCTTCGAATGGCTGTTCTCTTCAGCGCCTAGAGAATCCACGAGAGCTTGGAACACAGGTCTATCTTCCAGTTGTTCCTGCCGAACAAAAAGCAAAATTATTATTTATTGTTTTCTGATGATTTATTAGAATGTATGGAAGTGGTGAACGTTGACAATGCGTGACACAAAATTAAAAATCGAAAGAAAGAATTCAAAAGAAGAATATCGGATATCTCTTGATGACGTGACGTCAAATCGTATATTTCTGGTGAGCATTTGTCATGATGAGCTTGTCACTTTTGTATCAACAAACGCATGTGCACTCGTTATGTAAGTGTTTTTTTGGACCTTGAAGTTTAATTCCGTCGTTATGAATTTCATAAGAAAATCGCTTTCCAAGTTTGCTTCGATGACGAAAGCGCTCGAATAAACTAAAAAAGCAGACAGATGAGCAAAAACATTGTTCCAACCTCAATCTACTTTGGCATAGAAGGTAGTGGGAAGCGTCGGTTTGCAGTTACAGAGAGAAAACTGAGGGACGATAATTTACTACCGAGTTTCGGGGAAAAATTGGTTTTTCTCAATCCAGCGCGCAAAAGAACGGCAGCAGTTGGTCACGGATCGTCGGTGCACTGGAACCTGATCGTCCAGAACCCAGTACAGCTTCGCGACTAGAGAAAAACGCTATTTGTTCCCGTTAGGTCGTTTCCGCATTGTTTCACCACAGTAAAAAAATTTCAATCATTGTCGCAGTAGTGGACTAATTGCAACGCGAATTACTCGCAAATCGAAGTTCAAACGCTTGGAGCGCTTAGGGTGCCTCAAGGAGAAAAAAGTTGTAAAAAAGTTGAACTCTTCTAAAACTTTTTTTACGTTTCAACGTTGAAAAGAGGAAACGATCCACTTCCTAACTGCTGCACAGGCTTCCAGGAATAATAAACTCCTTTTTTCTGTCACCCTTAAATTTACTAAATTGGTATATGAATTTTATCAAATTATTACGATTGAAAGTCACTTGTGGCGAAGTATAAAAAAATATTAATTTGAACTTTCAAAAATACGAACTTTTCAGCTTTTTTTTTTTGTAGGAAAGTCGGCATTTTGATGTTTGAGATCGCAACAAACTGAATAGGGTTTCATGCCAATTTTGTAACCCGCCGTTTCACTCGCCAAGCGTGGGCGTAGCGAAAGGGGTCCGGGCTCGCTTTGACAGTTGCATAACTGTCAAAGGATGTTAACTTTCGGCTAGTGTGTGACCATCGAGAGATTTTAAAATTGTTTGCTTGGTTTAAACGAAGTTGAACTCACGTTTCGTAATTGTTCCGGAAAGGAAATGTGATTTAGAACTCAAAATGAAGGCAATGGGGCTTAAAACAATCTACTACATCAAAAAAATAAAAATAAAATAAATAAATAGGCGGGCTCAACTTTAAAAATATCGGTTTGAAACGAAGAATAGTTAAATTTAGACAATTTATCTGCACGAACACAAATCTATCTATTAAAGCTTTATTTAAATGCAGCGATTTCGTGCTACATTTTATAACAAACTGGAATGTGACGATAGAATTATTACCCGGATTCGAGAACTAATTGGTTTCCTGGAGGTTGTGATGATGTAATCTGTCGGTCTAACTTAATTTCATTCGGTTCAACAACAAGAGCGAATCCGAAAAACTTTAATCTTGCTCACATCTTGCAATTAACAACAATTTCGAGGCAATTACCGTTTCAAACACGTCTTGCATCCGCTACCTTGGCACAATACTGGGATTATTTAGTGCCCTGCAGTTATAAAAAGTCGACCTTGTCCGTTTTCAATGAATGAAACCGAAAAAAAAAATCTCCCAGACGCGTCTTCAATGCAGGAGAAGATGAAGTTTCGCAAGGCTTTGTTCATCCTTGTAATTGGATGAATGGAAGGATTTTACCTCGGGACGTAGAATGAGTCGGTTTTCGCCAGATTTCCCACCAAATCGAAAAAAAAACGTGTCTTGCCCGAGCCGCAGAGATTCCTCACGATCTTCAATTCTGCAAGATCGCTGATTAATTCTTTGAATTAATTATTATATAATTAAACTCGTAAGCTTGCCTAACTGAATGCCAAACAATATTTTTTTCCATTCATATATTAGCGTATTCGCATATCAGCGCTGATCAAGAAAAAAACCATTGTCTCCTCTCCTTTTCAACTTATTACCTCTGGACCATGATTAGAGTGATTTGTATAATTTTTCTTTAATAGGTTCAAATTTAAACTCGGCAATCCCAGTTCAATACATTGAGTCAAAAAACAAGCTTGAGGTACTCGAGCGGAGTGAAAACACTTCCCAGCAGCGATTTCACTTTCTATTAATGGCTTTGTATGTAGACGGAAGGAAACCACTCATTCCTGATTCTCCTAATCTGATTTAACAACAGGTCGATTGTGGAGTCCGTTGTGGTCTAATATGAACCAAATTGTTGCAATTACCATCTTTATCATAGTGATCCAAGAATTAAGTGAAAGAAGCCATTGAGATTGAGCAGATCGTCTCGAAAGGTAGGATATAATGAAATCGACAAGTCTAGATCCTTTTCTTTATGGAGACACACGAATTAATCCTAAATAGAAGCGTAAAACATGAGAAACGTAGATAAGCAGAACAGCAGCTTATAACTATCCGGAAAGTTATGTTTTCATAGGCTCGAAAGAAACTCGAAGACAACCGACCAGCACTAACCGCAGGTAATTTTTGATTCCGGGGTCCGATTAATCCGAAAGTCCGGCTCGAACCGTGGTGATCAAGAGGCGATTTCACAGGTCCTGTTGAAAAACAGCCATTGTCGTGTTTACTTCCCGTAACTGCCGGCCGTTGACTGGATTTTTCTACTGAAAAGACCCCAGGAAACAACTTTCCACTTTTCTCGTATGGGCCTCGGATACAGATTCGTACGAAAGAACAAAAATGTATAAAATGAAATTAAATGAATAATGAAAATAAATAAATAGTCTCTTTTTCTTAATAGTTCCCTTGTTAGCAAGCGCTAACACGGCCTCTTCAATGATTCCTGATAATAACAAGCTCCTTATTGATCAGAATAGATGATAGACCCTAGTCGATAACAAGGAAGTATAAAGAATCGGTCACCGTGTACATCATCTCTTCCTCAACATAACAGTCCTGTATTATATCATTTCAAATGCAATGCCCTCCTAATTTCAAGGGAACACACTTATGTGACATTCCTGTAAACCGTGGCAAGAGAAATCACTACGAGAAAACTACTTTTTTTTAAACTGAACAAGGTGGATGTCTTTTTTTCAAGGGTGCCAGTAGATGCTTGAGGCGATGGTTATTTCCAAACGTCATTAAAAGATTGAAAAACTTTCACCTATCAAGGTGAAGAGATTCGTGGATTAACGAGTCTTGCTAATACGTAGTTCTTCTATTTTCCCGAGAGTGACGCAAAGTTATGGCAATCACGTTAATTCCAACTTTTACTCTCGGTGCTCGAACACATGAATAGCCATATGATTCAAGAACTTTCTTCAAGAGCTTCGGTGCAAATGTAATATTCTCACCGGAGAAGCGATGACAGAGGTGAGACACACCTGATGATTTCCGATTTTACTTTCGATTTTCCATTATAAATTTACAGACACCACAGTATTTTTTTTGTCAGGATCAGACACCAAATTCAAGCTTCTCCATAAACATATATAAATATAATTCAAGCCCTTTGCAAAATCGATAGCTTCATTTTTAAAAATTATTACAAAAATAATCTGGAAAATAACGAGCGACTTTTTCTATTGCGATACCACCAAAATAAACTGCGGTCGACTGCTACACAAAGCTGTCGTAAAAGTTCCACTTCAGAGAGAAGAAATACTAAAAACTTGAACAGTACACTATTTTTCAACGACAGGAAAAATCGTCGGATATTGATTTGAGCGTTTTCTTCATTATATATTATATTTGTTCCTTATTTAATTTTTTTTTTATTCTTTCAGTCATCGCCAGGAAAGAAGCGCAAGCTCTTCTCAACAGCTGATGCACCTACCTCGTTATATCGCTTCCTCCATTATAATAAATGGTAATAGAGATTCGAAGGAGGAAGATGAGACTAATTAATCCAGGGAAGGAAAGTTGTTTCTTCACGTGGCGTGATTATCACACAAAGGAAGTCGGGAAGTCTTCCAGACCCCAATATTATGCTGATTCCCTGAGCTCTCTTCCCAGGACCATGTGCAGTTCAAAATTATTTCTCTACCAAACTAACTTTCCAGCAGGCTTGTTTTTAAATTCGAAGGTTACGTCGAAAACATTGGTGAACCTTATTATGCCTGCGGTGACGAAAAATCGAAAGTTTTGACTATTTTATTTAATGAGAAATTATTAGTTTGAACCGATTTCAGTAGTAGGCACCAAACTCCGAAGTACCCATCCTGTGGGGCAGATAGATGAATTGGGGACAATCGATGAGTGTCAATGGTTCAAGGTAAATACACCTAGTACCCAACACAATGGATGAATCAATTTTGGTTTATTATTCAATAATAAACCACTTTAATTACTCATGAAAAAAATTTCTGCCCCCCTCGAAATTCGATGTTTTATGTTGCAAGGCACGTAGTTTCCGATTATCCAATAAAAAGAATTCTGTCCGTCCACCCTGCGCCGTGAGTACTTTCCTGTTGAAATTCTTAAAACTACAATTTACAGAGGAGGAATTGGAAAATTATCAAAAGCCTGAAGAAAAATAATAGAAAAGTTTCAATTGTATACCTTATAAATGCGACTAACGCAATTTTTTCATCTTATCTGACTTTAATTTACTCAAGAGGATAATTTTGAATCAATTTGTGGTTTCCTCTAAATATCTACTCATCAATTCTCTAATATTCTAGCTCATTGTAGTAACATAGTTACTAGGTGGTGAGTTGTTTATCAATAAATATTCAATTTTTTGATTATGCCATTTTAGCTTGGAGATTTTGGAAATCGTGGAACGATCAGAAACAAAAAAATCCAGGTCATTGGCTAATTTTCGAAAACGTCACTTGGATGTTTTTATAATATGTATAAATAATTTTTTTTACAAACGGGTCATTTATTTGACTACGTATTGGGAAGTTTTTGTTGTTTGAGTGGTTTTTCAGACGTGGACGTGAGCACCGAATCTCTTGATTTTTGAACTAGGCATTTTTCTATTTAAATTTACAAAAACTGATTACCTGATTCCCTCTGCGAGAAAAGATAAAGTCTAACGTTAAAGAACAACAGGATAAGGTCAAGCTTAGAAGTGGAGTTAGCGGTGGAACGTATTTGATTTTTCCCAAAAAATAGCAAACCGATATAATACCTCGTAGGAGTTTTTTCCTTGTGCTCAATCTTGGCTAAATCGAAATAGGCCGCTTCGACCGGCACTACTATAAGTTGACCTTATCGTCAACTGCACCTTAACGTAAGCAAGGTATGAATTAATCACGTGACTTACCTGTGGTGCTGGGTAGTTGTCTTGGTAGCAAGTGTACGAGGCCGTGATGTAGGCGGAAGCGAGCATGAAGAAGCCCAGGATAAACGAGACTGATATTAGCGTGACGGCCGCAATCCGAGCAATCTGGACTGCCGCTGGCCTCGGCCTCTGGTAAGCCTGCGGACAACAAATAAAAATTGTTATTAAAATCTAGGATTATTTTCATTTATATTGTGAGTTGGTTATGAACGAAAGATATAAGTATTTATAGTGGAATTGTAATTGTTGAGGTCCTTGATGCACCCATAGCTCGGCTGAATATTATCATCAATTTCCCACCCATATTTTCCATTTTGATCGAACAATATATTTTCTATAGTTATCTCCCCTCCTTGATAATATCTTCTCAATCTATTTTTGGAGTTACTTCAACAACTTCAGTCAATGTTACCAATGCTTGCAATTCTCAACGAAAAGATTCTCTCACGCGTAAACAAAACCATTTCAATTTTCTAGGGCGTTGAGAACGAACGTGAGAATTTCACTCCAACAGTTGAAAACTCGATCAACCCGACGAAATCGTATTCGATTACCCTCGCGCTGGGAGAATGTTTTACCAGCTTCCCACGCTTTGGTTATCTTCTATTTTCGCTCACCGATAATGAGCGTGACAGTTTTCAGATACGAGAGCACCTGGTTAAAGATTCTCCTGAGAGCTTTTTAAAAATTGTTGAATCTTATCGACTCATTTTACGATCGTTTGTATTGGCTGAGGTAATTTAAGTATATCCTTTTTATGGACTGCATCTCGTAACCAAGAAGAGAAAAGAAATGGAAGAACATTTGGAACACCAACTCCGTCAGTCAATCTACAAGCTTCGTAAATATTCAAAGCCATTTTAAAAATACAATATGATTGTTGGTTGAAAATGATTTATAACTTTAAACTCATCAGTCAAGCTCTAGATAAGGTACTGTGATCAAATACAAAGCCTTCGAATATTCCCTCTTTGGACCTTGACATCCCAATGACTATTATCTGTATTTTCCATAAAAAACCTTCATCATCATCAGTAGTACTCATCCTAAAAAAAATTATGTTGAATGACCCCGAATGTATATCAAGATCGTATGTTCGTGGTACTGCATCTGGATGAACTTTCGGCAAATTTAGGTCAATTGCAGCTTTCGCTAGGCACCCACGCCTTCAAGCGCACGATACTCGAGAGAGCCAGGAAAGCGCCGGGGAAAGTTCCGACGCCAACGGAGCGACTTTTGCTCCCGAGTGTCCTTTTTTGAATCTCTTTCTATTCAGTTCAAACTGAAAGGAACTTTTCAATAGAGAGCACGTATGAGTTGACGTTTTGAGCCTGTCGTGGCAAAGTTTGACGTTAGAATCATTCATACGACTTGAAATGTGAATAAGATTCGTTAAGATGTTCTCGTTTTTGACAAGCTATTTTTGTTCAGTACCAATACTATGTTAATCAGACGTTTCAATCACCAATGAAGTTTTGAATAAGGAGCGTTTGAGATTCTTAGCAATTTTAAAAGGAATTAGAGAAGCAATTTATTGAAAGGTTCGCATCAAGCCAATTTTGTTAAGAGAATATTATTTAATGATTAGAAAAACAGGCTTATGTTTAATTTTCATATATATGTTTTTAGGATACATGAACTAAAACTTATACCCAAAGGGTGAAAATACTGATATGTCCACTTACGAAATGGAGAAAGAGTCGCCTGGTATCTCCCATCTCCTCATACCTCCCGATAAACTGTTCATGAAGTTCCTATAATTTTATAAACTTATTCTATAAAAGGAAGCCAAATGGGTGATTTTTGAAGAGTTTTATTTTTCGGATCTGACAGTTCAAGTTCAAAGAGTCATCATGTTCTCTAGACAATTAGTTCAGCTTTATCTGAAACACACTACTTCTGATTACTAAAACACGCGACGTTGAAAAAATTCATTGCTGCTTACTCAGTCGAAGTTTCTTACAAGATCCTAGTCGATTCAACTCAACGTTCTAGCTCTTCTTCACTCGGCCCTCGTAAAGGGGCCAATGATGGTCATTACCAGCTGTAAAACTTGACAGTTCTGAGATCAAAATGGGTCAGACGCGGACGGTTCTACTGATTTAGTAAGACTGCTCGCAAATGCGGGTCACGCAGTCTTCCCATTCGTGCTGCGAGTTCTCAAGGGTAAGTGTACGAGAAAAAAGGTTTTGATGAGATCTCATTTGCTCTGCTGAGGGTAAATTGCGGGTGAACTATTCTCACGAACTACTGGATGTTATTTTTAGAGGCACAGAGACGAATGGCCTTCCAGTCACTCACTGTGTCAGTCGAAGGACTTGTCAAATGCATCCTGATAATGGTACAGAAGCAGAACAAAACCAAACCCGGTTTGGAAATGGTATTTTAATGCATCAAACGCGAGAACGTAAGGCATGAAATACTTAAGAGGGCTATGAAACTGACTAAAACTGTGTTTGCCACGTCAGCATCAAAGATGACCATTAATTTCCCCCACGCCACACTTCATAAATATTTCAAATCAATTCAGTATCCGATTTTTTCGGAGAAGGGAAAAGAGCTCGTCTGAAATCTTGCAAAATAAATGTCCCCGCATGAAATGATTGACTGACGTGTATCACTATTTTTGAAACGTTCATTGAACCCAGCTCGTTCCATTTCATTCAGTACGTTCACGTATCGAAAATATTTCGTTGCCAGACAACAAAAACCGCGATTCTTTTGTCACCGAAGGCACAGCTAACAATCGGGTTCCAATTGAACCTTCAGAAACAGACGGAGAAAGGAAAGACAGCCATTAACTTGTTGGTGCAATGAAGCGATTGCCACAAGACTTGGCAACCTGAGTCAGCTAGAGTCCGCTGAAGATATAAAAGCCGATTTAATCTCGATTTTCTACAGACGGTGATCACAAAACAAGAAGCCCAACAGGTTTCTTGGCACCGTTACGTGCATCCATTATGCGAGGCTTGGTTAATTGAATGAAACTCAACAGAATAGAAATTGACAGGGAAGAATGATTTTTCCTTGCAATAAGAAAACTTTTTATGGTGATTTGTCTTATTTGTTACAATTATAGGGGTATAAATAGGAGGCCAAAGCTGAGACTTTTTCATTTTCGAATGAAAACAATAAAGCGAAATGAATTACGCCTATTCATTACATAGCCATCATAAATCTTCTCTTCAGAACATTAAAAACTAACTGAGTTGAAAGGCACTTCAGACACGAGACTGCAAAAATCGCAATATCAAGATGAGTACTCCCCCATGGCCTTAGAAAATTTTACGACCGTCTCAAAATCGTAAAAAGGTTAAAGCAATCAACTTTCCTCATAGTCTAGAGGAAACGTTCGCCCTCACTATTATCGTGCCTCCGATTCGACAAGTCATCTATCACCAAAGCGCGAACTATGGTTTTTGATATCACCATCATCGTAAATGGATACACTACTTTTCCAGATGATAGCGTTCTCGGTTTCATTGCAATTTTATCTACTTTCTCGCTTTCTCCTAGGGAAAATTGCTGGTTGATGAATTAATGATAGGTAATACGCACGGCCAGAAGTGATGTTAAAAGAAGAGATAATAAATTGAAACATAATAATTTCCAGCTTTGCACAAAAATGCAAATGTAAAAGTAACAAAAACTCACTCAAATTGAATTTCTAATCACAAATCCATAAATTTAAGTCAATATTTTCTTTTTTACTTTTTACCAATGAAGCAAAACGAGTACCATAGAATTCAATAGTTTGCAATTTTCAAAGAGATGATTTGGCAGTCTGGACAAACGAATCAAGAGAAGATTGTTCGCCTTTTTGGGGCCCTCATTTTGCCAACAATGCGAAACGCAAAAGTTCGCACAATCATTGAGACCAAGGCTACAATCTCATTGTAATTCACTTCTTCCGAGGGGAACTCAAGTTTTTCCTGAGTCCGTTTGAATTCAACGTCTGATTAATTTACGTTGTCGCCTGCAAGCTCGGAAAAACGTCTTCATTCTTCAGTTAAAACGTTTTTGTGGAACGAGATAAGTGCGTTCATTACGGGTAATATTGTAAACAGTATAATACCTGTTTGTAGTTTTTAACGAGTACAATAGCAGAGTTTAGTAAGCAAAAATAAGCATACGAAACGTGCGTGACCTCGGGATACATAATTCGAAGATAAGTTTCCTTGGATTCTGTAATTAAATCATATCTCTCGTCAATCGTACTCAAAAGTCACGCATTTTTCATACAGGTATGGAAGTTGAACAGAACTAAACACTTCTTAGAAATCGCAAATGCAGGAGATTGTTAAAACTCGGAATAAAAACCGTGCGATCGTTTGAGGTAACCAGCGACACTGTATCTTGTGGAAGGTGTGAAATACTTAGTACAAATATACGAAGGAAAGTACAATCTAGATAAAATGTGAATTAATTTTCAAACGGTTAATTGGCGATAAATTATTATCAATAGATCTTCTTGTGACAAAAATTTATTATCGCTCGAGTAATCTTCATTTGGCCGGAGATCACGTATGTTCAACGGAGGATAAAATTATTGACGTAGTCCTTGAGCGGGAACGATTAGACGTTGCCATGTATAGCCAGCTGACTAACCAGTCATCACCTTCAATAGCGACCGCAGTAATTATAGAAACAGACTGTACAATGTAGGAAGGAACACGAAATAAAAAACCGCCCTGAAAGAACAATACTAGTGCGAGCAGGTCATGTTGCGCAACAATCGGCTTATATGATCGAAGTAGTTTGGCAGTTTCGTGGAGCGTGGAACTCGCAGAAAATAATACACAGGCCAGCAACTTTTTTTGTTATTGTTTAGAGCTCAAATAATGCGTCTACTCACGTATGAGAGTTTATGGAGGAGCTTTAGATCAGCGGCTAGACATCAAGCAAATATCCACCAACCGTATTTCCCCACAGCAGCACTTTATCCTTGCAAATAACAAATCATCGAGTAATCACACTAAAATCGCTACCTATATTTCTATATTTGTCGCCGAAAATAAACCGTCCCGTTCAACATAAATATCTAAACTGCTATTTTCGTTTTATTACTAATTACTAATAACGAATAAAGGGAAAAAGGCTTTCGGTTTTCGCAAATGCATTTCTGATGCTGTTGACCCGCTAAAGCCTAGGCAACCAATTACAGTCAAACCAGTTGAAGATTTAAGCTTGCACGGTAGACTGCTGGAAAGTAGGTTGGTTATCATAGTCCTATCACTTATGTAACTCGGACTTCAAGTTAAAAGGTAGTTCGAAAATACGGCCTCAAGCGTTTTTCGTAAACGTCGTATAAATCATTTTACGACTGCACTCACGAAACGCGCGCTTTGATAATTTTGCCGGGGTCATCTATAAGTTCCATTCCAACGTCCCTAAGGCTGTTTTCGACTTCATTACGAAGAAAACCAGTGGTGTGCATATATCACACAGTACTTCCATGTTCGAGTTCGCAGACAGATAAAACCAATTATAAAATCGAGATATAACTAATATACCAATCATTCAAAGGTCGTAACGTTCGTATAATACAATATTGTACTGGGTTGGTGAGGGGGAGAAGAACCAGGCGACATATTCTCCAATTTTTTATTTTTTTGGCCGAGTACTTTCGCCCCTTCGGGCATCCTCAGGGCGATGTGGAACCATAGGTTACCACAGCCTAGGGGTAACCTATGGGCTGTGGTAACCTGTGGTTTAGGGAGAATATGTCGCCTGGTTCTTCTCCCCCTCACCAACCCAGTACAATGAGAAATGCGACGACTCAACCAAGAAAAATACAATATTGTTACAGAAAAACTAGCCAGGATCCAAAAACTGAAAAATACACGAAATAAGTTAATAACGCGCAGTTTTACGGTGTGAGAGCCTGACGATACCGTAAAAGTTTTGTGAAATGGATCGTTTTTACAGCAAAGGGACCCAAAAAACCACTTATAAAATAATGAAAAATGCGGCATGGTTCGTGACAGGAACGATAAAAAATCATTTATTTATTCGTAAATTTTTGTATCAAGCGGTTGAGACTGGTCGAGTCAGAACTCGCAACGGGGTTTATTAAATCGAGTGAATCTTTATAGTCCTTTGTCAATCAAACTACGCGTTCAACTTTGTTCAACATGGTGCCACATTTCGAGGTTGTTGTACCTACTTGAATACAAGCCAAGAGTACAAGACGCTTTTACGTGCAGGTTTTCACTCCTGAAGCTCATTACTATGTGAAGAGTTCGTCCTCCTCCGCTCGTATGGAAGCGACCGATGTGACGTAACCCTGAATCTGGGTCATCCTTTCTCCAGCTCCGTGTCTGTTGTTAAGCCGTTCACCGACCTCTTGCTCCTTCGTTCTTGCTGGCACCGAACTTAGGCGTTTACGAATTGCTCCATGCATTGGCTTCTTCAGCTACTTCATCACATTATCAAGATTCACCTCAAGCGAGCGCAGCTGAATCAAATTCATTCAGTGAGACGTAGAAAAGCGGAGAAGGTTTTTTGTAGAGACCGCTCCGTGAAAATTATCGAGCTGAATATTACCTGGGGCGTTAATATACAAGGATTTTTTCCGTGGTTTCTATCTATCCAATAGGTCTCTAATTACCGAAACTTCAACAACATCACACTGCTTAACCACAAGAAACGTTTGCTCTCAGCATCCATAGATATTAAAAATACTAATTTCAGGTCGGAATGCTGAACCTTCGGAAAACCCATTCCTTGGAAATTCTGGGGCCTATAGTGATCAGCAGCGGTGCATACTCTTCAATAGTTTCATCTCACTGCGCATTACTCTACTTTGTCAGTGCTCAAGTTTTTCTCCATTTTAACACCAGCTATCTTGGATTCCTCATACGCTTCACGCTCTGAGAGTCTCCACGCAAGCAACTGCGCAAATGGAATCCGTTAGAAAGCAGTAGTTGACTTGCACAAGCGAAACGTCCGTTGTTTTTGTAATTCTCCGCCGGGAAGATAGATCGTGCTTTGCATTGCATCAAGCGCCTTTATAGTAGAATTGCCGGCAAAAGGTCCCTGAACCGAGTTCGAAAGGCTGCCCAACATTGCACAGACTGAATTAACCTTCGTGAGTCCAGCTCATTTTTTTCTGACTTTACCAGCGTTCTATCCTACAGTTTGATTTCAAGAATACAAATATTTTATACCCAAAATTAGCCCAGTAGCAATACTTAATCACCGATTAATCCCACCAAAGGGCATTTTTATCTCAGTAATCAGTGAAATGCCGAAAACCATTTGACTGATGAAACAAATTCAAAGAAATGAGGGCACACCTGCCACTCCGCTTTCTACCACTAGGTCCTCTGCCATACAAAATAAGAGCAACATGATCAACTCCAAGCAATACCGATAATTTTTTTGTAATTCGAGACAAGCTAATGAACAATACTAAAACTTATTGCGTTTTTGCATAACTATGCTCTACGTTCACTACTTTTTTCTTCCCCTGCGAAGCATTTTCTGCTAAGAGACGTTAATGAAATGCTTGCGCAAAAAATGAAGAAAGTTCAGTTTGAACAATTAGCGACGCGATTCAATTGTTGCCAAGTTTACTTCTGTGCTGTTGAGTGGTCCCACGGTTTGTACTACGATTGTTTGCCAGGTGACCGTGAATGAGAATCGCCGCCTGGGAAAGTTGCCTAATTAACGTCTTTTGGACAACAGAGGAACTTTCTTCGAAGGACAGCTGAGCCAAGGGTGTTTTCTAAACGACAACAAACGACACCAGTCGACGCTAATTATTTCATTTTTTGCTTTCATTATTGAGATACCTATCGAGTTCTGGGCGGTGTGTCTTCTGCCGAATGCATTTCAAAATGAATTAGCTGTATATGGAAAACAGATTTAGAATCGGTTGAAATTAATTTCCCACGATTCTAGATCAATATGTTGAAGGTTTGATTTCGCGCCAGTGAGAGAATCATAGATTTCCAGATCACTAGGTTCCAACGGTACTTTGAGGTTGCTCGTGAGAAAATTCTTACCCGCTTATTGTTCGATATACTTTAGCCTAGTAACTCAACTGTCTCCCTGAAACAATACATGATCACACTCGTTTTGAGGTTTTCGTGTCGCGCAAATAACATTGTTTACCTAACGTTGTTACGCTCCGTGATGTCAATTTTCCAACATGACCGACCGTTTTGCGGCGACGTGTCAGAAAAAAAGCTCTACTTACTCGAAACTTGTCAACTGTCGATGTTTGCTGCCGAATGTCACTTTTTCATCTGAATTGGTAGCTAGTGAAGAAAAAACCCAGGAAATTCCGCATGATCGACGCACTGGTTGTGTGAGCTCGGGCTTCCTAGGTTCTATGGCCTAAGTCAGCTGAACACCCTCATTCCGTCATGCTCAGCGCTTTCTAGCATGAGAAAAGACACGTATCTACTGGGTTTTCCGTGAGTAATACTACTCAAGTCGGAGTAGTTAGGGTTAACCAAGAGGAAAACCTGCGAGCTGCATTTGAGTCTTTGAATGCCTCCCCAATCTTATGCTTGAGAAATACTATCGCTCGTTTTAGTAGCCTGGAACTTGAAAAGGAAGAATTTTATTTCATATTTTTAATTTTAATATTTTAATTTAATATCTAGTCTAATTTTTGATTGTTTAAAAAAAATCGACTATAATATTAGATCTCTAGAACTTACACGGCTATGAGGCGATATGGAAAAAAGGAGAAAATCACACCAAAATCCCTTTCTCTGTGTTCGGAACATAGATTTCCCAGGACTTAACTATATTATAATCGTAGAAGAGGGGTATATTATAGGAAGAGGTATATTATTAAGAGGGAAGTATATTATAATCGATTCGTTTTCGTACAAAACGCAGAAAATTACATCATTATTCGATGGAACTTTTCGATTTCTATTTTCGTCATGCTTTGCATCGTTACGACGTGTACTGCAATGACTCAAACGACCGAGTGACGGCACTTATCTATTTCAGCCGTTTGACAATCAATAACAAATTATTATGGGCAGCCAAAGGAAAACAAGCGTGAGCAACAAGAAGACGGATTTGAGGGTAGTGACCTTGAAAATCACAATAAACTGTTTACGAGGAAACTAAAACATCCTGGCATCGATGGTGTTCGAAAATATTTTTTCGTAACCAGACAGTTCACACATAACTAGCAGTTTTTCGTCAATCAAGTAATAGCAGTTGTTTGAAATTGACCTAATTATAAAGTGCAGTTGAGGATCAAACGGATTGGTGTTGTTTTGGATTAAAAGAGTCGGTAAACGTGATATCTAACGCAACACCTAATTGCTGACAGTACAAACGCTTCTAAAATGCGGCCATACCAGTGAAAACAATTGATAACAACAATTGAAATGGTTGATTGACCTCGGTCACGGTGAATAGAATTAAATTTAGATGGATAAAGTAGAATATATTCCTTGGAACAAAATTAAAATCTAAAAACATAAAAAGCGAGTAAAGATCTTCAATATTGAAGAAAACGGGAGTATTTATTCACTACTTCCCGCACAACAGTTACTGGGAGCATAAATCAAGTCTGTAGAGAGTTCCTGATTCTCTTCTTGTCCTTGGTTGCGCCTATGGCCCCATCGCCCATGCTTGCAGGATATTTCTCGGACCTGTCCTTCAATCTCCATAAGCGCCGAGGAGTTATTCAAACGTACCCAACAAGCAACAAGCGTGGGTGGAACAATGAAACCGAACACTTATAAAAAATGACTGGAAGAACCGACTAAATATTAAATCAATTGGACCAAGATATCCCTTCAACTTGACGATACCTTTTACGATTTAACAACTCTTAATTCATATCCTCAACTCTCAATTCGTATCTTCCGATATTGCTAATCATTTTTTTAGTTTCCCTTAATGATTCGTGTTATTTCCAATATACTCTTTATGCTGCTCTCTGATACTCAATTTAGTCAATTGTGCTTTTATAGGTTTTTGTATATATTTTAATCTCTATATTACATCCTCCGATAATTGCGGTCGTATTTTTAATTAGTTTTTGTAGTAAAAATATGAAAATATTGCGTTTTATTTAAAATCGACATGACCACCTTTCACGATCGTAAGCTACCGTACGTAATCTCATCACGCGTAGGAGCTTGTTAAGAAAATCCTGCCATTACGGAATTGTCAGGAGAGCTTAGCTGTTAGAACTTTTTTGCGAACTTTTTCCTATAACGTTTTCACTTCTCTCTGCCAATAACGAGGAAGGGAATTAACTTCTTCCAGGAGGAAGCACATGACTGTTTTGTTCGCTTTCTCTTCAGCCGAAAAAAAACCTTTTATCTTTAGGAAATCGCCGAGCACCTCTGCCACGAGTCACTAATGAATAAATTCCTGGTGACGTTATTTTTACGTGAAGAATCTAATAGAGCGATGTTTCTCATGAGTTGCCTAATGCGATCGGAATTGGATTTGTTTAATCAATTAAAACCAATAGTCCAACTTTCGAAGGGACTCCATTTTGGGAGATATAGGAACAAATTAAATTATAGTCAGTCCCGATTTAAATCTGGAAATGGACTTGTCTCATATCGTGGGAGCGTTTTTAGAGCTACCTGTCGTACTAAATTACATTGGTTTTTATCAGGATGAGCCCATTTAAATAAATATTCCTTGATGCGCTTTGATATAGCATTTTCTTTGACCTCTTCAGCAAATTCTTATCCTGCAAAGACTTCCAACATCTTCATAAATATTCATCATTATCTTCAAAATTCATCTTCTTCGTTGTTCTTGGTTACGAATAACGTTCTCTGTATGCTGTTGATTCTTTATGTGAAAACAAAGAGGGCTCATTCATCAGATGCCACCAATGGGGTTCGTTTTACCGATGTAATTTCTGTTGTTGTACTTGCTTCACAAGGGTCACTCCCCGTGATTTCTTCTGCTTGCATTGTCCAAGCCTAACCAAGTCGAACCGACTTGCCTCGATAAAACGGAGAACTTTCGCATTTCACAGACCTGTCTAGACGTTTTGAAAGACCACTCGCTCCTAATCTAGGTAATTCAGCCGCAGTGTGTAGTTCGACTTTTTTCAATTACTCTAATGACAAGAAAAGTACTTAATCACAATTTCTAAGTTTCTCGCTTACATTTTAGGGGCCGTCTTTTTTCCGCTTAATGAAATCATTCGCGGTGCTTTCAAACTCAGATCCATCAAGTCCCGAATTCGGTCAGCTCTTTTTCACTTGCCCTCACAAAACCATCAACGTTTGTAGCAATATCGGACTCTCAGTCTCTAAAACGTTTTGGATTGTTTCCAACGCATCCCCCCATTTCACGTAGGATACGGGGACTTTTTTAGCGAAATCATCTGTTATAAGTGGAACTAGAAAATTTTATTGTACTGGGTTGGTGAGGGGGAGAAGAACCAAGCGACATATTCTCCAATTTTTTATTTTTTGGATTTTTGTTTGGATTTTTTATTTATTTTATATATAAAAAAAATAAAAAAAAATAAAATAAAAAATTGGAGAATATGTCGCCTGGTTCTTCTCCCCCTCACCAACCCAGTACAATGAGAAATGCGACGACTCAACCAAGTAGAAAATTTTAATTAGAAAACATAATACTCACACGGCGAGAAAAATAGCAAAATAGCTTACTCGTCTTTCCCGCATCTTGAAATGCAAGAGTTGCGAGGAAGATATAGCAGACAAAGCAAGAACGAACGATGCGTGTAAAAGGAAACGGCTAGAGTGCACGGGGCCAAGGCAAGGCTGTGTTGATCACGAAGACACGAACAAAAGCCAGACCAATCCAAGAAGCGGTCCTCCTTGACTGAGGAGTTACTAAAATTGCTACAGTAAGAACATCTACGTAAGTTTCTATAAGCTTCAGAGGCTAATATTTTCCTGATGTAATGATCGGAAACCGAGAGATTATGTGTCTTAATTGGATACGGACTTATCCAGAAAAAAAGAAATCGTCGGATGATCATTAACGAAGATAATATTTGCCTTATTATTTGCAGCACTATTGGCAAAGTGAGTACCTATTGAAGATGATATTGGTGAGCGTAGCATCTTAATTCCTGGTATGCTATAAATGAACTACCTCTCGAACGTAATTTACCGCCCTTGTATTTCCTCCAGTTCAGGTGAAAGTTCTCGCTCAGAGAATCTTTATTACGTCGTATTCTATGGTCCCCATCGACTTTTACGGTCTATATCAACAGTCGTTTGCCATTAATGGACCGAATCTTTTTACTCGCTTGACGGAGAAAGCCTCTGCCACGACAGCAATTTCATTGGTTGATGGTCCGAAAGGAGAGTAGGAAATGATCCGTAAGATATACACCATGCATGCAGTCAGTAAATAATTTTTTTATACCCGCTACGAACAAGTATTTCGGAAAATCCGAGTCATGACGGCGCAATCATGTTCATTGCATTTATTCGAAAATTCAGAACTATGAAATCCCGAAAAGGGTGACGATGGAAAAAATCACCGAAGAAACAAAACAGTAGCATCTGCCGAGAAAATTTGGCGCAGATACTTCTTTTCAGGTATATATCCAAACCATGGATGAGAGGGGAAAACAAGCGGCCTTAAGAGAAGAAAAAATGCCCTTCTATTTTTACATAATTCCCTTTCTTCTACTATATTAACGAAATTACAATAACATTGTCAACGTTCATGCGTTTTATACCTACGAGGGTCCTCTATAAATTTCCTTATGATCCAATAAGTGGAACAGTTAGCGTAGTTTTCGAGCTCTTGCTCCTCAAGTGGAAATCAAATCCAATTCAAATATTTGGCGATTCCTTAAGTTCATTGTAGGTGAGAATTTATAAATACATTCCAAACTTGCTGAAGCAAGTCGATCAATCGCTGAATTCAATCACCTCAACTCTGAAATCAAACCTACTCAGTCGCTGAACCGGGTATATTCGCTTTCTATTATGACTTCTGAGTCAGTATTTCATCTTCGTAAAGTATATTATCTTCGTAAAGTATATCCTGTATAAGACCACCATAATTATTCAACATTACTTACTGATACTTCTAGATAATTGCGTTTATAAATTGTTGAATCAATGAGTTCTCGTACGATACAAAAATGAAATCAGCGGTGTGCATAGATCACACTGTACTTCCATGTTTGAGTCGGTAACTGGCATAATCATGTTTTGTACATTTAGAATCGACCAAAAACGACGCAAGGAACGGATTTTGAACGTATTTCCGTGTCGAAATTCGAATGCAGATTTTATTTGGCACGAGCAATAAAATTGGTATCTATTATTTTCTGCTAAAATTTGCTAATGAGTGTTTAGTAGGGTTAGTTTGAAAAATACTTGAGGCGGAGCATTATTAATACTTGTAAGGCTAAGTGTTAGACAGGGACACCGTGCTTTATCTTTACCGTATTCTGTTCAACATTGCCGCTCTCCGAAGCTGAATACTGGAGTGTCTCAAGGGAGTTCGTTGACTTCATCGTTACCACTCCACAATACAAAGAATTCCTTGTTCAAACCTCCAGGTCACGAGCTCAAATAACGTTTAAAAATAAGAAAACAAAAGACGGTGAAAAAAAAGTATTGGGAGAATCGGGCGAGTGGAACGGGACTGAGCTTGTGGACGGAACTGCAGTTGGAAAGGTTCTTTCGGTTGGGCCCCTGATCGGCCGTCGGGGGTCCCGGAATGAAAGTTTTTCTTCCTGAGAAAGTGAGCCTGCCAGTCGAATGCGAGGGCGGTAGTGGGGCACTAAGTCCTCCCTTTCCTTCGGTCTTCTCTGGACTCAAATATCTGGATACAGTCAAGATGAGAGAATGGACGGGGGCAATAGCTATGTCAGGAGTAGGAGCAAAAGGTTTGAAAGACTGGTTCGGTCGAAAGGGCATCCGATTTTAAGATTTAACCGTTGAAAAATCAATGATAACGACATTCAGGTCAGCATGGTTTGGAAAGGTTAAACCGGGATGCTCCTACATCCAAAACTCGATCTACTCCCGGATATACAAATCCAGACCAGGGGAAGCCAACCTTTTTCGGCAGTGGACCATGAACAATGCTGGTCTCCATATAGGTACTTGCAAGTAGCTATTATAGGTGTGGTAACGTTGCCAAGCATAATTAACATACCAACTGAAAACGCAGATACGTCAAGAGCGGACTACAATATGATTGGTTGCGGGTGAGAGTTATGGAGCGAGTACGCTCTCTCATTTTGATCAAAGACAAGTCTTACGAATATTGGACAATTTTTCTAGCTAAGAGACTTGATAAAAGAAAAATATGCAATATGCTCAACAGTCATCACGGGATTTTGAGAAATAAGTCCATTTTTCCGAAGGATACCAAAAAAACCCTCCAATTAAATGACGGAGAAGGCGATTTGGGTGGAAGTTCGTTGTTTGGCACTAACATAAAAATGAAGCATAATTCACCGACTTTAACAAACTATTTAAGACCCAGAGCGTTAAAAAGTATTGATTTTTTGCGTCCTGGAAAAACTTTGAATGATTCTATCTCAAAACCACTGCCTGTTATCCATAATTCATTGAGGTTTAAGTTTGCACATTTACTGCGAAAACTGAGAACTGAATATTCCATCGAACTAGATTAATTTTTAGCAGAGATATTATGACGAGTTTGTTCACACTTTGAACACACGGCACTTGTTCTGTACGTTTTTACTTGTACACGTGGATGTATACGTAATTAAGGGATTTATTGTTTTTTCAACTGAAAAATTTCAAATTAAATTTGAACTGATTTTTCTTCACGTTTTCATACTGATTGCAGCTGAAACTCAACAATGATATTTGGAGAGCGACATTTGTCATCAGCGTATCGTCGTATTTCAACTAAAATGAGAAAATATTCTACAGAATTTTTTCTAAAAACGCCAAGTGTTATTGAATCAAAATTAAAAGTTTTATTATTTTAAATATACAAATTTTTCAATTGGAAACAGATGACTTCAAAGTAAAAACTGCTGTTTTACAACCTCAATTCGACGTTTTCCTCTGATCAACGTCGCTTTATCCTAGTTAATGAAGGACCAGAATGTAAACTATATTTATGAGTTTTTTATTAATGTAACGTTCGCTAAACCGAGGAAAGTAGAAATCAGCAACTGACCGTTTCGCATCAGCATTCCCTCGGCCTAGATTCCTCGTCTCCGACAAGCCCCGACAAGCGATCAAGCTCCTAGTAGTGAAAAAAACCGCATCGGTATTTTTCGAGTTGAACCTGCCAAGTTTTCTTATGACTGAATAAGGTGTATTTTATAAGGGTGCCTCGCGATTCCCTGGACAGAAAACGCCTGACCGTTGAGAGTGTTGCGTTAAAAGACTGATTGCATAAGGTGCGCGGTTGACCCGAAAATTACACAGCCACCGGCGCTATAACGATATCCCATCGTTGTGGTAGTCGTTGGTCGGTATACCTTCCACTCGAAGGAGCCATTTAGCAGCGATGAACCTCTTGAGTCGAGGAGTGATTTTGACATTTTCCCTTGTACACTGGTCGGAATCGACATAAAAGGTAGAGAATCCTTCGCTGACGATTTATTGTTATCGAACACAACTTTCGTTACTGAAGATAGCCTTGACATTTTTAGATTAAAAAGTTGAGAAATAGGTACGTAGGAGGAGTTTCGCAATTGCGAATATTTGGCTCGAATGAAGGCTTAGATTTAAATTTTTTTAAATAATCATGGGTTCACGTTCATGTTCTCAATTCTAGAATTCGTATTTTAGGTCCACTTTCTAACCCAATATTCCGGCCATTATTGCCTGGCGAATAGATATAAAATATATTTCAGTAACCAGTACTGTTAAAAAACGGAACAATCCTGTTCCATCATCGCAATATGATTTACCGTCTTCATTTGAGCACTAGCACTCAGTTGAATAAAAATACTTCGGGTATTCCAAATCGCTCGGGAAATCTCAAGGACAGTTTTGATTGGTGGAAGGTCGGATTCGTGAGAAACAGAATAATCTCAACAATAGGAAAATGCAAGAGCGAATGTGCGCCGATTTAAGCGATAACTCGAGCCATGTAAATCATGGGAACAATGAAAAGCAAGGACAAATAATGTAGCCCATATTTGCTGTCATCACTGACTTAAGATTTTTCCTTGGGGGAAAGATTAGTAAAATTTTGACCATTTCCGAAACCACGTTTATCCGCTGTTTTTCGCGATTTACTAAAAAAAATCTCACAAGACGATATTAATTTGCTACAGCATTTAATGGGTAAATTCTTTAAACGAAAAGTACGGTTATTTGTTATTTTGCCGGAGCTAGAGCGGCTTGAAGAGAAATTCAAAAATCCTTGAGTATACGATCGATAGAGAAACTGGGGCAATGTAAACAAATTTTGATCATAGAGTCGTAAAATAGAGCCTTTTTTTTACTAGGCCTTCATTTTAGTTTTATTGCACTTCGAAACTTTATGACCTCTTTTTGCGTATTTTGGCCTTTTTTTTCTTTTTTTTGCAAATAACTTCTGAACCGACAGTTTTTATGTTATGTTACTCAGAGGCGAAAAACAGCTATCAAATTCCTACAATTTGGTATATTTTAATGCATGTTATATCCCAGCAGAGCTAAACCCAAAACGTGGAATATATCGCGAAAACAAAAAATAATCTAGTCATTCTTTAACTTTTAATTGATTCTAAATTAAATTTCCTCAAATTGCTTTCATTGAACCTATTTTTTCAAAATTCGCAAACGCGAAAGAAAAAATACCGAAGTTCAAACTTCAAGTACAAAAATCGAAAAATTGGACTAAATGACTTGAAATCTTCGCAATTAGCCATGTTCCACTTTTAATTCGAATTCTACGTCTAGTTTCCTGTATGAATGAGTCATAAAGGTTATTGAACAGCCTTGTAAGTATTTGCCATGAACTGTTAAAGTTGAAAAACATAGGAACGACCTAATACTAAAGATGGAGAAAACCGATCGTTGTAGTCAAATTTCCGTCCTTTTGACGTCAAATTCAGATTCAGCGTTAAATTTCCTATAAGAATAGCTTTCAAAATAGCGTAAAAACAAAAGTTTAATTTTTCACCGGCCAATGCTCGAAATATCGGCCGGTCAGGAGCTCGGTTTACGGAAAATAATTTCTGTCGCGCTGTTTGAATTTTTTAACCAAATTTTTTGCTATTGTACGAGTTTTAGGCATCCAAATGAAGACTCCTTCGTAATAAACGAATTGAATTACATAAGTTTTGACCCTGAAAACACGGTTAAAGTTTGATTTCGAGAGTTTAAAAACTTATTTTTTTGGAGCTCACGCAATTATTTGTGAGAATTGAAAAAAATCACAAAAATGCATGTTGATAAGATACAACTCTCCTGAAAATTTCAGATTTTTATCTGTTTTGAAAGACGAGTAAAAAATCATTAACTGATCGTTTTAAAAAACCGCAGGGGGTTCCCTTTGATTTTATTGTGAAAAACTTTTCGATTTAGATTTTGTTCAAATTTGGCATAATGATCGTTGATGATGTGTACATCAATAATTATGCTTCATTCTTCGTTTCTTTCGTCTTAAATAGATGAAAAGAATGTTTAAAGTTGAAAATTTGTAAATTTTCGTGTATATTCACAGATGATAGTGTTGAATGCCGGACAAACGGTAGAAAAATGGATAGGTACATTACATGGAGAAAATGTGGACAGTTAAAATTACCTATCTTTTGGTATATTCAAACTTCGGAATTGGTGACTTTTTATTCATGCTATCACTGGTGCAAGTTACAAATCTTGAGAAAACTTCAAAGTTGGAGTGGCTATCTCGGCTAAAACTTTGCAAAAGTTGCAAAGGGGGGAGCCCCCCTACAGAAATCGGCCTAGTCTGGAAATAAAACAGAAAACTCGGTTCGAATTTGGCTCATGGTATTCGTATTATTGTACGTGTCACATCAAAAACATAACTCTTGTGGCGCAATAATTCAAATATCATTAGGAAATAAAATCTCCAAGGATGAATTCCATAACCGGTTCGATGGATGTGATTGTTGAAGTCGTTAACAGTTAAACCTGTACAACTATAATCAGCAACGAGTCTATGAAGGTAGAGCCTTAATTAGTCACCTCTCGTTGCTGTAGTATGCGGTCCGTGACGTCTCTTTACTTGTATTTATCTCTTTATTCTTACGAGCACCGGTGAACGGATCTAACGGGTTTCAGAACGGCAAAGGGAGGCCGGTTTACCCCGACTCGTGACTAAGTTTGTCATAACAATAATATACGTCGAATTTGTAGAGCATGTAGAGGAGATAACTTAAAGGTACTTAATTCGACAACGTCAATTAGAAAAAAGGCGAAATTTGTTATAAATTGCTCGATAAATATAAGAATTAATTTTTAAAAGGCGCTAGTGACATTTTTTTTGTTGATATTATACCTACAATTCAAAAAAGCTCAACATAACTAAAATCTGTTCACGGAGTTTTTACTAATATTTCGAAATTTACGGTGGCTTACGAAAATAGCAAAAGTCAAAATTTTTTTATACTGGTACGATTCAAATGTGACTAAAAGAAGTAACGAGAATGCATTTTACCCATGAGGCTCACCGATGCTACTCTAGACGTATTAATTATTAACTTGACCGAGCATTTTGCAATGTAAGTATTTGGAGCATCAAAATGACGTATCTCAAAGAAAAAATTGAAATTCATTTTCATTGCACCGGTGCAAGTCTAAATTGAAATAGATTTCCAGCGCACTCAAAACCAACAGTTTTGAGGCATTTATAATTGGGCTACTCTTCAAAAAATTCGTTACGTAAACCTTGACATTTTCAACTTAGCTGAAAATTATTAAAATAATATTTTTTCTATCTACATCTTCGACTGTACAAATCGTTTGAACCAGAGCCCCAACGTGAATTTAAAAGTTAGTGTTTTATTGGTATTCGTACTAAAAAAAAAATCAACCAAGACCTTCTTAATTAAAAAAAAAAAAAAAAATGTACCTCATACTTAGTACAGTATTATAATTATCGAAGGTGGTTAGAAGTACTATTGAAAACCGCGCTTGATTGAAAAGACGCTTGATTCAGTGACAGCGATCAATAAAATAATGCCACTCGCCAACCTCGAATTTTCAGATACCTTAAGTAAATCCATTTTTAACCGCAAATCATATTTTACGCTATCTTAACGAGGAATATATTTCAAGTCACCGCAAAGTGGCGGTTTATAGAAAACAACTCACAATCGATTAAATTTTTATTCGACTTGAAAATTACTCACCGGAGGTGGCTCAGATGTGTAAACCTCGGACGGTGGGTAGTCCGGTTTAATTTGCACCCCAACGGTAGAAATTGAATCAACCTGAGCTTCAGCTTGCTTATCCATCTTGGAGTGAAGCCGGTTCTAACTGTCTTCAATTATCAAGGACTTACAAAATTAATTAACTTCTCGACAATTGGAAATAAAGAAATATTCCAGTTTGCCTCAGGTATGAACCGTAGGGCAGACCAACTCTGTCTGACGGACTGAGTCGACAGACCTCTCTCCCAGCAAGAAGTCACCCCTTCCATCGATTCACCCGCCTTCGTATCTTGAGCGTGAAAATCGTCAGAGATGCATCCCGGAGAGTGCATAGGATGCAACTTGGCAATATTAGACCCTACAGCGGAATATAAAATAATAGTTATCGCAGTTTTTGTGTGACATTCTCGTAATTTTTGAAATGTTCTCCATAATTTGTGAAGTTAATTAATTATTAAATTAATTTTACATTAAATTAAGTAATGGAGAAGAGTAAAATTATTTAAAATTACGATGATGCCAAGGATTTCGCTCTCAACTGCTATGTTATGTTTGAATGTGGAAACGTTCTCAAGTTTGTGTTAGGTACAAAAAAATGGTCTTTCCAAATCATTAAGGATGAGTACAACCATTAGCAGCGTTTTTTTTTTTTTTTTTTTTTTTTTTTTTAATATTCAAATACTGAATGCCTAGAAACGTAAAACATAAAATTTGTGGGGGGGGAATTAATTTCGTGAGCGATTGCAATAGTTTATTATTGAATAGTAAACCAAAAATATGACCACACGCCTCACTATGGTTTTGCGAAATATTTTGAAAAGCAGAGCTTCGGCATAGCCTAATTATTAATGAATTAAGCACTGACTGTAGAATAAGATAGGATTTCCCATTCCATTGTTTGGTAACCGTATTCACACTGGGATCTCATCTTAATTTTCTAGTGGTGTAATTTACATGTAGTTCCATATTTTGTTCAATACGTTAAAGTCGTGATGAACCCGGGACGAGATTGCATTTCGGAAATTCACTTTCTATTTCAAAGCTCTCCAACAGAATCCTAGTTAGCGGCCTTTCGCCACGGTACGGAAGTGAAGTTCAGATCAGCATAACAAGAGTACAACGATCGAATCTCATTCCGTTGATCTTCTGCCCTCCGTCGGGTCAATAGGAGACGACCCGGGATACAAGCATCGATTGAACTGCGGTCGCCAAGAGGACTTGAAGAAATGGAGAGACTTCTCGATTCAAGGAGAGTCTTCGACCGGAGTATTCAAGGGAAAGCTCATGAGACGGCGACAATTTGATGGACCCGTAAGCCCCCGAACCATAAAAATTATTTGCTCCCCATCCAATCTTTACTTTTATGTTTACATAGAAAATGGAAGTATTTTGATCGTCTGAAAAGTCGAATGAGGTTCGGAGGGGATTTTGGAAGAAATTTTCACAAAGAGATACTCAGAAACACTTCCTGAACAAGTGTTCGTGTGTTTATGGTCATGGATTTTGGATAACACACAATACTTCCGAGATATAACTGTTCTAAGTTTTTTTCTGTTTGGATTTTTACAGGCTCGGGTCAATATGTATACCTAATTATTTGAATGTTCAAGGTCGAGAATTGTTTTCAAGGCGGGGGAATGACGGTTGATTTTCAACGATGGGCCTCATATATCATGCTTCAGCTTAATCACAATATCTTTCGTATTAAGAATGTTTATGGAATGATTCATGCGTTTTTCGGCCTTTGGGTCCTCTGGTTAGTTTTTCAATAACAGTTGTAGTTTACTAACGTTCTCGCCTTCGTATGAGTTTGTTGATTTATAATTAGGCTCTTTTACCGACTCAAACATGTAAGCACCGTGTGATCTATGCACACCACTGTTTCGCTTCCATAGTCTATGTGTACCTAATTACATTTTTGTTGTAACGATTGGCAATTCTTCTTGACTACTAATACTTCTATTCTCTTCTTTCATGTTAATAAAGCCAATCGAAATGATCGAGTTGATAGTTACGGGAGTCACTTCATTAAGTTTTATCAAGTTTTAGTCAAGTTACACTGGTGTTGAGAAAATGGTATTAGATTGGACTTCTACTCAGTCCCTTACTCTGAAAAGCTTTGTCAATGTATAACACTTTTTTTATCTATTGTTTTTGAGTTTTGATGACCCAAGAGTAGCATTATTATCTATACAGTAGGTAGTCATTATTATCAAAAAACGGTCTTTATGATGAAAACTAGTTCCATTCAAAAATATTTTCATTGTGACAGCCCATCGTCAATCTGAGTTGAGAGGACAGCGCCGAGGGTTTATCTCTGCCATAAGGAGCTTTTAAGATTGAACACGCTCAGTCTCAATCATGTTTATCACTGCTCCAATTCCCTATAATTTTCTTTGAGAATGCACTGATTCAACTGTACTCAAGAAATCGTAAATTATAGTACTTCGGAGCAAAAATATTTGGTAAACCAATACCTACTGAATTCTGGGAAAATTGCAAAAAATGTCATTGAAAAAACTCATAGAAAATAGGGAAATAACGTTTTTTTAATCTATCTGAAACGAATTATTAATCAAATTACCTTCAAAACAATTTTGTCTATATCGGTACATTCTCATCTCGCTTCGTCAAAATAAGACTTCCCTCATGTTAGCAATTCATTTCCGCCTTAAAATTATGCCTTCTCAAACTCGCACCCGAAGACCCGAGGTTGGTCGGCTCGAGATATTTGGCTGATGATGAAGCAAATAAAAAGCTGTCGTTCGAATATCGCTTCTATGCCTTTCTCTTCTCGAACTCGAGTGACTTTCCCTGTTCGGTCTCATAGTTGCATATGGCTATCATCATACAGAGAACATCCATGGATTGGCAAAAACTCAAGCTTCATGCAGCGGACATGGAAAGAGATAGTAGGTATTATAAAAGGTACGTCATTTAAAACCATAGATGCATAGATGGTGTGCATAGATCACATGGTACTTCCATGTTTGAGTCAGTAACAGGTATCTACAATAATTATTATAAAACCAAGAAACTTGCAGAAAGGCCCTAACTAGCCAGGAGACCCAAAAAAGGGAAACACATATTTCGAATATTCTAGTACAAAAAAGGCGATGAAGATCCGTCGTCATTCACTCTCCGTTAAATTCTAACACCTCAAGCAAAAAATAAATACATTGATTTTTGAGGCCTGAATATAAAAATCAAAATAGCGAGAGAAAAACTTCATACGGCGGAAGTACTGTGTGTGATCCAAATGATACAAGATAAGCGAAGGACACTCAAAAAATACAATAGCGCTAAAATAAAATAGCTGAATATGTGAAGTACGAGAAAGTAGTGCGTGTGAGACCAATAACACAACGTTGGTTGTAGCGTAGAAACGGTCCGAGCCTATCGCCTAGTGACAACTATTACATTCATGTAGATTACTATCTCCGTTTTACAAGTTGAGCAAAGGACTAATGAACCACTGTACAATCAGGCCCGGATTACCCATAAGGCCAACCTAGGCCATGGCCTAGGGCGCAAGCTTGCGGGGGGCGCAGGGCAAGGGATGGCAAAAAAATGTATATTATTTTTATTTTCCTAGGCGAGCGTCAGTACCGAGCGTCTGGCGCTGTCTGGAAAGATAAGTGACGTGTAGGTGGTGGGTGCCCGAACAAAGTGAGCAAAATCCTATCCCTCAAGTACAGTAGCGATAAAAAAGTTATTATGTTCGTGTGTGAGAGTATAAGCGTTCGTTCATTTTGTTCATTGCTAAGCGTCTTCGCCTGTAGTGCAAAAGTTCCTGGCACGATCCCAGCCATGGTCAGTTAATTTTAACAACTCATTGTTTTTTTTTAAATATTTCATTATAATTTATAAAATTACTACTCAGAGGCGAGAAAGAGCTATCAAAATCCTACAATTTGGTGTATTTAATATATTTTTATGTTATTTCCCCGCGGAGCTATCAACGTTTGAAGAAAAGTCAAAGTTTTTGACATAAAGTGGAATATATCTCGAGAGCTATCTTATACGCTAGCCATTTTCTTATTTTTAATCGATTCTACGTTAAATTTCCTTCATTTTCTTCCACAGCACCTTATCGTTCCCATTTCGGGAACGTGACGAAAAAAATTCCTAAGTTGAAACTTCAAAAGTATGAAAATCGAAAAATATTAATAATCGTTCGATTTTGTTTGTTTTCACTTTAAATTCGAATTCTACGTCTAATTTCCTGTAGGAATCATTAATTAATCAATTACAACAGTACTGTAAGTATTTGCAACGGAATTTCAAAGTTGAAAAACGTAGGAGTGGCGTAGTATTAAACTGGAAAACTGATAGTTGTCGTGAAATTTCCGCCGTTTTGACGTCATATTCGGATTCAGCGTTAAATTTCCTATAAGAATAGCTTTCAAAATCGCTTTAAAACGCAAATTTAATTTTTCACTATTACCAATGCCAGCGGAGCTCGGAATTTCGGCCGGCGAAAAACTCGATTCACGGAAAATAATTTCTCTGGCTCTGTTTAAAATTTTTTCACCAAATTTTTTGCTATGTATGTGTGTAAGGCGTTCAAATGAAGACTCCTGCATAATAAAACAATTGATTATCATACATTTTGACCCCGAAAATCACGGTTAAAGTCCAATTTTTGAGCTTTCAAAAACCGATTTTTTTGGACCACTTGCAGATTTTTCCGAGAAATAAAAAAAATCACAAAAATACAACTTGGTAAGACACAACTTCCCTAAAAATTTCAGATTTTTATCTGTATTGAAAGACGAGTAAAAATTCGTTAAATGGTCGGTTGAAAAAAATCGCAGGGGGACCCCTTGGATTTTTCGCGAAAAATTTTTTGAAATGGATTTCGCTCAAATTCAGCATAATGATAGTTGATGATGTGTACATCAATAATATATGGTTCATTTTTTGTTTCTTTCGCACTAAATAGATGAAAATAACGTTTAAAGTTGAAAAAAGTGATTTTTTCGTGTATAGTCCACTATTATTGTAGAATAACGCAAAAACGGTTAAAAAATGGATAGGTACATTACATTGGGAAAATGTGGACAATTAAATTACCTATCTTTTGGTATATTCAAACATCTGAATTGACGACTTTTTGTTTGAGTTATCCACTGTGCAAGTTACAAATCTTGGAAAACTTGAAGTTGTTACATCTAATTCTGCTACAACTTTGCTCCAGTTGAAAAACCCAATACTTTATGAGACAAAGTACATTCAAACACCACCAACTACATAGCAAATTATAGCAACTACTACTAAGTACTACCTACTATAAAAATACCTATAGATTCCCACTCTCCACACACAAATAATTAACTACTACTACCTACCTATACCTATACTATATACTATATATATACCATATATTGGAGTGATAAGGACACTACCCCCGAGTGATTTATGTATAATTATAATAGTAATAAAATCAGTCTTTGATGAATTCATCAAATTTGTGCCTCAGTTTTGCCAACTAAAAAATAATACTGTACTGTGCGTTTATTATGTATGAGTTAGGTAGTCGGTCAGTTTGGACAGGACGAAGCCAAAAAGAGTACAGTATATGAAAATATGAATACATTACATTTAAAGTCAAATCAGTTCCAATTCCTTGTTATATGAGGTACTAATAATGTCGTGGTTTTTATGTAGGTATTGAAATGAGCCAACCAAAAAACGCCCATCTGGGGCTGAATTGAAAACAGAAGAGAGCAAGAAGTTCTCTGGGACAGTGAAAAAATTGGGAAAGGTAGGGCGCAACATTTAATATGCCGAAATCCCCCCCCAACGTCTGCTGGAAGGGGACGTAATGTAGAACTCTGGCCTAGGGCGTAAATAGTTGCTAATCCGGGCCTGTGTACAATCATTATCTGCGTCGTTTTTAATTGCTGATTCATTTTTTCGTGGTAGCAAAGTCGGCTTAATGCGCCGAATTTTAATGGGAGCAAATAGGAACGTGATGTTTCAATCAAAAGCAAGACGCGCACGTTTCGAAAACTAGGTCTCAATAAAGAACACGCTACCTCTCGATATCCTTGCCAACGAAAATACTTATGTTTTCACGTTGTATTCCTCACGATAGCATGAGAACGATTTTTCGTTATGAACGTGCAGAACACTGAGCCACCGATAATTCACGAGTTAGCCCGATGTGTATGTTCTATCGTCAAATGGCTGATAAACAGAGCTCGGCAGTCATGTCGTGCAGCGAGTTACTCAACGGAAGATGAGCCTCGAGACACGGATGATATTTTTTACCAGTTACACAAGAGCACGCCGTCTTCCACCCGCCCCATCGTAAGCCGAATCCGTCGATCAGCGGGGGCCTGACATTTGGACGCTACTTCTATCACAACATCCCCTACTTGCACCCGCCGTAAAACTTTCACTCTTGTCAACGCTGGCGAACGTGAACGGAAACCTGCCATCTTTCCCTGCCGCGTTCCGTGGAACCGCGACTCGCAAGACCAAGGAAACATTGAGGCTTTCACGGTTTTCCACACTCGATTAGTGCGATAGAAAATTCGCAGTGAAGATGATGAATGCCTTCAGCTCGGCGAACCTCAAAGCGGTCTCAAACGAGCGATGGGTTGAGATTTTGAAAAATTACAGAACACTTCACGAACAAACGATTAGATGGCAATGTTTTCGAAAAGCTGCACTTACTATGAACTGCATCCAGTTCGGGCATTCACGTGCGGCGTATGCAGAAAATATTTTTAAAAAATACGAACCAAGAACGCTGAGAATCATTGTTAAGTGGTACGTTATTATTATTTTTAGAGAAAATCATCTAGCTTTATTTATTTTATACTGTTAACTGGCATGTATCCCAACACTCCTATTTATAATCGCATCAATCTCCTATTCATACAGTGGGAAAAAAGGTCTGACAAGAATTCCAACAAGTATAATGCATTTTTTTTTATTTTTCAATAATAAAACATTGTACCTAATCGCTCACAAAAAATAAAAAAAAAAAAATAAAACAAAATCCAGCACGCCTTAAAAGTTAATGTTTTACGTTTCAACGCAATTAGAATCCGAACATCCAATAAAAAAATTCTGTGCATCCGCCGTACGCGGTCATTACTTCCTGAGGAAATCATATAATAGCTACATTATCAAAATTTCCACCAAAAATCATTCTTGGATAGGGCCAACCAGCTCAATGTTAAGAGTATTTTTTGGGAAATTCTGAGAAGGAAGAAATTCGCATTTTCAATGGTTTTGAAACAGATATGTGTTTGATATTATTCATTTTATGTAGATTTTTGGACGCTGAATCCAATGAGACCATATCAGACTCGATATCTGTAATGGTTCTCAAGTTATTGCAAGTTTTGTGTGGATTTTTTGAGATTTTGAATAATTTGCCATGCGGCCAAACGAACAATAACTAGAATGCAACAATGGTTTTTTGCATTTTTGTATTTTTTTCTAACTCGAGATGTACGACAGCTATAAAAAATATTCCCATGCCCAGTGATTAACATTCCCAATAAATAAAGGGTTGACCATATTTTTTCGATATTATTTACGCGCTCTTAAAGGAGTGATTTGGACGCTAAAATTTGGAAACATTGATGATTGACAGGGAGTTTCGGGACCCAATGGGTGAAAGCGGTCGTCCAGTGGTTCAAAAGTTGCTAGATCGTGTCGTCCGGCTTTCCTCTCGCACCACTTTATTTTATCATTCTTATTACTGATACCTATTACTTACAATTAATTTATTATTATTAGGTACTTATATCCTACTATTTCATTATTCTTAGATTCGCCATATTGGAAGAATTTGAAACAGCTCAAGCTTATTGCTTCGACCGTTCGGTTTACTTGCGAAATCGTATGGCTTTCCTTATGGCTAGAAGTGCATGCCTTCATTAGAGAAATTTCGCTTGCGTAATTTTTGAGGTGTGCGTGTTTTACTGATGAATTATTAGCAACACTAACTCAAATAAACGTGCGAAGTATGCACTTGATCGATTATTCCATTTGAATCGTCTTTGGCGATCGAAACCACTTGCGTAAAACAACGTGCCAACGTTGATTTATCACCCCGGCTTCGGTGGTCGATCCGATTCTATAATCTCGCCGAACTCCTTCCTCGCTTATTACAGCTGAGTTCATTACGTGAGCGGACCAACGGTTATAATAGCCAGGGAATAATTCATTGATGCTCCATAAAAGTGATGAAGCATTCAGCTGTGTCAGATGAATATAAAATTGATACTCTTTTGATTATTGCTCCTCAGTAGGATTATTATCCCTGAAGCTGATAATTAAACAAATAAATAAACTGTCCGTAATTATGGTCTGAATTAACAGCCAAACATGACAATCGCCACACACTTCGAGTTTGTCACAATAACTACTATGTTTACGAATTCTTCGACTTGGTGAGCCGCATTGGGAAAAGAACGTGTCTCAACCGGTGTTGCAACGTAGGAGAGGCCTGTCGGATGTTCGCTAGGCGAGAATTTTTCAGTCAACAGATGAGGATGCATTGTTCATTGTTTCTATTTGTACGAAAACGATTCCACTTAAGGAAAAGACTTGTCACTATCTTGCAAGGGGTTTTCAACGAAGGACACGAGGAGACTAACGAAAATATAGTTATCAAAGGCAAAGATAGACAATCAATATTATTTATGGTAAACTGAAAATGCGATTATAAGTTAGAAAAGATAACTAGCAAAATTGGAAGTGCGATTTTCATCATTCAAAATTTTAAAAACAGCTGTTTTTTATCCTAAAAAATTGTGATTTTACTCAGGAATAATTTTTATAATGTTGACAAATCATGAAGAACACTAAATTAATTTATTTTATTAGAATATTTTGAATTTCATCAGCGCATAAATGTTTACTCCGCATTGAACAGTTGAGAAAACTGAACTTGTCGACTGGCTTGTTTAAATTAAACAGAGCCGGATAATTTTGTAGAACGTGAAGGTCTACAGTTACTTTTGAAAGACGATGGGCTACTGAATAAAGAAAGCTCCCTCACGAAAATCGTGACACTATAAGCGGAAGGAATGCAAGGCAGCCCTTGCCATTCCACTTCAGACATATAAAGCAGAATCCTTGCATGTCATGTTTATCAACTTGCACAGTTATTGACCATTTGATAACATGAAAAGGTTTATTCCTATTCAGTTAACCTATGTGTTACGTCATCATTTTGAACTATCTGGAACAGTCGGCTAATACTTATAATTTAAAGCTCTTAGGTTGGATCATCAATATTTTATTACGACGAGAACTCTATGAAGGGAAATCATGTGCTGTACCTAAAATATTGTCAAAATATCACCGTTTCTGAATGCGGCAGAAAGGCAAAACGAATAAAATAAGTAAAAGCAGACGATGAGTTAATTTAATTTATACAAAGAAAAGCAGATGATACACGGGTAATTGCCGCGTTAAATAATCAGTAGAATCATAGTTAGGTATGAGGCATTTGAATTGAATTCAAGTTACAGTGTTATGGAAGTTAAAGATTTGATGCTTTCTGGAACTAATTTTTTCAGAGAACGAAGCGTACAAATAAAGTAAATTAATTTAATCTTCTTTTTCCAGATTAATACTGTTGCCGAATTTGGCGTAAAGTTCGGCTTTCAAGTTCGACATTTCAGTATTTTGATCGTCAATCGTCTTTTCCAGATCTCTGATCGCTGCTTCAACCTTCTCCTTTATTTGAGCAATATTTTCCTGTAACAAGAGACGCACATTTGTAGGAGCACATTCGTGGGTGGATCAAAAGACGTAAAAAATTGGAACTTCCTGTAGCTTAGAATCAATAGACAGTAATAATTGAAATGAAACAGAATATTGATACCAGCACATTGTTGTATTGCTAATTTTGTTGTATTGCTAATTTTGTTGTATTGCTAATTTTCAGAACGTTTTAGAAGAATAAAGTTTCTTGAACTCCTACATGACCTCAAGACCTAATTGGTTAAAATTGGTGCTTCCGTTTTTTTTCTTCTACCTAAGTATTTAGAGAAAATTATAGCATTGGACTTAACTGAAGAGTCGCTAACCTTTACAATGAAAACAGTAACCCAGCAGAAAGCTAAGCTAAATGAATCATTGGAACAATTTCTTTCTCGTAACGAGAATCCCCCAGTGAGTCATCAACGGACATTTTGAACTGCTTAGCGAACCCAAGTAAGATTGTCATGATGCGCAAATTTATTTATTTTTTTTTTTAAATAGTTTATTCAAAGGATTTACATTCGTTTTTCAATCCATTTACATTACATACCCTAGCTGCGGATGCTTTTTCGAATATGTGAGATTCACCAACAACGAAAGGCACTTCGTCGTCATCGTCGAGTAATTCCAGCTCATCGGTGGCGTCAGCTAAATTTTGCAACTCTTTCTGCAAAATGTCGAGGGGAAGTTTCCTCAATAATTAAACTTATGTTTAAATCAAGAAAACCACACATTGAAATCTCAAAAATTCAACTTATTCTTTTCAAAGGAAAGTCCATGATTCTACATCAATGGCATTCATAAAGAGAGAAAAAAAATCGACGACTTGATGATTAAGTTGATACGAACTGTGATTTTCGGAGAAAAATTGAAATAGTTAGGTACCTTTTTATCGATTATTTCCTGAGATATTTCATCGTTCTTGGCGTGCAGTCGGGCGAAACGGTTGATTTTCTTCTGGTCGTCCAAAAGGACATTTACTTGCACATCCTGAAACAAAAAATAAATAATTCGTCACTCAATTTTCTTATTTTGACCATCGATGATGGCCTTCACATTACTGTGATCAATTAGTAAGAAACCAGATAGCCAGGCTCATCGAAGAATACCTTTCAAGCTTAATTTAGGCTGTAATTGATTAAACTGTGCACTGAATAAAATAAATAATACTACTCAGCGTACATTGAGAAGGCAAAATAAAATTCAATAACGAAAAATAACGCAGTACGTCGAGTAAAAATACGAAGTCCTTACACCATCAGAATTCTGAACTGACATCGTGACAACTGTCAAAATTGCAAGCTAGAAGCGCAAAATCGGTTTGATCTCGGCGAGGAAGAAGTTCGATGATTTCGAGAGACAGTTATTTATCAACAGAAAATCTATGGAACACGAGAAAAAACAGAACCAGAAACAATAAATACGAATATTGTGTTACTTGGAGCGTGTCTTTGAGTGTAACCACGATTGAAGACTTCACAGTGAATTCAAAGAGCTACGTTGGACAAATAAGTGATCTAAAACCAAGGTGACTAGAACACAAGTGGGCTCGATCCGATACTAACCCGCACGGCATGACGTCACTGGTATAAAGACAAACACTAGTTAGATAGCTTTTTACTAACCTTTGGCAGCGGAATTTCATTATTTACTATTTTACTATAATTTTTTCTCAATAATTTTTTTTTTTATCTATAACCATACTTGGAATTAAATGATACAAAAATAATCTGATAGAATTCAAATAATTTAAAAATTGACTTTTAAAATAGTAATAGTAGTAGTAAGTAGTAGAAATTTTTATTTTGCTTTTCACTATATAGACATTAATCAAAGAAGAAAAAAAACAGATTATACTTCAAGGCGAAAAACAAACATCTAAACATTTTGATAAGACAATGGCCATTTGACCGACTTTTAAAATACTTACAGATATTTTATTTTCGAAACACTATTTTTTCATTTCTAACGTTCTTCACTGATGAAGTTAAAAAAAAATCACTGCTGAAAAAAGTGGGAAAAAATGATTGATATTGACGTTTTTACATCAGATTTCAATAAATTTTATGTTATTTGACTCAGCTAACAATGTCCTTTACTTTTTGTGTCTACATTTATTTTCAATAAACTTTTTTCTAGGATGAAATATTAAGATAAAATACCTATTAGGATAAAAAATATTTTCTGATAAAAATCAACTGAATTTTTGAGATGTACGATTGGTCGTTTATTATGTATTTTTCACCGACAAATAGATCCCATTTGAATAGCATCAAAATTGAGCAAGTTGTTGAGCAAAATTGTCCAGAAAACCAGTGTTTCGCCACCAATGGCATGTGAACCATATCTTTTCCTTCTGAAAATAGCATGCGATCAATTAGAGTTTCTTAATGATCAATGGCGTTGAGGCTGCTATTGGTACAAAAGTGACAGGTACATGGAAAGTAAAGTTTAGCAAGTACTCGTTCAACTTTTTTGTTCATTATTGTTTTATGTTCATAACTGTTGGAAAATATTTTTAGAATATTGTATAATATTCTTGGAGCATATAAAATCTTAAATTCAACAAATTTATCAAAGAACACAGTAGCAATCAAAAACAAAGTTTTTGAAGAACAAAAAACTTTATTAAAAAATAAGTTATTGTTTATAAATGAACTCAACGCAGTTAAAGAGCGATTTTATTGGAAAGATGAAAAGAACAATTATAGAAAACGTAACCACGAGGCGCACACTAGGGATGGGAATCGATAATCGATATTGGTCTGTCGATATTTATTGATGATCGATTGTACCTTACCGATATATCGGAAAAATTTGTGAAACATCGGCTTCTTTAAAAATAAAATTAAATCAAACATTCGACATGTTAACAATTTCTCGAAACATCAATCAAATTTGACAATGCGCAACAAGTCCTAATTTTTCACGACAATTTTCAAACACGAATTTCGTAAGTGATTTTGTCATGCAATCAGCTTGTTGATCATGAGACATACATGAGTTTACCTGTACCATTTTTCACACATTGCCGAATAAAATAATGCCTGATGTCAATATGTTTGCTCCTCCTTGTTTCCAAAGTAGAGGCCATCTTTATTGTCGATTGGTTGTCTTAGTAAATTATGATTGGGAAAACATCTATTTCAACCAATTCCGAAACGAGTTTGGCAATAAAGATACATTTGTTGACACAGGAAGTTAATGCGACATACTCTGCCTCACAGCTAGGAAGAGCTACTATAATTATGTTGCTTGCTTGATTGCCAACACACAGAATTGTTGTTAATTTTAACAATCATACCACTGATACTCAGTCGATCAAACGTATCATTATTTGCAAAGTGAGCGTCACTGAAACCATAAATTTTGAAATTTGAACACGTTTTAGTGAACCTGAGAACGAAATCTTTGGTTTTCTTTAAATAACGAATGACGCTTTTCAAATGGACAAAATGTTCTTCACTGTAACAATGCTGAAATCGACTGAAAAATGAAACAGCAAAACACAAATCTGGTCGTGAACCAATCATTATATTGTTGTGTTTTTGAAGTTATACACTTGAGGCATTCGAAACCAAAACCAGACTGGACTTTTATTGTTTATCACACATATTTACAATCACACGGTGACGATTGGTTCGTCACTTAGAAGTGGAGGCCCGAATGGGCGAAAGTGCTCGGCCGTTGATCCCAGGGCCTCCGTGGAGGCCCGAATGGGCGAAAGTGCTCGGCCGTTGATCCCAGGGCCTCCGTGGAGGCCCGAATGGGCGAAAGTGCTCGGCCGTTGATCCCAGGGCCTCCGTGGAGGCCCGAATGGGCGAAAGTGCTCGGCCGTTGATCCCAGGGCCTCCATGGAGGCCCGAATTGGCGAAAGTGCTCGGCCGTTGATCCCAGGGCCTCCATGGAGGCCCGAATGGGTGAAAGTGCTCGGCCGTTGATCCCAGGGCCTCCGTGGAGGCCCGAATGGGCGAAGGTGCTCGGACGTTGATCCCAGGGCCTTCGTGGAGGCCCGAATGGGCGAAAGTGCTCGGCCGTTGATCCTACGGCCCTCTGAGGATGACCGAATGGGCGAAAGTGCTCGGCCGTTGATCCCAGGGCCTCCATGGAGGCCCGAATGGGCGAAAGTGCTCGGCCGTTGATCCCAGGGCCTCCGCGGAGGCCCGAATGGGCGAAAGTGCTCAGCCGTTGATCCTACGGCCGTCCGTGGAGGCCCGAATGGGCGAAAGTGCTCGGCCGTTGATCCCAGGGCCTCCGTGGAGGCCCGAATGGGCGAAAGTGCTCGGCCGCGTATCCCTGGGCCTCCGTGGACGGCCACGGACGGCCGTAGGATCAACGGCTGAGCACTTTCGCCCATTCGGGCCTCCACGGAGGCCCTGGGATCAACGGCCGAGCACTTTCGCCCATTCGGGCGCCTCCTTTCCAGGAACTCGCAGTTTGCCGCTGCATTTTTGAGCTCGGTGACGAACTCTGTGAGTGGCTGTCCCTCTTTCAGGCTCACTTTAAAGAATTTGTGACGGTCGTGCAACGTATTTTTTTTAGGTGTAAAATACGACGTGAAGGCGTCGATGACATCTTCAAATGTTTTTAGGACCTCTTCTATCTTCACGGTTTTGGTTGTTTCGGCTGCAGATTTTGCTATTAGCTCATCCTGCACAAAGGTGTTGTATAACTTTACACCTTTTGGACCTAGCTGATTTAGCAAGGTAGCTATTTTTATCTCGTCACTTTCTTTCTTCTTCTTTGCAGCTATGATGAACAAGTTGAATAGTTGTAGCCAATCTGTCCATTCTTTTTTTAGGTTTGTTGCATCAAAATCGAAAGTAGGAGGCGGTTTTGCGTCAGACATCTCGTTGCAATTTTATTACCTACCGATGCGGGTGGTAAAATTCGGTGAGACCCTCGTGCTGGGTAGAACAAATGTATGCACGTTGAGGCGAGTAAAATGATTACTCCCTTGTCGACTGACCGGTGAATTTTTCACTGATGCCCTCGCGCTGGGTAGTCAATCGACGGCACGATTTTTAGTGAGTTCAAATTAATTGAATCCCACGAGTGATTATCACTCATGCGTTCTTGATGATACGCGTGTTCGAAGAGCACTTGGTGAAGTATACTGCCGAGGAATTATCCAAAACCGTTTATCGGTCGGCGTAACTCGATGAATTGTATGCGATTTTCACACCAGACACCAGGCGGGGTATTACACATTCTTCAAATAATTTAATAACGGTAATCATGATACTACATAATTATACATTTTAGAATGGATCTACGGACAATAAATAATTAAAATAGTAAACTTACCGGTGAAAAGAAAGATCATTGCGAAGAGAAGACGTATCACGGCATTCTGCAATCGCACATACTACACCTGGTTTTCCCATTTCTTATTAAAAATGATTTTAAAAAACCTTGATGAAACTCTCTATTAAAACTAATTAAAAAAAATTGGCGTACACAAAACATTCTCATTGAAAGGAAAGCGGAGAACTAACGTTGTTGCAATGAAATTCGTATGAGGCTATGAGGAAGGTTTATACCAGTGACGTCAGAGAAAGCTGCCCCTTAATGATCGAGCCCACCTTGTCATTTATACACCTTGATCTAAAACAAGAGCAAAAATAGATTATTTTAACAGCTTTTCGTTAAGAGCTAAGAGAAACAATTTTTGAATAGTCCGGTAATTAACTTGTATAAAATATCCAAATTGACAACGAGAGGGCTTCAAGAACATAAATATACAAAGTTTTTTTCAGTTAAAAAATTATTGTAAATAATTTTAGCATAAAGGAAAGATTATATTATTGAGTAATTCATTAAATTATAGATATTCTTTGTGAATTCTAGGATTGACAAGTTTCACATTTCATGTTTTTTACAGTTTTTTCGTTTTTTGAAACGCTCCTCAAGGTTCAACTTCAAAATGAGACAAGTTTCGGGAAAAGTCTAGGTAGATACACAATGCTCGTGTTAGGAAAAAATTATTTATGAATTATTTCCCAAATAACTTTTATCCCGGTTGGAAATTATTTTTAATTTTTTACGATCACTCTGAAAACAAAAGAAAACATCCATCGAATGCATAGTAGGTTGGTATGCGTGTAAGACTCGGGAAAATGGTTGACTTTTGATAATGACGTTCTATTGCTTATAAAATTTTTTTGATTAGGGATTCTGTACAGTTAATTCCCCTTTTAAAATGTAGTTTTCTCGTAGTTTAGCGAATTATTAGTAGTTTTCCAATTGAACTATGCCGAATTCACGTTAACGCGTCGAGCGAGACTCGAGTGAAAATCGATCGCTTGTGAAGTTTTCGCGTGAACCTAACTTCGGTAAGTGGCCGAATTGTTGTCTTATTGTTGTAAACTATAGCCAACTCGTTCGTAATTGTTTATTTCGTCCTTTGCAATCTTTCATTGTATAAACTAAATTGAAATTATTGTACGTTTACTTGAAGAAGCTCTTCTATTGTACGTTGTACGTCTGTTTTCATTGTCAAGGAAGCGTTATCTTGCGTCATCAAACTCGCAAACTGACGAGGGTCCAAAAACGCTTGGTGTTATTACCTCTTTGTGGAGCGCTTGAGTATTTCAATAAAATGGTTCGACACGTATTATATTCGATTCTCAGCCTTCGGCTCTTTGGAGTTGAGATGGCATTGTCTAGATGCTATCGGACCCTCTCCTCTCTCTACCTATACTCTACCTTGCAATTTGACACGGTTTTCCTCAATGGTTGTTTCCTTTGTCGGAAGGAGACAATCATCAGCATAAAAAAGCTGCAAATTATTGACATATGGGTTATTATCCCTTATTACTTAGCCTCTATCTGAGTATATTTGGGAATAACTTGAAAATATCATAATCGTCACAGGTAGCTTTGACAGAATAAATTTAGTGTATTCATAATTGAGGAGTATACGACGTGCTGAGACTGTCCGTGGTAAACTTATATCCGTCAAGGAGAACTGTATAATTATGCTTTACCATTGCTTTACCCTTGTATACGATTTAAGTAACTGATCTGGCGCACTCCAGCATACCTAAACAAATAATTTTACTCCTACCAATTGACCTTGGTACATTTTTCTTAATCACTGATCCAATGTTAAAATTGGATTTGTTTCAGAATTGAGAGCATACGAGAAATATGAACGATTTAGAGGCCCAAGCACAGGACCTGCTGAGGCACAGAGAATGGCTGATGGCCATGGAACTGTTTGATCAGCTATTGGGCCACGCACGAGTCAAAGGTTTACCGAAGGACCAAATCGTTGCTTATCTTCTTGGCAGATCGCAGTGCTGCGTTGAACTTGGTTCGTACAGCTATAACTGTTTAGCTTAAATATAAGCTATACGTAAAGCTTAATTATATTTGGCAAATAAAATGTTTTATTGCAACACCTTTCATAAAAAAAAAACTACCAAAATTGTCACAAAAAAGAAAAAATATCCTGAACTCTTTTCTATGGGCGAGAAAATGCACTTTGATTCTGCTCCAGCTGCTTTTTACCAGAAGTGTTTTTTGTTCTCTGTGTTAATTAGGGAAACACGAAGCTGTAATCGCGGATTGCCGAAATATCATAAAATTAGCAGGCAATGGAGGCATTGGAGCCAGAGCTTGGCGGCGCCTTCTGCACACATTTCTCTCTCTTCAGAGATTCAGCGAGGCTGAATCCGCGGCTTTAGAGTGGATTTCTTCTTCAGGTAATTCAGTTTTCTTCTCATTTTGGGCTCCCCTAGTTTTCGAACTCTTCCTACGATTTAAACATCATTCTATCCCTTTCAAGTCATATAGTGGTAGTTCTCTGTACTTTTTTGTTTTGCCTCACACTTGTGGCCAGCAATATGTGAAGGTTTATTTATTTATTTATGAGAACACAGGACGAGCCCAATTACAAAGAAGGAAAAAATGACAGGCAGTGAGAAGTTAAAAAAATCGTGATTTCAGGTGGAGCGATTCCTCCCGAGGCGTTGAAAATGCTGGAACTGGCGAGAGATGGCTTGCAAAACGGTAAACGTACCGTCAACGGGCGAAGCTATTCTGACGATGATTTACAACAGCAAAATGAAAATTTCCAAGCCGCTCTTTTGGATGAAATGAGACGTCGGCGAAATCCCTACCACCCTGTAAAGCTGATTGAAAATGGCATTGGACCACATCCTCATCCACCCCCTCAACAGGTATGATTTGTATTAACCTGCATTATTTGTTTGTTTTATGTGGAACTAAGAAGAATTTTTATTATTACTACTTTATATTTCCTGAATAATTTATTATTCACTGTTGTTGACTGTAATTTCAGGGCATACCGCTCCATCTGCCTCCGCCCCAGCTGCCAGTCCAGCAGCAGCAGCTTCTTCAGCAGCAGCAACAGCAACAACAACAGCAGCTTCAACAACAGCAACTACAACAACTTCAACAGCAACAGTTGTTGCAACAGCAGCAACAACAGTTGCAGCAACAGCAACAAATACAGCAACAGCTACAACAGCAACAAATTCAGCAACAGCTGTTGCAACAGCAGCAAGTTTTGGTTCAACAACAAAACTTGCCGCAGCCACAGGCAACTGTCGCCAACAACACTCAAGATGGTAAGTAGTTTGTGATTTTTAATTTAGTTCTTGCAGCTACTCAGCATTTTTTCCAAGTTAAATTAACTGGTAACTTTTTGCAGTTGCTGTCAGCCGGCCTTCGACAACCTTGCAAAATCTCAAAGATCTACGCCCTCTCTCTTGTATATATTGCGGCCTAAATTTCTCCAGCCGATCTGAACTGAAAGTTCACTGTCAAACTGAGGCCCACCAAACGGTGATAATGAGCGATGAAGGGCGAGATTGGAAGTGGCGTCCACCACCCAGGGGTCAAATGGGTGACAATTATGTACTGTGTGAAAGTTGGACTGAACTGGTGCGTCTTCAGAATATGGATTTTTCCTAAAATTCAAAATTGAATGTAAAGCATCCTAACGAATGCCCTTGCTTCTCTCAGGGAACGTGCCGATATGGAGCCCAATGTGTTGAAGCTCATGGAATGGATGAGTTAATCGAATGGAGGGAAAGATTCGAGTACAGAAAGATGAAACTTCAAAGAGCTTGTGAAAAAGAACTTTATGGAAAATCGTACACCGAACAACTGTTGGATAAGTGAGTGTTATCTTTGTGATTGTTCTTTTTAAACCCATGTACGTTATTGTAAACATCTCTGACCAGCGTCATGGTATGGAATTCAATTATTTAGGAATACATTCAAATAAATCTAGCGTTTGAGTCTAACCTGTAAATTAAATTTTCAGATGGTCTCAAACGTCTGAGCCAGCCGACATCATGAGAGAACGACTTGATGCAGTTGAGGATTCATGTTCCTCACCTCTTGTTGCTACTATGTCCACTAAAGTTAGCCGTCATTCGTGGAAATTTGTGCTGAAATGTTCAACAAAACTCAAAGCCGTCGCTCTCCTACAGGACACTTATCGGAATCACTTCTTTATAACGTAATTCTTTGAGAATGAAAATATTTTTCTTACTTCTCTCCCACATTTTGTAATTTCTTGTCGAACTTGAATTTATGACATCTATTTTTGCAGTAACATCACCACTACACAATGCGATAAACAACTCCTTGACGTCAAGTTGAACAAAGAGCAGGAATGGATGGGTGAAATTCCAGGCATTATAGTTAGCAATGGTGGCGAAGAATCGCCGTCGATCCCATTAGAAATGACACATACTGTTGAAGTTGGATTTGCCACAGATATTTACGGCACCTTCCGTCAATCAGTTGTTTTTGATTTCGGTGCTGCTCCAGCCCTTGTCAAACATGTATGTGTTGATGTGATGCCTGTCACAGATGCCGATAAAATGAAAGAGTTGAAAAAAGTACGTACCTCAGGTTAATTGAATTGCTAAATCACGCTCTTGAATTTAGCAGCTCGGTTTATTGCTAATTCCTTTCTTTCAGGAACTGGTGCTCTCTTCAACTGAGCGTTGGAACTCGGACAATTCAGTTGTTGTTGCTTATACAACAACCACCGATTGTGAGATGACTCAACGGGAGCGTGAACGTGAAAACGAACTCTTATCAGCCTATCCGCAGCCATCGCCTGAAACTTTCTGTTTAACTCAGTCAACAGTTGCTGAAAAACGGCCAAACCGAGTCAACTATAGAGCCCGTATTCACGAATTGCTCTATGTTGAGGAGATGGCTAGATATCAGTTGGTAAGGCATTTAGTGCCATAGAGTTCTTGTCATACATGTTATTTTCTTTTTCCTGACCTGGGATAGATATCAAAGCTTCTCATTGGCTGTTGTTTTATGGACATGAATGCCGTCTGTGCTGTTCTAAAAACTGTTCAATGATTGATTATACTATTTTGTCACATTTTCCATTCCAAATGTTTGAAAATGCATGCTTTTTCAGGTCGCCAATTACAACATAGAAGCAAGGCTGCAAATTGCTAAAAACTACCTTCTCTCGCCCAGTGGAGTTGCCTCGAGTACAGCTAAATACGCTCACAATGGGGAACTTTTTGCTCTGCTTAATCTGGGCAAGAACGTTAGTGAAGACACGTCTGCGGGTCGACTGATATTGAACAATTGCGTCACAGTCTTAATTGCTCCTGCAAATTTGAAAGGTATAAAGATAGATAAGTAATGGTAATGTTGAATGGATAATGGATAATGGTAATAATTTGTTTTTAATGCCTAACACAAGTTTGGGAATAGAAAATGTGTTCACCTTTTTAGCGGTAACATTCAAGCAATGAATCCATGATAAAATATTAGCGTCTTATATCAACAAATCAATCATCAGTTGAATCTTTAGACTGGAACCTCATTGGTCAAAATCATTTGGGTGGGGTTCCATGACTAATCAACTAATCGCAGTCGATTCAATATCAACTAATCAACTACTGCGACGACAACCAAGCGAGGCTAATCGCAGTCGCTTTCCATTTTTGCTTCTTCTGTCTGCATCAAACCAATCTTAAGAACCTACCCAATCATAAATTTCTCATTGTCACTTTATTTCAGTTGAAAAGAAAGAAGGAGCTGATGACGGGAAACGAACCATTTATGAAGCTCTAATTGAAGACAAAGGGAAAAACGTTGTGTACCTTCGTTTATCAGCAGCAACTGTACAAGCTCTTGAGCTAAAGGTAATGATTTCTTCTTTCCTCCAGACAAATGTTAATAGCTTTTCAATAAGTTCATACTTCGATGGCAGCACAAATCACAGCGGTACTAATGCTCTATTGTGTGAAGGTGTATCGGAAATAAAATTTTTTACCGTATTTGCTCTCAAATTTCTTTCCATCCGTTGACCATATTTTACTTCCATTTTCAAGCCTGACACCAAAGTTCTTATGGACGTCCAATTCCAACTTAATCGCGTACCATATTGCGAATGGCATCAAGCTATTGATAAAATTGCCGATTTCCGCATCATCTTCCCTGAAACTTACGTCGAGCCTACGATTCCATGGTCGCCTCAAAGGTAGTGATGTTTTATTTTTTAAGTAGAATGATCTACCCTTTTTAAATGTAACAATTTCCTTGAATTTGGTGCTGCAGGCAATGGAGTTCATCAGAAAATCGACTCAACCCGAAACAAAGGGAAGCTGTCATGGCCATCACAACACCTTTAGAAGTTCAACTTCCTCCAATTCTCATTATAGGTTAGATTTTTTTTTTAAATTTCGCTTGTATCATTCTCTTATTAAAAGAAAGTGTAACAATTGAGTTACGTTTTTCTTTTCTTCGGTCTTAATAATTATCTATCGGCCTTATAATTTTTATAGGACCGTTTGGCACCGGGAAAACGTACACGCTAGCTCAAGCTATTAAAGAAGTTCTCAAACAGCCAGGTACTCGAGTACTCGTTTGTACTCATTCGAATTCTGCTGCTGATCTGTATATAAAAGACTATCTCCATCCGTACGTCGAGAGTGGCCACGAGGAAGCCAGGCCGCTCAGAATATTCTACCACCGAAGATGGGTGGCCACTGTTCACCATGTGGTTCAAAAGGTAAGATGAAATTGATACGATCTAACTATTATGACCTTGAAAAAACCTTTTTTAACTATTCACAATCGGATTGTATATAAATGTTTCTGTTGACTTTTTGAAGGAATTGAATATTTGTACGTATTTCAATTGGGGCTACTTCAATGATGTTTTCATTCGTTTCTTTTTCAGTACGCCATGATAGAATCAAATTCCCAAGGCCTTCGAACATTTAAGATACCCAAATTGGAGGACATCTTAAAACACCGGGTGATAGTTGTGACTCTTAGTATTTCCATGCACTTGTCAACTATGGGACTTCGTAAAGGTAATATCCTGTTTATTTTTTAAGCTCAATAAATGTATAGTTTCTTACTAAAAACGTAATCTCATAATCAATTTCCTTACCTCTGTTATGCAGGTCATTTTACTCATATTCTACTGGATGAAGCCGCACAAGCAATGGAATGTGAAGCAATAATGCCATTAGCATTAGCCAACGATAGCACCCGTATCGTACTTGCTGGTGATCACATGCAGGTATATTTTATCTTATTTATTTTATAATTATGACTGCCTGTTTAAAAAGAAACCTATCGATATCGCCTTTTCCTAACTTAATCTACTGTTCACAGTTGAGCCCAGAACTGTTTTCCGACTTTGCCAAAGAGAGGAACTTGCATATTTCGCTTCTCGAGAGACTATATGATCATTATCCGGCGAATTTCCCTTGTAAAGTTCTTCTCTGTGAAAATTACAGGGCGCACGAAGCCATCATTCAGGTAACTTTGATGTACTCTAACTGAAAATACATGAGCTACTTCCATATAGTATTCTTGTGTTGTAGAAATGTGTCAATACGTTTGAAATTATTGCTAAATTTGAATTGCTCCCCCTCTTAACCTGTTTTAAAATTTTCTCTCCTATTTTTTGCAGTTTACGTCAGAATTGTTTTACGAGCAGAAGTTGGTTAGCAGTGGTAAACAGCCGCGACATGATTATTTCTACCCGCTTACTTTTTTCACCACTCGAGGCGAAGATGTTCAAGATCACAATTCGACTGCGTTCTACAACAATTCTGAGGTATGACTAGTGATTGATTAGATTTCATTCTGATTTATTATGTATTATTCCAATTAAATTATTGATAATATCCTTAAAAACGACATCAACAACTAATGTATTCTTTGAAAAGATAATCAATTTTCTGTTATGTTGTGTCGGAGTATAATTTTGTGATAATAAAATGAATAAAATATTTTTTTAATCTGTCATGCTCCTATTTTGTTGTGGAACAAGGAATGAATTAAGTTAATCAAGAAACATAGAAGAGCTGATACGATAGGCTTCAATAATTTGTACGCGAGCGGTTAGAAATGATCATATTTATATTCAAATCTTTCTGAATACAGTTTCTTTTCATTTGTCCTTTGCGGTTATCAAATTTACTGTACCACGGCGGCCTTTTCAATAAATAGCATCATCTACTGGGGTTCTAAATGTTCCAGCACACATCGAATGTCTAGTTCCGAATGAGAAAGCTGGCGCATTAGGTAGCATCGCTTTGATATTAACCTGAAAAAGTTGAATCCTGCTGTGTACAACGTTATTTGACAAGTTTATGAACAAAATGGCATCAACTCGTGGTTAAGAAAATATATACCTTGTACGCAGTTGGGCCAGGTATGTCGGACATGATTTTTGTAGTTTTCCGCTGCGTTATAATCGCTCGAGGAGGATGCGGTTTGTACACATTCATATCAACTGCTGCGTACTTGGTTGGGCCTGGAGTTTTGGACGGAGGTTTCGAGTAGAAACGGGATTGACTGTCAAAATTGTATTTCATGTTAGGATTAAGTCGTCTAAATCAAATATTGCACTGATCTTTAGCATTAATATTTTAATAAAAATATTATTTTCTGTACTCTTGAAACTCACATTGAGTATGCGGGAGCTCTTTTCAAGTCCGGCACTCGGTAGCCCATGCTGTCTGGCAATTTGTATTGGTTCGGTCCAGGTGTGAAACCTTTCGGGTTAAAATAATGGCGGCCCGCAATTGAGAAGCCTTTCATCTCATATGGTTGCAGTGCCCTCTTCTCCTCGTGAAAACCGAAAATTTTTCTTGGCTGCTCCACCTTTTTCTGATAATTTCAAATATTTATTAGAACTAATCTTCAAAACTCGAAATAACTGAATAGTACTACAGGTGTGCTCTCACTTCATTTCTCCCATTGAAAATGTTATGTATTAACTATAACACATTTTATAGAAATAGACATTGTTCAATCTGCTTGTTGAGAAAACTATTGTGAAAAACACTATGTATAACTTCTTTTCCTTGTCGTCTCATTTTTTGAAGTTGTGGAGTTGTGAGGGGAAGAAAAACCAGGTGTCTCATTTGCCGATTCTTTATTTGCTGGCCGAGCACTTCCGTCCGTTCGGGCATCCTCATGGTGACTTGGAGCCATTGGGGATGGACCCTATGGCTCCACGTCGCCCTGAGGATGCCCGAATGGACGGCAGTGTTCAGCCAGTAAATAAAGAATCGGAGAATGAGACGCCTGGTTTTTCTCTCCCTCACAACCCCTGTACTATGTAATGTTCTGCAAATCCATCCCTTACTGCGTTCCCAGAACTGCCAGCACTTTGGAATTTCACTGATGGTGCAGAGATGACACCAAATCTGGTGCATCGTCTGACATCATACTTGGGCCCTGGTACATCCATTTCTATTGTACTGTTGGGAAAACTTCGTTGTAAGACAGAGAATGCGGGGCCTCGCCATTTTGATGGATCATGGTTCTTGTATCCGACGCATGGTGGCAGTTGGTATGAGGCTGGGCCTGGTCCTGAATAGTTTTGAAATGTTATAAGCAAGAATTAGTCTGCTTTCTCAATTTTTCGAGCATGTCTATCGCCAACAGAAACGCAGAAATGGAAAGAGCGATTTGCAATTCAATTAGTCGCAGTCAAACAGACTTTGACCAATCTCATCCGACTCCGCTCGCTCAGTTTCCTTTTTTCGTCAGCATATGAATCAAACTCATGTGTAGGCTAATAACTAGACCATATTTGGTTATTTAGGGAGCGGCGGTATGCTATAATTTCATAATTTTCTATTTATAGGAATGATACTACCAGATTTTTCTTAGGTCAGTCATAAACTATTCGTAATTACCAGAAGTGGCTAAACAGTAGGGAAGATGTCTCTTCTTTTCTTCTTTCGTTTTTGCATCTGTTTCATTTCCCGGGCTCTCATCTTGAAGAAACGAAGAAAAAGTTTACCGTTTAATTATTTCTCTGCAAGATCAGAGCTTAGCCGAATCATATTAAATTTTTACCTGTTTGTTTTGTTGTTTTTGCCGCATCATCCATCAAACCTCAAAATAAACGTCTTTTTGAGCCCGTTGTAATCGTCAATCGAGGGCCGACGTTAATCTAACTATGCGTTTGAAACGCTATTCAGAAACTGTGTACAATCCTCATGTATCAGAGAACGCGGTTGTCATTATATTGGATAGTTGTCATTATATTGGAGATGATTCCAAATACTATTCAATTGTAATCCGTGTCGAGTTAACTGAGTCGACTAGGTTGCTTTAATGGGAGGATACTCAATTAGATTTCTTTATCTCATTAATCGAGTAATAATAGTAGACAAGAGATCGAGACCAACTTCTAAATTAAACGAGGGCTGCAAAAAGTTCTGATGTCATTACACAAAGTTCACTTGCGTGAATGACCAATTGTCAACAAACGTTTAGGCATGGAGTTCTCTGTACAACTCAATCAATCAAAATCTTAGTGAACCGGAAGATCCATACTTGGATACCATACTCAACTACTCGACGAATTTGTAATAACCTCTCTCTCGTTTTACAGGTGTACGAAGTGGTTGAACGAGTTTGTGAATTGAAGAAAAAATGGCCTGCGTCCTGGGGAAAATTGGACGATCAATCGATTGGCATTATGACACCGTATTCTGATCAAGTGTTTAGGATCAGATCTGAACTTAGAAAGCGACGTCTGGGTGGTATCTCTGTTGAAAGAGTTCTCAACGTGCAAGGTTCGTCCATTGCTCCATTTTTTTTTCTTCTCAATTCAATTCAGTTATACAGTGTATAAAATTAACGCATAATTCCCATTACAGGTAAACAGTTTAGAGCGATATTCCTGAGCACTGTGAGAACAAGAAGGACCTGCGATTCCAAAACAGGCACAGAAATGGACTACGGTTTTCTATCTAATTCAAAACTCCTCAATACGGCTATAACTCGAGCACAATCATTGGTAGCCGTTGTTGGTGACCCAGTAGCGCTTTGCTCGATTGGGAGGTGTCGAAAAGTAAGTAATTATCTGCCACATTTTGTTCTTAACATTATTTATTTACCGTAGACCATTGTACGAGCACTTTCTGTTCTCAATCATGCCAACAAAATGTCCTTTTTTTATAAGCGTGCTATTTTTACAGGTTTGGGAAAGGTTCATTGAAATTTGCGATAGAAATGGTTCTCTCTTTGGTATCAAATGGTCTTACTTGAAATCCCAATTAGACGGCGTTGAGTTGAAACGAGTCTACACGTTGAATCCTCTAGCACCCGAATTCATCCCTCGCCAATACCGAGAACCGAGGTTGGGCTCAAATTCAATTTCTCGATCAATTAAGGGCTCATAGCCTTGGTTAACCGACAGGATTTTTTTTAAACAAAAATTGATTTAGACACTTTTGTGATAAATATTTCTATTTTACTCATACAACGTGTAATTTACATTTTTCCAGGTATTTTGTGAAAGAAGTGGGTGGTGAATACCCTCTGGTAAGATACCCAACGTTTTGTTCGACAGTTGGAGCCCCATTGTATCCTCCGCCAATTATCTACCCTGCTGTTTTCGCCCCAATGCCTCCTCCAATTTGTCCTTTCTTCGGCCCTCTTCCAGCAGGTAACTGAGGAAATATTTTATTGCCATTTTCCGTTTCAGTCATTCAGTAGAAGAAACTTTGATGAGATAATAAACTCACACCTGCTGTGAGAATTAAATGATGGTTCTCTCATGAACTCCATCAATGAATTCAAATTCAATATGCCTTTATATTTATTCAATTCAATTTATCCCAGAACGATCCATCCAGGAAATAATGGCATCAACTCGAGGGTTTTAGATCTTGAATTAATCTTGGTTATTATGACAAACTTACTGACCTTTTTTATGTCCACCAGATGTGTTGTCAGGCTCAAGAGCCGCTCAGAACCTGGGTCGTGCTGCACCATGGGGTGCACCTCCCACAACGTCCCTTCCATCCCCACAGTTCAATGCACCTTCCTACCAGAACATGCCATTCCTTGCTGCAGTCAAAGTTCCGCCAACTGCAGTCGTTCCACCACTTGCGATTCAACAACCACTGACACCTCAGATCATCCTTGACCGTTCACAAGAAAAAAGAGACATACAGTTCTTCCAGAACGTCCATTTCCCTGAAAGGCAACCTTCGGTAAGCTGCTGGTTCTAATATTCACTTTGATTTTCCGACAACGCAATTGTCGTGTTCACAGTATGTAAAACATTGTAAAAATGATGGTAAAATGTGTAGAAAAATGTTACTGACTTGTCACAATTCTTCATGTTACTTTTAGAACATTCTTCCAATTCTACCAAAAGACGTCCCCCTGGAACAGCTTTTGGAATCACAAGCAAAACAAATTGAATGGTACAACATTCTTCTGACTACCATCAATTTTGAAGCCGCGTCCAAGTAAGTGCTTTTGAGCCCAAGGAAAAGTTTGCATTGTATTTTTTGTTTATCTAATTGTTTGCGTATTTCCTCTCTAGATTTGCTGAATTCATCGCAAACAGGCAGGCCCAACAGAAGCTGGCAGCTAGCAGCACAAATCAGCTGAATCTTAATGTACTTCAGGGCCTAGAAAATCTTCAGATCTCCAAACCACAACCTAATTATAAACCGTTTGCTTCTCCAAGCCTGGTGAGTACAAGAACGATACCACCATTGAATTGTTTCCTAAAATGTGTGGGTTGAGAGAGTGAGACGGTAATTATTGCAGTTCCTCGTTCTGTTGATTAATTGGTGGTTGTTCTGAGGCTTTCATTAGAAAATTAGGGCTACCTAATCCCTCGTTTGTATATATATTTTCTTTATCTAATATTCCAGTTATCTTTGAGCCAATCGGCTGAGCATTCGCCGCTGCCATGGCCGCTGGACAAGCTTCTCCCCTCGCCCATCCCTGGCACAGATTCCCTCTTTACCGATGAAGTCACTGAACGGAACGGTTCTGTTCCGTTGTATAAACGTCAACCAGGTCTCAGCAGTGGAGCATCTACTCCATCATACGCCAATGCTGTCAAATCTACAACCAGATCCGACGATAAAGATCTCCTGGCCGACTTGCGCAGCATCGGCTCCCGTGGACTTGGCCTGTACCAGATGTTCTCCTAGATCCCACTCTATTCAAGTAATACTTATTTCTTATCGAGTTTCTGTTATTTATCCAACAACTTAGTTGGGGAAGTGGTCTAATTCGAACGGCTGATGTTGTTCGAATTTTTAATCTGATACCCTCGTACTCATGAAAAAAGTTAGTGTTATTATGATGTTCAGAATAGACCGAAAACGACACTATTGTGACTAATGTTGATCATTTAGATCTAGTAGGAATTAAAAAACAAAAAAAAAAAAAACAAAAAAACTGAAAAATAGTTATCATTTTTCGACTAAACGATGACCGGAAATATTTTGGAAAGCCTCACCATTTTGATATTTCAAACCCAGGGGTTCCCGAACTAAACCCTCCTTATTGTGTATTTGTTCAAAATTGCAGCTTACTGGAGTTGCAGTACATGGGTTAGTCTACTTGAAAAAAATTATGATTAGCCAACTCCAAAAAATTACGATTTTGTAGGAATCTCTTTGGAAGTAGCATGTTTTGAGTCAGCGGGCCCAAACATTTATATGCAGAATGCACCTTATTAAAATTGGATATTTGTGATTTATATTATCACCTTTCGAACCTCTCATAACCCAGTCGCATGTCCAGATTTTGGGGGATCTTAGTCTCCGAGGATCGTAATGTAGTGTAAAATAGTGCAACTGGGGTGTCGTTTAGTTTTTTAAAGTAGGTCTTGTTTCGTTTGAGAACTCTTTGGGCTGAAATATGTCTCGGTGTACGCCGGCTTCGTTGAACGGTCCTTTGGAATGGGAGTAATCGATTTTTTACTATATATTCACAATGTACAGGGTTTGTTGGATTCCATGGGCTCCCGAGAACCACGTGTTCCATTGAACATGTTCATATTTTGGTCCAAAGTATAATTAACCTGTAACAGGGGACATCGCGGCCTCACCTTATGAGTGTTCCCTCACTCAAATTGAATACTTCCATCCCAATGTCTTGTAAAAATTGTTCATGTTGTCATTGTCGAGTTTCGGTTACTTTTTAACTGATACAAGATAAATACTATTCAATAGTATGTAGATTTGCTTTGTGTACATTATCAATGTAATTTGTTGTATAAATTTATGTACATAGTTCAATTTAGTTGTACGATGATTTTTTTGATTGAATAAAATAACATAATGCAATGAAATGAAGAAAAAATTATTATTAATCGATAATATTGTAATATTATGATAAACGTTTGTAATATTCATGTCTTATTGTGTTGGTCTTATGGTGGTATTTCTCTCTTGAAAACGATTCTGAAGCTATTGCTAATGTATTTTTGTCTGAAGATCCACCCGTCTGAAAACTTCTAGGTATTTCAGCTGGATTGAAATGTAAATAATCACCTTATTTCTTTCAAAAATTATGGAAAAAACTTTAAAAAATGAAAAATACAAAAATTAAAGAATTATATAAATTCAAATCATAATACTTTTATGAAAAATAAATGAAAAGCTTTGTAATTACATTTATTTAAATGTTATGAAATTTTATTTAGCTTTTTAGGCAATTGAAATTATATAAAATGTTGTCGATCAACAGCAGGTCTCCTATCTTCTTAATTTTCCTTATCTACTTCTCATATCAGTTGGTTTGCAGACTCTAGACTAGTTAGTTTCTTTTGTAAAAAAAACCCAAGAAAATATAATCATCCCTTTGAGAAAAAGCCCTTTTTTTTAATGGTTATCCAGTATTGACTACAAATTTCCTATGTAATCCCTAACTAACCCAGCCAACTAATATTATTGACTGTGCTACAGCAATATGTTTTCTTAAATTCTTTGACGGCTTGGACGGTTTGATTTTCAGGTGAAAATATTCATTCCTTTATTTCCACCAATATTTTGTAGCCCTAGAAAATAATTGCGACTTTCTTGTCGTGATCTGTGGAGTTTTATGTGCAGCGTTAAAAGACCTATCCGGAACCCATTTTTCATTTAATGGATCTGCGATATTTATATTCGTGTTTACTTGCTTTTGGATTGATGATTATCTTCAGGCGTATTGAATACGCGGTACACATTCGGGCTTAGAAGATTTCGGGTAATGTTTAAACTCCCGACTGAAGGTTTGAAGTTATTAGATAATTAGTAAGATAAAGTCGAACGATGAACTTCATCGCTTTGAGTTCGTTGGAATATTAAATTAAATTAAATTGGTCGCAGAATCGGTGGGTCTAATAATCAGAATAAATCAGATGTAAGGTTTGCTGCTTGAAAAGAAATAATAATACATAAAATAAAATAAAAAAATGTGTAAAAAGAAAAATAAAAAAAAAACTTGGAAAAACCTTCTGGGAAATTTTTTGTCGATGTGATGACTTATTTACAGATTCTTTCCAATAGGGAGCGTAAAATGCAGTCGGGAAGAATATTGTGCTTTCATGATTCCGCCAAATTGAAAATCTATAATACTTCGAATATTAGCTGCATTTTCGAATTGTTGAGTTATAACTTTTTTACTCTAATAATCGTATGTCCATAATTTTGATGAATGAAGTTTCCGAAAGGTTCAATACACTGTGGCTTTTTTACGACTCCATCACAGTTGGATGCACGTTATTCTAAAACGATTGATTCATCAATTTCTGGGTTTAATTGGTTGTGCAGTTGCGAAACTATGAAATCAATATATTTTGTGTTGTAGTTAGCACTAGAATTAAAACATTTATGTACTATACTATACGTATTTACTGATAGGAGGATTTATTGTATTGGAATATTTATATATATGGTCGTTGAACACGTTCTTATCGCTATTTGTGTTAGTATTGAGATTATTGGTGAGACGAAATTCAACAAGAAAAAATTCCTATTGTTCAATTTTCAACCAGATTTTTCCTATTAACACAGATTCGGGTTATCATTTGGGTAATTGAATGAATAAAAAAAAAATGTAATTCATCCTGGGAAACGTTTTTGAAATTGAGGCACTGATGAACTTTGTTGCCTTGTTAATTTCTTTCTTCGTTTCAGTCGTCAGTTTGGTTGAATTTATACAGAATTGAAATGCTTTAAACTCGGATAACTATTTTATTAGCATTGTTTCATTATGGGCAATAGACGCGCCTCTCATGGCCAAATACGCCGGCTGTTTCCCTTCCAGCTTTGAGTTCGTATGAGTAGGAGAGATGGGGAAATTTCTTATCTTGTAAAGGAAGTAGATCAAGAGCACTGGTCCGTCCTCCCTTGACCACCAGCTGGCCTACAATAGTTGAAACTTACTGCTATAATGGCACTCATAATTATGCAATATTACTCTCCAACTATTTGCGAGTGTGGGGAACAAATTTATATTTTCATTTATTATTTTTACCATTCCTATCAAAACTAGCTACTCTCAGTGCTAGCTGGTGAAACTGACGTTTGAAGTAGTCTTTTGGTAAAATTGTAGTAAAAACTGATTGGTACGTGCAGTCGTCATAACCTCTGTTTTAACTTCTCGGCCGTCCTGCAATAACTGTTGTGCGGTTGTTGCTACAATCACAGTAAATAATCTTCTTTTGAAAAGAATGGATGGCTTCAAGGTTCAAGAGTGGCTGCTAAAAAGGATGATTATTGAGCAGCAGCGCTACCTAGCGATGAATGAATCAAACTAGAGAAAACAGCTCTTATTCTAGATCATCTCATTCAGTGTATGCTTAGTGGTTATTCGCCAGAATAGAAGACAAAGAGTTTGTCATGAATTCCATTATTGTTAAAAATATAACTCATTTGAAATCAGTAGAATTTTTGACAATCTCTTTGCCTTCGATTCTGGTAAAATGGGGTTTCACAATCTCTGCAAAAATTTAGTAAAAATGAATGGTTATTGTCATGGAATCAGCGACAAAACTTATGGCTTCGATTCTTGTGACTTGCTCTTTATTCTCCTTTTCAAATGATCGAATCCCTGCAATTTATGTATAGTTGAGGCGGATAATGGCCCGCAAATTTGTTTTTGTTGTTTTTATTTGGATGTAAAGTAATTATGTTACTCATTTAGGCTGACACTTGATGTTTTTTTCTTTCTAGTATTTTTGACTATAGGTAGGTAATTGAATTTTCTAGGTATGAAAATTGGTGGAAACTAGCTAGTCTCTGAAATTCTCTCAACATCTGTCGCTAGGTAGTGCTGCAGCTTGAAAATAATCCTCAGCACTTGAGTCTCTACTAAGTCGCTCCTAAGAGTTGCTGTCACGTACTGTAAATTTGAGAAACCTCTTACAAATTGATCCTTCTAGCTTATTTCTCTACCAATGTTGCATCAACCTGCTGCTGTTCTGTTCTCCTTTACTCTATCCTCATTCAGTTTATTTTGTAATGTGGCTTCCTAGCTTTCCAACAACGTGAGTACGCCATTGACAGTTTAGTAATGAGTTGTCGGTCGTGAACTGTCCTCAGCTGCTATGGCGGTAACTGTAGGAACTATACTGATAGATAACGATCAACGAGCAAAGTCAAGTTAGTTTGAAGTGGCTCCTCCGTGCTTTCGTGGCGTACTTGGCAGGCTTGCTTTTATGTGGAGTTGTGGCTCTGTTTGTTTTTCAACTCCCAGTTGGCTCCCTATGTCAACTCGTTGTTATCTTTCATTTCCCCGTCCAATTAGATTTTTTCAGAGTTCACTTACTGCTAGCAGTGAAGTCGTTCTGTAAGAAAAGGCAACTTTGGTCTATTCGCACTGTCTACTGAGTTCAGCTTTCTTTCAGTGAAATAGTAAAAATAAATCGTTAACATTTTCACAAGTCCTTATACTCAATTTTATACAGTCCTATGTCTAGAAAAGGAACTCGATTCTTCACCCATCATTCTTTGAAGTAAAAAAAAAAAAATTCTACGAATAAAAGCACAAAGTTCTGAGTCAACCTCTGAACTTGGGACCTACAAAAGTACAATATGAAACTGTTTCTTTCTCGTTTTTTTTTTTTTTTTTTTCAAATTGAATAAGCCAATTTCCGTGCCCTGAAAACGCTTTGCAATTTATAGATCCAAGGAAAAACATTTTTCCTCCAAAACCGTGCGTACGAAGTTGTGTTTTTATATTGATATTTTTTATGAAACCTAATATCAATGCATTGCAGCATTGAGCTCTAATACTTATCCCGTTTCTTCTCGTCTCTTTGCGTCATGCGTGTATGTAAAAATCGCTACGACAGTAGTGTTAATTACTCTCTAATAGTGTGTTAGTGTAGTGCAATTTACAGTATTAATTAAACTAAAACTATGTACGTTTTTGAAAGTTTGTCGTTTCAATAGGTACTAAACGCGTTTGATTTTATTAATCAAGTGAAATCAATTTTCCGACGGGAAAATGGTTTCTCTTTTTTGAAAATATTCTTCTTCTATTGACACTCGACATTTTATAATAAGATTTTTCTTCATCGAAATTGATAGGCACTAAAGGGAAGATTGATAGCTTTACTTTTTATCATACTATTTAGCGTAAGAGTTAATGTACTATTTATAAAATTCGAATTGAAAATCACTTGAAAAAAATATGTATAACTATTAAAAAACTCACTTGAAAAAAATATGTATAACTATTAAAAAAATCACTTGAAAAAAATATGTGAAAAATGAAAAAAAAACTATGAAAACAGAAGTTAAAAAAAAAGAAAAAACACGTAAAAAATATTAAAAAAAGAAAATACAAAATGAAACAAAAGAAAAGCTGCTGACAGTAAAATAAATTTGAGTGAAAACTTGATTCAAATACCTAGTTGAAACTCGACTGGCAACATGATCCCGCCAGATGAAAACGCAGACTCCTTATTGACTCAACAAAATTACTTTTTTTTAATTTACAATAAATTTTATGAAAATATTATCTGAGAAAATTGTAAAAAAAATATCCGAAACTATTGTAGATATCTGTGTGAATAATGGTGTTCAAAAATGTATATTCCTGTATATTGTAATGTACGATTTGCTTTAACACTCCCCTACTTTTATCACAAAATATATATTATTATAAAAAATCGAGAGTAAGGGGAACAAATTTGTATTTTCATTTATTATTGTATATACTATGGGACATTGATACATTTAATTTCTCGAATAATCCTTGTATTTATAAATGTATATCGCATAATATCATATATCTCTATATAAAAAAGAAATTGAAAAAATACAAAAAAAAAGTAGTAGTAAACAGCAACTAAAATAAACCCGTGCCGTTTTATTCCCCTAATTCCGTAGCTTGCCGCGCGATTCAGCGTTGAAAATTCACCCAAAAATAATCTGGCGAGGGGTCAGAATTTTCTTCTTTTTTTGGCTGCCAGGCAAATTACCTGTTGAAAAGTGTGTCAACGCTTTCAAAACGTGTACCTATTGGTAATGGAAAATAATCTTGTATCTAAAGATTGTAAAAATAGCATGCACCTATGTTACCTATGGTAACTGTTCGGTTGCGTACGAATGATAATTCCGAAGCGAACGGTTTTAAATTCTCTGTTCGTGCCTCCACAAATAGGAAATATTTATCACGAAACCGGCCATGTTACGAACCCTTTCAACCAAATTCAACGCCTTACGGCTAACCGGATACACTTTGCGACAAGTAAGTTCGAGTTGTGGTTCGGTTATTCAACTTATGAGATGAACTTTACCGTTGCATTGAACTACGGCCAACTAATGGAGCGTAAATCGTGCTTTTTGATGCCGACGACCAGCTATGTGTTCTTGGAAGAATACCTGCGATAATAATTTATTTTAGACATTTCAACCGTACGCAACCGATGGTGATGATAAGAGCAAGGAAACTGGTGCAACAGCTCATAAGGGCGAACCTGGCAGCGGCGAAGGGAAAGGCGGCGGAGGCGGTGGAGCGATAAGATCGGCCGGGGGATCCATTGGCAAGAGAGCTGCGGGTATTGAAGAGCAATATTTCCACAAGTAAGGATAATCTCTAACGTGATATTTTTGCTGGAATATAGAAAAAACATGTGCATAGCCTATTGAGCCTTTTTGGTCTAGGAAAAATATCGAGCAATTGGAAAAATTGTACAGTGATCTGAAGAAATCGGCTATATCGTTAAGAGGAGACGGTGACGCAGACGCAGAGAAAACACTCATGGGCCATTGTAAAGAGTTGTTGAAAATAATCGAAAGGGAAAAGAAAAGGTAAAGAGGTTGTCGGCTACTTCGACTACCTGTAGCAGAAATACATCGGTTGTTTCACAGAACATCTTTCATTTTATTAAAAAGTGCACATATTTTTGAACATTGTAATCGCTTTAGTACCTAAAGTCCTGATTCTCGAAGTGGCGATTGTCGCGCAATAAAAAGTGAAAGAGTCGCTAAATTTCCCTCAACCCCAATCCGTAATGGTTAATATTTATGTTGCCTTCTGAATCATGTAGTTACTTGTTGAATAAGTAACGTCATTTGTTAAATTGTCGCGTAATTTTGTACTCAACCAGTAGTGAAGCTGAAAGAAAAAAAGTTGAATCAAAGGATAACGTGAGCAGAAAAAAAGGTATTGCACCTGTAAGATCGGACGGAGGAAGCTTCGGCAAATATGCTGCTGATATAAGAGATCCGCGTTTTCACAAGTGAGACAATTTCGAGTTTGATAAGTAATCTCGATTACCTATTTTATAAGAATGGGAATGCGTAGGAAAATAGCATTGCTATTATGTGATCAATTTTAACAGTGATATAACTCTAGTACGTAACTGTCTTTTCTATTTTTTTTTATTTTTTTTTTTTTTTAAGAAAAAATATCGAAGAATTGGAAACACTGTACCACGAGTTGAAGAAATTGTCCAAAACGGCTGTAGTAGAAGGTAACGCCGAAATCAAGCAGAAACTGTCCCACTATAGCAAAGAGTTGATGAGAATAATCGAAAAGGAGAAAAATAAACCTGGAACTAAAAAGTGAAGATCGCATTGGCTGTTTCGACCGTAACACTAATACACTGGTTGTTTCCGAACGAATCTTTATTCCTTGTTAACATACTTGCTTACAAAAATTGAGACTCGATGTTTGAATCGCTGGCCGAGCACTTTTGACAATTTTAGCGTGCTCAGGACGATGTTAACTAGAAGCCTTGGTTGAATCCTCGGAACGGCTTCAACGGACTGTCGCTTAGTCGCCTAGAATTTCCTATTTTCCAATGCTATCGAACGATGGGTTAGCTATTAAATTTTTATAGATTTTTTCCATTTTATCGAATTTATTTTTCACAAGTTATCGCAGCTTTTGCGTGGAATTTTCGGAAATATGACCAATTCGTCACGAGGGTATATTTTGAGAGTTTTAGGAGCTATGACAATCCTATGATAGTTGGAATGGTTGTCTAACGCTCTCTTCAAATGTACCGTTAGGCGATTAATTTGACCTTAAATTAAGTAATTACAAGGAATTAAAATATGCAAAACTACGATTTTTGCCAGAGTTTGCCATTAGTTACCAATATGCTGTAGATGGAACCTTTTTCAAGCCTTTTCGTTAGCTACTGTCACAAGTGGATGGTTTTTCAAACCATGATCGAAGCAAAGGATAGCAAACCAGTGTACCATAATTTTTTGCTGCGTATTTTCTTTCTTTTCCATTTCAAGTAATGATCTTTGCCATTTTTATTGTTTATGCCATCTTCAGCTGCTCCTTGTGAAGTTGTAAAAATACCGTTTCATTCGTCTTGCCTATTAAAACGGTTCTCATTCGACTATACATTTTTACGCACCCGATAGGTAGTTTTGAACAAGAATAAACTCCGTTGGTCCGGCTCTCGCAGCTTCAACGGCTCTACCTAAAGCTCCTGACAAACAGCGAAATCCTCGTTCGTCTGTTACCGCAACGTCGGTAATCATGCGCTCGCGGTTTTGCAAATGAACTCTCCGATCTCACACTGATACATGACACCTAGGCATGGGATTAGTGTTGGTGATCGGAAACGGGGTCGCTCTGGCATCCAAACATTTTCACGCCGTTCGAGTTTTCACAACAGATCAATTGGCATTAGCACGAGTTGGAGGTTCGTTCGCTATGCAGTTTTGACGTGGTATAATCCGCCACGAAGCGGAACGATGATTTGCACAGTTCGGACAATTCCTTTTACATTACGCTGTTCCATTTATTCCGTTTGTATGCAAAGCTTACCATCAAGGTTTTATACGAAAAAGAAGGAAGCACTATCCGTTGTACAGCCATAGGCCGTCTTTTTTGTCGTGTGTTATTTATTTATTTGAACAGTTCACGGGAGAAATCCCTTTACATAATTACGACAAAATATTACATAACAACAGCTAACGCATTTTAACAAATAACCAGTGACATCTCTCCATACTCGAACAAAACACATGAAAAATACCCAAAACATTCACAAATATCATAATCAATTTGAAAAAAAAAATATATAATTTTTATAATAAATAGAAACAAAAACAAAAACACTCGGGCTAAGAACTACGACCTAAACAAGCTCAGGGGGGACACAAATACATCAAGAGTGGGGTCCAACTGCAGCAAACAATTTAGCCGTTTCGCAGCACGATGAAGCGGTCGGTTAAACTCGAAAGCTTTCAATTACAATTAATCATGGACGAATTTCGGATACGTATTGATTTTCGTTACGTGACAACGGTGTAAAGTAGTTGAGGTAAACGAAAACCCCATCCCTAAATTTTTTCTCTTTATTTATGGCAAACATTCTAATTCTGATAATGTTATAGTTTTTTATCTTTTTGTAAATATTTTAGGACAAATGTATAATAATACTGTTTTAAAAAAATATTCTTGTGGCATTATTAATTAGTTGTGATAATGCTAATTCCTAGTAATTTGTTACCTATTTAAATAAATTTTATTAGGCGTACTGCCGCTGTGCGCAAATAAAAAAAAGTCTCTTTCTCTGTGTTCCTTTTTTTCAATTTCTTCTCTGATAAATAGTGCAAAAAACCTTGTGAAACTGGTAAGTATAGCCTAGATTTATGGCCCGATTTCCGCTCCTTCACATTGTTTTCTTTCCGGTCGGTTTAAACTCGCATCAATCTTTCTATTTGCATAGGTAGCAAAGTTGCTGGGAAAATGGCAAACGAATAAGGCTTTTGCGGACAGGACGGTTCAAGGTTGGAGCTTGAACACTAGTTACGTAAACGCATACGCAGAGATGTCCGGTGGTGGTGCCTGTCGCGCAAGGACGTCCTGGTCGCAGGTAGGGGGCTCTGTTGAATTCCTTTCTTTCCGTATTATTCATGCCTTATGGCTGGCATAAGATATAAAAAATAAACGGGAGTATATTATTTCCCCATTAAATGGACCAGGGGAATATTTCTGCCTAAACTCACCTAACTTGGACAATATTTGACAATGGCAATGAGAATTTGACTCGTTGATAATAGTGATGTAACGGGCAATTTACTAAATATTGAATGATGTTAGAAAAATGCGTGAGGGATACTTAAATTAATTTTTTTCGTTCAACAAGTAGGCTGGACGTGACCTAATTTGTGCCAAACTATTAGAATCTGCACTCCTGAACATTTTAATAGATCAAAAATAACACAAAAAAAAAAAAAAAAAATGCGATACCGCAGCGAAAACAAATTAAGTATTTTTATTCAACTCCTCTGTTGAACTACTGCTAATTAAGGTTATTTTCTTCTTGACTAGGTGCAAGGAATTTTCAAGCTGTGGAACCAATGAACAATTCCAACGTCATCCATGATAATCGAACCGAAGACCTTTGAAAAGTAATACAATGTAGCTTTTGACCATGTGGCCTTTAACAAAGAGAATTTCAGAAATGTATGAAGGCCTTTGAACTCAAGGCTCATTTGGGCTACCCTTTTAGGAAGGTTTAGGTAAGAAAATTAATTTTGCCGCAGTCGTAGCCTTCAAAGGGCTATCCTTTCATCGTTGGATCGTTTCAGAAAACCGTTCTACATATTACATGTAAGTAGGAAAGGCATATACGGTCGTCAAGGGAATCCGCTGGGGTTGAATATCGAACGGCGAATCTTTACCCCTGAAGAATTTGTACAGCCGACGGCCGTAATTACCCAATTACTCGGAACTCAGTCAATGTCTGTTGCCTCTAACTAACTGGGTAGGGCCTGAAGAAAAGGGCTTGATTTGTCTCCGCTTGGAATTCATCGCCCTTTTGAAGAGTCGGAGAGTGGAAAGTATTGATTCCCTGTTCGAATGCCTTCTTGGAAGTAGGAATATATCAGCGTATATTATTGTAATGAACTCTTAATTATATTAGATCAGCTTCGAATATTTTAAAAATGTTCACTCCAGGTACGAATTATGAACGAAATGAAACGGAGAAGAAGTGCGAGCAATTAGAATTCGAATGGAATTCATAATGTGTTTACGGTGAGTGATATTCGTTCATTATTCTATAGTAAACCAATCACAATGGTAAAAAAGATATAAAAAATTATCCTCCTCTCAAAATTGGTACGTTTCAAGACGTCAAGTAATAAAATTCTGTCCGTTCGCTGTTTGAGGAAACTACGAAAGCTTTATGTTCCCCAAGAATGCTTTATGAACCAACAATGATCCAATTCTTCCACAAGAATATTTTATTTTTATTTTATTTTTTACTCTAATTTACTCTTTTACTACTAATTTAGATTTGATTTTATACTCATTTTTATTCAGTACCTAGTTATATTATTATTTCTTTTTTTACATTATAATCCCTAAGTAGTTTTTTTTCAGCGTTCAAATAACTTCGGTATACCTAATGAATCGGTAAAGTATAAATTATAATTAAGAATCTTCGTCGTTTAATCATGTTTTGACTCTACTCTTGTTTGAATCGCATTCAAACGTTTCAGTTTATAATGTATTATTTAAGCTTCCATAATATCATATTTTATCAAATAAGCCATTGGCTCGGTGCGACGGTTTTGATCTATTTTTAGACTTTTTCTCTGAAATCCAGTTCGAAAATAGATATGAATGTTCGTTTGAGATGCTAAATATGACGTGGCGACTGATATCAAAATGCGAAAGATGGGAAGCGTCGCGTCGATTCCAAGTCGAAGGAACTAGGTCAGTTCTTCCAGTTCGTCTTTCTCCCTTCCTCTTCGTCAGTCTCCATTGAAACGGGAAAAATTAAAAGTCTCCCACACGGGCGTTGAGGGGAACTGTAGTCTCGAAGATAACGGGAATATCGTTTTGCGTTTAGGAGACGCGTGAGGCCGACCGACGTGAGACATGCAAATTTCCTTTCTTCACTTCCTTTAGAGAAGAGCCAGATGAAACCTCAATGAGAACCCAATGTTGCTTGGGGTGTATTGTACATCGTTAAATCATGTTTCCTGCTTGCTGGTTTGTTAAATATAGCATCTATGTAAAGACATACCTACTGCCAATATCAATCCCTCCTAGAATGAGAGAAAGCTTCTATGAATCATTGCTACTGTTGGAATGCGATAATTGCTACCAATGGTGGCATCGAGTGGTTGATGAATTGTCTTTTACTCAACCGTCATCGTTAGTTACAGTTTGACCTCTTGAATGCATTTATGTTAATGCTTTTTTAAGTTGCTAATATAAACTGTCATAGTAGGCCATGGCATCTGGAGTTGTGAGCCTCCAGGTCGCAACTTATTCATGATTTTGTAGATGGCCTCCAGCTCGCTCAGAGATTCTTCAGATCTTTCCAAATCGAACTCCATAAGATCCCCGGGGTGTGGAATAATTGTGAAAAATCCTGAGGCTTAATATTTAGAGCGAAATCGTGTGAAAAAAATGTTATTGATGCCGATCAATGGTGACCCTTGAGTTTTTGAACCGGAAATGTGATCAGTCACTTAAATTCCCAGCTCAAGGTTGGTGGATGTATAAAGATTCTTGTTTCATAATAAAACACAAAATGAACTACGTATAGGTGACCCTGAACGTGATCCTTATTTAAAGTCCCATAAATTAGGATTTAAATATTTCATGTTGTATTGAACTTCAGTTCCCAGAATTTAGTTGAAAAGGGGCGCGCAGCTGCTGGGTGGCCTGCAGCTTTCTGCTGATACGAAAAAAACAACAAATAAATATAGATAAGTGAGTATTGAAGCGATTTTTATTTTTCTGACACCGTTCGCAATTTTCGGTATCAAACTGTTCGCTAGGTAAACGGCAACCGATCAGACCAGGAGGTCCTAAGTCGGTGGAAAGGTCAGTGAACCCCTCGATGATCGGCGGTACCAGGTACGCTCTGGTACCGGGGCCTCTCCTCGGGCTCCTTCCCCCACTTGCAGCTTTTCGACGTCCAATAGGCCATAGAAGCGGAGATGTGTCCCGCCAAGAAGTGGGAGGTCCTCTTTCAAAGAGGCAGAAGCTGTGATAGGAATAGGAGACTCGAGACTAGCTCTAGCAGTGGTATCTGGTTGACTGAGGGGAGATGACTATCGTCTTCGTTGTCCAAAACAACTTTCAAGTCATAAGTCAACTTGAATTGGTGAACTTGAATTTTTTTCCTTGTTGGATATCATTCTTAATAAACGTTAGAATATGTTCGAAAGCCACATCATTATCTATGAGAACTCATATATACTGGGTGCGGCAGGGAAACTTGCCGATTTGAAAAGTAAAAAAAAAAAAACTTTAATTAACTACCTTCGTAAACATAGAAGTAAAAAGTACTTCAGATATCGATTTAACTATTTTTTTTTTCGTTTAGTTCACATTAGGATTTTTTTTAGGTTGTTTTAAAATTTACATCGGGCAAAAGACGTCCTTCATTTGTGATGCACTGATCTAGCCAACTCTTGAAGTTTCACTCGACTTTTTTCAACATATCGACAGGAATTTCGGCGATCGCTTGTCGGATGTTGTTCAAGTGTTGCAGGGTCCGGGGTTTTTCGGTATACTCGAAGGATTTAAGGTATCCCTTCAAAAAAATATTACAGGGCGCCAAATCGGGAGAGCGCGCTTGCCACGGCACGTACCCCTCAAGGAAATGAGGCGCTCGTGGAAGTGTTCCTTCAAAACCTCCTTCGAAAGTCTCGCTGTGTGTGCCGTGGCTCCGTCTTGCTGGAACCATACGTCCCCAAGGTCCATTTGTTCAAGTTTTGGAAGAAAAAATGTCTCTGTCGATCGCCGGAATTCCCGTCGATATGTTGGAAAAAGTCGAGCGAACCTTCAAGAGAGGGATAGATAAAAACAACGTAAAATGGAAATTCCAAATGTGCACTAAACGATAAAAAAAATAAAATAAATTAAAATAAAAATTAAATTGATGTATGGAGTACTTTTTTTTATTGACTTTTCAAATCAACACGTTTCCCTGCTGCACCCTGTAGCTATGGTAGTTTGAATTTAATGAGGTGGACCGGATTCGTAACTAAGGCCCTTATTGAAAATTTTTTTGGTTTTCCCTCGATCATCATATAATTCCAAGCTTGATGACGAGTCAAACCATAAATTAATGACAGTTTCATTGAACTTTTTCCCGCATACACGTACGTTTTTACACCCAAATAATGCCGCGCTGCACCATCCCTTGCAAAATCATCTCCCCTGGCCACGCATGCAAGTTCAACCAAAGTTCAGTGACGTTTCATCCCTTGACAATTCCCCTACCGTTTTCCTTCGTCACACGGCGCGTCACAATTTTCCTAAGGAAAACGAAAACTTTTTTGTCATACTTTCTCTCCCCGTTTTTTCCCCTGGCGGTTTCCACTTATTTTCCCGTGAGCAGTGATTCTCCGAGGGAAAAAACGTGTTTGCATGGCCAGCTATTCACTAAAGAACGTGTCTAAGCGTCAAACTATTTATAAGTCAAAGTATTTCAATTTTGAAATAGTTTGTACGAGGGCATGCAAACTGATTAATTGCAATATTTCCACCGACCTCACGATTTTCGCAGGAGTATTCGTTATTCCTGGGGAACTTATGAAAGAGCGAACCGTAATAATAACTTGATTATAGGGCCTATAATAGAGCAACGGCGGCTTTGGAGCCTTTGGCAAAAACTCGAACAAGAAATAATTCGTGACTTGTTTATCGAAATTGCGAGGCTTTCATGAAACGCTTCTTTAAAAAACGAGCGCCCTTTTGAACCATATACTTCCTCTCAGTTTGGAATCGAAGTATTCATAATAAGTTTATCATGAAATTATCATTGCAATTATTTGGAACTTGATCAACTGGTAATGCGAGGTGAACCAATTGAGGACACCTTCATTTCCGTGTAGTTAACTTATCGCATTAACACAGATTGTGTTAATTGTTATTGCTAGTGTTTTTGTTTAACCTTCGGGTCCTCGCTCATTCACCCTGACATAAAAATTCGAGCGCATGTCTCATATTTCAATAATTATTGTTTCAATTTCTTCTGTATGCAAAATTACCCTGATTCTCATAATGAAGTTCAAAATGAATAAGGTAAAAGTTCATCAGATTGAGACAAGAGTATTTATTTTCGGAAATTTTATTTTCCGCTCCGGGCCGGATACAAGCCTGGCGAAATGTACAACCTTTGGATTTAAGTTTTTGATTGCTCTTTCTCATTCTTGTGTAACCAATAGCTTCTGCTAAATAGTTTATGTGAAATTTGCAAAAAAGTCAGGTTACGAGAATAAATTAAGCTAACGGACTTAATTGATTTAATTTAATATACCTACTATCAACGAGAAAGCATCTTTCCACATTTTTTATCATTAGCATGAGTTCTGGTCGCATTAGCATTTCTTGTGAACCTTGAGCATGAAATGTCGGTCAGTAAGGTTTTCAAGTGCTGACCAAGCGTACGCTTATACGCGATTGTTTCGCTGTTTCGAACACGTCTGATATTTACCTTCTCGTCTTGAGCAATTTTCTTCCGTTATTTCGAGTCTAGCTGACGAAGAAAACAATGTAAGCCTGTGGTAAAAAATATCGGTTTTTGTTGAAACGTTTTTGCTTTTAATGCAGAGACACTCGCTCCTGCATTGCAAACCGATCATTTAATATTTATATTTATTACGCTTTGTTTCTGGTAATCGAGGCAGATAAAATAAGTTAGCCTCCGAAAAATGCCTTTAGTTTTCAACAAAATGAAGACGAATGAAATTTTCGTTTCAGTTGGAGCTTATCTCGGTTGACTGTCTCATATCCGATTTTCACGCTCATGCTAAACGGACGCCCGTATGTTTTTCTCTCCGTCGAACAGCAGAACGGTCTCCTGCTAATAATACGGTGCTCGATAGATAATTGACTGTTGTGATCCTACTGAACTTGGCACATAACAGGTAGGTATTCAAGGTCAAGATCAACTTGATTTCGGTTGGTACGTACCTGATGATTTGCTTGTTGAAAACGCCGCTTGAGAGCTACGTTTGATAGAATACCGCCAAGTCTAAGGCGGCTTGAAACTATCTGATGTTATTTCCTTTGAATGCGTAAGTATCCAATATTATCAGAATATTTTAGTGGATCATTAAAGTCAAGATAAGAACGGTGTAAAATATTTTATCGGCGCATTTTCAATCGATGAGTTTTCATTTAATCGTAAACGACTTCTAACGACGTTGTCGGCTAATCTGTCTCACGTATCGTTAGGACTATCTTCTAGGCTAATAGCGCTAATAATATGCCTATGCATACCTAGGATAAGCATTGAGTTGAGGATCTTCAGCTACCTATCCGAGATGAGTGTTGGCAAATACTTGATCCAACAGATAAAAAACATTGGATTAGAAGAAGCTAATTTTCAATACATTCCTTATGATGAAGCTAAGGGTACTAGTAATTTACGTTTCTGCTCATTATTGGTCTATGTGCCCTTCTTAAAAAATAATTGAACATAATTGTATATTCAACTATTCTTCCAAAGTAGCTTTACTGTAAGGCTTTTATCAATGGTGTATTGTGATGGTGCAGAAAATGGTGTAAATGCTGTGTTAAGCCGTTTGAGTGAGAAACTTCGAAAACAATGGGAACTATATTACGTGGCGGAAATTGTGGATGTTTATTCTTTCGACAGCGTATTAAACTCGTTTCATACCACAAACAACAATTTTATTATTAAGGACAATATTTTGCACCAATCAAAAGAATCATCGTTCATATGGAATCTCGGTCTAGAGAACAAACTAAGAATCTCAATGGTTTCGTTCTCCAACAATTGCGCTCAACCTTTTCGATGTCTCAAACATTGAATCGCAATAATCTTCGATTTTGAGAATGGAACTTAGGACGTGAGAGGTAAACACGAAAGAAAACAGTTGGTTTTCCTTCCAACGGCTGCTTGTTATCCGGTTTTCCCTATTGCTTCCGCTTCTTCAGCTGTTGAAATCGATCATGCCATTTCCACTGGTTGAGCAAACGTTTTGCCATTCGTTAGTCCGCATGTAAAATTGAGAGTTCTCCAATTCGTCACGGTCGACATTAGAGGGGACGTTTCTATCAGACTGGCACGACACTCGTCTGCATTCGAAAGGCAATCTCCAGACCACCTCGATAGTAGTCCAATATCCATGCTAATACACTGTCTGGAACCTGAGTGTCGTACTACGTGAGTTCGACCTATCCGAATGAACGGCAACGGAGATGGGGATGTTCACAGGGTTGACATCTGATTGATGGATGGACGGGTGCGAGCCGAGTTGAAGTAAAGCAAGCTAAGAGACGAGGCGAATCCCCGTTCGTACCTTCATGAATCACTGTACCCAGCGTAAAGTAGACACGTGAGAGTCCCTAATGCACCTACTCGTTTGGAAAGACGTTAAAATTTCACTTTACAATCTTACGATGTTTGCCGTCTTTTCGAATTAAGTATTCCAGATCTGACCTTATTTTTCACCACCTTAGTATGTTTCGTGTGTGTGCGTTTTTGTTTGTTTTTCAGAGTAGTATTAAGGAGAATCAGTTCTCGTTTATGGTTTATGGAATTGATGAAGCTTAAGCAGCAGAAGAGCTGATGAAAACGACAATCTGTGCCTTCAGAAGCTATAAAAGACCAGGATTTATATTCATCGTATGATAGTACCTTCGTCCGAAAAGCCATCTGAAAAACAGAAATGATGAAAAAATCTGAGTCATCACTTTCCAGTATTTGACTAGAATAAGAGAGGCGCGTTTCACCAGCGCCGTTCAGTCTTTTAATAGAATCTTGTTTTATTTTTTTTTCACTTCTCATTTAACCGTCGATTTTCATCAAGTTCGAAACGAATTGTCTTTTACAGATTACTTCGAGCCAGCTCTGTTAAACGACAATCCGAGCGTGGCGAAAATACGATCTGCCGATAACAAATGACCGGTAGATTCCTAGAACGTTGGCATCAACTCGTCCGTGCCTTGGTACGTGGCGGTACCAAGGCCTTGAGGATTTCCCTGAGCAGTCATTACCTATGGGTTGTCTAGTCATTCACATTTCGCTGTTTTGCGAACTTGACTGTTAAACTACTCTGTGTTTGAATAGTGGTAGCCGACGATACATCATTGTTTGCAATCAATAAATTATTTTTCTTTTCCTCGTCGTCGCATTTTTCGATGTTCATGGGGAGAAAATCCAGGCGTCTCATTCTCCGATTCTTTATTTGCTGGCCGAGCACTTTCACCCATTCGGGCATCCTCAGGGTGACGTGGAGCCATAGGGTCCACTGCCTATATCTAGCCTGTATATAAATAATTTATAAGAAAATGTTGAGTAAAATGATATTGCACCGTACTAGAGTACTAAATGAAATGTTATTTTCATTTCCGTTTGTCCGTTTTGTTAGCGCTAAGACTTACTATTCGAGGGCTACTAATATGTGGTTGTTTATATATTTTTTTAGTCCAGAAATGAAGATTGATGTTCACATTTTAAACTATCGAGAGAAAAACCTGATTTGATCAAGGCTCATCGGTTAAAATACCTTCATTATAGAGTCTCATATTCGTATACATTTTTTTCAAGAGTATAATTAACTTTTTCACAAGTTTAGCACTTTTTCTAGCAACTATCCATCGGGGCTTTGATAAACCTCGCTGGGGTTCAATGTGCTTAATATTATAAAATTAGTATAACTATTATGTATTTCCCCTTACAACTTTTTTCTTTCCTTGCAAAAACTGATTGATTTTTTCCTAGCGAATTTGCTTTTGATCGCTAGTCCCTGAAAAGAGAAATAACAGCCTTCTGGGTATTTCCTTTGCTCGGCGATTACATGACTGTGATCGTACAAATGGTGGAGCAAGGTCATAGGCGAAAACCCTTTTCCAGTATCACAGATGAGATGCTTAATAACATACATTACGACAATCGCGAACCGTGCCCACCGCTGAGACCAGTGTGAAACAGTGAGTATAGAAGTTAATACTTCTATACTCACTGGTGTGAAATCGGGTGACGTTGTGACGAACCACAATCGCAAATGTTTTCGCTACCGATGGATGAAGACGAGGAGACAAGAATTACTTCCATTTGAAAAGATTTATATTTTCAACTTTTTCACAGGTGTTTTATTTCACGAATGGATGCATTTCCTCTTTTGCAACCTCACTAATTACTATGTTTACTTACGAATATTCAATTCTACCGTAGAGTTAAGCGTTCGTTCCTAATCTCATCCTTTCTGGAATCTCCGTTGTTAGAAAAGTTGTTTGCGACAGAGACCGATTCTATTTCGTATCTTCATTCTTCTGTTGGTGTTGGGGATAAAAAAAAACTCCACTGGAACGCTTATCATTTATTTCATTCCTCGGACGTCTTCGTTGGCTTCTTCAACTCAATCTATGTAACAGGCCTCCCCCTTTTCATTCCCTGTATCAGCGGCAGCATTCCCTTGTCAGATATATTCAAAAATGGAAGTGATACATTTTTTATAGCAGAAAAGCCATCCGCTATTAATAAAATATGCGAGCGAATATCACTGGTTGGGTTGATTAGTATACTTAGATTTAGGATTGAGCTGAAGAAGCCAAAAACACTTGACGAAACGACCGAGGTATGAAGTAAATTATTAGCTTTCTGGTGGAGCTTTTTGGACCTACCCACACAACACCTACAGAAGGGCTCGTGCTCGAGTTTTACGCATGTCCTTATTTTAGATGAAAATTTTCACCTAAAATTTATATACGATATCGGTATTGTCAATCTAATCGAAAAAGACGCCGAGTAGTTCCACAAATGATTTTTCTGACTTTTTAAAACATTTTTTCGCCGAAACTTTCATGCTCGATTACTAGAAACTAGCTTTTGAGGTCGGTTATTTTTTTGCCGTTTAATAATTCGTTAGTATTCTGTATCCAGTTCATTAACGCGTTAATTAGGATATAACGAAATGGGTAAATTAAGAGAAAACTTATCGGTTTTCGGTTTTCCACGGTTTTTATAGACAGTTTATCCAACTTTTCTACTAGGTTCGCTAATTTATCATATTATACAAAATATTAACTGCGATTTGATTACTAAAACTACCTAAAAACCATTAAAAACATCTTAGTGTATTCAAACATACGATCGTACTCAGCGATTTGTTTTTTACATTATCCTAACATCAAAACTCGACTGATAGTAACTCTCCGTTTTCCGTCGACGAGCTCTTTGAGTTGAAGCCTGTAAAGATGACGTCCTACCTTCATTACTAAGGCCCAATCGCGAGTCTGCCGTGGCTCCTGACATAACGGTACTGCCCTCACGCCCTTCTCGAAACGGATTCATTCCTGTACCTACCACCAGCCAATCCTCGTCTGTCCTATTAAAATAAGCGCCATTGACGTCATCGCCGGTCCTCTTCCATCAGTTAATCGCTGAATGGGATGATACGTTTTCGAACAATTCAACAATCGTAATTTTGATTATTTTTACTTTTTTAAATTATCTAGTTGGAAATTAAATTATTACCACCTAACGGCACAGCTGCAGAGAGTGTTTGACAACCAGTTCAACGAGTATGGAACGATTTTTTGTAGTTCCAGAAAGTTTCAAATCATAAAATTTTGCCGAATTTCTCAAAATCTTGGAAATTCCACATGGAAGCTGCGATAATTTGAGAACAATAAAAGCTTTCAACCCTATTATGGTCTCATTCGATTCAGCGTCCAAAAACCTATGTAAGTCGATACCAAGCATAAAAACAAAATTGGAAAATACGAATTCCCCGCCCTCTTAAACCCCCAAAAAAACATTAAAATGGAGGTAGCGATTTGAGAGCCATTGTCAGGCCAAGAATAATTTTAGGTGAAAATTTCAAGTATGTAGCTTTTGCAGTTTCGTCAGAAAAATATTGACGGTGGACGACGGAGGGCCAAAATTTTTCGTGAACGGTTAGGTACTAATCTTTATAATACAAAAATTAAACAGTAAACTAAAACGTCGATTTCTCAATTCAACTTTCAATTACTGAGCTGGGACAGTTCCGTGAGTCAATAAACGAGGGCTTATAAATCGACGGACCTCTCTTTTTCCATTTAACCAAAGTCCACTTTTGAGGGAATTTTTACTCGAAATTATAAGCTTTGTAGACAGTTTCAATCCTCCAAACAAGCGGATGTCACCAATAGTATGAATCGCGTGCGTCACGCTATTTCTACAAATTGAGACAGGAGATGCATTCAGCTACGGAATAACTATGATCACTTGAGGAAAATTCTCGTCACTGAATATCTACCTACCTACTTTTTTGGTGAAGTAGAGTAATATTTTACTCTACGATTCGCTCTACACGCGGTATAGGTTGCGCGAGGCTGGCGCACAACAAAATTCTGAATAAATTATTTATACTTAGCTCATGCTTTAAAAAAAAATGTTTCACAAGAGAATAAATTTGCAGGCACTCGATTATACTTCTTCAGTTGACAAAGCGTCGTCATTACGGAAGTGATGTCAGATATGTGACTATGCATTTTTACGTACACAGGATACAATAGACCTAGATCGGACAATGTATATTATCCTAGTGAATCCAAGGTCTCTTACGAAGTACGGCGACAAAAACAATTTATTTTCAAAGCCTCGTCAAAAAGATTTCAAATCTTATCAGATGAAATTAATTCTCATCTGAACAGCGCGAAAGAAGATTTTTATTTATTTTTAAACACTATTTTGCAACAAGTAAAGCGTGCACATTTTTATTCAAGTCCTTGAACAATAATTGCCTTACATCTTGTCTGATTCTCAATGCACGTTTTCACGAACGGTTTTGCAGTTCTCGATGTTAATCTTCTAGTTATGAGGCAATATCGGTTAAATTATTATTCAACTTGATTCCTCCTTTATATGGTAATCACATGAAACGTAAAACCTGATTATTGCTTTTCAAAAATAATTATAAAATCATAATTTATTGCGTTGCTTTTGCAATAATTTGACACATCCTTTCTCTCCTCGACTCGACGGGGAACTTACAAAACTACAATACTGGTAGGTAAAATTAATAGTTCATATGGATTGTGCTGGTCACCCCTCCTCTAATCATGGTTTTTTATTTTATGTTTGCTTTTTCGCCCGGTGCCATTCGAACTGTTTGCGTTGTTCTATTACACATCTTATCACACTCAATAATAAGATTTGATTTCTAAATTTTCATCTTGCAGAAATCATGAGCAAAGCCTGCAGTAAATTAAAAATTCAAAATCCTCCATTGAACCTCGAAAACTGAGGCTTAGAAGACATTGCGATTTGTGAAAACCGATTAAATCCGTCGATTGCCAACCGAAGTCAATGTTATGTCATTTTGGACTGTCGAATGAAGTGATCACGTACGTGGTTACCTTCATCACGATTGCGCTCTTTCATTTTACGTCTACGAGTCAATCTCGGATTTCTCATCGTATTGAATACCCCTGCAATCCATCTAATCAATGCTTGCATTAACCTCGTGCACTATAATCGTCTATTCCATCGAATGCGTGTTTCCATTAGGAACAAGTTGGCTTCACGCGATTGATGGGTGATTTCGAGCACTAAAATTCAACTCTTACGAAAGTTTTCGGATTTGGAGTTGCGACAGAGGTTGGAGTAAGGTTTGTAAATTAAATTCGAAAAATTTCAAGTTCAGCAGGTATTCTTTCAGATAGCCACTGGCTTAGAGACAAATAGTGGCTTTGAATGAGAAGATAATGAATTTTTGAGGAATTTGAAGGTTCATAACGTATTATCCTGTAAAACAAGGAAGTATTTAGTAATGTGGGGAAGGGAAGAAGAGAATTATAATATCTTTCTCGTCTTATCATCGCATTGATTTTTGTAATAGGCGAAATGTGCTTCGATTTTTTTTGGATAGCCCCTGGGCAATGAAAATTTGGAGTATAAGACACTTGGTTTTCTCCATCAACACATTGATTTAGGAATTAAAATATGGCTGGTAAGGATTTTGCTCCCGACCCGAACAATAAACCCTTTTTCTTGTTTCGTTGCGATTAACAGAACAGGCCGTGGATCAGAAATTCACAACAATCGAATAGTAAAATTGCAGTATAACGGGTGTAGCAAGAACCTTTATTCCCTGGAACGGAATTCCCATTGATCTGCAAGGAATTGGAACTGTTTTCTTGAATTCAACTGATTGACAACACTGATTATGACTGATTTCTGGATTTCGTGTCCTGATCATAATTTTTGAAATTGAGCACGAAGGGCTTCAATGACAAAAATCGTTTTGGGCTTGTTAAAATCCGAATGAAAACTTCATCCTAGCTGTAGTGTCGGCTCCGGAAACTTGACCAAAAAACTATCCTCAGTTGTCAACGCCCCTATAGCAACTGTTGCTAAGGAAGACTGCAAGAAAAGCGAATAATTCGTAAACGAACCAACGTAATTATACTTAAGTAATAGATTTAGTAATCTACAAGTTTTCAAAGCCGTTCCTTTTCTCTTCACATCCTTATGAAATCACTCCTCGTTCTAGAGATATGCGGCAAAACCCGGCGGAAATCCACTCTATCATCGCCATCAAATATCAATAAAATCAACTTCTTCTATACAAAGGAGCGGTGCGGTGAAAAATCAAAGTAGCCTGAAGTCTGCAACGGGTTTCAATGAACAACCGCGAAAAATTTCAGCATCATGCTAGCAATAGTTTGTTCGTATCAAACAGAGAAACATCTTTTGCCTTTTATAAAATAAGGCAAGTCGACGACTTCTTAATTTGTGATCGCAATTAAAGACGAAGTATGAAAATATGTTTACTGAAATGAACCGTCGAAGTTGGCTGACCGTGTTTTACATTACGCCGGTACCGGGTTTCTGGTTGTCCGGTGTGAATGTGGGTTGGACGGGTTATACTGAAGGAAGGGAAGGGCAAACGACTCGTCGCGGACACTTGTTGATTCTACGGCAGAAGATCTCCGCCCCCACCCATGTCACTTTTCCAACTCTGCCCCAGTAGATGAATTGCGCGAACGTTTGTCTTTCTATCTTAGATGTTTTGATTTGTCTGTTTCAATTAATCAATCAATTAACGCAAACGAGGGGGTAGATAAGCGGACGTTTTCTTCGTTCAGATAATCCCTTGCGCTCGAACCTAGAAGTGAGAGTTTTCTGATTTGGTAGTATTGGCATTGTTAACATCAATTATAGGGGAAGGTGACCTAATATGAGATACTTTTTCTTGGAAAGCTCAAGATGCCACTAGAATGCGGTTTCAAAATGTCACTGGTGCATTGATTTGCTCATTAGTAATCACTATTTGAAAATATATATTCAAATTTCCGTTAATTTCAGTTCTATCGCTCGAATAAATCATTTTACTAAAAAACCCATGTTTACCAGTTGGGACACCATGTAGCCCAATATGAGATACCAAATGTTCCTAATATGAGACTGTCTCGTAATAGGGTCAGCTTTCATCAAATTTTAAAAAACATGAGATATTTGTAACAAAAAAGTATTTATTGAAAAAATGAAAAAAATACTCGACTTTTACAAAACGCAGGCGCCAATAAGGCTGAAGAATCACCTAGAAATAGTTAGGTACCTACTTCTTAATCACAGAAAAATGAAGTCTCTTTTGAACAATAACTCAGTCTTAAAAGAAATTGAGGTAACTTGGTGGCCAATAAGGCTGAGAACCACCTATGCAAGAAAATAGGAACATAGCTTATTCTGAATCACAACAATTACAAAGGTACCTATCGTCCTTGAAAAAAGCTTTGGAATTGACCAGAACGAACAAAATGACTGCAAAGATTTCTTTAACTAAGTTTGGAAACAAAAATTGCACAAAAACACTGAATTTTTTATTTCACCTCAATCTTCGTGAGACCAGCGGTAACACTGCCGACATTTCGCCCATTTCTCACCATGAGTGTCCTCCGAAAATTTGGAGGTGCAGAACATGCACTCAACGTCGTCTTCATCGCTATCCATATCGTCGTCTGTGTCCATGAGTGGAGCCTCTTCATCATCGCATGTCTCTTCATCACTTGACAACTCTGTTCTGTTCTTCTTCTTCGTCTTGACAGCTGTGGTTTTCCTGTTGCCTTTGGGTTTGGCTGTTTTTTTGTTTGTTTTTTCCTTTGCTTTTTGCTCCCGTTCGAGTTTTCTTTTCAATTTCTGGTTCTTTATTTTTTCTCTTTCTTTCAGCTGGCGTTTGTATGGAGAGGAGGTTAGGAGAACTGTTGACCCAGATCGGGAGGACGATGGTGCCAAAGTTGCCCTTGGAGGCAATGGGCTTATGTCAGCAGGTAGCACTAGCGAGCCCATCAAGGTGGAAGTGGAACATCCAGGTATTGATGCAGGCAGCCCAGGTGAAGTAGATGAAGAATTAGAGGTTGCTGACTAGAGGACGCTTTCCTTGCAGAAGCCCTTGGCTCTGGCTGACGACAAACCCTCTGGCGTTCTCAACGAAAGTCTGGGGTTTCTCTTCAAAAACCCACGCAACCACTTCCGCCCTGCTTCCTTTTTCTCCTTGCTGAATGGATTAGGTAGCCCATTTTGCAGAGTTAATTGAAAAGCCATGTTTCTTATGTCTGAGCAACGAAGGCCATAAAATCTGTCAGCCATCTGGAGACAATATATGCTTAGTTCTTCTTCGAGCACAGGGCTCAAGGTTTGTCTCCTACCCATTCTCACCCCAAACAATTCCTCTGGAGACCGACCATCCTTGACATACCGCTCCAATGTCCCTTTGGGTACGCCGTACTCTTTCGAAGCCTTCAAGTAGCCGATTCTTTTTTCTTTAACAGCTTCAACAGCATTCTTCATGGCTTCCTTGTCCCATTTTTTTCTGTTGGAAGGAGCCATCGTAACATTGAATCTGAAACACAGGAGAAGAAAACAAAAATACTCATAGTTGTTCCTAATATGAGATACCCAGCTCAACAAGGAGCCTAATATGAGATATCTTGTATTAGGCAACCTGCTCCATCTCTATTTAGGCATTCTGCGATTGATGGATGAGAAAAATTGCCAAAACCATAAAAAGTGGGCAATAGGAAAAACTTCACATATGAATGGAAACTAGATGTCACAAGGAACATTTTCCCCTAGCTAATTTTCAAAAATTCGCTTACCTGATGGCTTGTAGGTCGTTTTGCAGATGGAGCAAAAAACGTTTGATGACTAGGTGGAAGCCATATTGCATCACTGACCAGCGTAGGGTTGTGGAAGTGGTGTCATTCGCCTCTCACCCACTCAAGGGCACCTCTAGGATTAGGTTTACAACAAAGTTGCTAGAGAGCTGCACCATACAGAGACTACACAGAGCTATCTCATATTAGGGACCTATCTCATATTAGGTCACCTTCCCCTACAAAAAAAAAAAAAAAAAAAAATCAAGTATTGTTCTATTTATTCTAGCAGTGTGATTAATATTGTAGTGACCTCAGGTTTGTATTCATGAAATGTTTTGGATATATTTCACGAGTTGCAACGAACTCATCGCGTTTCCATCTTCATCCATTGCTGTCACAGTAAGGAGGGAAAAATTATGTAATAGCATTCAAATGTTACACCAATTAGCCTGTGTAGAACGACGTCGTTTACAGACGGCGACGAGGTGGCATAAAGCGTCCAAGTTCAAACGGTACAACCCAGCGACAAAAGAAGGTTGATGATGTCGCTAGCTTTCGAACAAAAGCCGGCAAGATTGCTTCGCAGAATTCGGTGGGCTTTACCTGGCGAAAGTCGTAATAAACGGTCCAGTCCATAACGAGCGAAGGAGAATAATGGATGAGAGATGCCTCTGAATGGCTGAAAAATAATTCATTGCCTATCTCAATAAATATAGCGTTTTTTGCACAGAATTCTAGCCATATTGAATAACTGTAATTGTAATTGAAATATAGTTCCCCAAGCAGTTTTTAATAAGTATTTTTGAAGTTTTAATCCAATCATAGGTTTGATGACGATGCTGGTATAATAAACAATTCCAACATAAATATACAATAGCAAACACATACATTTCGTTTCGCTACTCTATCGGCCATTACAAACTGGAACATGTAGATCTTTTGTTTGAAGAGTATTGTTAAGTAATGTCCACATTGCGGACCTCTTCCCATAATCTTCCTCTCCAAGACGATGAGTTATAGAACGGAATATCCTACGAATAAAGCGATCTGTTGATTGTGGAATTAAGATGGTGAAGGGAAGAAGGGATCATTCGTCCCTCGGGATCAAGTTTGAGATATTGATTTTGGCTTATTTGCCTTTATTGTATGTATAAGAAGGTTCTCTAAGCTGACGTAATCCGAAAAGTTACAAGGCACTTGCCTCAGTTGCGGGGGAGAAAGCTGGATCGCAAACGTGCGTCAAACATTATTCAATTGATGTACAGAACCAAACCCAGCTCAATTGACTTTTATCTTGCCTCTCGTGTGTCTCCGGGTTTGCGTTTTTTCTAAAAAATACCAACTTCAACCGTTTCGAGAAAAAACTGTTCAGGTTCAAGGCTCGTTATTCGGCAAATTTTTTCTAGCGAACGCTAAAAAGCTTCACGTCTTTCAGCAGCTGCCAAAATCCAATGAATTATTCTCTTTGAAGGCACAGTTGTCTAAATTTAGCGTTCACTGCAGGATTGGAAGTTATTAAGTTGTCTTCCTTAATACATTTATTCCCCGACGTGCAACTGACGACGATTTAGATAGCGGCGCTACCGCTAGATTCGTTTGCGTAATGTCAGATGACTGCTTGGGTTGCCACTTTATAAGCCCACAGTAAGTTACTCCTAGCGAATATACCCAATCCAATGAGTAATAGAACGATTGCGGTTTTCCTGTGAGAGGGGCTCGCGAATCATGGCGTGCTTTGAGTGAAATTATATTGGCTGATATTTGAGGTCATTGAGGTAATAATGTACTAACTTGAATCAGCTCGACTAAATCACATCATCCGAAGAAGCATAGTTGGTTTACTAGTTCAGAGCTCGTAAGTCGAGCCGAATGAATCAAGAGACGTGGAAAGAATATATAACCTGTTATTTCGAGAAGTTGGACGGCTTTCATTTGTCACTTGACTTTAGAGAACCACTAAACGACTCATTTTCCATATCTATCGTCCGAGTACCACCTTGAAACCCTTCTTGGAGTAACTTCGGGTAAGTCCTAATAAAGGCCGATTCGTTCACATGGCCGCCTGTTTAACGTAATAACCTCAATTTCAAGAGGAGACAGCTGGCCATACACTCTCGCTTTTCTCCATGAAAATCGGGGCAAGGGATAATTTCCTTTCAAAGATAATTTTGTTTGTAAATGCCATGAAAATAGGGAAACGAATTAGCAAAGGATTCGCGGAAGACTGCTTTTAACCAGTAAGTTTAGATTGAATGACGTTGAATGTTTTATTGAACGTTTTTCCAGATACACGAAAGTTTTTTACTCTCAAAAGATGACACGACGCACCATACCTTCCAAAATCATCTCATCTGGCCATACCCTCAATTTTGAACAAAGTTATTCCTTCTTATTTCATCCCTTGTCGAATCCTCTCCAGTATTCCCCTCCCGCTCGGCGTGCCACGATTTCTCTAAGGAAATCAAAAACCTTTTTTCACCACACTTTTCCGGCCGCTTGACGGTTTCCTCTCAAGTTTCCCCGAGCCGTTATTTCCGAGGGAAAGAACAACCGAGTTTTGCCAGCAATTTTTGCATGACTTTTTTTTTAAATATTTTTTTCATCGGGAGAGATCCAAAGGTATTGAGAGCGAACATGTTTAACTTCATGTTTGATTCAATCGCATAGATGTTGACTTATTTATTGAAATTCGAATGTTCAACGATTTCTTTTAAGCAATCGAAAATTCCTATCATTGATCATTGTAAGATACATCAGTCCAAATGATTTCAATTTTTTATTTTTTGTTTCCACGGTCGAGCGAATAATGCGAAATGACCGCTTTCCAAAATCGGGAAGGCATCGGCCGATGAACGCTACGTCACTGATCATCTGATTATCAAATCGCGTTATCTCTGAGCAATTTTTCAAAAGTACGTTAGAAATACTTTCTTCTGAAAACCCTTCTCATCACAGGGGAAATCTCAATTTGTTCACGTTGACTGACCTTATCTACTGTTTACCAATCCGTCGAGGTCGAATATTCCGCCATAATGCTAATTACAGATTATAACAAAACGACTGTTCTGGAGGAAAACGAAAAACCGCACGTAGACGTTACAATATTAGCGATTTCAAGCGATTTTCGTCGAAGGGTCCTCCTCTCTCGACGTGGCCACCTTTTCCCACCTTTCCACAAGACAGAGGATCCTTCTCTTCGGCCTCAGTCGCGCTCGAGCCGTCTCTCCTCGAGGATCTGGCTATTCGGCATTTTTGTACTACCAATAGTGGTATTTATCACCCAAATAATTTCAACTGCGACTTTAATTTGTTATAGAATTGTTCGGAACCAGCGTGAATACGGGAACGTTTCATCGGCGGCGCGGAGACGATTTATCCCCGACTATTTTCGGAATGTGTCAGTGATGTGTTAGTGAACGTAGAGAATAGTGTGACAACCTCACCAACATGCCGTCATTGCGGCTGCTACCTATCACCGTAGTAGCGTCTTTCTTCTTAATAACAGGTAAATTTTTTTCGGAGATTATTTACTCATTTTACAAATTATTTCAATTGTACAATATTGTATTGAATCGTTTAAAAAAAAGACACTAGACCCAATGCAACCTATCTTACTAAAGCTGTAAGATTTCTTTATCGAGAGAAATACTTTCAATCGAAGCCGGTCTCTTAAAATTCGATTACTCCGGTTGGAAAAAAACTCTAAAAACCGTATCGGCGTATTTTACCCATATTTTTCTTTACATGAACGCATTCTAACAGGTGGCCGTCAGACATTATTGGTAATTGGACGAATTTTTAATTGACAAATCCGTCTCTGGTCGCGGAAAAATCCAGGAACTGCGGTCTCGTTCTATGGCCATTATGCTAGCTGTGTACATCGACAGATAACTGACAAATTTAGGTGCTCAATTGTTACCAACGTATAATTTTGTACCATCGCCAGTGACCTTGGTCCATGACCTAATATAACCCACTTAGCAACTACCCATGGGTTTACCATATTTAGTAAACGTAGCGGCGAATTTATTTAAATACAGTTGTTGGCCTCGTACAATATTTTTTCAATGGGAACAAATCTTATTGAACAAATTTTCACTAAAATGAATCAGGAGTACTATTTTATAATAATAAAATCGGATTTTTGGCCAGGAAACTATAAATTACTCAAGCCGCGAGGTATCGTTAATTTTTATCTCATTCTACTGTAAAGGTTTCTAAAATAATTTAGAACTGTTTCTGATCATTGGTAGCGTATTTATAATACCGAAATTTTCTATGCATCAACTTCGATGGTGGCTATCCTTGATAAATTCTTAAGACACCTCACGTTCGTGATTAAATCGTGAGAGCTGCCTGAACACGCTAACGCTAACCTTATTTTCTCCCAACTCTTTTATCCTCTCAGAATAGAAGCGTTCAACTATCGAAACCATCAGTTTTATTTTGGTTTATTATTCAATAATAAACCATTGTAATCGCCCAAGAAAAAAAATTTTATAACCCCCCCTCAAAATTTGATGTTTTACGTTTCAAGGCATGTAGAATTCGAATATCCAATAAAAAAAATTCTGTCTGTCCGCCGTACGCCGTACGCCGTACGCCGTACGCCGTCAACACTTTTCCGGCCAAACCATAATAGCTAAATTTTTGAAATTTTCACCAAAAATCAATCTCGGTCCTACGACGGCCCAATTCTTGAACCAACTTGCTAGCTCAATTCTAAGGGTATTTTTGGGGGGTTTTGAGGGGGAGAAAATTAATATTTTCCAAGGTTTTTCAGAAAAAGGTGTACGTGGTATCAAATTATATAGATTTTTGGACGCTGAATCGAATGAGACCATTGCCGGGTCGATAGCTTCATTGGTTCTCGAGTTATCGCAGCTTTTGTGCCGAATTTGGGAGATTTTCAGAAATTTGACATGAGGGTATAACTCGAGAGTTCTTGGAGCTATAAAAATCGTTCTATACTCATTGGAATGGTCGTCAAACACTCTCTCCAGCTGTACCGTTAGGCTAAAAATTTAGTTTTTAATTTGGAAATTAAGAAAAATAAAATAGATTAAAATTACAATAGTTGCTACGGAATTTTCCCCGATAGTTACCAATCTGTTTTTCGGTTGAAATGTTCACACATGTTCTGAATAATGACTATCTGAAATGGATAGTCTTCTGAAATTTTATTTGAAGCGAAGGAATAATAAACCACTGTACAATCATTTGCAGCGTTTTTAAACTGCCCTCCAATTTAGAAGTTGTTCAAGAAGTCGAGTCGAGATTCTGCCGAGCTTTGGGTGGGCACCTGTTTGAGCGGGAGGTATTTCGTCCACATTTTTTTCCTTGAGAGTTGTGACGGCTAGCGAGGCTTTTCGTTATTAGACTTTGAACTTAGCCTTCAAAACTTGCTTTTCAAACTTGGAAAACATCGTCTTCTTATTATACATTCTAAAATTTCTTTCAGTCACAATGTGCCACACAATACAACGTGTCGAGTTCGCATTATATTATTATATGTATATTTTTCTCCCAAAACCTTTACGTTGTCCTCCAAAATGATTGAATTGCGTTTCTAGTACATCTTACTATTGGTCTGTTAACTTGTCACTAAAATATTAGCAGAATAAATATGCAATAGAAAGTTCCTTCGCAGTGCCTTGACGGCTGGTTTACATACGAGGTTGAGGTAATTATTTGTGCTCGTAAGAAGAATTTCTCCCTTTGTTTTCCCGCTTTTATCCCCAACTCCCAGCGTAGAAATATTTCCCTTTTATATACTCGGTTGTACTTAAAAGTAATTACCTCAATTATTCGTCGGGAACATCAACTTTGTTTGTAAACAAATTACAATCATTTTCTACATCGCTTGCTTTAATTTCTTTCATTAGCATTATATTAGTATTTCCATGCATTTTTATTATTACTCAAAAATAAAGCTCGAATTGGTTCATAGGGCTTTAGTTTCACGAAGGAAAAAGGTTTTAACCAACCTTGTTCAAGTACTACTCAGCTTTGAAAATTAAAATGTATAATATTGAAATTTTAAATATCGATTCGCGAACATGTCAAGCTCTACACTGTATTTCTCGTCCAATATGATGCTTTAGCCCGTTCGGAGATACCTAGTATGGGCTCTTTAAACCCATATCCATCACATCGCACACAGGAATTTCCCTATGTCTACCAATCCCAATTTTATTATTAGAACTCTTTTCGGCAACAATTCCAATAGTTAAGCTGCAAAAAAGACAATTAGGTTTTTTTCCGATTTTTGCATCCACACGTCAAAAAGATTTGTCTGTGCCGTGTTGTAGGGTTATGCGTATAAATTTAATGCAGATATAAGGGCAAAGTTAGCTTTCTGTAAGCGTATTTCTAGCCTGCCTACATAAGCTTGCAATCTCTACGCGTAGCCTTCGTCACTTAGTAAAATCTCGAGTCGACAGCGAGAAACACGTTCTGTCGGCCGACCATTTCCCACCGGCTTTCTCCCCACGGTCATCCTTTCGGGGCGTTGCTCGCGTCGGTTTTAGCGGCCTCTGATGTAAGGAATTCGCTTCGAGGAGAAAGCGGGGCAGCTCCCTCCAGTCTCAGGTAGGGAAGCCTTCAGGCACTTCAGCCTGCGACCCATCGCCATTTCGCCGCATGGGAAGGATCGAACCTTTTACGATCTCTTTTCTCTTCGCCTTGAAACTCGCAGCTTACACGTAGTTCCCGATCACGTTGCCCGATCAACTCATCTCGGTATAAAAACTGTTCGGAAGGAAACTGTCAATTTTATCTCCAGTTCAAGGATAGATTTTTGAATCGATCGATGTTTTACAGAGGTAACTCCTCTGAGCTTTACGCGGTTGAAACGTTCGCAAATGAATTTGTTTACGGTACAGAAGACCTCACCTGAACGAAATACGCACAGTCATAGGATAAAGTTTGCAAACAAATAAAAATAAAGTTTAAAAAATATACACGTTTTCTGACGGCCAGAAAAAGTATTTTTCGAATCTCGAGTTTTTTGCTTTACAGGCGAAATAAAATGTTGCCTTCATAAGCGAATGTAATTGTAAATCTAACAAAGAATCCGATAAGTATACGATTGATTGAAGAGATGGGCGGAGGGATTGGGATGAAAAAATAGGGTATACTTAAAATTTAAGGCCACCGTCCGAAAAACCTCTATAATTTTGATTTCCGGCCCCAGTTTTTTTTAAAGAAAAAACCGAAAAGTATCGAAAAACTACGTTTTTGGGAAAAGTCGGTTTTCAGGAATTTGGTCCGTTTGTCGCCGTACCCGCTATAATAATCGTTTTTGTGTCTACTAAGTGAATTGCAAAGTTGTAGTCAGCTAATTTCGAAAATTTCTGCTATTTAGGTAAATACGATTACTCTCGCCCCCGCCGAGCCATCCAAAGTCGGGACTAGAAAAATCCGTTCAAAAAATGGTCACAAAAGGAAAAAATGTGTGAGAAGAAAAAATAATATTCGTCTATTAGGTCGAAAGATATGGGAAAATCTTCGATTTTCGATGTAGGTCTTTGATTTTTCTTGGGGGTGAGTTTTACACGTTTTTTAGATTTCCGTAACCACATTTTTCCGCAGTTATTGGCGACTTACTCAAAATACTCTCATTGGAGCTGTAAATTTTACTACAGATATTTGTATATCATTAAATTCTTTAAAAGAAAAAGTGCAAGAATTTGTTCGTTAGTCGATTTTAGTTGGAGCTAGGGGGCTCGAAGTGAAAGTCGGAAAATCGTGGGTATACGATTGATTGACAAACTGGTAAACACCAGTTGACGACTGATTGGTAAACAAATTTTGATCACATAGTCTTAAAATAGAGACAAGCTCCTCGGATGAAAAATCGTATTTTTTCTTATTAAACTTTCATTTTAGTTTCATTGCACTTTGAAATTTGATGACCCGTTTTTCAGCCTGTTTTTCCCGAATAACTTTTGAACCGATTACTTTCACAAAGTTATATTACCCAGGGACAAAAAAGAGCTATCAAAATCCTACAATTTAATATATTTTTTAATAAAGCCATTCGAGCTCGACGAAAATCGAAAACACGTTTTTACTAAAAAATGGAATATAATTATCTCGAAAACAAAAAATAGGGGAAAACAAAAAAAAATATATCACCTAATGTGTGACTTTTATTTTTTAATCGATTCTAAATGAAATGATCTCAACTTGCTTACACAGAACCTATTTCTCCAAAATTCGCCAACGTGACGAAAAAAATTCTGAAATTAAAACTCCAAAAATGAAAATCTAAAAAAATTCAAAAAATATTATTTATTGTTAGAATTTGATTATTGATACGTCTAATTTCCTGTAAGAATGAGTAATAAAATAATATTGAACAGTACTGTAAGTATTTGCATCGAATTTTCAAAGTTGAAAAACATCTAATTGTGTAGTTCTGAAATGAGTAAAAACTGATAGTTGTCGTCAAATTTCCGTCGTTTTGACGTCAAATTCAAATTCATCGTTCAATTTCCCACAAATATAGCTTTCAAAAACGCTTAAAAACAAAAGTTTAATTTTTCACCTCTACCGATGCCACTGGAGCTCGAAGTTCCGGCCGGTGAAAAACTCGATTTACGGAAAATAATTTCTGTGGCGCTGTTCAACTTTTTTTCACCAAATTTTTTGCTATTTACGTGTGTAAGGTGTTCGAATGAAGACTCCTGCATAACAAAACAATTAATTCACATACATTTTGACGCCGAAAATCACGGTTAAAGTCCCATTTTCAAGCTTTCAAAAACTGATTTTTTTGGACCAGTTGCAAATTTTTTCGAGAAATAAAAAAATGGCACAAAAATACATCATGGTAAGACACAACTTTCCTAAAAATTTCAGATTTTTATCTGTATTGAGAGAGGAGTAAAAAATCGTTAACTCTTCGGTTGAAAAAATCGCAGGGATACCCCTTGGATATTTCGCGAAAAATTTTTTGAAATAGATTTCGCTCAAATTTGGCATAATGATAGTTGATGATGTGTATATCAATGATATTTGGTTTATTCTTTGTTTCTTTCGCACTAAATAGATCGAATTGTTAAATTGCAGTCTAACGGCATTCTCGGAACGCTATTCCGTTGACGGATCAGTTTTGCTCTGTCTTCCCGAATTCATCAGCAGTCCATCAACAGGTTCAATGTGTCGTGATTCACGACCTCATGATACATAGTTTGAAGATGTCCAGAACTTTATGCGAATTTATGTTATTCTGAAAATAAATTTCCCTCAAAGCAGTAACCAATTGACCCTTTACAGACGGTAATAGGGTTTGATAGATTCCTCTTTATGAGCCTCGGACTCGTGCCAAAAGGAGGATGAGTAATTATTGCGAGGTGAACGATCTTCCCCAAGTACGTTTGTTTGGATTACGTCACTCGCGATGAAATTGACTTACTGCGTGATTTTAAATAATAAAGTTTTATGACCCTGTTTTTTAACGTTTTTTTGCATGTTTTTCGCGAATAACTTTTGAACCGACCACTTTTACATAGGTATATTACTCAGAGCCGAGAAAGAGCTATGCTATCGAAATCCTACAATTTGGTGTATTTAATTATATTTTTATGTTATGTCCCCGCGGAGCTATTCGCGCTTGAAGAAAAATCAAAACACGTTTTTTGACATAAAGTGGAATATATCTCGAGAACTATCAAATAGGCTAGCCATTTTCTTATTTTTTATGGATTCTACATTAAATTTCCTACATTTTATTCCACAGCACCTAATCTGTCCCATTTCGGGAACTTGACGAAAAAAATCCCAAAGTTGAAACTTCTAAAGTATGAAAATCGTAAAAAATTCAAAAAATATCATCAATTGTTTGAATTCGATTATTTTCACTTTAAATTCGAATTCTACGTCTAATTTCCTGCAAGAATCATTAATTAATCAAATTTGAACAGTACTGTAAGTATTTGCAACGGATTTTCAAAGTTGAAAAACGTAGGAGTGGTATTGAACCTGGAAAAACTGACAGTTGTCATGAAATTTCCGCCGTTTTGACGTCATATTCGGATTCAGCATTAAATTTCCTATAAGAATAGCTTTCAAAATCGCTTTAAAACGAAAATTTAATTTTTCACTATTACCGATGCCAGCGGAGCTCGGAATTTCGGCCGGCAAAAACTCGATTTACGGAAAATAATTTCTCTGGCTCTGTTTAAACTTTTTTCACCAAATTTTTTGCTATGTACGTGTGTAAGGGGTTCAAATGAAGACTCCTGCATAATAAAACAATTGATTATCGTAAATTTTGACCCCGAAAATCACGGTTAAAGTCCAATTTTTGAGCTTTCAAAAACCGATTTTTTTGGACCACTTGCAGATTTTTCCGAGAAATAAAAAAAATCACAAAAATACATCTTGGTAAGACACAACTTTCCTAAAAATTTCAGATTTTTATCTGTCTTGAGAGAGGAGTAAAAAATCGTTAACTGTTCGGTTGAAAAAAATCGCAGGGGTACCCCTTGGATTTTTCGCGAAAACTTCTTTGTTATGGATTTCGCTCATTTTCAGCATAATGATAGTTGATGATGTGTATATCAATAATATATGGTTCATTCTTTGTTTCTTTCGCACTAAATAGATGAAAATAACGTTTAAAGATGAAAAATGTGATTTTTTCGTGTACAGTCCACTATTATTGTAGAATAACGCAAAAACGGTTGAAAAATGGATAGGTACATTACATGGGGAAAATGTAGACAGTTAAATTACCTATATTTTGGTATATTCAAACATCTAAATTGACGACTTTTTGTTTGATTTATCCACGGTGCAAGTTACAAATCTTGGAAAACTTATAAGTTGTATGTCGACCAAAGAAGAAGAGTCTAACAAAGAATCCGATTTTGAGTTGAAAAAATGCCTAAACGTCGGATTCTAACTATTAACTAATAGTTAGAAAACGACTATCCAATAGTCCTAATAGTGAAATCCTATGGAAATGAAAATTTAAAGTGATATTTATTAACCATTAAATCATAATATTAAACCATTTTCAGCTTATGACGATAAACGGTTTACCGTTTCGTTCAAACGCTTTTAACTCCTTAACAAAGCAATTTCCCCTCATTTGTTGTCCGTGGGATTTGGTGATTTTTTTAATGCGAATTTCCACTTTTCACTCGACGTTTCGCAGATGATGGGAATCTCTCTGGAGAAAGAAGAGATGAATAAATTATTTTTGCGAGATCCAATGGCGATGGAAAAAGATTTCCAATTCCTCAACTCGCAGACTTGAAGGACGGAAAAGATTTCTGAAGGATTTAAGGGCTCAGAATTGAAGTCTTACCGCGCTCAGATCGTCCCCGAAGACGGGCTTACATTTGGAATCAATTTGAAGCCCCGCTCGCTTGAATTCTATTGAATTGAGAAGAAAAATCTTTTTCATACCCTGTTTTATCATTTGAAACGATTGTAAATCGGCTGAGAGAGTAGATGACCGCACTTTGAACCGCGTATTGGTCAACCGCAACGTCCTCCGTTGTGGATTATCGTTCGCTATAAAATGCCCATTTTTTTTTATGAAAGGATTTTGATTCTGCATTGATTCTTTTGACTATTTTGGTGTCGACGTTTACGTTTAGCGTGTGATCAAAATAACTAAATTTTTTCAAATTCAGATATCAATTCGCCTTTGAGAATCTCTGAATTTGCCTTGACTGAACTTCATTGTCTCCTTCCAGAAACTTTTCGCGGTATGACGTTTTCGATTCAGCTTCTTCTGAAACACTCAGAAAGTTTTCGACATACCAGAGAAGTTTACCATTTGCCAAGTCGTCTGTTCCATTCAGCATTTACCGGAAACTTTTGCTCGCTTTCCTTTGCCAGTTCTTTCCGCTTATTCGTCTTTCCGCTTACGATTATTTTTTTATTTTCCCTTCTTGTCGATAATTTGACGTTTGTAAAAGAAATCATATGAATGTTAATTTAGCACGGTTGATTTTTCCATCAAGCTCAGCTACTATGAAGGATTTTGAAATATGATTCTTACGATTTTTGAACGTCTAGTTGATATATAAGTAGCAATGAGCGTATCACAGCACATTAAATTGAACACATTAAATTCTTCGAATTATTTGCGTATTAAATTAATTTATAAAGTTATAAAAAATACTTATTATTATAAAAGAATGTACATTTTTCTGAACTCAACTAACTCTTCGTAATATCGATGGAAAATCAATTGTTTCCGTTCAGATTGGTTCTTTTTGGAAGAATAATGGCCGTCGAATATCGGAAGATCGCACATTTATTTTTAGGCGGAAACGTGCAAATGTTTTAGCCTTAATTAATCATTTTAGACGGCCGACAGTGATCTGATTTCCATGCGGTAATTGAAGCTGTGGCAATTAAGAATAACAATTTGCTATACGATCAATTGAAACGTTTTTGCTCTTCCGAATTCCGCTGGCGTATTTTAATTGCAAAACGTCGGTTTCTCGAAAGCTGAATACATTCTAAAGCTGAATTCGGAAGGATCAAACGACAATTATAGTAGGTACCTTTTGTAGTGTGGCTTTCTTCGTTGATTAGTTTGCTTTTCGAATCAGAATAATCTTTTTTATTTCGCCGCATTGTCAATATTGTGTGGTTTTATTGAAGTCTTAAAATCCTAGAAAATTGCTTCGAAAATGCGGAATTATGGAAATGTTGTGAAAATAATCGGACTAATAATCTTTGTTCGTATTCTTAAAAATCTGCTTATGTATCTGTATCGAGGTTATCCACTCGGCTGCATAAAACATTAGATTGACTTCTGCAGTCTTCGACCGTGAACTTGAACTGCCGTACGAAGGGGATTCCCTCCGTGTCTTGATACGATCGGCTGCTCGATGGCCACTCCCTTCCGTACTGCCTTTCCGTTCCGAGGTCGCTCAGGTAACTCACCCATGCACGCATGGCACACATGCTCACGGAGGCTTGCAACGATTGTTATTACTTCCTACGGCTTTGCCCGATTCTAGTAGTCGATTCAGAAGGAAATTGTTTCACGTTGACGTAGAAAGAGGCCAAATTAAATATCGCTCATGTATGAAAACTTTGTTGATAACCGAGAGCGGGGCGACGGGGAAAAATTAATTTTGGGGAAAATATGATGTAGAATGCAGTAGAAAGTCTTGTCTAGAAAAAACTCTCTTAAATGAAAGTTTAATTTTGAGCAGAAATTCAAGCAATGAACTTTCTTATCGAATAGTGGAATTCTTCCAACCCCGCAGCCCTTCCACACCCAGCTAGGTTCCCACAACTTCAGGTTATTTTCTGGCATGTTATAAAATTAAAAACCATTGTGGCCGCTCTAGAATTTTTCAGGCTAATCCCCCCTTCCCGATCGTGGTTTTAATTTTCAATGCATGTAGAGTACAAGTATAAGAAAAGTCTTTCCACCCATAAAAACACTTGACTCACGATATTTTAAATAGTTCCCAGCTCCGCTAGGTACCTCAATTTTAAGGACATTCATTCGGTATTCTAAGACGGGGAGTTCATATTTTCCATAGTTTTCCGGATATGGATGTGTTTTATATTAATTTCAATAGGTTTTTGAACAATGGATGATGACATAAAGTGTTTGGCAGCTTTAATGGTTCTCTTTTCTAGTATTTTCTCTTCAAGTCTAAAAATAATTTCGTTAGATAAGATTCCAAAAACTTAGAACTGCTGAATTTTCCTTTTCTCTCTGTTATTTGCAATAAAATAACTAAGCGGGCTGGATTTTAATAGAACTTTTCGGAACAATAAAATGATAAATCATAGACGAATACAATCTTGGAGAAAATAAGTCTTGGTAACTTCTTTCGAAAAAAAATCAATGGAGTAACATCCCCATTTTCATTGGCTTTCAAATAATTCTACGTAGAATTCCGTAGGTTCCTACTCTTATAGTGGGCGATAACCTCTTTCGTTGCATCATTAGGTACTTGAGATGGGACGACGATGACAGCGGCTCAGATGAGGAAAGAGAAACCGCATCAGGATTACGATGTCTCGGTTGGGTATCTCTTTGATGTCCAACCTAACGGACCACCGGCTTTTCCTCCGTACTTGCTCGCTCAGAAAGGTGACCGAAGGCGGCTACCAGTCGCAAAGGTTCAAGGGTTTGTCTGTCAATAGTTCGAGAGGATCCGTAGAAGGAAACCGCAACAAAGGTTCGGCCACTATTTAGGCGGTTTTCGTTGGCTGTTTGGTGGCTGGATACATTTAATAGGACGTATAACATTTTCTATGGATCAATGGAACGAACAAAGAGCTCAATACCAAAGTGTTGCGTTGGTAATTATTATCTCAAGTAAATGAGATCAGAATAGGTAGAAATTTAGGGTACTTCCGTTTCTTGGGCTTGATACTCGGGAATATATAATCAACGAGAACTGACTGTACTTATGTCAGCTTCGAGTGAGTATAACTCTTTCTTGCTCGTGTTGTGTCCTGTTTCATGCTCCGTAAAATTATTTTTACATCGATTTATGTCTTCCTCTACGACTTATCACAGCGGCGTACTAAAATCAAGAAAATTTCTTCATACTTGATCATTCGTTGACTAAGCCAATCGGATGTTAAGGCTCGTTAAATCTTTATTCCGGCGATAAAAATTAATTACTGAGTAGCATTTAATGTCGGGTAACATTGACGCGAATAACACGAGTTCATCTAAATGATTAACAATGAATATTGAGGTCAAAATCTATTTTCATTTGATTTCATTCATTTTTTTAAAAAGATTCTCCATTTTATGTTTTCAATCATTTTTATTGTACTTTAGCGGCTCATAAAATTTTTTAGGTCCAATAACAATATTCTCCGGCGGGTAGTAAATCTTCCGAGTTGCCTCTTTTTTGAGGTGGTAAAACTGAGAAAATTCATAGCTTTATAGTCTCGTTATGAAATACGATCCAGCTGAGTTTATTAAATACAAAAGGACGAGGAGATTTTTAATTATGAGTATGCGCAGGTTCTATGTGAAAAGTGGCAGAGAGGCGCGTTTTTAGTAGGAGGTTGTGAAATGTAGTTTTTTCTCGACAGATTACTATCGTATTACTAGTATAAAATACAATGTCATGCTAAGCAGCTAAGTATAGTGAAATACAAAGAAACGTAGTTATCTTGAAAATTGAATAGAATGGTAAATTTTTTTTGAAGGATTGTTCTTTTCATTTCTCCCTTGGCAGATTGGTCATATTGCTTTTCATTATTTCTTGTGATCATTTGGATACTTGATTATTGCTGGTAATAATAAATAATTCAGCGGAAGGATAAAAGACCTTGGCGATTCAACATTTTGCTGAAATTATCAAGTGGGAAATATTAAATTGATTCCTATTGACCAAATGATCAATTTTTGTGAAAATAAAATGCTAAGTACTATGAAGTGATGTGTGTGGTTTATAATTCCACATCGCCCAATTAAAACATTCTATGGATGAACAATTGAACATTTTTTGAATTTTGATTCAGGTTCTTTGGTTGTGACAACAGTGTTTACCGAAATAACAATTTTCGTATTCCTCTTAGCTCTGGATTCGACTTTGGAAACGTTGTAATAATTCCATTTACTTTGTCATTTTGTAAACAGTGAAATAAAAATAGAACGATGACGAGAAGCGACGTATCGCAGGCTGATGCATTATGTAACAAAGACAAAGTGTACTTCCGTTGGAACCGACGTGACGGCCTTCGATTAGTCGCTAATCGATATTGAACAAAGCTACTAGTTTCGCAAGTATTGATCACATAGTCTAAGTGATAGTCTAATATAATACTAAAATATTCGAACTCCCGTACGAAGCTCTGATGATCACAGAAATCGGATTATTAATATATTCGTCATCGGGTTCTAGATGATCCAATAAATTCCAGCGAACAGAACTAGCTTAAACTATTCTTACCGAGTCGTTCAATTAAATCGAAGCTTAGGTGCTAATTATTTCTGCGATTCGATGAGATATTTTTAATTAATTCACATTAATTAGCAAGTTATCGGAAAGCTGATGGAAACTAGAGCACCTTGAATACCTTCCGTACTTAGGTCGTTGAAGTATGATAAATCTGCTGATAAGGCAGTCCTAGGTCGCGCAACGTCGAATCTATTCCGTGTTCGGGTACTGGGTGGCACCATTTGTGAACTGGTTTTGTTGTATCGAAGGAGAGGGTCGGCCGAGAGTATCCTTCAAAAGACCTATCGAGCCGAGGCTCTTCTCGAAGTGTTATCGCACTATTGTTCCCCTATAGAAAAAGTGACGTTCTTTCAATAGGCCATGCTGTGTCCTCACTATATTGTGTCCACCGTTTGATGAGAAATTTTTTTAGCATTTTCTATTGGTAGTGTTTATTATGATACATATCTAATGCTAACCGTAAATTGATTCGCAATTTCGCTTGAAAAAGTAGATACTTGGAAGAGTGGGGAAAGGGTTGAAAAAAAGTTTAGTTGCCGAATATAATTTATAAAAAGGAATTATTGCGATTAAATGAAAAAATATCGTGTTAAATAATCTTCTTTTTTCCTTCATTTCTCTCCGACGTGAACGTGTTATCTCAAGAGTAATGGAGATTCGAAGAAAACTATATTCTATAGTTTCGAGAAAAATGAAAAGAGCCTAGAAAAGCTGAATAGTTTTTCTTGTGGGACTAGTTTCATACGCGGACCATCTTGTTGATAATATAAATGGCTTTTCTTCACCCTGGGTCATTTTCGATCCTAGTGGTCATAGTTTTGTCCCTCGAGTGCTTAAGCAAACTTTGAAAACGAGAAGTTACTGAGATTGAAAAATGGCTGCATTTCCCTCTTGGGAGGTGTTGATACCGTACTAGGGGCGGAAGATGAGTTCAGAAATGGCGTAATTTGAATTCGGTACGCGAGTCGCTAAGAGCTTTAGTAGGTTACCTCTCACAGGACCCGTTCCAGGTACAAGAGTAGTTTTTTCCTATTCGGGTACCGAAACTGTTCAGACTTTTGTTGTTAACATTGCGGAGATCTCCCTTGAGATGCGGATGGTGTTATACTTCGAGGAACTAAAGCTCGACATTTTGAACTTGACATGAAACCGTGCGACTAGCTTTGTCTTTTCAACGTCTGTGGTTGATTTTAGATTTATTCGGGTCATCTATATAAATATTTTATTTATCAGTTGTCTACATGTAAAAATTCAATTTATTCTATTCTATTGTTCATTGGCAATCTAAACGAATTGAATTAGTATCCTCAAATTCCGCTTTGATTTTGCGAAACACTCAGATCCAAACGTTTATTCGTAACGGCTGTATTTTTTGATTCCAAGTAACTGGGCGCTGGTCCCATGTGTTTCTAACTCGCTGTTGAGCAGGTCAATTAGACTGAGGATGGACGCGTATGGATGGTAGAGCAGTACCACGGACAGGTGAGCTCACATCCTGTACGAGGTTTGTGACCGCCGGGTCCCGTTCAACTACAAACGCTCCACCAACATTTATCACACAACTTTTATTTTAACCGAAATAAAATGTGAACAAAATACGGAAGTAACTACTTTTTGAACTGATACATCTGCGGTATCTATTGAATCGCAATATTTTTCGTATAATTGTAAAAAGATAATTTTATAGGGACCGAATAAAAAAGTTATAGTAAAAACAACTATGCAAATTTTTTCTAGAATCGACTCCGTTTACAGTAGCTCAAGAGATTGCGTTTTGAACGTGATAAATTCAATTTTAACTCAATCGACAGGCCTACAGGTGTGATCCCACAGATTCCGGCCAATTGCTTCAAGCCGCCGATCGAACAAATCAAATATGGCTTAGTCTCGAATGAAAATCCGCTGAAAAACATGGTGACACTCTGGTAAAAAAGTCGAGACACATCCAATAGGAGTTGACCCCATTTCATATAAATCCTCACCTCGAAGCCCAGTAGCGAAGACAGGAATTGAAAAATTGAGTTCACACAAACGACTCGGTGTTCGAAGTGTTGGCTAGCAATATCGAGATTAAAGCCTATAGGACAATGGGGAGCCGTTTGTTACGGAGTGGACAGTGGCGAACTCTCGACTTTTTACAGACTTCTGATAGAGCAAACCATTGTATGTACGACCACTGCCGCCGCAAAACCCAAGTTTTATCCTAAGGGATGTTTTTCTTCTTCTTTTTTTTTCTCATTCATTTCAGTCCTGACTTGGAAAGCATTGTTTTAGATCTAAAGGATTTCCTTTCGATCGCTATAAATGCAACTATGCTAAGGCCTTTTGGTTTATCATTCATTAATAAACCATTGTAATCGCTCAAGAAATTTTTTTCTAACCCCCCAAAATTTGATGTTTTACGTTTCAACGCATGAAGAATCTGAAAATCCTATGAAAACAATTCTGTCCGCCCGCCATACGCTGTCAACACTTTTCTGAGATAACTATAATAGCTAAATTCTTGAAATTGTCTCCAAAAATCATTCTAGGTCTGAAAACGGCGGAATGAGGGTATTGCTCGCGAATTTCCGGAGCTATAAAAGCCGTTCTATGTCGTCAAACACTCCCCTCAGCTGTACTGTGCAGGTGGATGGTCTTCTTAAATCATAATTGAAGAAAGGCCATACTTTTGAACAATCATTTTTTGCAGCGTTTTTGTTTATTAATCAATGCCCATGCAATATTTCTAAAAAAATCTGCCATAGTTCCCCTTTCTCTCAAATTTGGTGTTTTACGTTGCAAAGCTCTTATAGTAGAAGTATCCGAGTATCGAAAAAAATTCTTTGTCCACTGTTCTCTTTAGCTAGCTCTTTTCTGATGGAACAATTGGAGCTACAGAACTTTTCACCAAATCATTTTTGAATTAAGCTAATTCTTTAGCTAGTTCGCTCACATTCACAATTTTCCTTCCATTTGTTAGACAACCTAGGATTATTGTGTTTTTCCGTTGCAGCGCTTCCAAGGCTCCGCCAAAACAAGAATCATAACCGGTCGAAAATGTTAAAAAAATGTTTGTAGTTCTTGAAATATTCATACGAGAATTCATCTCGTGCAGAAGAGTTTTCAAAACTGTTTCATTAGCATAATAATAAATTATCCTGAGTTGATTAACTGTTCCTACTCATTTTCCACATAATTACCGCAGTCGTTCCGCAGAAACGCGGCTAGCCTGAAGTTCTTCAACTTTTGACTAACTACAACCATGTTGTAGACATCATATGCATCCATTCGAATTATGTAAAGTACGTAAAGTGGATACAAAAACGGAAGATTTTTTTTTTTCTACGGTGGAAAATGTGAAGAGTGGGATTTAGTGAAAGATTCATTCACAACTGCCGATTACTGGCACTGTTCTATTCGTAGCCAGAAGTTGGGCTTAGGGAAAAAGCAGTTCGCATGAAGAATAAAAACAGATATTGCTCAGTTGTTCACCTCAAATGTGGTAGGTGCTGTTCAAAAAGAATCTCGTGCTATCTAGGGTATTTTTTCCTCCAACTGTTCCGCGAGAGGTTTGTCGGCATTAGAGCGAAAAGAAGATGAAGTCAGTCGGAGACGAACCGTGAACTGTAGCGTGACAGTGAATCCTCAAGGTCTAGGGGCGTCTGCCCCAGTAGAAACTTACCGGCCGGCCAATTAGCAGCTCAATGTAATGAGCAACTGTTAGTTTCGTGAACAGACTTCAAAACATTGTGGTCAATAATAATTATTGGGGAAATGTTCCTCAGACACATTCTGTACAACTACTATGCTATATCGTTATATTCAGTCCTCATGCCAAAATTGTATGAAATAGAAATTGTAGAAATTTTACTGAATCGGTCAGCCTAACAAGTTATAAAACCGATCAGTATCGCGTTTTTCACTCAACCCCTGAAACATAAAAATTAGGATTTTTCGTGTAAATTTGACAATACTTTCTCGGTTCAAAAGTTACTCGGTTAAAATAGGCCCAAATATGTTTAAATGCACATCAAAATTATACATTTTCAACTTAATACACTTCTAGGACCTGGAAAAAATGGATCCGTTGAGTTTGTTTCGATTTGGACAATCGGTGTCGAAATTATTTTAAATTCACGCAGCACTTCGATTCCTTTGTATGCCATGGATTTTGGTGTGCTCGCCTCGTGTTCAGCTATGCCAAAAATCATACGACTTTAACTTGATAATATATTAAATAATTAAATAATAATAGTGAGGTGATATATCCCTTCGTAGGATTTATTTTCGTTTTTCATTTCCATATGATAAAATTCAATGTTCATCCTCCTGTTAACGTCATGTATCTCGAAAAAATATAATACTGAAACATAGGCTTTTCCAACGTATGAAAATTAGTCTTCTCTAATCTGTCGAATTTATGGTTGGCTGCCTTCCCAAACATGAACTGTTTGTCATTTCAACACCAACTTCGCATGATAGGACTCACAGCTGTAACAATAAATGATCAAACGCCGTTGAAGCTTTTCATTCGTTTATTAAAGACCACTCAACACAAATGCTGATTGAAGTTCGCCGAATTTTGTCTACTGTATAGAGATCTCTCTCATTCAGATCAAGTTGCGTGAAGATGACACGCCGAATTCGATGTTTATTCAACTTGAGATGAATTGCTATTTGAACGCTTTCGCAATTTCGGTATATATGTATGGACTTACGATATTCTATCCGACTGTTCCATTATCACAACTCGTAATTGCGCCGAACGTTTCCCGTTGGTAAGTTCCTTCAGAAATGTATGTCTCCAACATATATTGTTTCCTGCAATATCTTACTTTCTATGGGAAGCTGACATTGGATGAAACGCGTTTGAATGAGGCGAAGGATGGTAAAGGGCTTGCGACTAACTACGGCGAAATTAACTTTCTCAGCCTTTCAGAGATGGCTTTGTGGAAGGCGCTGGAACGCACGGAACGCTATTGTTCTTTTGTGCTCTGCCTTCTAGGAGAATACGTGTGGCCTTGAGTAGCAAACACGGAGGGCGTTATATTGGGCGGCCTCTGAACTGTCAAACGTTGCGATGTTTCGCAGAAATTTTAACAAAATGTCAAACTTGCGCATTTTCAAACTTCAGCCGCTGTTAGCATTGAAATAACACGGGCCTACGCGGTAGGCTCAAACTTGAGCGCGTTTATTAGCTCAACAAGCTATTTTGGTGTATTATTCGATAATAAATCATTGTAATCGGCCAGGAAAACAAATTTTCTTAACCTCTCTTAAGTTCTGATGTTATAAAATTCAAGGCCTGTAGTATTCGAATACCGGATAAAAACTTCAGTCTGCCAGTCGTACGTTGTCAGTTTTTTCCTCAATTTTAATCTTGAATGCTGGAATCAAATGATGATGTATCTGAATGGATAGTTTGCATACCTAGTTCTTAAATTTTTGTTCTTAAAATCGTTACCAATGTTTCGCTATATTGCTTGTAAAATAAACTCGTCAGTTGGCGTCTTCAGTTACTTCCAAATTTTTGGCTGACCGAAAATGAGTAAAATTAGTATGTTTCCCTGGCAGAAAGTTTTTAAGTGGAACGTTAACAGCAATATAATCATTATGAGCGTTGTTTTCCTCTGGGGTTTCCTACTACTGATGTGGCAGTCTGGCATATGAATTTACCCAGTTCGGTGGTAATTTATGCGGCTCTAATTTTCTTCACAGACTTGTTGATGACTAATTAGTTTACCAACTCAGTAATCGAATTTTGCATGTTTTGAAACGTAAAAATCTCGTACCGAAAAGCAGTTTTTTTTCTTACAATTTTTTATGTAATATGTAAATAACCAAAAAATAACATTTATTGTTGTAACATATTTTTTTACTTGCCTAGTTCATTAAAAATTCACGACGCTCCTACCTTCTGCCCAAAATGCATGGCTAGCGTCTTCAATTGAACAGTCCAACTTTCATTGTGCCCACCTCCCACTTCAAGATAACCCCGCATTTCGTTCGCGATTTGACCTTAACACTAGTGAACCGCTCTGGGTTCCGAAATAGCTATCATAATATTTATTACCGCATGAATCACGGAACAAAAACGTTGTGATGTAAGTGTGAATCAGCGAGCGATTAGCCGTCATGCCGGCGACGTTCTATATCGTTTAGATGGGATCAAAAAATGCCAACGACTATTTTAATTCTTAAAAAATTAATGTTAAGAAAGTGACTCGGCAATTAGCGGATTCAATACTTCAATGGGATCCTGAAAAAATCGTCGTATGACTTTAATTCTAATGTCGATAAATACATAAATAAATCTATTTTACTTACGTAAACTGTCGATATGTACATAAAGAAATCTATTTTGCTCTAAATGAAGAGGTATATTGGTTTATTCAATAATAATATATCATTCTAATTGCACGAAAATATTTCTCTTACCCCTTCAAAAGTTGATGCTTTACGTTTCAAACTACGTAAAGGTCCAATATCGAGTAAAAATTTTTGGTCCGTCCGCCGTACGCTGTCGCTTTTTTCAGAAAACTAAAAAAGCTTTATACTGGAAATTTTTACCGAAAATCGATCTTGGCCTGACAACGGCTCAATTCATCAGCCAGATTGCTACCTGAATAATAAGGGTGTTTTTGTGGTGCTCCAAAGGGGAGGAAATTACAATGTTCAAATGTTTTTGAAACTAAGGTGTGTGTTTGATATACATTTATATTAATTTCTTGAAGCTGAAGCGAATGAGCCATAGCTTGTTCGATTGCTTAATAGTTTCCAAGTTATCTCAGCTTTTGTGTAAAATTTTCGATATTTTCAGAAATTTGGCATAAAAAGAAAAGAAGGAAATTTTTCAACTTGGAAATTGTTTGGAGCTATAAAAGTTGTTCATACGCACAACAAAAATTGAAAAAGGACAATAATTGAAAATACGATAGTTGCTAAGGAGTTTCCTCTTATAGTTAGGTCGAGACGTTCTCAAATGTTCGGAACAGTGCATGTACTTCCTAAATTTTAATCAAAGCAAACAAATAATAAACCTCTGTACAACCATTTGTAGCGTTTTTTTCCTGAAAACGTAATCATTGCAAGTTTTGTTATAATTGAATATCTTGTTTCCGTTTATTTCGCTCCCGGGTTGGCATTTAATAGATTTGGCCGAGCTGTTAGCATTCTTATACCTTTAAATTGCTTGGGCCATGTAAACATTATCAAGTTAGGGTAATGTTAGTGTAACCCAATGCCTTCCTAATGCATCTGATCACTTCTCCGCCCATGTTCAAAGTCCATTAGCCGACTTGGGTGCGATAGGTACACACTAACCTACATTGTTTACACGGGGACGCCTAATGCCGTTTAGTACAAGCGTCAGGTCAATAAGGGCTTCATAAAATAGTATCACGCGAGTTTTCCAGTTCATTACGGGGGCCTCCTGTTGACGCCATTTGGTTTCGTTTCTAGCGCCTAGAGGGATTTGAAAATAGCTTGTCGGACATTAGTGTCCGTGGGAAGGTGAAAGTCAAGGTTGGAAATGGGTCATTGCTCCTTTAAGCGGTAAGTTATGTCATTACGTTAATAACCGGCATTTTCCATTAATTATTTCGAACTTTAACTAGAACTGCGTTGGGTTCTAGAAAGGAGAAGGTCTCTAATTGAGACTTTGCCATTGTCCGAAAAACATCCAGCTGTGCCCATCAACCAACCTACTTACCTGTGCAGTTATGTGTGATTTTGGGAGTTTCCCGATAAAAATGCCGAAAATCCAAATTTCTAGTCCGGGTTTAATTACAAGTTGAAAAATTTGATTTTTTCATACAGTTGAAGCATGCGCCAATTAGATAATTTTCAGAAATTTGGCGTTAGAAAAACATAATATAAAAAATCAAATGGAAATTTTCTAATTTGAAAATTGTGTGAACCTATAAAAATTTTGTTCATACTCATAATGACGGTCTTCGGTAGGCGAATGATTTAGTTTTTAATTAGACATGAATACCCCTATTATTGAAAAAAAGAACTATAATTATTTGAAAATACGATAGTTGCTAAGGAGTTTTCCCTTTATAGTTGGGTGGAAACGTAATCAAATCAGAGTCTGGAATAGTAAGATAAGTATTCTAGAAACAAAAATATCTTTTCTTGTTCAGTTATTTTGTACTATTTTTGCTGATCGAGTGTGAAAGTGTGAAGACATTTTCGCAATGGTCTTATCACGTCGTGCTTGAACCAAGTGAGCGGCTCGGTGGTATGAAGATGTTCGGTCTGTAGTCTGGATGGTGGAAGGAGAGTTTACCGTCCATATTCAGAGGTCGACGAACCGCTCTCCGCATGAACCACATCCAACCTGCCTTTCCAAACCTAGAGTGAAGAGCTAACAGGTAACAAGAGAAAATATGCTTGCTTGGTTCAAGTCGTCGCAGTTTCAATCTTACACAATCTTGCACGAAGATGCACGTGTAATAGTTCTATTTAATGGAAAACTGCAACCGCAGTGTCCAGTTACGCGTTGTTGAAGACCCTGTTAGGCGGATTATTGCAACACGGGACTGGAACAGGCAATTTCTTTAGCTTCCGAGTATCTGCGTAGCAGAGCTTTGCTTTTGTCATCGCGGGATTATGCGGGTTATGACAAGGAAGATTCCCTATATTGATCCAACTTTGACCTCATTGTGGCATTGGTATTTTTTTGTTTTCGGCAAAATTGAAGATAGATATGATCCCTTGTGCTTGCACTTGCTGATTTCCAGACGGAGTGACTAAATGAGCAATCAGTCATAATTTTTTTAATTTTTTTTATTGACAAAATAACAAAACATTACAGAATCTTTGAAATGACAAGCATTGTGAAAATCAATATGAATGGATGCGAGTTGATGATTTCTAAAGAGTTAAAAAGGGTAAATATATATGAGTACATGGGATTAATGTTAACAAGTGAAGTTACCAGCCGTGTGATGGATTGAGGAGCTAAAATGGTTTCAAAACCACTATATATAAGGTTCTCAGAAGGCTCATGACGTTCCCGCACTTTCTCATCAGCTGACGTAGCGAGTGATATCAACTTCAAACTTGTACAGATTCGTTTTTCTCATTTGAGCGACCGTTTTAATTGATTTGGACTTGAGTTACACTATTTTAATCATTTTCTTGCTATGTTTGATAATTTTAATCGTAGCTCTTGTATTTGTCGAGTTAAGAATTGTTCACAGCGGCCCTAAATTACTGGCCAGTATGCTGATTGGAGAAGAATCTTGTTCACGCCTATATAACAATCCGGGACCATGAATAGAGCCATGGAAGAAAAATACTTCGCTATTATTATTGTGAAATACTACGTAAACGTTAAGATCTGAAAACAGCAAAAATAATCGGCCAAAAACAAAATAATAATAGAATAAATGAAGTAAGTAAAAAAAAACTAAAACGCCGATTATGAAGTCTGAAACAAGATACAACATTGAATCCTAGTTTGCTGCTCCCCCACCTGACACTACCTATATTTTCAAAAGCACTCCTCACTTTTTACGAACTGATTCCTTTCCAGTCTATCTAAAAAGATGAATGCCGAGCGAAAAACGCCGCGATTAGTTACGGATTGTATTCTCCGGTTCTGTCAATGGAGTTCCACTTCCCAAGGTAAAGGAGCGCTATCTTGTCCGTTCGTCTCCAATAAGACGGAAGGACCCCCACGACCGGCGCCTAGCACTTTCTCCCCGGCTCCGGGAAAGTGGCCAACGGCCTTTCTGGATAAGGCGTTCCCTTGCCCTATTGCCTGTTGATGAACGTTGCGTCTCGTGTCACGGCGGATTTGCAATTCGACATGTTAAGCCTGAAAATCGGCCTTCTTCGGCCGATAGAAGGTTCTTGTATAAATTTTCCCAGTAAAATGATGTAGTTTTGGTCGCATATAGTCTACTTCGTACCTGTAATAAATAGAAATTAATGGAGCATTAGGTAAGTATGTATATAAAGAAAGAATAGTTGAAACCCTGGTCCCTTGACTGTCTGCGTGCGTGATTTTCCCTGTACACTAAACTAGTCATAATTTCCACCTTAAAAAAAAAAAAAATAAAATAAAATTAGGCATTTGTTCAGTTAACTGTTTCTGAAAGAATGTATCACTTACCCTATTTTTTGTTACAGGTATGCAAAACTCTATGTCTTCAATGATGTAAGTATAGGCCGCAATAAAAACTTAATTCATGTTAACTGTTATTTGCTTTTAAACAGCTTAACCTATGAATTGGTCCTTTGAAAAATGGTCCTGTTTGAGTATGAGTAAAAATGTGTGAGAGTGGATGACCTTATCTAAGGATGACCTCGTCCAGCTTTTCTCGTTTTGGAATTATTGAGGAATAATTGTGACAATAAAACCATATTCAGTACTAAAGGTCAACTTGAATTCTCTTCGGTAGAATTTATAATTTATACATCCCTCTTGGTTCAGTTATTATTATTTTAATAATTAATTAGTCTATTCAACTGTACCCTTAGGCGAAAAAGTTAGCTTTTAATTGGAAATAAGAAAAATATAAATGATTAAAATTGCAATAGTTTCTACGGAGTTTTCCCACCATTCTGTTTTTTTTGTTTTTGTTTTTTTGGTGGAAATGTTCACAAACGTTCGGAATAATTACTATCACAAATGGATGTTCTTGCTAGATTATTATTGAAGCAAATGAATAATAAACCACTGCACAATCATTTGCAGCGTTCTGCAATCTACTTCAAAAATCAAACAATTCTTTCTCCGGTTTTGTATTTTGTTTTCGCAGTGGTTAGTTGTTTTCTTCTTGTTAAATCTGGTGGCCACTTGGTTCTTTTTTCACTAGTTCGTGATAGTTGTTAAGTAGTCAACACTGACCGTTGTGCTGTCTTATGAGCTCGGTGTAATAGATCACTTTTGTCTCGTTACGTTAGCAGGAAGTTTTGAAATAAGGATGACGGTCTGTTAATCTTGAAAGCCGTCCAATCAATGAAACACCCCTTTCGTGCGCTCGTCTTGATTTCCTACTGTGTCGCTTCAGTTCAGCCTATCAACGGTTCTGCGCGTTTCTTTCTTATGATTAGGGGAACGCTTTGATGTTAATCGCTAGCCGGAAAGTAAGCCGTAGAAAGATGATTCGAATGGCACAAATTTACTATTTTTCCTTTCCATTCGGGACAGTTCAAGCTCTTTATTAAAACAATTTGATCCGTTTCTGTAGCTTCAGGGGTTTGCGTCGAGGATTGAATCGTATACTATCATGCCCCACTCCGCAGGATATCGTATGTTTTTACACGTTGAATCAAAATGGTGCCTGGCTAAGCGCAATGCACTGTTCGATATTTTACTCAACAGATTTCACACCCATGGAGACTCTTAAGGATCGAGTAGTCGTCGCCAGTCTGACCAACTACAGGGAAACACCATTTGCCATAGCGCTTCGGCCTCTCGCGTTCACGCAACCCTTGTCGGCGGTTTTTTGCCAGATATACTGTTCTGGTACTCTGGTGGCTACATGGGTGATACAAGTGTAGACCTATCATTTGCTAATTAGGAACAGTACTTTTTTAAAATTTTTATTTTTTATTTTTTTTTAAATGGGTACTGACATTTTGGAGATCTTTTTCGAAGCTGCAGTCGCGTCAGTATATTTTGTTGCTGAAGATTGTCTCGCTCTAGAAGAGCTCCAAGGGATCGATCCGTTTACATAATTGATACAGAATAGCGCTTCGATTGATTCGGAGTTTACGAAAGTCGTTTTTATCTGGTACTAAACTGTTTCATGCAACTTCGTTTTCAAACATCAATCGCTCGAATTAATAAGGCAATTTTATACGAAGCAATTATGTTGGGGATATTTATTTTACCTCAATATTCTTGACTATTCAGATATTTCAAGACAAGTTTGGTAGGACGGAGAACTGCGTAATATACATTTATTTGAAAAAACGTGAATTTCTACGGTTCACCCAATTTCAGTCAATTGGCAGCAGAACATTCGTTGTGACTCATCCAATTCTGAGTGAAAATCTTATTCCAATGCAAAAAAGGTTTAGACTATTATCGAATAAAAATGTAAACTCGCATTGGAATTAATCAATTTATTTACAATTTAATAAATGTCAATAAATAGTAAATTTCAAGTGTTAACTATTGCGCTATTTAATAATGACGAAAAATTCATGAATTTTTTCATCGAATTTTTCCTAGCGAAATGTTCTGCGCCTCACCGAAGTAATCTAGTCCTTATTCAGCCTTTGAGTTTAGGTAAAAGTGAACCGAGAATAAAAGACAATGCAACGGGATATAGACTTCTGCTTTCTAAAGGGCCCTACCGTTTCCTCTTCTTCGCCGGTCCGTTTGCCGTAAAAAATACACCTCTCTTTCTTCTCCCGTCGTACCTGTAGAAAAACAATGGATTTTCTAGCGTGAAAAGACTTCGGACTTCAGCATCGATAGAACAAAAGCCGTTTCATTTTCATGAGTCCATTCGCGAATTTTCTTATAAATTAATAATGAGGGAATAATTTTCTTACCACTCCTTGTCGGTCTTTTGGCTGAAAATGCGCGCGATTTAATTAAATTTCTCTGCAATACGGAGAAAATTGAAATGAAAATCTTCCTATTGTTTCCGAATGATGCTTCGTTGAATTTTCTATTGTTCGTTCGAACTCGCTCGCTCTACTTTTTAATAGTTTATGATATTTAAGTTGAAGCTATAGTTGTCTGTTCAAGTTTATAGTTATCACCAGATCAAGAATTTTTAGTGAACGAAATTTTACTGGAATTTAGGACTTTGCAACGAACGCTCAACACATTATATTGAATTCACTATAAGGTGTTTATTGTTATTTGAATCGTCGATGTTAGCTATCCATCCATCTCGCCATCTCACATCGATATTCACGTCTGTATTGTATCGTCTTGAAAATCTAATTCAGAAGAAGGTAAAAAGCCAAACATAATAAGCAGTTACGTATATTCTGATTGTAATACAAATAAAAACAAATATTTAATTTTTATTTGTTAAGGCCATTGCGAAACCAGACAATATTGGGTTTGGCTTTGAACACAAAGTACACCAATATTGGGTTGGACAATATTTACACAAAATATAAAGATGATTTATATTTATACGAGACCACACTCCGCAGGATAATATGCATATCTACATATCAATATAAGTATGAATGGCCAATCCTTGGAACTTCCATTAGGTATGGCGTTGATAGAAAAATTACAATAAATATTGTTATTGATATGCGTAACCTATTCATTTTTGAAACTGTTAAACCGACATTTTTCAAAATGGCATTATTGGTTACTGTACATTTATTCACATTCTTTTTCGTCCGTTTCCACCTTGAACCATCCATCATCCTCTTGCCAAAGAGTCAATCAGTTGACACCCAGTTATTTCCTACCTTTTATAAAAATATATTGCAAATCGACGTTTTGACGACAACTTCGTTTATTCCTAGCATTACACTCTTAATAGCGTCTTAACCTTTCCTCTTTTACCTCCTCCTGTTGGTATTTCGACTCGTGAAAGGCATCATCTGTGGTCTCGAAACAGCTAGAAACGTTTAGAAGGCAGCTCACCAAAATAGAAATCGCTCTGCGAACAACACGTTTCATGGGGAAAGGACGTCATTACCTGGTACCGAAGATCTGGCGTCACAGATAAGTTCGTTCACCTTCGGCTTTCAAGTTGGCGTATAGTTGATGGCTGACTGGCAATGTCAGGAGTCTGACGGTGAATTGTCCAACTCATTCCATTTTTTGGAATAGCTAGAGAAACCCGAGATAGAGGAAAGAAAGATAGGGCTAGTAGGTTAACACATTTATGATGTATTTTCCTTAAGCGAACGCATCCACGTGTCTATTTCGTATAATAGTAGGTAGATTTGCAACCGAACGATGAGCTGTGCAATTTTACTTGAGTTTCTGAATGGTTTTTGAATGGCTTTGCTATTGAAGGTTGTCACTTAAGAATCGAGATACTGGAGTTTTAACTAGCGACACCACAATAGCCTATATAGATTTATAGCAAATTGGAAATCCTTATAGTAGGGTAATAATCCAAAAAGTATCGGGAAAAATCAAGTTGAACGGCATTATCGAAATGAGATAGTTTGTAGATTTTTTATACGAGCTCAGAAACGGTTTTTGGAACATCGGACGCAATCGTTGGTCAAATTGAAGATAAATAGTGTACGCTTTTACTCTCTCCGAATGTAGGTATCGTATTAATTGTTTTCATGTCCTCAATTACGAGAACAAATGGAAGAAGCGGGATGATGCAACGAGTTGCGTTGACGGGCGTTCTTTTGAAAACTTCAAACCCTCATTTGGAATGAAAAGAATACGAGCCGCATGTTTACAAAAGAAGGTCATTCAGACCTCGACTGACTGCTTCGTTTATCTCTTTCGTACAATAGTACTTTAAACAAGAAACATGGCGGTTGAAATTTATATGAAAGGTTTGGTGATTTTTGAACTTGAGTAGGGAAAGGAAATTACAATATTTTCGTCGATTGTATGGTTGAGGGTGAGAGGGAATATTTTTGAAATTGATATCCACCCAAGCGTTACCAGTTCATGTCTAGCATTATCAATATAGTTTCTTTTATGATTATCATATTTTTAAGATGTTTCCATTTATCGATTCACTTTTTAATGGCGTTTAATATCCGGTAAAACATTAGCGATTACTATCTAGTTTTATGGTTAAATTCACGATGCCGATTCCATTTTATTTTGATAGCGAATACAAAACGGTATCCAGGCCACTCAGCATTTCTAGATAAGCTTTAAAGCTTTGATGAAGCCTATGGAAGCGAAAGCGCTAGGGTGAAGACCAAGTCAACCGGGAAGAAGAGGATTATTTTCTCTGATCCTCAATCGCACAAACAGGACCTTGACTATTTCAGAAATTACAGTCAATAGTTTGAAAAGTAGAAAACCGAGGCGACTCATGCTCCGATTTTTTAATCCCATGCCGAGCACTTTCGCCCCTTTGGTCATCTTCAGTTGAAACATCAGGATTTTACCGCTCATGTATTAGATATTGTTGACTCCTGAAAATACTCACTCCTGAAAATACTTCCGTCGTTATTTCGACGGTGAGCTCCTGTCCTCGCCAATGAAAAAGAGGTAAATGCTCTGGACATGGAGGAATTATGTAAGCTGTTAAGGTCAGATCGCCGGTCGTTGAGCGATGCCGTTAGTCAAAGTAACGGAGCGGCCCTCTTCCTTCGCTTGCCGCACCATCGCCTTTTTCATTCGCTCTCTTCGCCCTCAAACCGTCGAAACACGGTCAGTTCAGCTCTAAACTTGCGACGTCGCTCGCTCATTCAGAGGATGACTTGAACGTTGACGAGCTGTCGTTAAGTTGGGACCATTTGTCTGAAAAATCAGCTACCGACAGCCTTTGGATGAATAAGTTCATTATACTGACCGCATAATTATATTTCTTCAGCGAGCTTAAAATTCGTTTGAAGCATTTTCCTCATTTTTTTCTGCAAACGCACAGAAATGGTTAAAAGCATTTTTGTAATAGAGAATTTTGAGTGTTTTTCAGATTCAGTTCGTTAACATTAAATGTACTGATTAAACGAAAGGAACTAACCGTGTTACATACACCTCAAAACTCAAATCCAACAAGATTTTACCCTAGGGAACGGGAATGTTTGGGTTTGAAGATATTTCCCTGGAGGATGTTGCCAAGTAATGATCAAGAGAGAGAGATAAATGCGGTTAGGAGATAGAACTTCTCACACCACCACTTGCAAGATAATTGCTAACCTACTCGTGCCTTTTGAAGGAAACTTGACTTGAAAAGCTTTCTGCTGTGATGACTCGGATTTCATTAATGGTTTATTATTGAATGATAAATCTATTCAAAATTAGCATTTGTAATCATCGATATTGTTGGAGAAATGACGACTTTTCGTGCAGTAAAAAAAATTAAATTGCTTTTTGCTCGATATTTGACATTCTTTCAACTTGATATTATTGGTAACCCTTTTTTACCTAGTTGATGCCGTTTTTTAAGATTAGGTCGCTCTTTTTAATTCATAAAAATTATTTATCGATCGTTCAAATGTCGGAAACGACTTAAATTATTAACAAAACTGTTTGAGCCGCAATTTTCAAAATAATGTCGCTCTAACGAGAATTCTAACGAAGAAAATACGGGAATTTTAGGTGTTAAAAAGATCCCAACTGAGAAACCCGTATCATTCGGTGCAGCTTAGAATTCGGTATAGCGTTACCCCGACGAACGGGTACAAAAAGGTGGGGATTACGGGAAGTGATGCATCAAACGGACACCGAATTAATCACTTCCCCGGCTGCCTGAGCGCTACCGCTGAATACGTCCGGGGAGCTTTAGAACGTTTTAAATTCACGTTTTGTCCGGGTGAATTAAGAGTACGATAATGCTATGGGTGAAAGGGCATTTGAATGCACCAAAGTGAGAAGCGAAACGAACGGCGGTCCTAATTCGAGGAGAACACTATGTACGGTGGATTAAAATAAATTGAACATTACCAATTGCTATGGGACGATCAGCAGTGAACCGAACGCCTCTTCACACTATCGTCAGTCACCGTCGACCCATATTGACCAAATTTGGACAAAAAATACGTCTCTAGATCTAAAAATAAATAAATAAAATTGAACAGTAAATTGTAATAAATAAATACAACCACAACGGATGGGATTTTCCCCTCAATTTTCAGATGGATCTAAATGAAATTCTTGGAAACCACGTTCAAAAACGCACAAGAGAAAATGAAAATCAGGCTTTCTGAGGAAATTTTTTTCATTTTTAATCTACTTTCCGGCAAAAAAGCAAAGTTATTATTATTTTTATTTTTTTTTTATTTTTTTTTTTGCAGAATATGACGTTTTTTGTCGTTCTAATGATATCTCTGCTCTATGTCGGGTAAATGCGCAAGATTGCGTTCGTTCCAATGAATTCCCTCTCGGTCAACATTGTGACAAATCTACTTTAGACACTCAGTTGTTTTGCCGATACCGACGAGCTTTAGGGGAGCGTAACGACGTTGCTCCGATCAAACTGAATTTCACGGCCCATTTGACGCTAACCAACCTCCTCACCTGAGAGGACTAGGCGTCCGACCACCGAGTAACCGTGCCCTTCAGGTTTCAGCAGTCAGCCACTGTAACACCACACGTCTTTTACGCGTTGAAAAATCCAAGCAAACGGTAATCCAGCTCGACCGCCGTTTTACGGAAGACTTTGGTATTTTACTGTGATGCTCTGTTCAACAACGGCCCAGAATATACCAGGGTGTAACAATATACCAGGGTGTAACAACTATGATCGGCCGTCCTCCTAATCGAGTGTTCTACTGCGACAACTATTATCCTACTAAAAGTTGCCTATAAAATTTTTTTCAATGCACTGAAATTGTGAAAACACTTCATTTTGAGATTATTATTATTATTATTATTATTATTTTTTTTTTTTTAATGGAGTTTGAATGAAATTAAGTCTATAACCTGAATCTTTTCAAAATTCTTAAACTACCTGTTTATTAAACCCTTGGTGATCATATTGATTCGTGTAGAGGGATTCTTCTCAACTTATAACTGTACTACTTAATGCAAACAATGGTCTTTTTCTGCTGATTATGGATTTTGACTCTCTGATTTTTCTCGTTGATTCGAATGATGACTAACTAAGAGTTCTAAGAGTAACCTAGAGTTCCGTGACTACATAATTAATTTGGCAGTTTTCTTCATTTTAGGTTAGGTTTTTCGATATTATTTATGTATTCAAGAGACGGGTGTGAAACATTATACAATGACGAAAGAAATATAATAATTCGAGAACACAGCGACGCCGAAGAATACGAAGACAAAAACGCTGCAAATGATTGTACAGTGGTTTATTATTATCTCGCCTCAATAATGATTTAAGAAGGCTATCCGTTTGTGATTTCAATTAATCCGAACATTTCTGAGTCATAATTTTAATCATTTTTATTTTTCTTAATTTCCTAATTAAAATCTAAAGTTATTGCCTAACAATACGGCCGGAGAGAGTGTTTGACGACCATTCCAATATAGAACGATTTTTATAGGTCCAAGAACTCTCAAGATATCATGTCAAATTTCTTAAAATCTCCCAAATTCCTCACAAAAGCTGCGATAACTCGAGAACCAATAAAGCTATCGACCCGGCGATGGTCTCATTCGATTCAGCGTCCAAAAATCTATATAATTTGATACCACGTACACATTTCTCTGAAAAACCTTGGAAAATATTAATTTTCTCCCCCTCAAAACCCCCCAAAAATACCCTTAAAATTGAGCTAGCAACTTGGTTCAAGAATTGGGCCGTCGTAGGACTGAGATTGATTTTTGGTGAAAATTTCAAATTTTTAGCTCTTACAGTTTGGCCGGAAAACTGCTAACGGCGTACGGCGGACGGACAGAAATTTTTTTATTGGATATTCGGATTCTACATGCCTTGAAACGTAAAACATCAAATTTTGAGGGGGGGTTAAAAATTTTTTTTTCTTGGGCGATTACAATGGTTTATTATTGAATAATAAACCAAAAACAAGAAAAGAAAACAGATTACAGAAAACCGAAGAACTCAGTTCAAGCCGAAAAAAATGGTAATAATAGTAATAGTTAAAATGGTAATATGTGTTAAAACATATTATGAAATGTAAGAAGAAAAAGTGAAGTTAGCCGAAAAGTTGTTTTTATTTTTTCTTGAGAATTCAAAACTTGTTTTTTCTCTGAAGTTCAAGAGTAATTACTAAGCAAGTAGTTCAGAAAGCTGACATTTTGACGCATCTTTGAGCTAAACTTCAAATTTGTGATACATGAATTTTGAAAAAAGAAAACAAAACAGGTGGTTTTGACATTTTTGGAACTATAGGAGTATCAGACTCCATTTCCGTTCAAAAATTTGTTAAGTTTGCATTAGGGAGGCGAACAATTTATCGCTCATTCCAACAGTGAAATGAGATTTGGATTAGAAATCATGCTAACGGAGTTATGGCCGTTTTAGTGAAGTATGGTCGAAAACACGAAAAATAATATTGATATGATAAAATTGGTACTTAGTTTATGTAGATTAAAAAGAGTTAATAAATGTGGATATGTTTGGGTCGGAAATCTGTTGTAAGACACGTAGGAAAGGGGTCGGCTCGCACTCCCCGTATAACAGTGTCTTTTATGTTTTCCGACGGCGATAACATAGGCAACGTCGCAGAAATTCGCCACCCTCTTCCATATTGAACAAGTTGTCGTGTGGACCAGACCTTCCAAATTTCGAGTAAGCATTTAACAACTCGTTGATAACATTAGCTCAACCTCGTTCCCAAGTTGTGTTTTAAATTATGCCAAATTCCGTCTCGGCTGTATCACCTTTTCTAAGATATCCTCCTCTTGATTTTTCTTTTCTCTAAAAAATAAGATCAATAGGAAATGGCTCTGTGTCTTATAGAAAAATGTACTCTTTTCATTCGGGCAGTGAATGAAAGCAGCTCTTAGATTTGCTATCCCTTCCCGATGATTGGCGGTATCCTGCTAGCTCGAGATAACGCCTGGAGACAGCCTCCGAACACTCCTGTTCATGAAGTTTAATTGGATAAATCCGCAAGTGGGCTCATTTGATTACGACTCAATTCCGTCCGTATGAGAGCAATGCGCCTAGGAATATCACTTTCCATCCTATCCGTTCATCACGAATCCGTCGTGTAACCGTTTGTTGCGGTTGCGATGATGAAACCAATTATTTGATCTTCCGAAAAGGAATCCCCAACCGATTATTGCGGGCGCATTCTTGCGCAGGTTATGATTGGAAGTTCAGTGTCTAGTCATTCGCACTATTAAACCGCCTTAAGCCGGGAATACACTTGCGCCGAGGCAGGCCGCGCATCCTCTGAGCACCGAACGAGCCTGCCTCGGCTCGCCGCGATGTGATTTGCCGCGATACGAATTTGCAAGTGAGTTTCGCCGAGGCGCGCGTGCTCAGTACTGATCCGACTTTGCGCGGTGCTTCGCTCGAGAACTGAACGACCAAAATACCGTCTACACTGAGCACCGAACGAGGCTGCCTCGGTCCGTGCTCACTTTGATGTACCGACAGCCGATGGCTCAGGCCGCGCACCGCATGAGGCAGACCGAGCCTGTTCGCAGCTGTGTTTAGGAGCTGTACACACTTGAGCATCGCGGCGAGCCGAGGCTGCTCATGCGGTGCGCGGCCTGCCTCGGCGCAAGTGTATTCCCGGCTTTATAATTACACGCCGATCCGTTAGAACGTTTAATTTTCATTGAAAGATTTGTCGTTTGGCTGTTATTGATTAACGGCTCAAATGACGTGTTTCAATCCCAATGATAATAGAACGAAGGAAACTTCTGCGCCCGAAAGCGAAAAACAACGTTAAAATTACATCGATACCGCTCTCTGATTTATTTTACCGTTTTCCTCCGGATTTACCATTTAGAGTTAGCCCATGGCTGTATCGTATTATTTCTGAGGACCATTTTTTCCGTTTTCCCGTCCGAAACAAGTCAATAATAGTTTATCAAAATACGAATCGTAATTGATTGATTTGACATTGATGAAGTTATTTCATCAGTAAAAAATTGAGAAAAAAATGGGTTTCTATTTGGTTAATTGTGGCGCGCGGGAGGGAAACCCCAACGGGGTTTGTCTAGGGATGAAATATACAGTACCATCTACATAGTTACAAGTATGGGAAGTTACAAAAAATAGATCAGGCTTTCCCTGGCGAACCCTGTGTCCTTGCGTCTCATAAATCACGTTTTCACAAATTGCAGCTCTATGCGAATCCTGTCCTGAATCATTCAGCGGTTATCATGACGTGTGCTAACGTCCAGTAACGCAAAAATTATGTGTGAAAAGAAATGGTCCTATGTCGTGATTTTCCAAAGGAAAGACCTTGTATGCAAACCACATACCTATAACCTATGAAATAGAGCTTCGCCCAAAAGTGGTAAATAAAAAAATAATATTTTTTTTATAGCTGGGAAGTTTCTAGGTTTCGCTAGGTCGATGTTAAAATACGTTCATGCTGCGACGAAATTGCGATTCATATTGTGAAGATCCTAGAGAGAGGGCGACAGGTAGACTAAGTCGGCCGTGAAAATGAAAATTTTTAGATAGGACCAACAAACTATGTAAATGTATGTTCTTAAGCTTACAAATTATCCCCGACTTCGTTAGTTTTACTGAAACGTATTTACCATTAGGGGGCCATTCTGATTTTCGTGAGGTGACCTATTGCATAATTTGAACTAATGTATTCGATTTCGATTGTGAGGAGAAATTGCTGACATGTGGTAAATAAGTCCACTGGTCGTCAGGTTTGAACAGCTTTGTAACTTTTTCACGCCGCTATTTTCCAACCTACTACTCGTCCCATCCTAGTCAATGCGTTCCACGAACCTTTATAGGTGCCAATAATCATGGTGGGAGATTAAAAGGGCATCAGATATCGTAGAAAATTGCTCTGAATTCAACAATTTCTGAAAACCTGCAGTCCAGCATTTGAAGGCTGAATTGAGTCAGATGGCCGGATCGGGTGATATTTAGGCCGGGGAATAATCAGCGTAGATGTGTTGTTGAAACGTGTTTATCGTCCAAACGTTTCCCCTCGAAGCAGCGAAAACCTTTCATAGTTTAGCGAGCGGATATCGATACCATCAACTTATTTAACTATGATTAAATAGGAGCATGCTCCTTGCTGTTGCATATCGGGACAGACAAAAGGGCGGAAAAGCAAGTTCTAAAAGCAGATGCAAGCGATGAATCGCAAAATGGCTGAACCGTCTGTCATCATCGTGGTTGAAGCTCGCTCTCAAAATATCCGGATAGGTATTATAATCCTCCGTTTCAATATCTAGAGAGTCCGTTTTTCCATCTCTATTGATAGTAGTCGAAAAATGAAACTTCAAGACTCAATTATAGAGAATTCTGGGAATTTTTGAACCTCTCAGTCGTGTTCGTTGTTAATTTTTTTCTTTTGGAGCTTGGAGATAATTTTATTCGATGCGAACGCCGTTTAATTAACACTGGCGACAGAAATTTTATTTATAACGGCCCTCAAATTATAAAAACCTGACTACCTCTTCGTTGAAGCTAATTGCTTCCTGCCATTTTTTTGCGAATGTACAAGAGAAATTTCTTCGATAAAATGTTTACGAGAATCGTAAAACTCAGATACTTTCCATAACGCTCTTGATGTGTGTAGTGAAGCGATGTTATCTTGTCCACAGTCAGTATAACAACTTCAAGGGCAGATGTTTGTGAGCGCCTTGAATCGCCAGTTTGAAACTTTGAAAACAAATGCCTCAAATTCAGATTCGCATTCAGATACAAAATCGACCTTGTAAATTGACCAAGAAAATTAGTTACTTGCGTACATCTTCCAGGGAACGATATCTATTTCACATCCGAAGTATTTTGGAATATTTTCCCTCCCCATACATTTAACTAAATCCTAGTGGTATCTTTTTCTTCGAATCGAAATTTTAACTGCTCTTTGCTATGCAAAGGCAATGACTTCACTCGAATGAAATATCGAGCTACAAAAACGTGATGTAAAGGAAGTAATAAATAATACATATTATGCAGTATGCGCGGCGAAAGAAAACCCCGGAATCGACATCATCTCGACTTTGTCTCGCGGATGAATAGTTCGAAAAGTGATTTGGCAATTCGCAGCAATTATGGATTGAACGGTCTTACTCCCAGCTCTTCTCTTCCCTGCGTTGGTGGGTGCAAATCTTCGTTGAAAGAAAAAAAAGCTATCATATGCGATCCCTCAAAAATTTCAGTAGCGTCAACTGCATTTTTGAACGAATCGATTGAGATCCGCGGTTCTTCTACTCAGTTTGGCAACCACGGAATATCAGAACCGTTGGAAAACTTTTTTATTAAATCTGAGAACTCTAATATTCCACATAAAAATGATCGAACTCGCTACTCGTCATTGTCGAAAGATTCAGGCCTCGAAAACTTGAGGCAGAATCTGGATGACGAGTGGAAAACTCCTTGCTCGAGAAGCGCGGAATCGGTTCTGATCGGCTGTCCCCAGAAGAATAACAGGATCAGAAATCAGTTCAGAAAGTGTTGGATTTATTGTGACAACGGCGACTCGTACTTCGCCATAAGCGATCGCTCTTTTCCAAGCTTGCAGTCGAAAGCAAGTTCGAGCTCATTAGATACCTACAGTAAATGTAATTCCGTGTTCACAGAAAACGATCCCAAAAGGGCTTCGTCGAGCCGAAGCATTTTCAGCAACCCGGTTTCTCTGTACAACGAACTTTCAGATCAATGCGTTGGTAATGCGTTGATCGTGACGGATCGACCTGTGCTCTTTAATGAGGGACCTGGAAATTCGGAAAACCCATCAGCGTGCAACCAGAAGTTTCTAAGTTATGCGAATTTCAATTCTTCGTTCAAATTAAATGAGGACGTTTTTGAAGGTGACGGTTGCCTTATATCTCTTCCTCCTCTAGATCCATCCGATGATGAATGGGAGCGCCGTCAACCTGGAAAGAAGTGTTCAAACGATCGTTCGGCATTTCAAAGCTCGCTTTCCTCTATAGAATCGTCGTCAAATTTACTTGTAAACGTTTATCGCCTTCTAGCCAAGTCCCTCGTTTCGGAAACTTCTGGCACTGCCGGAAAAACAACGAGGATCGATTCGGCTTATGAGGATGGGTCGGATAACTCAAGAGAAAACATATCCCAACGAAAGGAAGATAACAGGTTTGTGATGATACTGCTTTTGAATACGTAAATTAATGCAAATGGTTGATGTAATATCCTGTTTGCTCTGTGTCTGTCGTGTAATATCCACGATTCAATATTATTTACAAGTTATTTCCAGAACTTGCAAGGAGTTCTTAAGGCGAGATAAACTAGGCGAGTGATTCTCCGGATATTTATTTTGACCTGACCGAGCACTTTCGCCCCTTTGGGTATTCTCAGGGTGGTATGTAACCATTTTGTGATACATAGCGCGGCCTGGTGAAAATCCGGAGAACCAGTCGCTATTTTTATCTCCCCTACACTACAGGAATGATACGACGACGAGAAATTTCGAGGAATCTTTTCGATAATGCTTCTCGTAATTCCTGGTTTTCAGATATCATCCCTGCTTGTCACTGTCGAAAGTGGTCACTTCTTTGAAAAAAGAAAGAGTCTCATCCCTTAGGACGAATCTAAAAAACCGCAACGTAGCAGCCAAAGAAACCGATTTGTGGTCTGAACCTAGCGATAATCAAAGTGACACTGTTGATATCCAATCCGTCGATACAATCCTACATTGTCAATCTCGATCTGGCGAGCCGAATTTCAGAGATGATTGCTCATCATGGAATGAGGAACGGGTTAACTTGAATTACGAATTCGTTTTGAAATCTCTTTGCTATTTGTCCGCTATGCTGCAGAAACGAGCCGACACAAGAAATAGATCACTCAAAACTCGAAATTTGGTTAAAAGAACCAACGCAAGTATTCAATTTCCGAGCAAGACGTATTTTAACGCTTTTCGTAAGTCTGTTCAAACGTCAACCAGAGACGTATCTAAAAACGCAACTGTTTCGAAAGACGCTGGAAACGAGAAAATTAACAGAGAAACGGTGAAACCTCATATTATCAACGGAGTAAAAAGTTCCCAAAGCATAATTGGCCAGCATATTAATGAAATCCACTGTCGAGTTATCAACAAACGGTTGAGATACTCTTCATACAGTGCGTTGAAAAGCTCCAAGTTGATAACTTGTAGGATTCCTGGCAATATGCGAAAACGCCAAAGAATGAAAAAGGGGCAAGGATTTCCTGACAAATCCGTTTTACCGAGTTGTCATTCGTTGTCCATAGCTCGCCGTATACAGACGGAGACTGACAATAGACACGTTTTAGTCAAGTACGAGAGTAAAAAGTTCCATGTGTACGACGATACTAAGAAGAAAACTGCGTGGTCGATGCTAACCAGGAAGGCCACCCACATGTTGAGTTTGGTGTACCCGATTTACGTCAATCCTCAGCAAGTAGTGATACATCGACATTGCGCTACTAAACATCCAGGGAACTAATACGGGAGTCCGTAATGTCTTTTTTTTTTTTTTTTTTTGAGGCGACAGCGTTTGTTCAAATTCGTCTAAATGTTGCATCCGTTGCTGCATCTACGACTGAACGATCAATAAACCTTATGTTTGAAGGAATCATTCACATTTTTATTGAGTAGAAGTTGAACTTTATGTGTCGGATATTTTCAGAAAAGGCAATTACGAAAAATTCGAATAGGGAGGACATCACGTGTCTACCTATTCAGTGTCAAATTTAGAAGAGTAAGATAATTTATTTTGCCGCTATTTGTGAAGCGGTTTCTTTGCATTTCAATCTACTTTTACTTCCACGTTTTTGTTGACTTTGCCCTTGACACCTTCATTAAACCCTGTTCAGATTATTTCTGCCCTCATTTAAGTGTTGGGATGGCGGTGTGAAAATCCATCAAATTTCCGATAAGGGTTGTGCAGTGATGGTGTTTGTTATTCGGATGTAACTAGAGTTCTTGAAATCGTTTTGAGTTGATTTTTTTAAATTTGTTTTGCAGTCAATCAAGCGTTGGGGTGTCAGTGTGAAGTATGAAATCCCACCAAAATTATTTTGAACAGATAGACTGTCTAAATACTAAAATTCTTAACCTTCAGTTTTTTTTAAATTAATTGATTATTTTTTCAGCTTTCTATTTTTTTCCTTCTTGTCGCATTTCTTGATGTCCAGGAGAATTCTATAACTTTTATGATTGTCCTGTACCTCCATGAAAACAATCATTAAATGATATATAATTAGGTCACCTGAGGATGCCCGAATGAGCGAAAGTGCTCGGCCAGGCAATAAAGAATAGGAGAATGAGTCGCCTAGTTTTCCTCCCCCTCACAACCCCCGGAATTTTTTTTAAGCTAACGCTTTGTAACTAGGGTGTGATAATATGAGTTCTTCAACTCGTTTTGAGTTGAAATTTTTTTTGAGCTAAGCTAAGCTTTTCTTGCTGTCATCAATTGTTGTTCGGGTGGCAGTGTGAAAACTCACAAAATTATTTTGAAAGGATAGCTTGTCAGAAAACTAAAATGGCTACCCTTCGGTTTTTAAATTATTTTAAATTAAGCTAAGTTTAGGGTAACTTAAACGACGGGGATTTGAAGTTCTTGAATTCGTTTCGGGTTGGACGAACCTTCTTTCAATTTCACTGGAGGGTCCTCGGGTGGTACATATTCTAATCATAAACGGGACACAAATTGAAATTGTGCAATAACTTTCTGACTTTTTCATTACCTTCAGTTTCCTCATATTGACTAAGAAAAATGAACGGATAAAAGTGAAAACGGTGCATCGAAAGAGATCAGAATATCCCATTGTTGATAGTTTCTCAACGACGGTGAGAACGCTGGTCCGCATATTGCATCGGTACATCGTCGGATTCCCATAGATCTGTAGCGTAAATCCTGCGCTGTGAGAAGTAACAAAATTCTATATCAAAGGATGGGAGTTATGGTGAAACCGAGCTTTGTTTCAACAGTGAAACTCGTTCAGCGCCGCGGTTGGTAGCGACAGATTTCAAAAATTTTATCGTTTCTACGAGCTAAAATAGTCTAACGATTAAAATTTGTCGCAATTGCGATCGAACAACAGCATTCTTCGAGCGAAATATGCTGAAGTTATTCCAACGAGGTATCACTGCGTGGCGAGTGTGTAGTGAACTACGTGTACCTTCATTCGATCGGAACTGAATAATTGGAGAGGTGAAGAGCAGTCATTGAAAATATGAAGCCTATACCTGACTAGTATGGGGGCATCCCAGGAATACGCCGCCAAATATGCGTTCGAAATAGGGAAAAGTACTTTAAATGCAAATAACTTGTAAAAACCTAGTAAAAAAAGTGCTTGAAGTAAAAACATTTGACTTTCGATATACACAAGTGGATTCGATGGATTCCCATTATTTTATGAAAGGGAACAAAAATGTTTCCCTTCGACAGGCTTGTCGGTGGAATTGATTCTGTAAAAAATTTCTATTACGAATTCTCTTGATAATTAAATTCTCGGTACTATGAATAAAACTGACGGTTAAATGTAAACATACGAGTTTATAAACATAGGCCAGGAATTAAGAAAATCAACATGATACAAAGAATTCTTTCCGTGAGTACATTTCTCATACTCATACTTTTTTGGGTATATTTTAAAGGATTGAATTATGATACGAGTGGTATTGCTGATACAGAAATTATTTCACGTTTGTTGAAGACTGTAAAATGAAAATCGTCACTCCGTCAAGTTGGTACCTATATTAAACGTCAATGTTTAAGTGGACTGCTGAATTAAAGCGAGGATGTTTACTTGCAAGATGCGAATAAGAATCTTCGTATTTGAACAAACTCGGAAATACTGCGAGGCATAAGATCTTTGTAGAAATTTGCATTTCTATTCTACTGTCGTTAAATTTCCGCTATAAAGTTACAATGATGGTTTGCCTTAAATGCGCTTACATTTATGTTATTGCGCAATTACAGGGGATAAATCAGAACATCCTATGCCCATTTCTTGGCATCAGTCCTAAGGTTTTGCGACACATTTTTTCGCCTAATCTGTATCATTGTATAATTCGTGGAGCATTGATCGAGGCGACTCTCCGCTACAACTTTCGGCGCAACAAATTAATAAATACAGCGCGGTCGAATCGATGTATCTGTGAGGGCAAGGTATGAAATTACCTTTCCTATGTTGACGCGGACGCGGATTCAACTGGAGTTCTACCTGGCCGAAAGCTGATCCTACGTGATCCCAAAAAACGACAGCGTCTCATGTCTTATGTAGTAAGCATTCGAGCCCTGAATTCTTCTCGCTCCTATGCCTCTCTCTATTCAGACTCGGTTTCTTGACAATTTCAAAGTTTATTCAACGGATACGGTTGAAGGAATCGCGTATTCGGCACGAGATAGGTCTCACGTGGCATTGATGTTTACATAACTGACCTATTCTTTCGCCGTATGATTTCTTATCGATCTTAGAACTTCACATTCCGCCAAATTCCCATGTAATAAGTGAGTAGAAATTAAATCCATTTGAAAGCGCTGCAAATGATTGTACAGCAGAGCAGATTATTGGTGGGTTTTAATGCATTTCGTGTTTTTTTTTCTTCAAAAAACACGAAATGCACTAAAACTTTACTCTCAATTATTTAAGAAAACCTCATATGATAGTATCTATTGAGGTGTCATCCTTTCCACCTAAGAACTGATTTATAGCTATAAGTGTAAACTCGTTGGCAACCATCGTAATTTCAGCTATTTTTATTTTTCTTAAATGGAGAGTTATGGAGATTTGTATTATCTTATTAAAAGATAAATTAGTTGCCCAACGATACAGCTTAGCAGAAAGTTTGACGAGCATTCCAACGAGTATAGAACAATTTTTATAGCTCTTGAAAGTCTCGAGTTACAGCATTATACGAATTTCTCAAAATCGCGGAAATGCCACTCAAAAGATGCGATAACTGTAGAACCATTGAAGCTATCTCACCGTTTCGGTCTTATTCGATTCATCGTAAAAAACCCATATAAATTGAAGTCACACATAATATGTACCTAGGTTTTTGAAAGATAAATATTATGTTTCAAAAACCTAGGTAAATAAAAATGTTCCCCCTCGAAACACGCCGAAAATTCCCTTGAAATTGAGGTCGCGATTTGGTTAAAGAGTTGAGCCATTGTCGGACAGAGAAAGATTTTTTATTAAAATCTCAAGAATTTTTCTATTATAGCTTCTTCAGAAAAGTGTTGATGGCTTACGGTCAGAATTTTTTTGTTATTGGATATTGGGATTCTGCTTTCCTTGAGACGTAAAACGTCACATTTTGAAGGGGGAAGGAGGAGGGGGTTGGACATTTTTTCTTGGGCGATCACAATTTTTTTTATTATTGAATAAAAAACCAACCGGTAGTTCAGTTTTCTTGTCCTGGTTAGGGTTGGCCGATTAATCAATTCAAACATCGTCATTTAATTCGATTTATTTTCCCATTTTATTTATTTTTTCATCATACTTGTGAAAATATTTTTTCATCGGCGTCGTAGAATTTATCACCAGTCCATTCAAGTGTCGCGTTGAAAACGGAAAATAATGACTCATTGGGGCAAGCTCGTCAAGATATTCTGCTCTTTCTATCGCTCAATAGCGGACATCTTGACAAGGTGAATGATGAATATAGACGAAAGAAGAGTGATCCTTTGAACAAACTAGAAACGATGGATTTCGAACGTCGCACCAACGTTCTCCGAGTGGAGGGAGATTTTCTTCGTCACAATGGATTACTGACATTTTGCGCAGTCTCATTAGCAAGACAGATTGTTGCTAATGGCTTGGCCCCCAACACACAATTGTCGGCTCGAGGTTTTTTCTTCTCTGTATAATATCCTTTCTACCTTTTTCGAGTTTCACCTCTGCTTGTTGGTTCAGTATTCATTTTTCACGTACGTCAATATAGTTCTCGATGTCCTTGAGTATATTATCAGGCTATTCATATGATGAATACGACTACTGTCATTAAGATAGATCAACAAGCGCCTGGTTTATAAGAGTTGAAAATTATTTTCTTCATATAGGTTCAGGCGATTCTCCCGCAACCTGTCGAGGTCTGCAGAGCAAGCCGCTTTGAAAACTACAACTCTTAATCATCCTTACGAATTCGAATAACAAAAAAATAACACACCCTGACGTAATTGATCCGTCAATAATTTGAAAATGTTACTGATTTATTAGCTTTATTAAAGTATGGATAGATCAACGTATCAATAAATTTGGAAAAATAAAATAAACCATTATCATTTTGAAAATTCCCATTTGTGATTAAATGGTGGAATTTTACAACTTAACGCATCTACGAACTAATTATTAATTGTCGAGCTCGGTGGCTGGAGTTGCATTTTCAATACCTACCTTTAACTTACGTTCTATAATTTCTTATGCTAAGCAGAGTAATTTAACTGAATTGCTTTAACAATTTTTGCGTACGTAGTGTTGGTCATTTCTTTACTAAATACGGAGGTACCATGTGTTATCTGCCAACCGCATTTTTCTTGTGTATGAACCTCTCACAGAACACCGTTTGGTAACGGCTCCTCCATGCATACGATTGGTATACAAGTGATCGCTAATTCAAGGTGGTCTTGAGTTAGACGAGCTTCCACTAGCTGAAGAACTTAAGCTCGAGGCTTTTTTTTTGTTGCCACAATATAATATGTCAGTGACGTCTTTTTCTATTCGATTGGAGATTATTGCAATTTTTCATCCAAAGAATTTGACGTGAATCCCTAGAGCATCGAGCAAACATGTTTCTCGTTAGCCGAAGAGCACCATTACTCGATCATGAGAGCACCATCGCTCAAGCGCAATGAGAAAAAAGGTAAACTCTCGAGGAACGCTTAGACCTTCGAAAAAGCAAGCTCCCAGTGGATGACGGATCGTGATGGATGAACTTAGCCGCGCACTTCATTTTCCTTCCGAGAGTAGATTTACGATAATGAAATAAGCTTGGGAAACAATAATAGTGAAGCTCCAGTCGAGGGAGCTCGGTTTTGGGTTGGAGCGATTACTTGTAAACGACTCTGCAGGCATAAATAAACGACCGAGAAACACGATCCTGAAATTGACTTACGACAAGAGGTAAGGACCAAGAAGGCAGTAGGGCCTAAACGTTGTCCCATAATTTCTTGCAGTGAGCTGTTTTATTGGTCGGAAGTCATTTCGAGTAAGGCCACTTTCAATTTCAACGTTGACCTCCATTATATGTTTAAGAGACGTTTGCGCTGATTGAAAGAGGGAGCTTGTGGGGTAAAGAAGAAATATTATTATTGGATATTTTCACGTTCAAGAGTAGTTTGAAAACGAATTGAACTTATTCACACTCTTATCGTTGCTCGCGGAGGAAGAAATCTTGATCGAGTCTGAGGATTATAGAAAGCTTTTCCACGAGGTTGTTGAGAATTTATTTCATGGTAAGTTTCAAAATACTCCCTTGTTTTTGCCTTCATTGTTTCCTTAGTGTTATCAGCCCCTTTAAGACAGAATACGTGCAACTTCGTATAATGTTTTATTTTATGTTACAACCTCGAGTTGTTCGATAAAGTAATGCACTGGAACTTTTTAATTAAAATTGTATAATTAAAAAAATATAATAGTAGCCCTTCCAACCCTGCGTAAAATCAACCATTAATTTTTCTTGAGGAAGTTTTTATGAGTTACGACGATAACAGAATTTAATATACTTTGCCAGACTATCTCCGAGTAGCCAAGTTGAAGTTTGAATTTCCTTGGGGGCTGACGAACGAGCCATATCCCCTTCAATTACCTTGATCCGCAAGAGTTATCGTATGTCAAGTGCCACCTCGGAACTTCGTGGATTTTGAACTCGAACTATCTTCGCCCTTGAAAGGAAACGCAGAACTGCTAACAATAATAATGATTTGCCCTCTAAGTTCATTTGTGCTGGCGTGGAAGCGCCTTAACTGCTAGTCTGGTCATGTATCTGGAGTTAAATTGATTTATTCATCAATACGCACTATCAAACATGTTTAGTAGCTAGAAAATGGGGAAAAATCATTCGTCTTATTGCAAATATTTTTCATTTGGGCGTTATATATTATGTAATTACCAAATGCAACCAATATGAGATGTAGCAAGACCAGCGTTCAACAAAAAAATCGAAATCCATGGCAGACTGTTATGCTTTCAAAAATCTGACCGATCAGGAGCAGACGAGTTTCCCAATCGTGATCCACCCAAGTGTGAGAGAGTTTGGAGCTGTCGTGAATCAGTTGTTCTTCGGTCCTTTGGCCTTACCCGACTGTTCGTAGTACTAGAACCGCAGGCAACACTCAACTAAATGCAACTCTTGGCTTTTTCAGAGAAGTCATGCCAAAGCGATTACCTACGTCCATCGATCATAATCCTCACGATTTCTGGGAAGTTCCGTCTTACATAGCCGCTTTGGAACTTATCTTCTTCACGAGGGTTAAATAACTAGATAAGTTCATGGCTAATGAATTTATTTCTTGTCTTCATAGGCTTGCAACTGAAACTTTTTTTCTTACTCCAGAGCTCGAATCAGGTGCAGCGCAGATACAGACGTCGAATGGCTGAATTCAATTCCAGATGAAGCCCTGACTGGCGAAAGCCTTGTTTAAAACGATTTACGTGAGAGAACATTATCCTTCTGTTTCCAACATAAATCGTCCAATCGGTTTCTCTCAAATAATAATCCACTATAATTTTGAACGTGCTACAGTTCTCTCTAAAAGCAATTTAGCTGATGTATTGTATCGCGCTTTTTCGCAATATTCAAGTTGCCTCGTGCTTTCTCCGTGTTTTTAAAAAGTACTGTCCCCCATCAAAGTCCAATTCAACCCTTTCGCTGTCAGCTGGAAAACGGTCGGAAAATTATTTCGTTTTATAATCGAGGCCAAGCCACGTTTTTTATCGCCCCCTGTAATTACCCCGGTACGCCGTGGGACATATTAAAGGCCTCTTTATTCTCGTACGTGATGAGTTTTTTAACTACTCAGCTTTTTCCGCCGCCAGCGAAAACAATTTCAATGGCCACCTGATTAACGGGTTCTCCACACTCCATTTGATAAAATGGTTCCGCTAATAATCGAGGGGCATTTTACTTATATAAGTAAAGTCAAAAACATGCGTCGAGTATGAATTATTATTGATCTTCCAGGGAAATCATTTATACTTCAACTAGTCCAATCTGCTAGTTGCTTCTTTCAAAAGTTTCTCAATGGGTTTTTTTGTATTTCGGTTTGCTGAATTCGAATATAGTCTGCCAACAAATCAAGTTTTTTCGCTTAATGGCTTATTAATCAATAACTTAAAGCTTTTAACTTTTTTTTTACTTAAAACTTTCTCAAAACCTAACTGTGGTTAAATTAATCTAGATGAAGTTTCCTATAGAATGCACTCGTCAAATTAATTTTTGGACCACCAAAACTGCCACAGGAGCTCGCTGAAAGTGTATTAATTTTTCGTACTGAGCGATGTTCAGAGAAACGGCATATTCTGGCGGGAATCGTTTCTCTCAATTATGCATCGAATCAATTTACATGTATATAGGAGTAAGAAATAGTGTAACATAAAAGTACAACATTTATCAGTTAAAAGTGTCGCACGCTGTTCTCCTCCTATTCTCGAAGTAAGTTCTCTATGAAAAAATAAGAAACGTACATAATAGTTGAAATATTAGGTTAAACTTGAAACATCGCAGGTTCTAATTGCTGCAATCTCGCGAAGAGACACCTCAACTAGAGTAGTTAAATCTTGTACGTGATCTATTTGTATTTCTCAACATTTCACTATCTCGAGTTGCTGTATTTGCCAAGAAGAGGTAGTCACGAATTCCACTAATTTAATGACCATTGTTAACAATATAAGTTGAAGCAATATAATTTAAATTAGTGGAATTCGTGACTACCTCTAAGTCCTCTATTCTTGTGAAATGGGATTCCCAACTACAGCGCGAGTGACTACCATTTACTAGTGAATTAGCTCCATTTGTGTTGACGTCGTCAACGATAATTTGTATGAGACGACGAATTCCCTAAAAATATCGGAAGAGATTACCGTTTTAAAAGTATTAGCACGACTTTTGACTCTTATGGACAATGTAAGTTGGAGCAAGGCATTTGAGGTATTATTTTTTTCTTAAAAGTCTACTTTGTGAAGTGGCCATAATTAAATCAGTTCAAGTTCGTAGTTGGGTTAGAATCAATCGTAATAATTCCATCAAATGGGATGACCAATATAACACTCTTGTGTCACTCTTTCAGCACGATGTGCGCCTTCGCTAGTTGAAGTTCACTTTGAAGTTGACAATTTTTGACATTTTTTCACACATTTTAAGCTTGCGACAACTACGGACTCGTTGGTTTGTTCAAGAAGGAGATTCTTTCTCCGAGTTTTCTCAAATTGCAAATTGGCGGAAGGAGTCGAGCTAAGCTCACAAAATATTGCGCTTCCCGCCCGTTCCCTGCGATTGAGATATTCGACGTGAGGTTCTCGTCCGGGTGTTGCGTCCGCGGACATCCAGGAGGTCCGAAAAACCGGTTCCGCCGGGCAGCTTCGATCGTCTGGGTCAAGGCAAGGCCCGAGAGCTTTTGAAAACTAATTCTTCGCCTCGAGGAGAGGCTTCGGAAGACGTTTCAAGGTCTTTGCTGACGACGTGTGTTTGCCACTTCTTCGTAATAATGACGAGGGACTATTATTCTCTTGCAAGGGCACCTTCTCGAATATAGTTACAGATTATCCAACGTCATGGTCCGGTCGTTTTGTTTGCAAGCTTTACTGTGCACCGATTAATGCCAGTTGGATAGATCGTCTCGTAAATTTTCGACCTGCTTGATCTTCAGTGGTTTGGAATTCTCACTTGTGATAGATTGCATTGCTTTTACGAGAAGGTATGTTCGAAAATGCGAATCGATTAATGAATTAAAGTTGCTCGCTATTGTTGGCATACGATTTGTCATCCATTTCTGGGTTCTTGTTTCGTCCTCATCAAAACCGTAGTGGACACCGAGCGACAAATTTCAATTACCTTGACGCCCAGTTTATAGTTTGAATTGAGCCATCCTTTCATCACTCATATTAAGCAACTATAACTGTTGAGAATTAGTGTGAAAATCGTATTTTCTTCCTTTCGTTTTCTCAAGCTTTATTATCCAAGAACTACAAAACGAAAATTTTCAACGATAAATGTTTACCGAAATAAAGTGGTTGAAGTTCAACGAAAAATGGAACTAGAAAATAAAATGAACCTCACTGCTGGATCATTATTCTTCAATATCGAGACATTAGCTAAATGAAGTTGATTACATTTATCTCACGAAAATTGCTATGCTGGCTAATTGTTCGCTTTATTGTGACACGGAACATGGATCTATTGGTCCGAGGGCCGTCCCTTGGGATGTTATTGAATAATGTGTAATATCAAAGGAACACGGAGGGTTCAAAAGTACGCGTGTAAAACAGATTGCTCTGACGTAAAGATGTTCGGAGCCCTTTTACCGGCCGACCCTTTCCTCTTTTATGAAATGAGATTTGGTCGGTAGACCTTAGCGTTGGCTTTACCCGATCACTAACGTTAGTCTCCCTCTCTACTAACTTGATGTTCGAAAATGGTAGAAAATGGCAGTTGTGCCATCTTTTGATGGAATAATTAACATTTTATCAATCCTAAGTGTTTACACCGAAGTATCTTACGGCCTATTCATACTGTTTCAAAAACCCTAACATAGATAGATCGCGATCAAAGTGTCGGAAATTAATTTTTTCACTACTTACCGTATTTAATACTTGACAGCTCCTGAACAATGTTATTCCTCATCAGGTGAAAAATTACCATAAATATTTTCCTTTAACGATTACCTGTATCCAAAAACCTACATCAGTTCGGGCATTGTGTTCCCTAATTTTTCTTCGTATTCGTTTGTACAAATTAACGTTAGAATAACAAAAAAATTGCCGAGCAAAAAGTTGGGTAATTTTTAACCTTTTTTTGTATGGCAAGATTTTTTACCAAAATTATTTCTTCTTTTCCTTCTCGTCGCATTTCTTGATGTCCGAGGGTTTTTCTCCACCTCACAACCCCCGAAAATTATTTCTATTATTTTTAGGTAACTTACAGGACAAATATTTAATTTCAATTTCTCCACTTTTCATGTAGGTATAAATGCTACAATTTTTAGAGAAATCGTTTCTTTTGTACTAATCTCTAAAATGTTTGGCGTAGAATCTATAGGTAATGAATCGTAAAATAAATCAACTTATCTTGAATTCCTAAGAATGATAATACTTCAGCAACGCAAAAAAAAAAAAAAAACCGTCAAAAAATAAACGAAACTTAATCTTAGCTAGTCAAGAACAATGCTTGTGGGCCAATTTTTAGCTCCAAAAAACTTGGAATCGACGATTTCAAGTTATCTACTTATTGTAAAGGCATAGGTAAGGTTCAACGAAAGGAAAGAACTATCTCGGACAAGGGAGTCACGCCGAACGGGACAATTGTGACGCAAGACGCTGGTTGGAAAGGTCAGGCCGCCCACTAGGTACGTGCAACATCGTGTGAACAATGTGTCGAGTGGTGAAAACATTTATTGCGCAATATTATTTTTAATAAGCAAAACCGTTCTGGTCAAATAGTATACCATAAAATGAAATGAATGAATAGCTTTATGCTTCTTGACAATTTGAAGTCCTCAATATCTGGAATTTCAAATTCAAGAGGCGAAACTGCAACCGCTAGTAAAAACTGTAGCAGTAGAAAAATGTATCAGACTCCGACTGCGAATAGAAATGGGAAACCGTGCAAATGATTGTTCAGTGGTTTGTCATTTCTTTGCATAAATTAATTTATGCTTTAATTTTTTAATGATTCAAGAAACCATACACTTGTGATAGTCACTATACCGAACATTTGTGAACGTTCCACCTAACGAAAAATTAGAAACTATAAGCGAAAACACCTTACATCATAATATGTTAATTTTGATTATTATTATTCATTAATCATCTAATTAAAAGTTAAATTACTCGCTAAGTTATTCGCCTAATGATACGGCTTAAGGGAGTGTTTTATTATCATTCCATCAAGAGTAGAAACGATTTTTATAGCTTCATAAATTCTCGAGTTATGCCTTTGTGGCAGATTTTACAAAATCTCTAAAATTTCTATAATTTAGCTATTATAGTTTCGTCAGTTAAGTGTTGACAGCGTACGGCTGGCGAACAGATATTTTTTATTCGATATTCCATTTCTTCGTACATTGAAACGTACCAAATTTAGATGAGGGTGGTTAAAAAAATATTTTTCGTGAGCGATTTCTATGGTTTTTTAATGAAAATAATGAGCCAAAATCATGAAATTCGATTAGTTCTAAAAACTAACGGTCAACATTAGGAAATATTTCTCTCCTCACGGGAGTGTTGTCTACATCTCGTCGATGTATACATCAGAAAGGGAGAGAAGGAGGCGGTTACGAGAATTTTCATAAAATCCGAACTATTTATCATTATTCAAGTTGAATTTAAACGATTTCCATGAGATGAATTCGGGCACTAGATAGTCGTGCGCAGTTATTACGAATAAAATCAATTGGCAAGTCATTTTGCCTGGATCGTTTCATCTTGCAAGTAAACTATTCTACTCATAAACCAATAAGGCGGTTCGGCGCAAAGTCCGAATCTAGGGACTTCGAGTTCGAACATTTCTGTTGCATTCCTAAGGCAATATTGACGGAGAAATGTAAATATTCCTTCGGAAGGGATCGGCTTTAGCGTTTTGGGAACATCTCGATCAAGCAACAGTTTTCAATTTCAATGTTCTGTTGAGGGGCCTGCGTTTGCAGCAACAGGAAGGACGTTCGGTTGGCTCGTTCTTTCAAATTCGACTGTTGATTTTCGATCCGAAAACACCTAAAAATTTATCTAAATTATACAGGGTGAATGATAAGGAAAACAATCTGAGATTTGACGCTCTCGCAATTTTTACCGAGGTATTCGAGGCTCGACATTCACCCTAATAATTAATAATATTTAATAATCGGCCAAGAAAAACGTTTTCAAATGTCCTTCAAAATTAGCAATTTTATATTTCCAGTCTTGTAAATCCGATTATCGAATAAAAACAATTCTGTCCACGTGTTATCTTAAAAAGAAAACCCTCCTATCTTGGGCTATTTGACAGGTGATTCGCCCGTGCTTCAGATTTTTTCCGTTTCCACTGCCGGGAATTTTTTATTCCAGAGGTTTACCTCAGTTGGATGAAATATTCCGCCGTCGTTTCAGGAATCAATTCGATAGTTGAAGAGGTGTACTGTTTTTTTGCTTTATTGGACGTCAAAGTGCCCTCAGTCATTCGCGGCGATTGGCGTTGGAAGCTCACGGGAAGAGCCGGATCGCGTTGTACGGAATACTAACACTACTCCCGCAACAAATATGTCTCGGGAGAGAAAGCGGGCATTTTTTACACGGAAATCGCTTGATCGTATGAAATGCATGATAAATATTTGCTCAGAATCGTAGATTAATGCGTAGATAGAACACATTTCTTTTCCAACAGCGGATGAAAAATAATTGCAAAAATTTTTTTTTGGTGAAAAAAACGATTATCAACAATTACCAATGTAAGTATGCCAAGTTTTTTTCTTCTTGTTTGCATTTCCATAAAACGAAATTTTCGGCTGAAGAAACTATTTTGAGAAAGTGGTTTCCAAGTCGGTTTCTGAGTTTATGTCGAATCGATGAGAACATCGCATTAACATTCTCCACGTTTTTTATTACTTTTATTTATACGTTGCGCTGTATTCCAAGCTGTTGTGACTAAGTCGTCAATTCATAGTGGTATCATGTCGTCAAACCTAGAGGAGGTATTTTTACGAACGGATTTTACGTTGCTTCTCGCTGACAAGCTCGCCTTAGCAGCTTTTGAAAGAGTTCCCTTTTATGGCCGAAGGGAGGAACGTGTGACTGCGCTTGTTCGGTACATTGGCCACGACCGCCGAATTGAATCCGGTAGTTATTTGGTAGCCATCATTGGTTGTCCTGGTTGAGCAATATATTATATTGTTCACATAGTGCGTTTTCCCTTATCAATTGCTAACGTACAAAAGGTAAACGAGACATTGAGCGCTTTTGTGAGTATTCACGATAATCGTAAATATCGTTTTATGGTTTGGCAAGGGAGTATGATGCAGCGACGAGTTTTGTTTCTCATATTTCTGAGCTACTGTTCCCTACTCTCATACAAACAATAAATAATTTTTCAATATGATTAAACATGTTTTGAAGAAAATTCGTAAAAAAAGTCTTCATTCATTAAATCTACGTAAAAATACTCTCATATTTTTGAGCTACTGTTTCTACTCTCATACAAATAATCACTTTTCAATACGATTAAATATGTTTAGAAGAAAATTCATAAAAAATTCTTCATCAAGTATTCAGTGAATCTACGTAAAATTATTACGCAACTTTATTGTAGAGCGATATTCCCGGTGTAGAATATTCTTGATATTACAAAAGTCTAGAGGCTTCAACCCAATAGACTGAAGGATTTTAATTACCACTCGAGTGCTCCAATTCAAATATTTTGGAGGTGTTGTATACTAAAGTTTTGTAACGTTTATAATTTTCATTCGCTGATTATTTTCAGTATTATTCATCCGCTTACGAGGAAGCTCTTCTTAATATTGGGTTGAGTACAACTAATCGCTGAGGTCAGGAGCGCGTGGTATAATGTTGCTGCCCACAAGATGATCCCAGAATAGGGCAATATCGTCTATAAAGGGCCGGGCGGTCGAGGCTGATTTAAGGGAGTCTTGGACGCCTTCAGTTACGAATTTGATACCCTTCGTTACGTGGCTTGAATATTATAATTACCTACCACTTGATGTGAGGGACTCAATTGAAAATCAATCGAAACCGTTTTATGTTTAGCAGATTATCTCACGTTACCGATTGATTTGAGAGGATAGCGAAACTGTATTTGCATCAGGAATGTTCACCGTTAATATCCGCCTCTTGGAAGTATTGTGACACTCCACACTTGGTTGTCGATAGACATCAATTAATTGTCTTTTCATTTGTTGCAGGTACGTTGCTCTTGGTGGAACAAATGCTTTATGGAGGGCTTTGTAATAAAAAGGTACTTACGATAATTTGAAATTTACTAAACAACCGCATCAAAAAATATTTTATAGCTGTAGGTATGAACATAGGTTTTTTTACACGATACTTTCTGATGCAGCTTACGTGATCTTGATTAATCCATAGAAGTCTTTAGATATTTAGTTTCTATATCAGCTAAAATATTTTGCGCTCCGTAGTACATCTGTAGCAAACCATAACCGTGCTCTAGGATTTTCATCGTGCAATAGTATTTCGGATTTTGCAAATTGAGGCTGTCGTTTCATATGCTTTAGGATATTCAAAATGATCATATCTTTGAGCACTCCTTTTGATTTGGGAAGCCTTGTTAAAACGAGAAAATGTAAACTTCCTTATATTGCCGCTTTATCCTATATATTGGAAGAAGACCATACAGAAAATAACAGCATAAACTGACACATGTTCTGGCATACCCCATCAGAACGGAGTCAAATTCTAACACTCAACTCCTAACGACTTCTGCAATTAGTTCTCGTCATTAGCAAAGAAATAAGTTTGTTGCAATTTTCCCTGAACAATTAGTTAGTGGCTTTCTTATTTTTTTGAACTGCCCTCGCCCACAAGTTTCAGCTCTCCCTTGGATCTCAACAAGTTAAATTCGAATGGAGGGCAATAGAACGAGTGGGAGAACCAGAAGCAGAAGAGGTTCAGTATTAGGTATAGGAGGAGAATGGTGGAGAGGCAAGCGAGCACATAATTTCTCGGTAGATAACGAGAGAGTTTTCGGGTCATGACCCCGTCGGCGTTTCCACGGACAGTTGGGCTTTAACGAACTGAGATTAGTCGGTTGGACGAAGATCGTTGAATTGGCTCTAGTGCCTCAGGCTCCTAGCTGAGGATTCTGATAATGTCAGATGAGTGGACAGCCACCTATGAAATGTCACCTGCCGAAATCTCTGCGGAAATTTGGTATCGTCGAAGTGAATATCGTAAGTCTGAGGGAGATAGCATAAAAGCCCAGACCTTCGGTTCCGGTTTATAAACGAGCAGTTTTGAAAACAACGATTGTGGCTAGCTATTTGCTGAAACTTAGCATAATTATCAAAACTTTTTTTTTATTTAGTGAATACAATCTTCAGATAAATTTTCCCTCAAATTTTGTGATCAACTTCAAACTATCCAGCCCGTAAAATTTTTCGCAAACATTAGAAATTCCGAAATTTATTTTTCGTTTTCTCTTATTTCTGAATAGAAATAATGCGTGGAAATGGTTCCTAACGTGGTTTCGTTCGGGTTATTGCAGCATTATTGATATAAAACTAACTATTTATTCCAATAATGAACGGCATCATTTTTCCTGCGATAGACCTTAAAAGGGAACGTTGAAACTTTCTAGTCACGTCTCGTGGCTTAGAGATTTACCGCTGATCAAATAAATTGTGCATTGGTGCAAGAGCATTCTATTCAGTCGCTATTATTCCCTATTAAGTCGCTCAAGGACACATGTTTCGCGGAAGTTAAACCACATTGAGAGCATTTTGCTGTTTTTCAATGTTCGTGGACGAGCGCTAGGAAGAATTGATGTGAACAGTTGTTCAAGGGCATAGCAAGAACGCTTTGAACTAGGAAACACGAAAGGCGCATGAAATTGATGAAACTATTGAGCTGGAAGCTGTCTTTTGTCTTTTTCTTTCGTAAGAGAGCACGAGCACTGGAGTTTGATGTAGGCTGTTAGATAACATTGTATAGATCCATCGAATGCCTTACAACTGTGTCAGAGTGTAAACGACGTACAAAGGATTCATGCTTGCCGGTAAAATAGTAAATAATTTTATTGAGGCATTTTTGTAACAAAAAATAAATAAATGAAGGAAAAAATTAAGTTGTCAAATTTGTGATTTTTTTCACACAAATAAACACACACGCTGCAAATAATTGTACAGTGGTTTATTATTCCTTTGCTTCAATTTTTATTTACGAATACCATCCTTGTGAGACAAACTCCGAACATTTATCAACGTTTCCACTTAACAATAGATTGGTAAGGAAAAACTCGTTTGAAACTACAGAATTTTCTGAGAGAAGAAAAGTAAAATCGCTGCAAATGATTGTAAAGTGATTTATTATTTTTTTGCTGCAATTATGATTTAAGACGACCATTCACTTATGATAGTTCTCTATCCCGAACGTTTGTGAAAGTTTCCACCTAACAACAGATATGACTGTAAGGGAAACTCGTTAACAACTATCGTAATTTAATCACTTTTATTTTTCTTAATTGCCTTATTGAAAGTTAAATTATTCGCCTAACGAGATAGCCGCAGAGAGTTTTTTACGAGCATTCTATCAAGTATATAATGATTTTTATTGCTCGAGGCATACCATCGTGAAAATTTTTTCAAACTTTCGAATAGTTCACACAAAAGCTGCGGCATTTCGGGAACCATTAAAGCTATTGACTCCGGTATGGTTTCATCCGTTTCAGTGTCAAAAAGAAAAATAAATAAATAAATTGATAACAGACACAAAAACATGTGAAAATACGAATTCTCCTCCTCAAAACCCTCCATAACTCTGTTAAATTTAAGGTAGCTCTTTAGTTAAAGTAGTGCGCCATCGTTAGCCCAACAATGTTTTTTTGGTGAACATTTCAAACATTTTGCTACTATAGTTTTCTCAGTAAAAGTGTAGACAGCGTACGGCTTTCACGAAATTGACGTGGTACTAAATAATTTTCTGTTCTTAATTTCTTTCTCTTTCAAATTATTAGCTTACTTGCACTATCGACATTACTATGGTGACTTCTGTGAACCAATCTCAATATGCGTCCCAACGAATTTGCTATTCAATATTATCTGGGGAAAAATATTTTCATGACATTAAAATTCCTTTTCGCAATATTAAGGGAGTCATCAATGATAGGCGAATTCAAAAAATTGTGTACGCACAGAAATTACGAACCTTTGACGAGTGATATTATATATTAATAACGAAAATGCTCGTGAATATAGAATTATTGAACGCAACAAACACCGATGTACTCTGTTTTATTGTCACGAATAAATAATGCAGAACCTAGGTACTGTATAAATAAACAATCCGAATGTCCCTCTGTTCACCCCTATTTTCAACATGTTATTCGACGGAGCCAACGTAACATAATGTGAGTGGGGAGGAATCAAAAATTGAAAATTACGAAAGGGTGGATGAGCTAACGGGCAGTCAGTTTTGAAAAAGGGTTCACCATCCTTCTCACCCAATGCTCCCTGGTCCATTTTATCACCCTCCCTTTTTCGCTCGAGTGCATTTTATCATTTTCTGCGGTTCATCCCTCTATTTCCACCGTTTTTCAGACAGCCCCTTATCCAGCTCTCTCGGAATTCAACCAATACGGGGAGCTTTTTGTTCCAGACTCCCGTTGGAAAGCGACGATCGAGTATGAAATAGGTTTGTTTTAAAGCTGAACGAGCAATAAAACAAAAGCTTGAACCGGGTGATGGTGGCAGTTCGGGGTTAAAACTATTTTATGAAAAGTACGAGACGTGAAGTTGGCATCGAAAGCTTTCCTGGAGAGTTATTCGACTCGGTCGAAGCTTTGAACTCCAAACGAGATTTATTCTTATCTCAATCCAAACAGTGCAGTTCATTTCATTAGCTCCCATTCAATTTGTAGTTTGTACTTATTACGTAGTATAATATCACAACTAAAAAAAAATTTAAAAAAATTGGGAAAAGAAACACTGTTTTTAATTTGAGTATTTGGGGTCTTACGGGAAATAAATCTTTACTCTTCTTCTATCCTTATTTTATCCACCTAACCAGCTCGAACTAACTTTTTAACCCAACTTCTTTAAACTAAGTACCTACCAATTCGTTCACAAATTACTTTGTAATTTCAAAAAAGCTACCAATTGTTCCGTTGAAACAAGAAATGGGTGAATTGATGAACCCAGATGGTTCCATAGGTCTTGAAGATGCCCAAACAAGCGAAAGTATCCAGTGAACAGAATTAATTATACTGAAGGAAACGTCCCGTGATTGTCTCTTAAAACTGTCGACGAAAGTAAATCGATAGTTCGCCAAGGTCTTCCCCTTTTGAGAGTTTGGTATTCACTTTACATCACAGGGCAAGTTCGAGGGGCTTTTTTCTTCGATGCCTTCTTAAGAGGTTGTCCGAACCGAGGAATTCGAATCCTTCTGACCTCCCATTCGTCGACAGTTTCCACTTCGAGGTAGAGCCAGGCGTTCGTTTTGAACCTGTTGAATTATTTTTCCGATTGCTCTTAGCATCTCAGCTTCTCAAACAATCCGCTTCTTAGGTCTATTTGTTTCGAGAGAATGCAATTGTAGCATTATTTGCCTTTGTTGGACTATAGCTTCCTCGTTTGAATACCTGCAAATATATTTTTCTGAATTTATGGACAGTTCTAGCTCTTTTTTTATAGTGCTTCACTTTGTAGGCATATGAAATAAACTTGACGTTCAGGAGGAGTACCGTTGTTACATTGGAGTTTAGAAAAATCCCCATGTCGCATCTGATTAACGAACGATAAACCTCCAGGCAATGTAAAAAAGCAAAAGTAGTTACTTACTAGAGCACTTTAAATACCATGTATGAGGCTGTAAACTTGCCCATCTTAAACCGTGGCTTTTTTTCAAAATGGACAGCTTTCAACAAGAAAGATTGGAATGCGGTGCGATGTTTCAGAGTAATATTGATCCTACCGTTGGACCGATTTATCCGGACACCACTCCCTTTTAAGTATATTTATTTGTCTCAATTTTTTAATTCCATTCTGACTTTCAAAAATTCTAAACATTTTCTTTTCATACCTCTTAAATTCTAAAGAGAAATCAAACACCATGTACAGCTCTAGTCTCCGCACTCATATTTCCATTTTTCCGCATTTTCGTCCGTCTCTTCTTCATTAATAATTCCCATCTGTTCCAGCCCACTCACTATTACGGTATATTCCTGGCTCCTTTCAGAAAGAAACCGTTCAATGTTTCACACTCAACTTTCCACGTTTTTAGCTTCATTTGTTATTCGCTTTACTACCTTACATGCATTTGCGTAGGCATAATCTCGAATTACGTGTAGTCTTTTTTGTTGTGAATTTTTCATACGCATTTTCGGGTTTTAGAGAGAGCGGACTCGTTGAGCTACGGCTACTACGTGCCTCTCATTGTTCTCTTTTTAAGTTCGCAAAGCGTTTTTATAACGGTGAAAAATTACATTAATTTTCCACGTTATTGAAGCTACTGTTCAATTATGGCTCATCCCTGTTGAAAATAGCTGCCAGGTAATTCACTTGATGGACACTCCTGTTGTTTCAAAGCGTTCAGAATTTCAGCGTATGGTTGAAAATTGCGTCTAAATGTTTACTTTCGACTCTACTACAACCAATTTTTTAGAAAGGTTTTCGATTTACGTAAAAAGAGCGGCAGATAAGACCACTGCTATCTGATCAGTTTTGCTTTTTACTGTCCGTACTAAACGTAATTTCAAGGTTGCTTGTTTACATTGCTTGAAGATTCTATCGAATTCAAACGACAAATGAATAATCGTCTCATTTCCTATCCTTTCAACAACAACCACGTTTTTTCTGTATGTCACGTTGGAATTGAATAATACAGTTCGTATCATATTATGTTGGTGACGGTCCGCACTCGGAAACGGATGGTTGGTGAAGCGAAAATGGTTTTTCCCTATTTTTTAGCCGGATGCATATTTTTTCCATTGTGTTATACCAAGGTCTCGCTTCTTTTGATGAGATGGAAATTCGTTTTGGACGTGCCACCGGTTGAAAAACCTGTTGATGACGTGTAATTTACCGTGCACTATAGCTGCTTGTATTTCTCTCAGTTCGGTGAAAAACATAAAACCCCATAATTGCTGAACGTGCGAAAAAGTCAAATTTTCTGTTTGAAATCACTGCAAAATTCTTTAGATTCGATCTGTACAGGTAGTTTTAAAAAAAATCCACCAATGAATGACCGACTCCAGTGAGTGAGTGATCCAAAATAAATCAACGAAATGAGATAATAGTAAAATTATAATAGTAATAGTAATGATAAATATAATAATAATAATAATAATAATAATAATAATAATAATAATAATAATAATAATAACACAGTCAGCCTAAATGACGATTTAGAGGAAACGTTTCTTAGGTGATCAAGAAACTGGTGCTTATCTAGTATTACCCTAGTAAGACTGGAGAAAAAATTGGTTTATGAGCGATTAAAACTGAGCAAGAAAGCTAAAATTCTTCTCTGTGGTGTATGATATTCCAACTTACATATTACTGATATTCTTACTTAATTAGGTTTCATAATTTAATTCACATCGCTTACGACGTTGTATTAGTTCTCTAGTTACTGGAGATCCATCTCGGCTCTAGTCTTCTTGCAGTGAAACCTAGTCTTCTTACTGAAGGTATTAAATTATTACCAGTTATGTTCAACAATAGGTGTTGGAATTCCGAAAATAGATACGAATCGGCTCCTGAGCGTCCACTGCGCGAAAATTACAGCCTCCATCTTAAAAGCAAAAGAGGGGAAAATCCGAAGGTCAACTCGATTATCCGACCGGGCGAATGACACAAAACTGCTTGCTTAATGACAACGAGCTTAATTGCGAAAAAAAGACTAATTACTTGCTGAAGGATTGGACTAAAACATAATCTTGAACTTGTACACCCTCTGACCGAGATGACCATAGCTATAATCGTCGTCTGACCAATTCAAGGAAGGGAACACTGAGATACTTCTCCATAATTTGAAAAAATTGACTGCAAAGATTTTTCAATGAAAAGTGGCACTTATATTGTAAAGTGCCACTTATAGTGTATATTGTAGTGGTACTTATATCCATTAATACTTAAAAACGCAATGCCTGTAAGAATGTACGCCCTCACACTTCTTCGTGTTGTTCTGTATTTATAGCTTAGGCTGATGGTTAGCTTCTCGTTGCAATACGAGGATAATCTATGCATTGATTGATGAGCTAGATGTAGCATAATATGCTACGCTGATGAAGCCACGCAATTGTAGGTGCATTATATCTTGATTGACCATAATCTTCTAAGCTGCTTGTAACAGTTGATTGCTACAGATCCTTGAAAGACGACTAATTATACGAGCATTCCTAATCGTCTCATAGTTTACGCGGTTTTATTGTTCCGTTTCGTGTGGCTTCACGGTTTTCCCCTCATGGTCCGTCGAATTTTAGAAATCAGCAGTCATTTTAGAACACAACATCCCCAATAATTCAATTGTGAATCAATTAAATAAGAGAGTCCAATAGAAAAATATTTCAACGGCTATTAATTTCCTATGTCGTTTTTATAATATGTAAATGAATTAAAACACCTCTTGATATTTATTGGCTGTATCTCTGTATATGATTGATGTCGATTATGACGATGAAATATCATATTATAATATTTATGGCATTATGGTGCCAACGTTTCCATCGCACTAAACACCATCTGACCTCCGAGACATCTGAGGCAGCTATTTGGGTATTGCATTCTCATCCATGGCGACGGAATTGTATTGGCAGTCGACTCCCAGAGGTTTAAACTAGGTCAAGACTTCGAATCCAATCATATTGCGGATTGGTACGTACCGTCGCCCTTCTTGGCCCAAGTTGCTCCACAATTAGTATTGTTTCCCTCCGGAAATTGCTCGAGTAAACCGTATTCTCGGAAATTCCGCGCCCCTCAGCGGCTTTGAAATTCAATATTTCCTAGATCCTAAAAATGATTCTCTTTTGCCACAAATCTGTAGCGATACATTGTTCATTCAAAACAAACTCCGTTCGTTCATGAATTTTATTCCCAAAATCTTTTATTAAGATCATATGCATTGTTTTTTCTCTTCTATGTAAAATCAGATGTCTCACATGTTCACCGCAATCTGCCATTTATTTGGCCGTAACCGCGCAAACTGCGAATTATTCGCCTTGTCAGAAAAATCTGTGACATTGCATCATGATGAGCGTAGATTGTTTTGACGGGATTCTGGGAATTTCCATGATACGTTCCCTCCGGAACGGGGAGCATAACAGAACCGTGAAGTTAGTGTCCTTGGGTGGCTAATGAGGATCAGAGCTCTCTTCTGAATTGAGTCGTTTCACTTCTTCCTTTACTCGTAGGTCGTATTAAACTCCAAAAATACTAAAAGATATTATGATGCTAGCTCCTATTCTCATTTTCCTGAGTTTCTATTACAACGTATTTTTCACTTTTGGAGAAATGTACTTTGGAAAAGTAGGTACCTCAAATACTGTAAATTCAACGTATTGGTTTATTGTTCATTAATAAACCATTGTAATCGCGCACGTAGAATCTGAATATCCAATAAGTAAAACAAAATATTGTTATTCGCCGTAAGCCGTAAACACGTTTCCGAGGAAACCATTAGAATTGTGTAATTGAGATATTCGCTAAAATCATTATCAGGATGGCTCAATTTCTTTAGCGGAAATGCTACCACAATAAATTGTAAGGGCATTTTTGAGGATCTTTAAGAAGGAGATAATTCACTTTTTCCAATTTTTTTCTAGACAGCGGTGTATCTTGTATGTATTTTTATAGATTTCAGAACGCTGAATCGAATGAGACAATGGCGGAATTGATAGCGTTAATGGTTCTCAAGTTATAGCTGGTGAGGACTGGTTTTTGGAAACTTTGGCAAAATAGTATAAATACCTCGATTGGTTTTTTTTTCTTTTGGTGCTGTAAAATCATTCTATTTTTATTGCAATGCTCATCAAAGAGAGGTGGATTTGATTGTTTATTATTAAAAATGGATATAGTTAGGTGGTGCTTGGAAATTTTATTTTTCAAATGATTATTAAGTTGTCATCACTGTATATTCATTGTTCTTCCTCTGCATTGCTCTATTTCTATTGATGTTAATACTCTGGTGGTTACGTTAATTATTACTCATTTCTCCTTCGACATCAGGCGACCTTTTACTAGGAAGTGGCGACTCTTCCGTTAGTAATTGAATTATAGTCGCAATTTTACGACGTACAGTTTCAATTAATGTAAGTAGTTACTGTTATTTGCGATCATTTTATTCTTTCCAATTACCTGGTAGCTAATGGTATTTCCCTACGTTTCACCGTCATTGTACATTCCTCAGGCCTCCGTTTTTGTCCGTGGAATGCCGTCCCTTTCTGTAATATGAATAAGACAGTAACCGTGAATTCAATTTCGGTGAAATTTTCCCTCGGATAACACAGTTTCCTGCTACGGTTCCTCCTCTGCCTCCGCGAATGCGAACGTTGAAAAGGAGGGTCCAGTTTATTACTCGCGCTTCGTGAATCCCATATGAAGTCTCTTTATACATTTTCCATGAATTTCGCTTCCTCTCACCCGGAAACCGGACGATTTGAATTGGATTGTGCTCGGAAAGTACTTCGTTTAAGGTAACTTCTCTTTGTTTTGTAGTTTCGAAGCTGCTCGGGTCAACTTTAGTTTGCTAGCTCATCATACAGCGATTGACTACGTCATTTTCAACAAAACTTGAGCGCCAGTAATCTAGATTTCAACTGAGTGCGTGCTTTGAGTCCTAGTTTCAGTTCAGGACGCGCGTGTCCGTGACATAGCCTGACACATGAGACACCTCAGTTCTTGTTTCCTCTCTCTTGAGCGCATTCGCACCTGTCAGTGAAGTCGGAATAGGGAATAAAGAAGTTTGTGAATTAGGGGAAGGCTCCACCTGTACGTCGACAGCTGTCGCTTGTTATTGTGAGCGTATCAATGGAAGATAACCCGTCGGAGCAGTCAGTCCGGGATACAGTTCAGCGGATATTTATACCTCTCTCTCTGTTTTGATGGCTCAGATGCAATAAAATTAAACTGGGTTAATTAACAGTGTACGACAGATTTCTACTCAAGAACCAGCAAACATTGAAACCCTGCGGGAACACTATCTACTTTAATGTGTATCTAACCAATATATAAATTTCTTGTTTTTCCGGTCGCTTACTCCTGTTTACCGACTCAAACATGGAATTATAGAGTGATCGTATGTATACACCATTTTTTTAAATATCCCGTTATATTGGCGAGTTCAGCGTTGCAGCTGATCGGAGATACCAGCAGTTAATAGTTTACCTCATAAAACGTTCCTAACCGATCGCTACGATTACATCCACTCCAATTAATTTCTCGAAGAGCTGTCTTCCTTTCCCTGCGGGACCGCAAGTAATTAGTTAGAATTCGCTTCCTCAAGACCCCAGAAAGGGATCCGTTGACCTCGCCACTAAGATCAAGGTTTACGTTTAATAAGACAGATTGTAACAGAAGTACCTTGTACAAAAAAACAACTAAGTATAGGTACATTAAATAAATGTCCTCTTCTCCTTCTGGCCCCCCGATTGGCCAAAAGCCGGTTTTCAAAAACTATCACGGTTCATGAAGAGTTTTATAAAAATTTTTTACTCGGTTTCTCTTCATTTTACAAGTCATTAATCGGATCATTTATGAAAAATTTTCAGCAAAACGTAAAAAAAACTACTTATAGGTATCTAATATTTTTTGGTTTGGGGACAATCAGCGTGCGCAGATTTTGATAATATTATTTAAATAATTTCACAGACTGGTATCATTTTAAGAGAATAATTCTCTTTTTACCGGTTGTGGCTTTACAGAGATCGGGGTAGAGTCGCGAAAAAATTAAAAGAATAATTTGCTCTCATCGTGAGGAATAGTTTAATTACTTTCCCATTATGAGCTAATACTCTGTTAAAATAAGAGAGAGTAAGTTGATGAGTTTAAACAGAATTTCCAAATTGCTAATTAGAATGTAATTTATCGCCGGTGGAACTATTTTCTAACCGACGAGGCGGACAGAATGAAGAGCTACCCCATTTTATTTTCTCCCATTTTGGCGCTTTTGCATTTTCCAAACTTGGAACCGAATGAGGACCAGATTCCTCGAAAAGTGCTAATACCTTCTATACTAGTGAGAACAAAACAGAAATTATTATTAAAAAATTAATTTTTAATTTTTAATTTTTTTTAATTAATTTAATTTATTAATTAAATTAATTAAGAAAAATTATTCACTGTGCTGCAAGACTATCCAGCTCTCCGAGGCTATACAGCTGATCGACGACGTAAATGCGCTTTTTATCGTTATTCTTCTGGAACGAGCTTTCTTCATAAGCTCACACAGCCTTTTAGTACCCAACTCACCCAAATTAATAGGAGTCGAAGATATATTGCGAATTCCGTGAATTTAAATGGGTTTCATTGTCAAAACGATTTCGACGCGATCATCATCATCAGAAAATATTTACAGCTCAGTCCCAACTCAGACGTAAGAATTTGTCGAGGTTTTATTCCTAAACACAGATTGTCTTGAACTCAACGAAAAAGTCAACTTCCAAGCATTTATTGTGAGTGTTCCAATGGATAAGCGGTAATAAAAGCCTCTGACCAGTCACGTATTTGAGGCTCCCGAAAGGCGAGAGACCATCGCAATAAAGGTGACCTGTAAGGCCAACAGGGGACAATCAATCACAGCCGAGTGTCTGAACTGGGCAAGGAAAAGGCGCCCAACAACATTAAGCTTTTAACCTCTTATACTTCAGACTCGAATCACATGAACAATGTTGGCGTTTTTGTCTTACAAGATACTGGCGATTGTTAAGGAACTAATCGTATCTAGGAAGTAAAGTCCACTTCTCGAAGGTTTATGAGTAAAGTAAATAAGAAAAGTGTAAAAATAATTTGATTTAAAATTAATTTTAAGGATCTAAAGGTGGCATTTGGCCGACTGTTTGGAACTAAATGACAGGAGAAGTACGTACGGAAAGTATACCTAGGTACGCAAATCGAAAGTGAATAAGAGCGTGAATTTACACACACGTATTTTCAATTTGAAAATTGCGGCATGAAAAATTTTTTTTTTCAAAATCCATTCCAGTTAGTCGCTATGATAATGAGTTAATAATTCGCAGAAGACTGCTTTCAATTTAAGACCACGTGTGGAAAGAGTAAGTTGTTCTCCAGGGGATGGTATGATTTATTTAAAACTACTTAGCTGCAACTATCCAGTCATAACCAAAACACCAAGTCTCTCTAGAATCTCCAGGATTTTCCCATGATCATCTTGAAATTTCGAGCACTACACGAAGCCATCCAAATGCCAGTTTTTTTTAACGCTTTCCCTTCACATTCCATCTCTTTCCCATTTTCATTCCCTTAATGCGCTCCACGATCTTCCAAAAGAAAACAAACACTGCTTTCACCACATTTTCCCTCTCCGTTTTTCCTTGACGATTTCCACTCACCGTGATTTTCCGAGGGAAAGAACGTACGTACGGCGAGCAATAATATGAAGGTAATTCAGAAAATTCACGCGCCACTCCCTTTCGAAAGATCCGAAATCTCATTATTTCACGTAACTTCCTGACATGAATTCATCATCATTCAATTTTCTTCTGGAATACATGAAAGTAAACGGAAACCGTCTACTGAACTGGTAAGACCCCTAAAGTTCTTATAGTTGTTATGAAAATTGCTTCCCAGAAACGTTCGGACTAGTGTGTAAGATGGGAAGAAACTTCTCAAGTGTGATTCGGACTTGACATAGGTACCTAGCTAACTTCCGACCGCCCAAGAAAACCTCCAACTCCTACGGCTCGCAGTTTCACTTGAATATTTCACGTGAACCGACGACGAACAGTCATTCCATTTTACCTGTCCCTTTCGTGTAATTGTTCTTGATTACCGCAACCCTAGCCCAGAGTGAAGGAACTCGTTCTGTCGGGATAATGGGATAGAGAGTGGCCAAGTTATATTTCTGGGCTAGACTTTTCTTGGGGGCACTGGTGAGTCGATTGCTGCTCACGCCTCTAACTTGGTCCTTTAAAATAAGACGCACAAAGCGTATAGGTACGTAGTATACGTGGAAAGTTTTTCTATTCTTTCCAAACCTTGCTTTTTTACGTTGTATTTGTTTCACTACATCCCCTACCGAGCGGATGCGCGTATCAGGTTGTTAAAATGTTTATTTGGGAAGCGGATGATTCAACAGAATTCTATAAAGCAACTACATATAAGCTATCACACTTTCATTTATACTTCAATGCATTTTTTCCAATATTAAATTGGTTCAATTGCTGTTTTTATAACGCGGTATAGTCCATTTTAGCTGGCGAAGCGTGACAAGTATTGAAGTAGGAGAGTTGGACCAAACTAGGCTCTGCAAGGTTCGAACCGTCGACGTACTACCGCGAGCAAAATTTGCATGATACATTCCGCATTTGCATTGCAGGCAGTTTCGTACTCTGCGTCTCCCACAAAAGCAATTTCCTTTTGCTCTGCAGTGACAGTCTAAGTAGATGAATGATGACCGAACGTTCGAAACGATTTCTTCTTTGCCCAACGTGACATAAAGTATCATGGTAAAAAATGATACGTATTGCATTTAATTTCCTTGCTAAAATCAATGTACGAGTAATGAGGTCGAAAGTAAGGTGTCAAGAAGTTTGGTAGAGCTTCGGAATGAGAGATTTAGCATGAAATGATTTATTTCCAATATCTAAAACACATTTGTGAATAATCAAAACACCTTGATTATTCTCAAGGAGTCTTGAATTTCGGCTCTTAGGGCCAAAACCCTGCTGGGAAAACGGACTGCACGTATTCTGAGTTCAATGAGGAGTTCAGTTCAGTCTTAAATCCATGGTAAATATTGTGAGATTATCTTCATTGGCTTGATCTCATTGATCATCTCATTCTCTCATTTTTTGTGTAAATGTTGATTGATGTAAGAGTAATTAATTATGTTCTTGTAAATATTATATACAGGGAAGGTGGAAGAGAGGGCCTTTTGGTCCTAACCTTCCCCTGGTCGTTAAGTAAATGAATACAATCAATCAATCAATCACATTGATTGATTTTCATTCGCAATCCTCGTCCGTCGAACGAATTGTTCTGTTCAAGCTATGTGTAGATTGCCTCTCGTTACATCCAACGTGCATGTTTCATCATGAATGGCATTTTTTTCATTCAATGCTAGTATAAACCTCGTTTCGGGGGTGGGGATTGTATTGTACTTAGTATCATAAAGTGTTGGGTTTTTCAACTGGAGCAAAGATGTAGCAGAATTAGATGTAACAACTTAAAATTTTCCAAGATTTGTAACTTTCACAGTGGATAACTCAAACAAAAAGTCGTCAATTCAGATGTTTGAATATACCAAAAGATGGGTAATTTAACTGTCCACATTTTCCTAATGTAATGTACCTATCCTTTTTTCAACCGTTTTTGCGTTATTCTACAATATTAGTAGACTAAACACGGAAACTTCACATTTTTCAACTTTAAACGTTATTTTCATCTATTTAGTGCGAAAGAAACAAAGAATGAAACATATATTATTGATATACACATCATCAACTATCATTATGCTGAATTTGAGCGAAATCCATAACAAAAAATTTTTCGCGAAAAATCCAAGGGGTACCCCTGCGATTTTTTTCAACCGAACAGTTAACGATTTTTTACTCCTCTCTCAAGACAGATAAAAATCTGAAATTTTTAGGAAAGTTGTGTCTTACCAAGATGTATTTTTGTGATTTTTTTTATTTCTCGGAAAAATCTGCAAGTGGTCCAAAAAAATCGGTTTTTGAAAGCTCAAAAATTGGACTTTAACCGTGATTTTCGGGGTCAAAATCAATGCGAATCAATTGTTTTATTATGCAGGAGTCTTCATTTGAACGCCTTACACACGTACATAGCAAAAAATTTGGTGAAAAAAATTTAAACAGAGCCAGAGAAATTATTTTCCGTAAATCGGGTTTTTCGCCGGCCGAATATCCGAGCTCCGCTGGCATCGGTAATGGTGAAAAATTAAATTTTCGTTTTAAAGCGATTTTGAAAGTTATTCTTATAGGAAATTTAATGCTGAATCCGAATATGACGTCAAAACGGCGGAAATTTTACGACAATTATCAGTTTTTCCAGTTTAATTACGCCACTCCTACGTTTTTCAACTTTGAAATTCCGTTGCAAATACTTACAGTACTGTTGAAATTGATTAATTAATGATTCTTACAGGAAATTAGACGTAGAATTCGAATTTAAAGTGAAAAAAATCAAATTCGAACAATTGAAAATATTTTTCGAATTTTTTTCAATTTTCATACTTTTGAAGTTTCAACTTAGGAATTTTTTTTCGTCCCGTTCCCGAAATGGGAAAGATTAGGTGCTGTGGAAGAAAATGGAGGAAATTCCCTCCTCGGCGAAGACTTCGTTTTTTTACGAGCCCCCTAAGGTGTCGTTCGTTGAGGGGAGCCAATTTTCATTGCGTCGGCTCATTCCTTTCGAGTAGAAGGGAAGATGGGAAAATATTTTACGACCTTTCCATGCTTGACATAAATTTCAAAGGAGATGAACTTTCGGGAGATGGCTTCATTTCCGGACTTCGAGATTGTCTTGACATTTTTATTGACTTTTTTATAATATGTTGAGTTCAATCCAATCATATTGCTTTATAGTATTTTTCGGGGGATCCTTTATCCGAATTTTAAGTGCGAATTCTTTTAATAATCGTTCAATTTTTTTATTCCTACGATCGTTCTGTATGAAACAATTTAGCAGCGCAGGGAGTTTGTTAAGATTTTCTGCATATTTATATTACGGGTTACTTTATTTTAGTCTTTGTAATTTATGAACGTTATCCAGTCATTATTGATTTATTGCAACGAGATTGAAAATATCAGATCGCTTGAATATCTGAATGTGCACTAGCTACCTACCGTTTGTCGAGTTGGACACAATTGAAGAACTGTTTGTTATCTACGTACTATTGGTTTTCTCTTTATGTTACCGAGTTTGGTATTTTTTCGTTCTATCGAGTTCCTGTTAGCGATTTTTTGTCAATACACGGCAATATGCATACGCTCGTTTGCGGCTGGTTTTTATTTCTCCAGCAGGTACACAAACTGTATACATTCCTCGCAAAACACTCAGGGAACTCTTAGTGAGATTGTTTTATTCCACGAAACGGGTTGGTTCTGGGACAAGAGAAACTGGATTCTTTTTTTCATTTCCATTAATTTTAAATTAAATTTCCTAAACGTTTTCCGACTTCATTTTCATCAAAATGTGAAAAGTGTTCTATCTACTGTCTTTGTCAGGTAGACTTTTCATCTCTCTCAACTGTCGAGCAAAAAGTAGAAACCTGATCGTTTCTGTAAAACGGAAGGGGCTCGGCTGTGTGTACCGTGAAACTTGTTGTGATGGCGATTTTGCTCGAAGTCAGGAAAGCCGTTGAAAATTAGCATATATGTGACTCACGTGAGGGAGTCTATACTCTTGTTCGCCAATTTACTTCGTTTGTCATTTAAAATACCGGTGATAAGTATTTTTGGTTTCTGCTAAAAAATTCAACATCCAATGTTATGTTTCAAAAACATATTCTTGACATCCCGGCCTTGTAAACTCCATTGTTAGGAGATTTATCTAACAAGGTCTAGAGGCCCATTGGCTTCTCTCGAAGTTGAAGATGGCGTCAGGTGCACCTGACGATTCCAATTTTCCTTGTTTCCGCAAAAGCGAAATCAATGCCGTTTGTACTTCTCCTTTGAAATGGGACCGTTCTATTTTTGGGACTAATTTTCACTCCAAGATGATCTGTAAGGAGGAGTTGGAGTGTAGAGGGGCCAAACAAATAAAAGGATGTGAGCAGTTGTCTGAATTAGATGGGATCCCATCGCCGCCTGGTACGATTCATCCTTGCCGTATCGTTAGATTCTTGACGGTATTGTCATATTTTTTGGACTAAAATATTCGCTCCCCACCTGTTAACTACGATAATCATCGTTAATATCGTTTCAGTTTCCTTTAACCGCTCTTACTCTAAGAGTTATGAAATTATCAATATTACTATAATTTTTGTACGGCACCTTCGTGATCACGTATGAGTTTGTGAATTTCGAAAAATGGAAAAATTCTTGAAATTGTAAATTGGCGCATAATCTTGAGACAACTTTGGTACCGAGATTTTGTAAACTATAACATTATAAACTGTTACGATATCATTGAAAAAACGTTCTCCCCGAATTGTCTATTATTATTTTTTGAACTTGATTATTTTCCGTCCTTTGACCTACACCTACGTTAGGTCTACGTCGTCCGTATACTTGTTAGATACGAAGATTTATCTACCGGGCGTGTAATTAATTATTTCGAAACTGGAGAGAACTGCTATCAATTACAAGAGTCAGCGGTCGTCAGATGGTATAGTCGCTTCGGTGGATGTTCTTCCCATACCCGTGCACAAGCGTGCTTTCATGGCGACGAAAGCGGAATCTCATGCAACTTGGGCTCGTGCTTAGCTCGTTCATTAATGTGAAGCTAAACCATCTCTTCCATAGTGATTGACGCTCAGATTAACGGATAAGCGTACACTTGGCTGAAGTCAGGCTCACGTCATCGGAGTGGCAAGTTCGGGGAGAATATTCAGAAAATCAGATTTGAACGCCGGATGAAACGTTTTTTCTCGACAATACCTCACATAAACTGCGATAACTCAAGAACTATTAAAACGATCGACTCCGTTATAGTCTCATTCGATTCAGCGATAAAAATCCTATATGAATTGATTTTTGAAAAACACATTATATTTCAGAACCTCCTAAAACTCCCAAAGATACGCTTGAAATTGGAGTAGCGAATTGGCTGAAGAATAAGCCGCTGTCAAACCAGGAATGATGTTTGGTGAAAATTCACGAATTTAGCTGTAATCGTTTCCTCAGAAAAGTGCTGACTGCGTACGGTGAACGGACAGAATTTTAGGTTTATTATTGAATAATACAGCAAAAGGAATTTTTGTGCTCAGTGAAGGTGTATTAAATAAGAACTGCAACCTTTTTTTTAATTTGTCGCTTTTATATTCGTCGCATTCTTTGTCGTCGACTTTGATCGATGTAATAGAAAAAAAATTCGAATATATAGTGTTACAATTTCAATTTATTAACTGTTCCTCGAAAAATATTCTCGCAGTTAGTTTCTTGTATGTATTGTGCAGATCAAGTACTACTATACAAAAGTTCGCCCTCTCTCTAGTATCAATTTAGTGTGATCTTTTCAGACAACGGGCGAAAAAGCCGAATCAAAACAATGAATATTCATCGAATTGAACATTTCAAATCCACGAAAAGGCGGCATCGGACAACAATGGCACCACTTCCATTCGATACTAATTAATGTAGAAGTTTCGAAAACGGCATAAAACCGTTCGGACTTCCTTCTTGGGAGTCTTCTATTTCCCCCGTTCTTCCGAACCTCGAAATTAGCCCGAGTTAAACCTTTTCTCTTCTCGGCTTTACTTTATTTCGAATAAGTGGCGGTTTCTTGGGTTGGTTTCATGGAAGGGTAGATTGTGCGAAGGGAAGACGCAGTTAGTTCCCCTTAATTTGAATAAAGTACAACTTTCAAATGAAGTTCCGAGGACGTGGCTCTTTTTCGCCGTTGAGAGCCTGTGGCTGCGACTCGAAACGGAGAGGACGAAGTGTGTGGGCTTTTGTATAAAATTAACTCGAGAAACCTCTAAACTTCCTGGCTGACGATTTTTTCCCCAAGTTTTAAACTTATTTGCTTTTAATTGTACACTTATTCTATCGTGCTTTATCGTTATCGATTGTTATCGTACAATATCATCATAGTATCGTTGATTGTTTACTCTTGAAAACCCAAAAAAAGTGTTCCGTTGGTTTTCATCTCCTTATAGGAATTCCTTTGGTGAATAATTCGATTAATAAGATATCTTAGAGCTGTCAGTTTGATGGGGTTGATCTACTCGCTTCTAGTACAATTACCAATTGACTAGAGTTTGATAGACGGGATAAATTCGAGAGAGGGGGCCTCTCTTGAATACGGTTCGAGAGCTTTTTTTCCCGAACGTAAATCCTCTTCTCTTGCTCTTCATCTGTCAATCGAAATACACGAGTGACACAGCCGATTCCAGACGGAGGTAGGTGTATCACATTTAAATGCACAGTAGAAATGATATAGAAATATTCGAACGGTTGAAGTGCTGAATGTGATCCAAAAACAGTTGAATATTGTTGTGAGTACATTAGAAGGAAAATATTACGGATAGAAAAGGAAAACTAATCCACCAAATCCTTTCTTGAATCGTTCAACAACAACCTTCTTTAGCAAGTTGGACAGTTTTCTAAATTTTTTTTTTTTTTTAATGCCATTAATAAATTCATCTCCGTATTAATGATGAGCTAATTAAAAGTAAAAGTGCTCTGAAACTGGAAGAAAAGTAAGACGAGGAAACGTTGCTCTCGTTCTTGACCTCAATTAAAAATCAGAGCGCTTCCATATTCCATATTTTTTCGTGAAATTCCTATTAAATTCATCTATCGCCTCTCGCCTTCGGCTAGCAACGGATCGACCCCCGGTCATGAACCAACAACGTATCCACCTGAAGCAACACTTCTGGTGAACCGTTCGAAACCGAGTGTACACTGAACACGGGCATGAACGGTTTGCGATTCCAATTAATTATTCATCGGTTGACACGTTTCGCCACTCCGACCGAAACGACGTACTCCGTCCTTCACAAGGCGACACATTTGACTAGAAGTACTCTAATATATGGTTCATTGCTCCATTTTACTCCATAGCTGGACTGGAGAGTAATTGAATGCGATTTCTTTAATATTATCTTCCATAAAATTAATGATAGCGGTGATTAAATTTAAAACATAATGAGCTGTGATGTATGAGAGATATTAATTAGTATCTAGCGACTTATCTTTGAGAGAAATTTTAAAACCTTGAGGTACTTTGTTGAAGGAGAATCCTATAATTAGAATTATATTACGGGAACCTCGTTTGTATGTCCAGTGCAAAATCGTGCCGGGAAACAGCTCATAGTTGCTAGATAGATTTCAGACTGTTCGTGTCGGTTACTAACTATAATGCAAATTAAGGTTGAAAGTTCCTCGGTGGTAGTTGAAGTTAGGTATTAGGATTGAGACGTTATTCAAGTGATTTTTCCAGTTCCGGAAAACCTGTGGAAAAATCCCTTGTATCGTGGCTTTTGTTACCGAAAGCTAAGCCCGAATTTCTGGAAATCCTTCGTTACCGTTGGAGCCACGTCCAGTGTACATTGAATCATCCGCTGTTCGTTTCGGAAAGACTATCAGCTGTACCGAGATGAATTTCCCGGCCAAAGGAAGCGGATGGAAAAATTACTCTACGTCCATCTCCCAATCTCAGCCTCGGCCGACCGACCTCATTTATCTCCAGACTGGCTCACACTTCTCCCCGGTTCCTTATGCCCTCACCGTACAAACTGCTCCCAATTGGGTTCTATTTACTTTACATTAAAAGAGAGGAAGTACCCTATTCAATGATAACATTTACTCGCTCTAATCCTTCGCTCCACAGATCTCGTTCTCCAAATGGTATACTACTCGTCTGTCGTATACTTAAGGCAACCACTAATGCAACTATAATAATTTTCGTAATCACAATTTTCCTTCAAGCACGTTCATGAAAATAAAAGTTAAAACCCCTCACATTACTTGACCGTTTGCTCAAAATTCTCGTATTTTTTCCTCAACTAGAGAAATAATTTTACTTGGCAAAAATCAATGACCTTGTAGCACGAATACCTATCTTGCTTAAAGTCAACACGAGAAAGATAATCCCATACCTCCACTGACAGGTTTACTTCCCTTTTTTGGTTTGCACCTCGTGAAAACCGTCCCTGTCGATGTTCCCAGCACAAAGGCGACTTGAGAAAACGTTTTATCGCGTTCATGTATCTTTATCGTCCCCACGGAAAATACCTTTTGTCGCGTAAACGGCCGGGCCGCTCCGAGTCCTTCGGAAAATTCCGCCGAGTCCATAACTCATTCGGCCCGTAGCCCGAGTCTTTTCTCGTCTCACCTGCAACGTGTGGTTGGTGAGTTTTCGGGTTGTCGTGATAGAAATTTGTGGTGTTATTTTCATCTCCCCGAGGAAATAACAGTATGGTAATTTGAAAATCGAATTTATAGAAGAGCCTTGGTAGGCGATGATTTAAACTCTCCGTAGGTTTTTATTCACGTAAATTTCTACTCTTTACGCTCGTGTTGATTAAAAAAAAAAAAAAAAAAAAAAAAAAAAAAAAAAAAAAAAATAGTATGTGTATAGTATCCTAAGCGTATTATTTCTATAGGTACTCACCTTTTTTAACTCTTAGAAAACAAGAGAAGTCTACGAATCGTTACGAATATTCAAGTCTTTTGTAGCGGAGACACAAGCGATAATTTGATACATAAAATGGACCGTTGTATCAAATGTGATTGTAAAGTTTGAATAAATAACTAAAATAAATTAGGCGAGTTGTGTGATGAAATCAGCCAAACTAGCTCTAATTTCCACACTCAAAACATTTACATAAATGATAAAAGAACTTTCAGTGATTTGAAATCTAAAAACGTTTGATTCGCACTCGCCAAGTGTATAAATTTCCAAAACAAATGTCAGTGTTTCACGAAGCTATGGTGAATAGCTCGTTGTATAATCATACGTTCAAATTTTTTGTAAGTCAGTCGATTCTTTTCAGAAATTTTTCAATTTTCGCCCCTGGCCTGCACGATTTTTTTTAACTCGGTCAAACGCATTCGGGGGAAAACGCTCACGTTCACTAAAGTTACATGAGTTTTGATGCGCCCGAACTTTTTCCTCTTGTTGATTCAGTTGCTGTTTGTATTTTTCATTGAGAACGCTTCGTAACTTGGCTAGTGGTATTTTTCATCCTCTTTGGGTTGAGCTAAGAGGAATTAGCGCCAGCCGTTGTTAATCTCCTGGTGCCGAAGAACTGCTGGAAGAGCTTAGTCATCAAAAAGGTTGTCGGTTTCTATTTTCCCTAATTGGAAAACCTCCGATCTGCAAATTCGATCGGAAACCCCATTTAAAAACGACGTTGGAAATTTAAAAAATTTAGCTTTTATAGTTTCGTCTTCTGTCGTCGACTTTTTTTAAATCGGATATTCGGATTTTACATTCGTTGAAACGTAAAACATCCAATTTTTTTCTTGGGCGATTACAATGGTTTATTATTGAATAATAAACCAAAATGTAATCACATTTTCCGTACCGAATAAATCAGCTCGATCTTTATTCAACGCTGTTTACCAAGTCTGCATAGTAATTTCATCCAGTTCATCGCTGTCGAACAGCGTTATTTACAAAACATTACGAGTCAGTGAGCTTATGCCCCCATGATTTTATTCTCAGTCAATTTTATCCATTTATTAGTTCCATTACAGCTCAAATTATGTCATCGGAATGATTTAATTTCCAGAATATTTTTAATTTCGTCGTACCAACCTAATTTCTACAACATTTTGAATTTATTCATTGGCCATGACGAAGAACTAAATGTATGAATCTGACTGGCATTTCTTTCATAAAATATTGTGAGCAAAAGGTGAGCTAACGCCGCTCCGCTCGATGGAAAGAAGCTCTTCTCCTTTTTGCCAATGAATTATTCCAGAAGATCGGCTCGGAGAAGGGTTGCGTCTGCGTGTATAATGCATGAATGGTTTTTGTTCCTTCACAAGCCGAATAACTTCAACCTGCTCTTACTTTATTACAATTCGGTCTCATCCTGCCGCAATTAAGGGCAACGCTGTAAGATGTGTGAATTGACTACAGCAAAGGCACTCGGATTAATTTTTCGTCCTTCAACCACGAATTTCTTTTTTGCGCCTTCATTGAATTCGGTTTCTACTGCATTGAAATAACTGTACCTTAAGCTAATATCTCGTTGCTGCTTTTGAATCGGGCTGAAATTTGGAAATAAATAAAACAATATATTATATTCCTAACGAATGTTTCAGAAAGAAAAATCAAATCAGTTGCTGGATTAAGAAGTTGACAATCGTATAGGTTTAAATCATATGTACCGGTCAAAATCTACAACTTGGGAACTTGGGAAATCTACAACAAAGGGAATAACGCGTTTCATATTGCGGCTTCCGTTCATTCATACTGTTTTGACCGTCGAACATTGTTCGTCGCAAAAGTTTCCTCTTCTATCATGGCTTTCCGCATTCCGTCCGCAATGCCGGGGAAAAATGAAACGAAAACATTTGACTCACGCGGTGCTCGATAGATGTACAAAGTTGAGAGAGTAATAAATGACAAATGACGCTCATGCAATTTTTTTATTGTTCTGTTGCCCTTAGAAAGGACTATCATAGGTGAAGGGGTTCGTACAGCTGTTACTGAAAACCCTTATGCGGAGTCGCGCGGATATCAAATCTTTGTTTGAGTTTCCTTTTGTCGTGTGGAAGTTGCGGAGTCGTAAAAAGAACGGCGGAAGTCCGCACGAACAAGACTTGGGTTGTTTTTTTTTTTTTTTTTTTTTTTTTTACGTTGGCCGTATGTTTCCTCCGCGTTGGACGTGCTGCTGCTATGGAGTTGACATACGTGATGGCCATAATAAAACTAAGATAGCGCTTTGATTCGCCCATCCTCAATTGTTGTTTTATTGCGAACGTGAAAACTTGATTAAGTTCAGGTGTAATTCGATTTATGGCAAACCTTGGCGCGACGAATTTCGTTCCTAGAATTTGGTGAAATGTGCTACGCTGAGTAATTATGATTGAGAGTGGTCCCAGTATTAGATGGTGGATTTCGGGATGGTTTGTCTCGTTTCTACGAGCTATTTTTAGCCAACGTATAAATCCCATGTCAAGCATTGTTGCATTTTTGTTAGATTAAAAAGTGATCTGAAATGGTGGAAAATGATCTTTATCATTTTCCTATTTACTGAATCATAAAATGTCTTTTCTTCAATAATAGTACGCCGGTGAATAATTATAGTAATAAGATAAGCGTGAATGCTGATTCAATAACAAGTTGGATTAATATTTTTCCCATCTTATGTATGACGTCAAGTCGTAAAATTATTTTCCCGCTAATATTGTTCGATTTTGTTGCAGGTAACAAGATCACTTCTACGCACTTAACAGGTACCAATACTGTGTTGTTTTTTCTTCTTTTTTTTCTTATAACCATCAGTTTTCGTTTTTTTAAATTTTTATTTTTTTATTCAGTAATAAATCACGTGTAACACTCACGGAAAAAAGATTTACCCGCTGAAAATTTGATTTTTTACGTTTCAAGATGCGTAGAATCCGAATATTGAATAAAAAAACTTCTGTCCTTCGGCCTTCAACAGTTTTCTGACGAAACTGTAAGAGAAATGTTTACCTTTAATCAATCTTGGCTTCACAATGGATCAATCCTTTTTCCAAATCGCTAGCTCAATTTTCAGGTAACTTTTGGGGGTATGAGGGGGACAATTCGTATTTTCATTTAAAGATTTCACCAGCTTTACATTGCAAATCTGGCCATACACGAACGTTCTTTGCCTTGAACATCAAAAACATTTTAAAACCTATTTATAGCCTCTTAGTTTAGTTGCGCCCTTTATCAGATCGATATAACGTGCCGACCAACTGCTATTTTCTGGATTAGTGCGGGGCTTATACAATACGCCTAGTCCTCTCCGTTTTCATGCTGGTCATCGTATGCGTTAATATTATGCGAAATCTCTAAGCTCTATAGCGCGTAAAGGAGCCGCGCAATTATCAGGCTGCCACTTCCTAATAATAGCCGATACTGCCCCTGCAATCAACATTCGCAGATGAGCCTTTCTCTCGCTCTCCCTCCCTTAGGCCTCAAATTGCTTCCACCGCTGCTGATTGCTGGATTAAGCGAGCGTTCCATCTGAAACCGTTATTGTTTGGTCTTGGGATGTGTCGCGTTTTTGAGCAGGTCAATTTAGATAGCTATAACTGCTATCAGTTTGTATGATGGATTTGTATTTTATTTTAACCACGAGGGGATGCAAAGGCTTCTTTTTGCCTCACTTGGATCAGAATTTTTTGGAAAATCCTCCTTTCAATTAATTTTCGATCAATTTTATTAGTTCGAATTCGATGCATTAAAACATATTTCATAACGATGATGTAAAGGTATAGCGAACCCCAGAGTATTCAAGGTTCATCAATTTTCAAATTTTAATCATAATTTTAATGAAATTTTAATTACATCAAGGGAATTTCAAACAATCGCTGACTCCTTGACGTTCACGCAAACCCTTTTCTGACAATCTGAGCCTCTAACGATGTCTCGGCTGCTCCCTAGCGATTCTGTGACCCAGAAGGACTCAACGAACGAGGCGAGAATGGAAAGGACAAGAGGCTTCATAATGATGGGGTAGCAACGAAAGCGGAGCGACGACAAGAGGCGCGAACGTCGCCATAGGAAACGGAGAAACTGAGCCAGTGATGCCACTTTCAAACTTCTGAAAACATCCGCTAACAACCGGTCCCGTTTTCCTTCGGGAGCAAAAGGACCAGCTGAGATCGGCCAAGGGTCAGCTAGAGTTGTCTGAAGTTGACAACTACGAGCGAACGAAGATAGCAAATTACCGTCTTTGTGTTGGCCTTCGGAGAACCCAGCTCGATTTGTTACCATGGAAGGTTGTACGCCTCGGGCCGGTTGCTGTGGAAATTAAAATGGTTCAAAGCGAATAGGAAACACTCTCTTGCTATGTGAATAGCAACTAAACCAACGTTCTCAGACTTCTTTTAAGCCGAACTAAGCGAAAATGAAGAGTGCAAAGTGGCAAAATCGAAAAGTGACGAGTGTAGTGAATGTCTCGCGGGTTTGTGGGAACAAATTTTTCAATCCAACTTTTCATATTTTTTCTAGTGAGTAAAAAGTTCTAGTGTTCTTTCAGGTTTTGGAGGTAGGTATTTTTCCAAATGAGCTCTGCATTCCCGCTCATGAAGAGTATGTGCGCTTCAGCAGATACTGGAGCAATCAAGGTTACCCCTTTGACTATTGACTTCATATTCAGAGAATGATTATGATGATCAATGCTATTATTTCAAAACATCTCAACCGTTTAGTGAACAGTCAGAAAATTTCTTTCAAGTTGCAAAATCCACCGAAGTTTACTCGGTTCCACAATCGTCGTGCCCTGTAAAAAATTCCGTCTTCGTCATCATTCAACGCTTTTTCACTTTATCCGTGATAATGCGACGCAACGAAACTAACCACTATCGTCAAAAGATACTTACCACCGTGAAAATTATTTGAAATGACGAGATTTAAGGTTGAAAAATAGGACGGCAAATCGGAAAAACGTAAAAATATTTTGCTGAGTTGAAAAGATATTAAGTCACTCATTAAAAAAGGTTTGTTCAAAAATAAAATAAACTTACTACTTTGCCAAAAATTCTCCTTACTTCTCTCTGCAACTCAGCAGAAACTACCGTTAAAACAGAAAAACAAAGTTGAAGAGTTGAGTGAGGAGTAAAATGTAGACAAGACTAAAAAACCAAAAAAAAAAAATCGACATTTTGCTAGTCTTAAATGGTTTCAAACAACATAACCACTTTTCACTTTCCATATTTCCCAAATTTAAAAGTGAACAGTGAAGAGCTAAAAGTGACACAAGACTCTTCTTTGAAAATTGTCATACATCATCTATGGAACATTCTTTCTAGTGTTTGCATTCCGGAATTTCCAATACTGTGCTCATTGCGAAATTTACGCAGAATGTATTTCATTTGATTTGTGCTTTCTCCCTATCGCTTTTGTAGTTATGCGCTCGCTTTATATAAAAGAAATTTCAGATAGAAACTACTTTTACATAAGATCGTATCGTTCCTTTTGAACGTTACTTATCAACCAAGTCGAGCGCTGACTCGTAAATTGAGTTGAAAATCGATTTTCGACTTGTGTATCGCTGCATAGATTCGCTGGCTGACTTGAATTGCGTTCTGCGCTATTTTGCGCTGTAGCGAGATACGAGTAGGAGTATGATAGAAAAACTTTTCACCCACGGGACGAGGTGAAATGTCGTCGTGGGCTGCGGTGTCGAGAGAAGTTCGAAAAGAGAGGAGATATACCGAGAGAGGTGGTCACAGTCACTGTCGGACCCGCATTGATTTGCACATTTATAACTGGTTCGGTTTTCGAAACGAGACGGTGGTCCTTTATAAATTCTGTGCTCTCAGTGGCCTTGTCAATGCGGGGGATGGAATTTCCAATGTCGAGGCTTCGAGCGACCCAAGTGTATGAAGCTTTGGTGCATTTTTTTTAACTGTAAGTTTGTGTTTGAGTGTATTTACAGCCCTCTGTTGACAGAATGAATTCAAACAGTGATGTTCATTCAACTGCAAATATTTGATATTGCACGCTGCGTCAATCGGTTTGCGTTATTGCCAGGCTATCGTAATCGACTGAAAAATATCCCAGACCCTCGCAAACGTTGATATACGCGTGCAAAATCCGAATGTCGAATAATTGAATTCAGCGAATTCGCCGTAAGCCATTTTCTGAGAGAATCATAAAAGTAAAAACGATGCAAATAATTGTTCAGTGATTTATTACTTCTTTCCTTCGATATGATTTAAGAAGACTATTCACTTATATAAATTATGACAGTTCCCTATCCCGAACATTTGTGAAAGTTTCCTTTTTTTTATTTTGATTTTGTTGGAAACTTTATTGTATCATATACATTACAGTTAGGCGAACAATACATAATTTAGGACAAATAGGAACGAGGAACATGTTGTGAGGTGACACCCAGTGGTGTGCCTCCTAAGTTTCCTCCTAACAACAGATATAACTCGTTAGCAACTATCGCAACTTATTACTTTTATTTTTCTTAGCTATAGAATAATTTTTATAGATCCGAGTTTCCAAAATAAGAAACTTTTACGAAAAATCATCTCTGCCAAATCTAGACAACAATTTACGTATGATTTTTTTGTGGTTTTAAGGGAAGGAAAGACTAATATATTCATGGTGTATGAAAAATAAGCGTATTGGTACCTATCAACTCGTTACAATTATTTTTGCAACACATAACGAAATCATAGTTGAAGGAAGAAATTTTCAATGTTTTTTTTTTGGCGCTGCGATTGCATAAATATGTTTTTTCATTTCTGTGTAATGCTTGGGTGTTATGCCTGTTTTACGGAATAAATAAATTTAATAACGAATAGGTAAATATTACAACAACAGCGAATTAAACGCAACGATTCGTGACATTTTCTATAAAGAAAAAAATTCGCGACATTATCCGAATCATACCCCGTTTCTGACTGTCGTCTTCTAAAAATTATTTGTTGCTTCGGAACAAAACGAAAGTTGTCAAACGAATTCGGTAAGCCGAGTGCAGTACTTCTCGGATTGCTTGGAATTTGTGAAAGCTATCCCAAACCTTTTGACTAAGGCCTCTGATATTCATCGTCGGAACAAGGCTAATGTATGTGAGCTTGACAAAATCTTTATCTACGAGTGAAGCTCAGCGTAAAGCCTTTTTCTTACCTGTATGTCTGGCGAACAAGGTTTTTTTAAAAGAATTGTTCCGGGCCTGGAAGTGGTGACAAAAGTGCTGAACTTAAACGTGAGTTTTATGTTAAATTAATGCAATGAGCAGTAATTATTTTTTGTGTAGAGTTTTCTATGGCAAAATGGAGACAAACTCTATATATTTAGTCTTTCGAGTTTCCATAGATAGTGAGCGAGGAAGCACCTCATTCAGAGCATTTCCACCCATCTATTAGAACAATCTGTGGCTTTTTGTGCGATTCTCCTGATGAAACCCTCGTTAAAATCTCTATAAGTAGTCTGAGTTCAATCTTTCTTTTCGAAACTAATTCAAGAAACTGCCAAGACCTAATGAATCGCTACTTATACCGAATTGCAATTCATTTCAATCGACCATGACTTCTTTGGAGTCCTCGAGAAAACTCAATTCACCTGAGAGGAAAAGGGGGAAATTCACATTCTGGTGATTTAACGAGCACCTACCTCTTTCGTTCGACTTGAAAGTCTGCTGTGCAGGAGATTTTAAAGGCCTACGTTGAAGTTGGCAAGATGTGAAACAGACTGGAGGAAATCAACCGGAGGGTAACGGCAGTGCGGAACGAGTGAGGTGAACAGTCGGAAATAATTGTGCTCTCCTACGGGACGCCGCCTTTTATCGTCTCGACGCTCCTTTTCATACTCATCCTTCATATTTTCCGTTTTGTTGCCCCCGGCCAACTTCTAAGAGCGCATTCAACGTTGAAGATTCTTGGGCCTCTATCGTGACGCTTCGGTATATTTTCCATTTTTTCACTTTCATGAATGTTTTTTCATGAGGCCAATAAAATGGATAAAAGCTTTACGGCCCTCTTCTCCCCTGAGTAGCCAATGAAATAAGTTCCTTCACTAGACTGAGTGCGACGCTGACAAAAGGACGTCACAACCCTTAGCTCTAAACGGAATCACAATACCTTCCCAGTTGAGGGATATGAAACTGAAAAGGGTGGCGCCTGAGGTATAAAACGCTATCTGCAACAAATTAAAACTTCACGGTGTGGCCTCACAAAAACCACACCGACGGAAAATAAATTCCGCAGTTCCTGAAATTACCTACTCCACGAGCTTAGACGTTAATTCAGACTAAAAGACGACGAGGAAGGATTAAAGGATGAGGTTGATAGAAGGTTTCGAGAAAATATGGGAAAATCCTGAGTGAATTGTGTGACATCAAACGCTGGAATTTGAACACGGAAGCTAACCAAGTCTTACTCTGTTTCCAAAAGATTCAAAATCTGTCCAAAAGTGCATAAAGGCTAGTAAATTATCAAATTGAGACCCTCATTTATTCCATACTGCCAAATTTATTACATACATTTTTTTTTTTTTTTTTTTTTGGGAAACATCTTTGATAGGTTTTAGTGCTCTCAGTATAAACGAAATGGGCCAGTTACTCTCGTTTGCGTGTAATGCGTGTTTTACGGTCTAATTAGCGAATCATTGATCGCAATTCGTTCGGGTTTTATTTACTCGTGGCTGATTTCTCGGAAGCACTTCGGTTTGAAAACTCTATCAAAACTTCGGACATCTAGCAAATAATCAACATTTGAGCAGTACCCGGCTCGCTTTGCCGGAATGGCTTCATGAGACACGTAAGGATTGTTTCAACGTGTTAGAACTGTACAAAATTGCTGCCAGCTCGGCGAAAGGAAAGGAAACGGCCGTTGAAACTTTACCGTTTACACAGTCGACCAATTAAAACTTCTCATGTGGCACTAGGTTGTAGTTGGCAAAGCGAATATCACCAGGAAGGCCGGTGATAGCGGGTGACAACCGTACAAGGAGAAATGTTCTCGATTTATTAGCGTTAAACTGTTACTGAAATACGCTTTCCTGTGAAAGATGGAGGACAATCGCGGGGGAGGTAATTGAGGTTGCACGTGCGTTTGAAATGTGTGAGAAGATTCCCGTTTTCAAACTTCAAGAACAGCCCAGTTTTTCCGAGCCATAATATTCACCTCGTTATTTCTTTAGAATTTGACATTCTCAGGAACTTGAACTCTGGAGAGAAAGGGCGGTAATCGCGTTCAAATCTAGCAATCACCATAAATATTACTGATATTATCTCAGTTGACTCCCACCGTTGGCTTGGGGTGCCTAAAGCTACAGCTAACGACCGTCGAGAATAATATTAATTTATCGTTCCTATTGTATAATCTGTTGTGATAATATAATTGTTCCACTAGTTTTCGTTACGAAGCAACTACTCGAGCAAAGTAGAATCAAGTTTTTAAAGTAGGTAATGATCAATTTTCTTTGGCGTTACAAGGCCATCTATAAATACTCTTACTTATTAGAACCGCTAAGGATGGAATACAGACGGTGGAACTACGTAATTAAACCGTAAGGGTTCCACAACGGTTGGTGATGGTGAAAGGGCTATGAAAAGCCTATAGACACTGCTAATAAAACAGAATTACATCGGAACGAAAGCCAGCAGCCTGAGATGGGTAATTCAACCAGTGTCTTCTCCAGCGATGTATTACTAATACTATCATATACAACAGATGATGTTGAAGCGTAATTATTAGTAATTTCAACAAATGAATCTGCGTCTCGTTTCCTCGAACTACCATTATTTATATTGCCGTCAACAAGATAAGTTAATTCAGAATATAAGTCGATAATTTATTTTAAAACATGGGTTACTTAGATGGAAGAGTGGAGCAGAAACGTTTGTTAATATTATATGGGTTCGCCTTCATAGTTTATTTTTACTGAGTAGTATATTTTAGTGCTGCGTAAATCTTTGCGCTATTCGCGTTACTCAAATTTTGTCTTGAGACTAATATTGCGAGTACATCTGCTGAGGGCTTTTAAGTATTGTTAGAGAAAAGGCTATACTGAACGTAGAAATAGCTGGGCTCAAAATGGTACATATCATCGAAATTACCGTTTGGGCATTGGAGGTAACTGAGGTAGTTTTTGCTACAGCTTTTCCTCATAGTAGAAAACCGCCCAATACCGTTTTCAACGAACAAACCTATAAAATTTGGTGAATAGCAATTCCCAGCTGAGAAAAAAAAACTTGTACTAGCCTCAGTTTCTGTCTCAATCGTAGCGAACCATCTGACGTGTTACTTCCTTGTGAATCATTTCGAACGAAACTCTTTGAGAGACAGAAAATTTTCCCGCGTTCCTCATTTCAATTTTCGCTGAAGCTATAAACTGCAGGTCGTTTGCATTTTACTCCTTGCCAACTTCCTTTGGAGGTCTCTCTTATAGGTGAGAGAATGCTCCTAGTTTCTCTAGGATAGCAGAAAACAAAACTTTTCCCATTAGGGCGAAGACGAAAAGGTAGGTTTGAAGGTGATGTCTGGCATCGCATTGCTTTTGCCGAAGCATTGCCTTTAAGCTTTTATTACGTCGACGTCGAGCGCTGCCAGAAACATCTGAAGTTCACATATTATCTGACATTCCCTAAGCAGAGGCGGTGAAAACGTGCCTTCGACCAAGCCTCAAGCAGTAATGGTGAAATAATTTAACTGCAGAAGTTGCTGTGTAATTTAATTCGCGATAGCTCCATCTACTCGCCATTCAAATCATTCAAATATTTTCAGCGTTGACAAATATTGATTATGGCAGCCTTCAGAAAATATATAGAAAACAATTCGAACGCAGGAAAAAATGTGCGCAATTTGTCGGGCGAACATTTTTCTTAAATTTTATTGATTCGATGTGTTATTGTATGAAATTAATGAAATTTGATACTTTTTTACTATTTCATTTCGGTTTCAAGCGCCTTCATCTCGGTTCAATCTTCATTTTGAGCCATCACAGTACGTCAATTTACTACGAAAGCAGGAAGAAAATTTGTATCGATTGTTTGGGGTTTTATACGATTGAAACGTCATGTAGCTGTAAAGTAAATGGGAGGGGAAGATCTCGAGGGATTAAAGAGCTTTTAAAAAGAGGCAACTTTTAGACCAATGCGAAACACGAATTTGTTGCTCATTTTGTGTGTCTCAAATGCTCACTAATGAGCTCCTACTTGACCGCAAACAACGAAAACGTTAGTGACCTCGCAAATCGTACCACAGTGCGAGGTTTCCTTCCGGATGAAATCCTATTCTACTCTTTTCTCAGTTGGGATTTTTTTTCTTTATTTGGAGAGATTTATCGGGGCGGACTTCCCGTCCGCGTGTAGGCCAAACTTATCAGCATTTTCCTCGTATAAATCACTTGAAGGCTTTGACGTCGGATTTTTACTGAGTTCGAGGTGAAGAAGGAAATGGTTTTTTGAAGGAACGCATTTTTTCCGTGACGATATTTTTTTCTGGAGGGATATATATGAGATTTCCGTTAGTGAATCCAACAGCTGATATTCTAGTAAGTGAACTGTGTGCTGAAGAATAATATTTGATTCTTTTTCCGATTTTTATATAACATTAAATTGTTTGCTAATTTTAATTTTGCAGGTAATTTAAATCATCAATGTTTTTAATTTTAATGTAGATTTTATTATGAAGAAGGTGTAAAATATTAACAACTACCTATCCACATTAACCAGTCACGCATGTATCTCACTAATTTTGTGGTCTTTTTTGTGCTAATTTTTTTCTCTTTTTTCATTACAGGTGAGCAGATACATTAATACCCAGACTTGGAGGTATGATAATAATTTTTTCTCCATTTAATTATTGCTAGCTACATTGAATTTTAGAATTAGTTCCTTCTAATTCTACTTGAAATTGAGTATTTTTAATTACAAAAATTTACACTCTATTTTATATTCACTCTTATAAGATAAACTGCTCGTTACTTACCGCTAATAATGATGGATCTACACGGGTGTAGTTTCATATAATAGTTGGAATATTGGAAAATATGAGAATCGCATTGCAGCTTCCTCATGTTTTAATTTAAAGCTTTTGGGCTTCGCGGAAAGCCAAGTTTGGAGAGCACTTGGGTGTCGTATAAGAGACAGCGAGACTTGCCCGCTCGCTGGGGTCCTATACTGGCTCATTTTGAATGGATGCAAATCCGCACTTCTTAACTTGCTATTAAGTTAACTAACACTTCAGTTTCCTCAATGGAAATTTATTGTAGTCAGCTTTCACATTTGAAACGCATCAGCCATTGCTTCAGTCAATAAAGTATGAAATTAAGCTTAAGAAACCTAATAAAGGATATTATATAAGTATATAAAGGAATGGTCCTCTTAAAATTTCTAATAAAATTGTCAGAGAAGTAGAAAATGTGAGAGAGTGAAGTTACGATGTTACTGAAGCATTTTGGAACTGTTAATTAAGATATTAAATAATGGCGGTTTTCGAATGATTATGGCTGATGGCCATGTTCTTACAAAACCCTAATAATTTATGTTTTATCGTTTATGAGTTAACTTCTTGGAAATTGGCATTTTGATGTTGAATGAGCATTTTGAGTTTTAAAACTAAACTGTTCTAGTTTGAGATGATCTAGTAACAAGTAATGGTGAAGAAAGGCAATCCTCAGGCAATTGAATCCGAGATTTTTATTTTTGTAAATTAATTTGCAAACGGTGGCTTTCGTAAAAGAAAAAAATCTATAAATCCATATCCTGATTCACTCCACTTAACAATGACTTCGAGGTTTTTCTATTGTCCTTCCTATAATCATCGTCTCGTACTCCTTGTTATCACACCGACGCTCGTTATACAAGTTGTTCGTGTTTTCCCTTTTAATATTATTGCTCTCAAAGACGTTGTTCAAGGGCTGGGAAACGATCGTGGGAAGAATTAATAGGAAAACTCCTTTCCAACTTATGAGAACCTAATTCCGAGCCAACTTCGCTCTTTCTGCTTGTTCTCGAGCCGACGAGTTTCAACTACAGAAGCTCCTAAACTTTCCCCGTCGTGTCATTAGTCGAATTAACGTCGACCTGACTAATTTAGTTTTGCCTTTAATTAAAGTCGACGTGCATTAACCGAGAAAACTCATCTTGTTCATCTTGTAATGCCGGTACGATTGAATGTCGATCTTCAGCTACTTTTTGGACTATCTTTATTAAATGTGGCAGCAAAAGAATACATTGTCCTCCTAGTTGTATTGATAACGTCCGCAGTTACAGTTTGAATTAAATATTGGAGAATTTCGAGTAGGTTGTTTTGCGCTTTTTGTGGCAACTTTTCTTTTTTGATTGCCACTTACGCGCGAAAAAATCTTGTAATGTCTTCTTTTTGTCTAAAATTCCTTTTATGACTGAGTAATGTAGGTACCTGAGGGCGGTCATATATTATCACCGAATCTTCCTCATTCCAATATTCTACAGCATAGACAGCTAAATCCGTACATTTAATTTGGGAGGGGAGTGATAATAAATATAATCAAACTCTGCTTTACCATTTTGCCCAAGCGTACTTCCCGCTGTGCGTTTTTGACTTTCAAACTACGTAGTTTTTTCGGCGGGAACCCGCTCGATTTTCCAGCAGTTTTGGTGATTTGCAGAGCTTTTGCAAGCATATTTAAACGCTTTTCCCTCAAAAGCTATTCTATTGTTTCCTCTCTCTGCTCACCAGTTTTCCTGTCGCCGTCACACGTTTGTTTTTTTTTGCTAGTTATCCGCCTCAAATTACCTTTGCTAAAGTCCTTTCCACTATTTACTTAGTGTTTGGTTCCGTTTTCTGTTTTAAACAAAGGGAAATTGAATTTTCGGGCGGCATAATTGGTAAATTCGACGTAATCGTTAATTCCTTTGTATTTGGTCTCGCAATATTTCTGAGCTCGATTCAGGTTTGTTAAAATTAAAGGGTTTTTGGGATCAATTTTATTTATCCTTTTCTACAGCTTTTGCTTTTGACGTAAATATCTAAAATCATATCTGATCTGAAATCTGTATTCCTTCGCTTTTTTATTCTTCGAAGAACTTGACTCGGCTTTGATCATTATTTTCTATAGAACTTGACTTTTCCGATTTCAAGCGGCATTGTCCGCAAAAGGCAGATGGTTTCGCGTCGTAAATCATCATTATAGAATTTATAGCGACCCAACAGCGAACCGATTTTCCTATAGCAGACCGCGAAATGCCGACATTTAATTGTGGCGTTTCTTGGTTACTTTTCATTCGAGATATTCATCATTTTGTCATAACGAATTGAGGAATCCATTCTGCACGTTCGTAATCATTGAATCGTTAAACCATTGCTAATGAACTTCCGTTCGAATGGTGATTCCTTCGAATTGAAATCTTTCCCCTCTTTTAGTAGTTCTCAATTGGTAATATTTGGTGAAATTAATTTTTTTCTCAAATTACCAAGCATCTATTCGGATTGGTATTATTTTTGCGGTGATCTTAATTGGTTCCATGTAAATGTATTTTCGCAATTTATTCAGAGTTGTTTTTCCCAAGTCGGGAGATTGACGTACCGTGACGGTTTCGTCTGCTTTGTGACAAACGCTTTATAATTGCCTTCATTTTCGCAAATCTAACTTCTTTATGGTAGGGCCAGAGCATTGATTCATCCAACAATTAGTGATATCGTTCTCTCGTTGATCACAATATTTTTTCAGCAGTAACCAACTCTCTCTTCGGTTTACTGCCTGAATTTCGCTCGGCGAATAAATTATTTCCTAACGTCTGCCAATCAATCAATGTCACGAGGCTGTAGTTGTATTTTATTCGATGCGACGACATTTCTGAACGACAATTTATTCGATTCACTTACGTTGTGACGACCTTGACTGCCATCTTTTACCGATGTTCCCCCAACCGGAATCAACCCACCATTTCGTAAAAAGTAACTGAATTATCGTGTTGCTCCACGTAGAATGTTTTAAATGGAAATATAAAATTGTTCGTTGGTTCGATACAGGATATTGCCGATTCCCCGTTTTTTAATACAATATTGTGAGTTGAATTTCCTCCTATGACTGAGAATTCTGTTGTCTATAAACCGACTGTGGGCCTTGCTTTGCCTTCCGTTTGAAGGGTCCAAATCAAATTTTTACTGCGTTTTCATAAGAAAAGATTTTTTCTTACAAGAGGCTTATTTCACCTCTCATGAAAAGCTTCCTAAAGGGAATTCCCTAGAAGAAGCTTGCTGTCTCTGTCGGGTTGCAGCTGCTGGCTCCAAGTATTTTTTGCAGGTAGTTCAGGGTCACTGACGTTTCCTGAGACACGCGAAGGCATTACCGGCCCTTTTCGCTTCCTTCTTATTGCTGCGGATGTTTCCCAAGGAGCGCTAGGCCGAAATTTACCGCGCTTTGATTTTCAAACTATTCTTGACTTTGCACTTTTAGATACAATTTTTGTGAAAAAAATAATAAAATAAAATTGTACAGATTTTTCGAAATATTAGAACAAACCTTTCCTCTTCCTTCTTTTCTATCACAATCAATTAATTATATGTATAAAGCGAGTTATATATCTGCTACTGTTTCGATCTCAATAATAACCGAGCTAGGTTTGAAGTTTCCTCGATCAATCTACATGACAAAGGTTCGTTGAATATTTTGAGACTACAAAATTAAGAAAAATATCAACAAGAATAAAAAGAATAAATAAAATTAAAAAAATAAAAATAATAGGGATTAAAAAATACGACAAGTGTTATCCATTGTTAAGCTACGAGACGACCAACCCACAGGGTTTACATTTTTTACGTCCGCCTAACTCAAGCGCGATATTTCACGTTTTAGTCGAGATACAACGCGAGTTAAGGGCGGACAAAGGTCGGAAAACGGCCGTTTTATCTTAGCTCTTAGCCCCTTAGATCCGCAGCAAAATGTAACAAAAGGTAGCGTATGAGATGCGTGGATTATTCACAACCTCGCATTCATCGTTCCGAGCTAAAGAAACTCTTCCGTGATGCTTTTGTTTGGCTTTATCGATCGATTCGTTTTTCTCATTTTCTTTTGACCATAGTTCTTCCCTAAATGAACGCTTTGTTTGAGGAACTGAAAGAATCCCACGGTTGCCAACTTTGGGCGGATAGGAGGCGGACCCAGAAAACAATCAACGTCGTATAGCTTATTTTCGTGTAACAAAAGAAGGGAAAAAATCCGTATGGCAATATTCTGTAGAAGCAATAATTATAGGTAAATCATTTTTGTTCTCTCGTCGTAAATTCTATTTTGTCTTTCCAATATTGAATTCATTCGAACGCCGATGTTTTTTTTCCGATTTCATAAGAAAAAAAAAAAAAAAAAACTGAACTCTGCAATTCATCTTGTGAGAAAAACCTATAAGGCAACTCCGTTCAATTTTTCCGAAGTGGCTTTTTCACGGTGGGTTTTCAAAGTAACGTTTGCGTCACAAGGAAGTTCTTTCCATCACCAGAAATAGAGATTACTTTTGCGCTGAGAGACTCTCGGGGAAAAACGTTTTGACAAAGATAGACGAGCGAGGGCGTCGAGGCTTTTCCTCCGTATTCAATACGACTTACTTTATTTTGTTACCTAGTGTTAAATGGCAGTCCTCCGTCATTTCATTGTCCACGATGGTTAGACTCAGCATCTCCATTTCTAACATAATATTTTTTAACGACCTTGTTTGCGTGAATATTACGAGTATATCGTATATCTCGGGAATAATCCATTTATGTTGACGTTCTTTGCTTGCTCGGTTTTTATCAGGAAGTCATTAATTAGTGTCTCCTTGGTAAATCACACCGTAATGCTAAATTACACTTTTTTTCTCCCTCGGTTTTACATAGACTTTTTTACGGCACTTATTTCCATATGCAAAATGCATGACCTTCATTCGCTTTCATTTCTCGAGTTGAATATTTGCTACATTTCGTCGTTGAGCGTCAGACTTACGAATTGTCTACCAATACATGTATTTTTTTCTGAGAGTTATTCTTACCAGTGAGTGCAAACTCATCGCATTTGTCAAGTTTGATATAAAAACTAAATTGAGCCATTAATCTACATGAAATAGAAAGGAACGAGTCTAACCGATCGGCTAGGTTCTTTCTACCGTATTTTTCCAATCGTTCCTCATATTGGAAACACTCCCAAGAGCTGACGAAGCCTCTGAATCCCTTCCGAAGCGACCAGCTATAAAGAGCTTAGCTGAGTGGACGCTCCTTCCGACCGCACTGGACTAGAGCGATTCGATTTTCTTCCTCTTCATAAATCGTTTTTTCTAACGGTGCGAACCCTTACGATCTGATCGAATAAAGCCGGGGAATGAAGTCCGACGAAGTTCTCCAATCGAACGAGTATTGCCAGCTGGAAGAAAGCTATATAATATTTTCAATGGGCGAAAAAACTAATAGAACTTCCGATTGGAAAGCGCTATCATACAAAACTCCCCTCGGCTTCGGACCTTGGCTTGCGAATCGTTTCCTAAATTGATGGCGCTATTTTCTACGAAATGTCGTCTTAGACCTTGTGCAATTTTCGGCAAGTTTCGAAAATTGGAATTGTTACAGTAGTAATGGAATTTCTGAAGTTGGACGGAGTACAGTAATGGGATGATGGGAAAATTATTGGAATTGCTGAAAACGGTGCATTATGGAAAAAAGGTAGAGCATTTTTGCGGTTTTATTCGATGAAAAATTAACATGTGATTGGTGTTTTTATTATAGAACATGAGAACAGTACCTAAGCTCCATCAACAAAATCGGATACAAATTTATATTGGCGGTAGTGAAAACGTTTTGACATTTCATGTCTTAGCTATGGCACACAACCAAATTTTCGTTATGTCACGTTACGTAACGAAATATGCTCAATGATTATTATGATTCTTAGAAGTGAGGTATCTACCTACCTATAGATATATATTTATGATTATAGCTGCTCCTGAAACTAACTTCTTTCCTATCAACTGTAGTAAGCTGAAATTTGGCTGGTAGCCTCCTTACGACGTGAACAATAAGGTGCGCAGGGTTTTGATCAGCTGAGTGCCTCCTGAAGCTAAAATCTTTCCTATCAACCGTAGTAAGCAGAAATTTGGCTGGTAGCCTCCTTACGACGTGAACAATAAGGTGCACAGGGTTGTGATCAGCTGATTGGCTCCTGAAGCTAAATTCTTTCCTATCAACCGTAGGAAGCTGAAATTTGGCTGATAGCCTCCTTATGACGTGAACAATAAGGTTCACAGGGTTTTGATCAGCTGAGTGCCTCCTGAAGCTAAAATCTTTCCTATCAACCGTAGTAAGCAGAAATTTGGCTGGTAGCCTCCTTACGACGTGAACAATAAGGTGCACAGTGTTGGGATCAGCTGATTGGCTCCTGAAGCTAACTTCTTTCCTATCCACCGTAGTAAGCAGAACTTTGGCTGGTAGCCTCCTTACCACGTGAACAATAAGGTGCACAGTGTTGGGATCAGCTGATTGGCTCCTGAAGCTAACTTCTTTCCTATCAACCGTAGTAAGCTGAACTTTGGCTGATAGCCTCCTTACGACGTGAACAATAAGGTTCACAGGGTTGTGATCAGCTGATTGGCTCCTGAAGCTAAAATCTTTCCTATCAACCGTAGTAAGCAGAAATTTGGCTGGTAGCCTCCTTACGACGTGAACAATAAGGTGCACAGTGTTGGGATCAGCTGATTGGCTCCTGAAGCTAACTTCTTTCCTATCCACCGTAGTAAGCTGAACTTTGGCTGGTAGCCTCCTTACGACGTGAACAATAAGGTGCACAGTGTTGGGATCAGCTGATTAGCTCCTGACGCTAAATTCTTTCCTATCAACCGTAGTAAGCAGAAATTTGGCTGGTAGCCTCCTTACGACGTGAACAATAAGGTGCACAGTGTTGGGATCAGCTGATTAGCTCCTGAAGCTAACTTCTTTCCTATCAACCGTAGTAAGCTGAACTTTGGCTGGTAGCCTCCTTACGACGTGAACAATAAGGTGCACAGGGTTGTGATCAGCTGATTGGCTCCTGACGCTAAATTCTTTCCTATCAACCGTAGTAAGCAGAAATTTGGCTGGTAGCCTCCTTACGACGTGAACAATAAGGTGCACAGGGTTGTGATCAGCTGATTGGCTCCTGACGCTAAATTCTTTCCTATCAACCGTAGGAAGCTGAAATTTGGCTGATAGCCTCCTTACGACGTGAACAATAAGGTTCACAGGGTTTTGATCAGCTGAGTGCCTCCTGAAGCTAACTTCTTTCCTATCAACCGTAGTAAGCAGATATTTGGCTGGTAGCCTCCTTACGACGTGAACAATAAGGTGCACAGTGTTGGGATCAGCTGATTAGCTCCTGAAGCTAACTTCTTTCCTATCAACCCTAGTAAGCAGAACTTTGGCTGGTAGCCTCCTTACGACGTGAACAATAAGGTGCACAGGGTTGTGATCAGCTGATTGGCTCCTGACGCTAAATTCTTTCCTATCAACCGTAGTAAGCAGAAATTTGGCTGGTAGCCTCCTTACGACGTGAACAATAAGGTGCACAGTGTTGGGATCAGCTGATTAGCTCCTGAAGCTAACTTCTTTCCTATCAACCGTAGTAAGCTGAACTTTGGCTGGTAGCCTCCTTACGACGTGAACAATAAGGTGTACAGGGTTTTGATCAGCTGATTGGCTCCTGAAGCTAACTTCTCTCCTATCAAGCGTAGGAAAGAAACGGAATGCTTCATCTACCAATGACGAACGAGAGGAAATTTCAAATACCGTGTATGCAATGGCCACAAGTGAAATCCGTCAATGTTACATGGGTACCTAGTAGTTGTATTGATACTATTTTGGAGTAGGTTCTGCAGTTTTGGCGGAACCAGGAGGGTGTGAGACATCCTAACCTCGTTTTAAAGTTTTTGTTGTTATCTTTTTCGTAGCCATTGTTGAAGTATATGGAAGTATTCACTCATGCATCCAAATTTGAAAATAGTTGAGTGTTACCTACGTAATCACTGTTTCCCAAGCATCAAAATATGACAATAGTTTATTATTGTTGTCTACGCAATCATTGGTTAGTGGAGTTAGTGTACTGTTATGTAAATGGAAGGGAAGAAGGAGAGATGGGAAAGATATGAAATGTCCTAATGCGTTGCAGACTTGTATGCAAGCGTTTTTGAAATAGATTTCGCTCAAATTCAGCATAATGATAGTTGATGATGTGTACATCAATAATATATGGTTCATTCTTTGTTTCTTTCGCACTAAATAGATGAAAATAACGTTTAAAGTTGAAAAATGGCATTTGAAATAGATTTTGCTCAAATTCAGCATAATGATAGTTGATGATGTGTATATCAATAATATATGGTTCATTCTTCGTTTCATTCGCACTAAATAGATGAAAATAACGTTTAAAGTTGAAAAATGTCATTTTTTCTTACCATTATACATTATATTTTAATTACTACGCGACAAAATATTTCCATCTCAATTTTCATTTTATTGCTGTACTTCACTTAGCGAAAAGTAAAATAGTATCGGAGCGATTCCATTTATTGTGTCTGCTTTACTAACGTGTTTCATTATCTTTGACTATCGACACTCGTTATTCATTTTTGCTAGGTGTATTCATTTTTCTTTCCATACAGGTACTAAGTTTCCACTCCATTGTATTACTAATGTTAGTTTCAACCCACTTTCGAGTGCACTTCTTTTGTTAAGATATTCGAAGGAAGAGCGGTTATTGCGAAGACTTTCGTCATCGGGCACGGAAGGAACAACGTCGAGAAGGGCGATAAAAAGTAAATGAAACTTGGCAACTTCATCAATCAAAACGACTGTCGCTTGAGGCTGGAATTTTTTTTCACATTTTCTCTTAAAGATGACGAAAGAAAAGATTGCACTTTGTCGAGAGAAACTTTCCACAACTTTAAAATCTGAAGTGATATTACTTTTTTCGATTGAACAATCGCAAGAGATTATTAGTTCGGTAATTATTATAGTTCGGCGGAAGTCCTCTCTGTTTAGTTCCAGTACAATTATATTACGAGCGAGAAAAAAAAATAATGAAGACATCGAAGATGAAAATTATTACGAAAGCCTGCACAGCCTGCTAGTATATTTTATAGTATATTTATTCAATTTATTATTTGATAGTATTGTATTATTTATTTGTATTTATTATGAGGTATAGTATGTTTACAGTATATTATATTTTCGATTTGGATTTGATGAATCGTAGAGGTACGAAGTTCATGTCGATGTGAATTCTTTGATTGTAATAATTTCATCAGTAAGGTCGAATTTAATTTAAATTACGTGAGATGAAATTCCTCATGACAATAGAAATGAACATGTCACAATATAATTATCATTGGTCATAATATTTAATCCGACTTTGTCGATCTTGCGTTATAAATATGAGTCTTGACACATTAAAATATTTTCCTTCTCATGAAATACAGTGGTAATATGATACTGTAGGTAAAAAAATTTTTACTGAAATAATCTACGTTATTCTATCAATTTTTATATTGCTAAGTAAAGAGTTGAATCGATTCTAATTGAATTGAGTGACGCTTGCATTAAGATTAAACGACCCAGGTTAAATGCATATTGAAGGCAGAATCAAGATTCTTTTTCATATTAAGAGATGGGAGATTAAATGGCATCAAGTCAATGCCTTTGAGACGTTCCGGCCCTCCGAAGCGGGCAATTTAATTTTCTACCACTTGTTTTAGTTGAAACGTTTTTCGACCGAACGACTTGAAAATGGGCGCCTTTAACGTAAAAGCGAATTAAACGGTGGAAATAATTTGATGACAATGGCTTCTCTGATAGGTAACACAAAGAATACCGTTTATTTTCCCTTTCGGTGCCTTCGAAAACTGATTTTATCTCAAGGCTATTCGATTTTCATTAAATACTTGTTCAGATCAGTCGACCGGCTACGAGCGGAAAATCAATGTCGCATAACACGAGTAGAGAATTTCCACACTAAATTGAATCAGAGTATTCTGTACTAACTACTCGTTACTACTGCACCGGTACATTTTCCTAAAGTCTTCAGTATCAAGGTTTTTTACACTGTTGCAAACTCAATATTTTCAACAAACTTTTTTTTTTTTTTTTGTACACCCTTGTCATGATATGTTTACTCTGCCGAGTTCTAGAAATTCGATAGAATATTATTCTGCACGAGGCAACCTTATCTACGATTCCTTGTCCGAAGACGTCAAAGAAGAACTGCACTCGAATTGATTGGTCGAGTAGACGGTATATTCAAAGCCTCGAGTCCAGACTTGGCTAAAGGCCGGACACCTTCGCCAATGATCCGAGGAATGGGTGGGATTCAGCGATGCGAAAAGTATCTGAATATAAAATACGAAGAAGAGGAACCCTCGGGCAAAGCCTTTTCAAACGGTGATGTCATGATACACCTTTCGTATGTGATATACGCTCGGCTGATCGCAAGGGATGCCGTAAGTCGAAGGACGAGCTCAAGTAAAAATTGGATAGGGTTTTGAGTGTCCTGAGGGCTACGTTTCTTGATATCCAGAGATAAATCCCTCAGCCGATTGATTACACATTCTACTGCGAATCTGATCTTTTCAAGCGTGGCGGAAGACAAGCTTCAAAAGGATGTATTATTCATTTCGATGTCATATTCCCGGTGGGGAATTTTTTTTTATATTTCAAGCACATGAGCTTGGACCGTCTAGTGCTGAGTATGTCATGATGTAGGGCCATGAAATATCACGTTCACTTGACAATATTGTTGATATCCCGGCGAGAATTTAGTTCATTTTGAGTATGCCGATCCTCCAAAGAATTTGTGGTTAGTAAGTGTTGTCCTTTCAGTCCACTTAAGTAAAAACGGAATAAATAACCTGTGAATGCTGAAGAGAAAAACATATAGGGTGGTTAATAATTTAATGATTGAATCATCACCTTATTTCGACGGTTTTTCAATAACGAAAGTATATTTCCTATTTTCTCAGCTTTCCATTTGCCAAGTAAGAAAAAAATGCTGCAAATGATTTTACCTTGCTTTGCTTCAATAATTACGACATAAAAAAAACTATTCACTTGTGATAAGATCATGAAAATGAACGATTCGGGGTGTTTTGGTAAAATAAGTTCGTTTTACGAAAATTGTAATAAAAGAATTATGAAATCTGTAGAGTAATATTCAAACAGAAATTTCTAACGTAAATGCTTCTCTTGTCGCGCTCGCTCTTCGTATTGAATTCAATCCACGTACGAAAAGACAGGTGTTAGAATTAGCCACCGAGTGAAAAGTTTCCCGCCGGGTTCAGTGGTGCTAGTGGAATGATAGAAAACTCGTTCGATTGGCAAAAGGGCGAAATGCCAGGTGTCGCCAATGGCCAGGTTTTCGAGTCCCCTTTAATTTGGAACAGACCTTTTGGTGTTTCTCTTCTGTCGCACGATTGGACTTCAACACCTGCCATCGGAATCCAGTTCCGAACAAGCGGAAACACGATGTTCCACCTGAAAAGTTCCAAACCGATTTCCGATCCGCATCCATCAATTAACGCCGGGACAAGTTTCAATCGCACGAACGATAAGCAGCTCCGTTTCCCAGATTGCAATAGTACAACTGCGATGCGAAAATGTAATCAGACCAAATAGATCCAAATGAGTCAAAAAATTTAAAAAATTGTTTTAGGAGAATATCACTTTTTCAACTGTGAAATTTCCATTATCTTCTAAAGGTTATCAAACTATGTTCCAATAAATTAAGTACAACATTATCGTGGTCCGAATTATAGTAGTAAATTATTATAGTCCGAAGTTGCAATGGTCCTCAACATTTGTTTCGTTATGAAACAAACTATCGATTATTCGTCAAATTTCGACTCGAAAAGCCAAGAATGTTTAACATGGCTGATTTATTTGCTTTGTGATAAAATTGGATCTTAGCAGAAAAACTTCTAATTCGCGACGATCGTTTCAAACCCGCAGTGTGATCCATGAGCCGATTTATACAAGAAGACTGAAAAGTTCCGGTGACAATAAATTGCTAAAACCGCAAACCGATTCCTGTGGCGCACTGCTGAGGTTTTTCCCACTCCAAAACTTTCTTCGGACCTCGAGTCCATCTTTTACGTCTGATTTCCATAGAACCGTTGAAACTCCCAGAGGTCAGTACTGAATAGCCCTAGAGCTACCTAGTTTCGGAAAGTTGGTCACAGCAGTTGCCATTTTTATGGAAGTTTTTAGGACTAGCTAGCTATTCAAAACGAGTTGTATTTTGATGAGCTGCTGGTGATCGTACGTTGGAAGCCAGCGCTACTTGCATTTTATTGCTTCAGACATAATTGTCCGAAGTTTTTCGCTCTGCGGACAAGGTCAGTCGAACTAGGGAAATAAAAGCGGCCGAGATAAAACACATTTCGAATTGTGAACATATAAAATGTCTGTTTCCCTATTCGCCTTTTGGGGCGGAGAGAAATGTGTCGAAATTGTAAATTCGAATCTTTGGCCTTTGACACAAGAGCCTGCTGTGCTTTTGTACAGGAGTGAGTACTATCACATGAGGAGTAAAGAATGTAATTGTGCCCTCCACACAGGGAGTGAAAAATTTCCCTGAGCGCGAGTGCTTTTTCTGAACATTTATTATTGTTGGGGAGAGTGGTAGATGAACATCCCTGTTTCTTTTATTTGATGAGATACATAATAATGAATACATAGGTGGACCTATGTAGCCGTGAAGATGCCCGAATCGGCAAAAGATTTCGCCGCTATTTTCGAGAAGAATTGTTCCCAGAGTTTACCTGTCTCTAGTCCCGTGAATTTCCCATAAGTTTCAATATCCCAAAAATGTACGAGTTTATGAGCATTGAGTTGGTTTGAATTTTTCAAAATATTATAAGAATTCCCCATGAATTCTTGCCATTTTGTACCGAATCTTCACTCTTTTTCCCTTTTTGTTAATATTGAACAGCCTTCGTCCTGTTGTGCTTCGACGGACGGAATGTTTTATGTAAAGCGCTTATTTTCATTCGTGATTTACAATACTTTATTTTTGGAACAGTTGATGACAGAATCAATTTTTCCATCACATCAGTCCGTTTCAGCTTCCTCGAATCAGAGCTTCGTTCATTTCGGTGGATTGGTCGAGCTTCTTTCCGACGATTTTTCCTTCGGATTCGTCAAATTCATCCTCCTCTATATCGGGCTTCGGCAGAGTTACGTCCAATGTCTCTTTGATGAAGTCCAATGCACCGTCGATACCGTTGACAGCGCAAAACGTCCTTCCACTTGTGGCGTACCTTCGAGCCGAAATTCCTATTAACTTGTTCTCGCAAAAAATCGGAGAGCCAGTTTTGATTTCGCTGAGAATCGAACCGTCCTGCGATTTTATGCAATATTTGCTATCTAGAATAGAAAATAAAAAAATAGCGTAATCAATGGATAAATCACCAAGGGAGTATTGAAAACGATAGTCTCCGCGAAGGACTAATTTACTTAAATTTCTTGATATTTGTTAATATTACAAATATTTAGCCATGCATACCGAACCATTCAGCTGTATCCGAACTCGCCCAGCAGTTGTCTTCCTCTACGAAATTGACCGGTATGACTACTGTTTGGTTCGAATTGTTCTCCTGATTTTCGACGTTAGTGATCAATGCGCACGTTTTGTTTTTGAACTTCGTCCGCTGAGCAACTTCGGCCGAGTTCAACGAGTACATGACGACATGGTTTGTCCTTCCGCGACCGCTCGATTGTGCTTTAGATGCTGTTTGATCTTCGATTCGGACTATCGCATAATCGTACGACCCGTCCACATCACAGTCGGGATGAAGAAGAACCTCATCGGCCTTCATAGTGTCTCTATCGGTCCTATTCAGTGTAAAAAATAGCACATTACCACTTTGGCTTAATTTCCAACAGTTTATGGACGACGTCTTTTGGGACCTATGAATTGGATTAGTATTAGTTGTAGAGATCTAGTTTAAGAGAATGTTTGAAAACAGTTTTGAATGTGTAATTTCTCTGTAAGTGGGAAATTATTCTCTTGTGGACCACATGATTGTAGTCGACAACTACTTAGGGCTGGGGGATGATTAATCGGGATCAATAGTATAAGATCCTCTTTAAACTTGTTTCACTCAGCAGTAAAAAAAAACTTACCTATTACATTCTCAGTTTACTCACTTCATTGTCAAATTCATGGGATCTAGCGCCCTCACTTCATAACCGGTTGCATCAGTTTCCGTTGGATCCACGAAGTAAACGTCGCTGACGCATGTACAACACGTGAGGACGCTGCGCGGCTCAATGACGGCACCCATACATTTGAACGCCCCGTGTTTCAAATCGATCACTCCATTTTTCTCCAACGGAAGTTTCGCCTGGCCGAGAAGGAAAATTTCGCTGAGTATCAAAATAAAATGGGTTTTCCGTATGCCATCCATGAACTCAGCAGAACAATTGCATCGAGGAAGGAGAATTGCTCATTAAACTAGCCATTAATTACTAGTCTTTGAAGGGGAAAATCTGAAAGAAAAGCTCGATTGCGTGCTTGACTATTTGACGTAAATGTGTATTAGGAACTGTAGCCTAGAGACAGATTATCACTCAGGAGTCATTGGATTGTATCTTTAAAAATGATTTAATTTTTGGTACCCACTCAAAAAAAAAAAAAAAAAAAATGAGAGAAATCATTTTTTCAATGTAAACTTCATCAAGCTCCGGAATGATAAAATTCAGATCATGAGCACCCTTATCATTAACTCTTTTCACTCGGATGGCGTACCTAAATGGTATCATATCTGGCGTTAGTATTCTTCAGTATGAGATTTACCTACAGTGTAACTCTTCGCGCCATTGTATATTCCCCGTACGACGTGCTCCCAATTCCAGTAGAACAACCCACGCATGGTTTTTTATGTCTGATTGAGGGGTGATTCCGGTCGGAAAGTTTCGCCGTATTGTGCTCATATCCTGGAAACAAAGGGGAAACGGGAAGAAATGAAACCCTTCAGGGGCATGAACTTGAGCCGTATGATTGGAAACGAAACGAGATGAGGGGGACGCAGGATATGACTTTTCCCTTCAATATCTCGACACGATTTAATGGAGCCGTACCTACCGTACAAATTACTCTGTCGACTTAGCGGCATAATACAGAGCTTAAATGCTTGGCTCCTTCTTTTAAGACTGAAACAACCATCACCACAATCGAAAATCTACTAGGCGGTAACCACAAGAAACTTACAATTTCATAAAGTAACCACGTTTAAGTTTTAAAAAACACGCAATACACTTAAACTCTCCAATATTGCTATCTAATTCAACGGGCACTCGATTGGACTTTGGAAAACAATAATTATAGTCTCCTTAAATAAATTTTAAAAAAATACGTTATTGATGATACAGCGTTATTTCACCTGATCTAGGCAGAGGAAAAGAAGGTGGAAAATAATGAAGTCTCACACCTAGTTTACTTATCCAGATCAATGAATCGATTAATCGTCAGCAACTCTCATCAGTTTACTCCTGCCGCTCGCTTCTATGAATTGAAAAACACCTTTCTTTCATGGTCGGTAATTGTCAGAAAACCATGGAAACACCCTCAACAACAAACAACGTCCCCTTTGATTCATCCGCGGACGACTGCGAACGAGGAAGGATCTCTTCAATAATTCATTCTCCTAAAATTCATGAAGTGTTTGCCTCGCGCCGCTACGCAAGGCTCCGCGAGAGCAATTTATGCGGTCGAATAATGCCGAAATCGGGAATGAGCGAGTCGTGCGCCAAGGAACAAACGACTTCATCTTCGTCTTGAAATTGTAGAAGTGAGGTGGATTTTTTCCTTCCGATTTTTTAATGCATTTATTCTTCGATTTGTATCGATTTGCGAAAGATCAGAACTTCTAAAAAAAGTGAACCATCTAATACGTTGGCTGTTATTTCTCAAAAATGTTGATCTTTCCTCTTTAAACTGAAGCGTTCAATCATTTTAAACTCAAATCAAGTTGTGCAATAACGATTACAGTACAAAAGAATGACTTCAAATTTTGAGAAGGGTGAGAAGGGATACTTTTTTTTTTAGTCATATCACTTGTAATAATAAATAAAAAACTGAGGGACACGGATGTTTCCGGTGAGGTACGACAACACCCCCGAAACCCACAGTCCCTAATTTTCTTCCATATTAGTGAGCTTTAATAACTCTCCTTTCGATATTCCACCATACATGAAGGATCAAAAAGTATAGGTAGTAATTGTTCTAGCTACCTTCATCATAGAATTGTGTTTATCACTGCGTTCTTTAAAATCCAACAACAACCTCTACATTTGATAGCCAATCGTGGCAATGAAGCTAATAACAAAGTCTTAAGTCAATATTCATCGGAATTTTTAAGATAATCACGACTGTTCAATCTACATCTGATTAGCGTATAATTTACAAGTCGTTCGACACAATTTATGCCCGAACGATTCACAAGAGAGGACTTTATTTTTCTCTCATAACTGAATAGAAAGATGAAAAGAAAAAAGTTTTTTTCTAGATTTCATGATAGGATTAGCCTTTGACTGTATTTTAACATGGAAATCACCGAGGAAAGCTTGCTAAGCATTGAATGTGCACTATAGACCGCTATCCGAAGGAGCTTTTTCGATGTAGCTGAAGAGCCCGTTCGAACTAACGACCTTGAACGAGAAGGTTTACGACCAACCATTCCGCAGCTCCCTTTCGAACTTGCACGAGAAGACCTACCCTCTTACAAACGAAGCTAATACAACTCGTAAAACTTGTGCTCTACTGCGCTGAGGCACAACTATACCTCGCTTGATGTAAGGAGTAGTTTAGTTTTTAAACGTCCATTTGAACGATTTTGGACGGCGTGTTTTTCCCAAGACTAACATTACATAGATGATCATCATCCGATTGCCCAAATCTTCACCCTAGCCATGTTGGATACCGATCCAACATGAAGATTTGGGAGCCTGGCAGCTCAAAATAAACTGACCCTTTCTACATATTTATTGCAACTTGTTCCCCTTATTACACCGACATTCAGATGATGACAAATAGCCTTAGGAAGAAGGAAGCCGTCTTTAAAAATTGAAAAATGAGATGAAGAGGAGGCAAACCTTGTCGGCATCGTCATTCAGCAAAACGGAACGAACGGTTTCCGTTTCTTTTCGGTTTCTCTAGAAACTCGAATATGAAAAAAAATCATTGAATGCGGAATAGCTCGATTCGTTCCTCAGAATAGCTCAAGTCCCTACTTCGAAGAGCTTATCCGCACGCGCTTCATTCATCAGGAAAGAGGCACAACTTTTGGTCCATCTCTCAAATAGAATTCGGCTACTCTGATTTCAGCTTAAGATAACTAAAAAGCGGGTTGATTCGGTTTCGAGGAAAAGTTTTGCGGCATAGCTGTTAGGGACTCGGTTCACTCTCCATTGCTCTCTTTTCAAACTTTTGATCGTTGGTTGAGAAGAGTCATCATTTTCTATGATGTAGTAATTTTCCCGTGAAAATTAAGTTCTTTTTTAATACAACAGGTACCTGTATTCTATTTTACGAGTTGAATTGTACAGCGTGTTTTCAACGTCGGATTTCTTTCCGAAGTTTTGTTGGGTTTGAGCTGAAAACATCATAATTATAGTGATTCGAAACAACACTATTCTTTAAGTAGTAACATTATAATTTAAAATAGTCAACTTTAGTTAAAAATAGTTTATTTTTAATTAAAAGTTATTCGATTTTCAATAGTGAAACATTATTTGTCTATTATATCATATTTTCTTAAGAAACTTCAATTGGTAAAAAATGATCAATTTTTGGTACGAAATCCTCGGATATTTCGAATATTAGTTTACCGTTGAAAACATCGATGTTACTTATAAATCATTGTTTTCCAGTAGCCTAAAATCGGAACTTAGTATATACTCATCTTCAAGTTTTAAAAAAAATTCCTCCATTTTTAAATTTTATTCTATTGATTACTTCAAATTTTCCTGATTTATTTGACTCATATTTCTCGGCAAATTAATCGGAAAATATTTCGGGGCTTGTCACCTATATCGTTGGTAGAGTATCAAATTATCAAAGGGTCGTAGAAATATATCCAAAATTGCTTCGAATCAGGTACATGAAGCACGATACGTGCGTTGTTGCTCCGCGAGCAGAGCGGCGAAATCTGCCACTTGAATTCCAAACCGATTGGGTGACCAGCCAACACTCATGTTGCTCTTTACACTGTCGTCCAACGAGATGCACACTTCGAAAATTCGAGCCCGCGGGGCCGTAAAATCGCATCGAGCTTCGCTGAACCTAACGCATAAATTAACCAGCCCAAAAAGAACTAGGCGAAAAGCGAGCGCTGCAACGATTCAACATTTAGCCGTCCCCCTCGCTCGTTCTTTGAAGTTTGAATAGTTCGTTTGAACGACATCCCAGCCCTTCCCTTCTGCCCTGCAATGGTTGAAGTTTGTTGCGGACTTTCAAACCGCAAGGACCTCGTTCCGGGCTCAAAGCGTCACAGCAGTTGCAGTGTTACAATATTAGTTTGAAGCATCATTCTAGCCCACGTCCGCGTGACGAACGTAAGCCATTTGAATCGCGGCGTGTTAACTTGTAGGGCCATCAACTGAAATGAGCTGAAATGTCTGGGCAATAATGGCCGTGTCCACATTGGAAATTATTGGGTAACTATTACCAAAATCCTTTGCAAGTTTCTTTCTTTTTTAAATTTTAAATTCCCATCTGAAATAAAATTGACTTCCCGTCGATGAAGGAAGGATCGCGTTAGACTCGTTTTCCAATGGAAGCGGAGGTGACCGTAGCGGAGTTGATAGGTTTAATTTAATCTTGATACGTTTTCTAGTTATCGCAGCTTTTGAGTGAAATTTTTGAGTCTTTGAGAACTTTGGCAAGATTATATAGCTCTAAAATAGTTGAGGGTAGAAAAATCTTTCTATACTCGTTGGAATACTCGTCAAGCACTATATTAAGCCATATCGTTAGGCAAATAATTAGACTTTCACTCAATTAATGAAAAAGAGAAATATTTAATATTACGATTTTTGCCAAGGTGTTAACCCTTAGTTACCAATTTGTGGTTAGATAGAGGCGTTAAAGAGAGTTTGAGTTAGTTACAATAACGAGCGAATGGTATTTTCAGATCATGATTGAAGCAAACCACTGTCCAATTATTGGCAGCATTTTTCATTTTGAGTTCTGCAACTTTTGTGTCGCAACTAACTTTGAAAATAATTTTCGATGAACTCTTTTTAGAATGCATAAATGCATAAAGGAACTGCACTAGTAAAAACGTTCCCATAGTATTTCGAGTGGGAGGAAACCAATACGTTACAGAAAATGGTCAGACAGGCACGTTCGTCGCCTCCCTCGAAACCTCAACCCTTCCTAGCAACCGCGCGAAATATCCCATCCAACACAAGTCACACCAACCATAAACCTTCCAAGGAGATTTATACGTAACGTACACCCAAGACAAGCAGGTGGTGCGTGCGAGTTGGCCAATAAAAATTGTTCACCGCGATAAGGGCCGTAGGGCGTTTGTAGTCAACGTTTTACCGTTGTTGTTAACTCCGGTGTTCTAAACGGAACACGGGAGATCAGCCCGTATTCCACTGGATGACTATCGTACAAGAGGAAGCTAGTGCAATATTGCATGCCAATATCCGTCTCATAATTTCATACTAGCGAAATTGGATGCTCGTGATGCAGCGAGCTGCCTTCCGGAAAGCCAAGGCTAGGAAAGACTGAGAAGATGACGGTTTATTTTAGCTCGGATGCAAGCAGTTAATAAAATTCCTTCCTGTTCATACGCTGCATCATGGTTGCATTCGCCACAGGTTCCCAGCTAGCTTCGTGTTCATTTACTATTCTACCTCCAGCAGAAGCGAAAGCCCATAGCAATTTTCCTCGATCTATGATAGTCGGTAGTTAAGCCGATGACTAGAGGGTGATGATAGGTCACCATAAGGTGGCTTGTGATCTATTACGTTTAATGCTATGCGAGACTAACGCTATCGTTTACAATCTCGAGACAATTTGCATGTCACTGCCTCCATTTAGCCGGGTCAATCTTCTCAAGTAACATCGACTCCGTTGTAGGTGACTATTAATCGTTTCATTAATGCTCCCTGTAATGATCAACGTGATGATGATCGAAAATGCAGTTGTCAAGTGTGCAATCAAGTAAATTTTATTAATAGTGGTCTTGTTTGCCATTGGAGTTTAAAAATGAAGAGAATATTTTACTGATATAATCAGTATAGATATATATTTCAACGAAAAAAAAAACTACAAACGGTTGTACAGCGGTTTTTTCCTATTCAAATTTTCTTCAATAATGTTTTAGGGGGAAGGAAATAGGCATTACTAGTTTTTCTTTACAAAAAAGTATTAATTAATAACTTGAATTACTTTACAAACGTCAAAACTATTCGTGTTGAATTCCTATACGAATATTAACAATTATCATCTCTAATTATTATTCAACAAAACTACCAAATAATTTTCAGCTTAGTATTTTTTATCTTATATAATTATATATCTTATTTATCTTTTATTCTTCATTTTTATTACCAGTATCGTAATTTATAGGTGTCTATTTTTACATAAATATATTTCAAGTTTATTGAATTACCCCGTTTTTCTCTTACCATCGTTCTCTGAAACCCTTTTTTACTCGCCCCAATTCGACGGTGAATGAAGTACGTTCATCAGCTCGCGCGAAAATGACTGTTTTCCAAACAAAACTCGAACTCGCGCTTTAACTGTTTGGCCGAGTAACCGGCCAACTCGTTCAAACGTCCGAGATGCCCACAAGCAGTTTAAAATGAGTCATCAAGTTTTGACGGGTCGTTTATCAAAAGTTTGCGCCGTCCTAAGCATTTCTAGCGCGACGATTTCCCCGTTTGAATGACAAATTGCTGCCGACCATCTGTGCTTTTGGCGCCACAAGCGGGCTCTATATCTGTTGGGAAGAGATAATGTTCAATTGAATTAATTTATAAATCTGAAATCTATGGACACTATTGCTGTGTAAGATTAAATTTTGCTCTAAAAAATCGGTTAGTTTTTAAATAAATTATATGAAAATTCAAAAATCATTATTTAAAAAAAAACGAAGAATAGTATTTTGTCTCATTAGGTTTCGAGCCACCAGTTTGTAATGCGAAATCACCCTTCTAGCTCTTTGTTAAAATTTTTCCCTAGCTTAGACGGAACTAATTGAAATGCCAGTAAAAAAAGCGATTCAAGTAAAAGTTCCTTGGACTCTTCAATTCCATTACAAGCTGCAGCTCATCAAAAGAGAGCTTATGTAGATTGAGCGCGGCAATAAAAATCCAAGTGCTATTTTCTGAAAGAAGGTGGGTGATAACGTTGAGAAATCCTCCCATCCTGCGGCCTAATGAGATGCTCGAATCGAGAAAACGATTTTCGGGCGATGAGGTTTGGGGGAAAATCCGAGGAATACTTGGCTGTTCGACGTTATAAACAAGCTGCGGGTTTCGAATTAGAGGGAAATTGAAGCGACCCCATTGTAAATTTGAGAGATACTGGCGATTTTCTCTGCCACCATCAGTATCCTTCTTTTTCTATGCTAGTAACACTATCATTGTAATTTAAGATGGAATGAATTTATGATGATACGATCGTTATGAGATATTTATGATTTCGTCTGTTCAACAATTCTACCCAGAGAAACTGATTTTTTATTCTTTTCTAATTTACTGGGGTCATGATCGGTATTCGAGCGTGCGAATACCGATTTCTGGCGGTGTAGGAAATAAGCATGCTAAGAAAATCATAAATTGTGAATTCTGAAAACTTCAAGGTTGGATTTTTTCAAAGAAGTTCAGGGTATGATCTGAAACTCACCAACGCCTTATTTTGCACAATCGCTGAAACTTTCTGCAAGATTTATGAATTCGATTGGTTTTCTTCGGAGTTGGGACGAAATAATAATTTTTGTCATCGAAGCACAGACACAGAAAGAGTTGCTTTTTCTTCGTGTAAAGCCATGAGAATGTTACTGGATTCACCTTTGTATATTGCCCTTTTGGACGATCACAATATTTCCATTTATGCAAACCGTGGAAGTAGTAAAAGAAAATCATCCACGTTTATCCAAAGGTGCATCGTGCAATTTGAAAACCACTAGACCTTGGGTGAGGCTCGTTCTTTTCATTGGGTCACAGCGTTTATATTGTCGGGTTTTCTCAATGGTAGAAGCCATCCGAATGATAATCAAACGGTGGAGGATCGTGACGCGCGAGCCAGGCTCACGTCACGAATCTCGGTCCTCGTTCGTGATGGTACCGCTTTCACCGGGGACCGTAGCCTTACGACGGAGGAAGCCCCCTCAATGCTCCGTTGAAAGGTTACCAACTCGAAATGAAACGGTCGAAAGGTACGTCTGCGAGTTACGAGAAAAGACGGTTTTCGGCGAAGGAAATGCAATTTAGACGACGGGGTTATTAAAGTGAATTCGCCATACAACGCGGACAAGAGCTTACTTCATGATCACTGACGGAAAATTCAAGGGACTCTTTGAGGAAAATGAGTATTTGAGTATTTTCCTTTTCTTTGAAATGAAATTGCGTGTTGTAGCGAACAGAACTGGGTCAATTGTAAACATGATTTCAATACTCAAAAGTGTAATTGTAGTGTTGGCTGGCATTTCTGCACATTATTTCCAAAGCACGTAAGAGGAAACCTCTCCAAGGGAAGAAACCGGGAGGGGAAGTGTGGGAAAAAGTATTTGTTTTCCTTTGGTAAAACAGGAAACGAGATATACGGGAGGGCATACGCGAGGGGATGACGTGGGAAGGGAAAATTTGATTAAACTCGCATGTATGGTCAGATGAGATGATTTTACAAGGGGTGGAGTCTCCATTTGAGATTAGAAAACATTCAGGTGTGGTCTAAAACGTCTAATGAAACTGTCTTTTTATTTTGGCTTGTTGTATTATTCGTAATTTCAAGATGATCTAGGGAAAACCCAAGAGATTCTCAGACCCCTGTCGAAACCATCCTCTTTCCACGCGTGTGATAAATCAAGTGGTCTTAAGTCACAGTTTCGAAGCAGTCATCCGAGAATCCTATTCTGAATAGTTAGGCGATTACGGATTAATGGAAATGATCCCTTGCCGCGATTTTCAAAGGGAAAGAACGAGCGTGTATGACCAGCTAGCTGTTCACGTCAAGAAATAACTAATTTACACTGTTCTATCGATACAAATACTAAATTAGAAGGCACGATTTCAGAATAAATTACCTATCTGCCGAAACGCACAAGAATATTTTGACTCTAGACTCTCAGATGATAATTTATATCCGTGTTTGTATAAAGTATTATATTTTATTTGGTTTAAAAGAGGTGAAAGTGGATAATTATTATGATACTGTTTTAAAAGCATCAATATGCCGCAACTTTTCATGTGATAGGTTCTCTAAATGCACGCCCATCCATTGAGTGATCCCTAATATCGAGAATACGCTGGAAACGTGACTGCGCATGCGCTTGGCCTAACCCAACAACGTTGACTGAACTTTGACGGGTTTCCATTTTCAAAGGCAGCTCGGCGTATGCCGTCGTCTCTAAACTAGATTTACCTACGGGAAGATCGTGCATCGGATTCTTATGAGGGATTTATGAGATTTCAAGAGGTTCTAAACTTTCAGCTTTGGTTCGAACCTCTGCCAATCTCAAGAGTTGAAGACTGTATAATGCAAACAGCAATGCTACTGAGCCAAGACAATATATTTTTACTATTTTTACTTAGGGTTTGTGGGCTCCAAATTTCCTATCACTTAGTCACAAATATTAATATATTGATGTGCCTGGTTCAAAAAATGTTCTTTGTAGTGTACGCATCACGTTATTGTGGTGTAAAAATATGTGGACAATTTATATAAAATCACTTTAGAAATATATTGTGTACTATCGTGCAAGAATACTTCTTGTCGTAAATTTCCTCAATTTACTGGATACATGATTGAATATTGATTTTCCTTTCTGACAAGAACTTTCACAAAAAAGTATGGCTATTTGAAGACTTTATTTTCGTCAACTGGGACCAACGTTGATGATGGGGTAATCGGGGGAAAACCCGTGAATCCAATTATCGCTAACGAACTTATCAATTAGCGATCCGTTCGCTCAAACCCCGACCTAGCCGGTCAAGTTTTGGTTTTTAGGAGGGAAATGCGGTGAATATATTCGCCTACGGGTTTTTCCTCGCATTGCAAAAAACTTGTTTCGTTGATTAAATTACGAAGGTAATCTTCTCGCCTAATCCGCTGCTTATACTTTAACTTAGTTTCCTCGTTGAAGATTTCATCGTAATTGCTAAAGAATTTGGCGAATAATTTCTTGTTTGAACGATTGAACTTTCCCGAAAAGAAAGAGAATCTTTGCTGACGGAGACGGTGTTATTGTTTTTCGAAGAGAAACTGGGGACAAATTGATCAAATTTTGACGTATGGAATGAATGTGAAGAATACAGTTTCTTGAAGTTCTTATAGTACAATTTATAGTACAATAGGCACGTATGCTTCTGAAACAAAAAAAAAAATTATTCTCCCATGCATTTTAGGAGGGAGTTATTCAATAAGTATCTCGCCAACTTTGTATAAAATACGGATTGAGCTGGAAGGGCTCTCTAGTAACGAAGAAAATGAACTCTTCAAGCACTCGCCTTCAAATGTTAGCCCATTCAAAATAATAACAGAAAGAAGGAGAACGGAATTTCTTGTATCTACCACCTCAGAGAGCTATAGCCGCGGAAAAGTCCTCTCGAAATAATCCTCTTCTACTCAGCGGAAAGTAAAGTAATAAGAACGAATTTTTATAACAAAAAAGTCGAGGAGTGAAAATAAAAGAAGCTTCATCGTAACGAGACCTTATAGCTTTTTATGCGGCTTTGGCTCAGTGGAAGAACAATAATGGCGAAATTTCACTGAGTAGCAAATGGAGATTCTGAATACTGTACATATTTTTGCTAAGAAATTCCAGTGCAACGATGAATAAATAATAGAATAATTATCATCTCTGAAGTTAGCATGGTTTTCGTTTGAGGACTTCCTTCATTAAATTAAAATTCAGTAGCTTGGAAAGGTCGTGTAGGAGCAACTCACAGCTTTTAAATTATTAAGATAATACTTCTATGGGTTGAAATCTAACAAAATTTCCTACCTTAACGTTGTATCATTATGGAATCTTCTAATGAGGCAAACCTTCCTTTATGGAATTACGTCTTGCTGAATAATGAATAAAAATCGATTACAAATGGTTAGCCATTCATTTTTTTTGTAATAGCGAATAGTAATTCATAAACGGGAACATATTTTCCATATCTATTTTTCGTAATTGAAATAATTGATGTTTTGTTTGTGTTTGCTCATTCAGCTCTTTTTCTTTCCAGGTTTGTTGTGCTGCTCTCCGTCATAACTCTGTATTAACCGCAAAAGTACTTGTAAGTAAAGCGCAAAAAAATATTTCATCGATTTACTGTCAAACGACTTCAGATGGAACCATTTGAAGAACAGAAAAAGCTTTAAGCGACTCAAGACTTCTCTCAAAAGGTGTCGTTATTTTTATAGGTATAGATAGGTATATATGAAAATATTATATAGTAATGGATTATCTTGTCGACTTGGCCTACCGATTTTTTAGGCTGTAGAAGAAAGACTATTTAAAAAAAAAAAGAAACTTCGATCGTGTATTATACCTTGATTATGCTCTATTCCCCTATCAGGCCAGGCCTTTATTCGATATCCAGAGTACGTTTCATTATAAATATCTGGGTCAGAATCTCTCGGTTTCCCCTCGAATTTCGCTTTATTCCGTTCGACGTCGCATCTTGTGTTCCACTTTGCGGCGTATTTGTCTAACGCTTTTGTTTCCTTGTTGCGTATTTGTTGTAAAAAGCGGTGAGGAGATTCTCAGTTAACAAGCATCTGCTCTAAAGGGCAAGGGTTTGGGCTCTTTTCTCTCGACCCTTTCCAAAAAGACGCTGAAACGTCTCTCACTGTTTTGTACTTGTTGGTAGCAACAAGGTTGTATTGCAAGACCAGAGTACGCTTTACTTTGATGCGCAACGTGGCTTGTCATAAAAGCTCAGCTTTACCTTTGTGGTTTCGGACTGTTTCTCGGATGAATAGAGCATTAGAAAAGTTCCAATTTTCTCCAAAACCTTCAAAGGTCTAAAAAAAAGGGGCTCCATTCTGATTCTTGGGTTTTTACTGCGGATGGCGAATTCCCGCTGTGAAATGGAACGTTGCATGTTACGATATAGGAGATTTTCAGTCAAATTTTCTCAATTAGATGTATGAGAAAATTTTTAATTGCAATGTCGGGTCGTAATACGTCAATGGTCTAATGTGAAAATTAATTCTTGTGCTTGAAATTCTAATCAAGTAAGCTAGTAGTTCTTTAAAAATCGCGAAATCCCCTCAATCGAGACCAAGAAAATGAAAAATATTTCTTTTCTCGTTGGAAATTCAGTGGGTGTAAAATTGTTTCTGAAATGAGAGTAATATTGGTTTATACTTTAGCAATAATAAACAGGATAACATCGGATTATTGACTATCATCTATAACTCACTGGAAAAATTTTCAGCAGTGAAGATAATGTCTTCCAATGTAATGCATGTATAAAAATGCGTATGAAACATAAAAGTAAAAATATTGTACAAAATAAAATGTAAACACGACTGGTAAAAAATTTTTCGTTTATGATAAGCTTGACGTGTAAAACATGTGGAAATGAACATGTTTTCGTCCTCGCAAAAAAATTCTCTCTAATTTCAAAAATTGACATTCAAAATTTTATTTTTAATTTAAAATATACATATTTAAATTTAATTTGTAATTTCTTTTAAAATGTATTTAAGTGCAAATGGAATAAAATGAGATTTGTTCACAATCATTCATTTAAAATCATTCAAAAATTCTTCTATTGAAATTTCAATTTTATTAGATAAACTTTTACCACTATTCATAATTCCGCATAATGAACAAAAAGCATAAGCCATGACAGTTTTTTCTCTTTTTTTCCTCATTTTGTCAGATATTTGAGGCGTTTCTTATGTCCCTTTACGGCTCTTGTTTTCAATCACTTCGCGCTCTCTTTTGTGAGAAACTTGATCAGCACGCATGCCTTCCAATGATGACGTGAAATCAGAGCGTCTTATCGCGAAAAGAATTTCCCCCGTGTGTTACGCAGTTGAGCTTCGCTATCTTCTCGAAACGGCAATGCCCTGTATTCTACAGCACGAACGTTTTCTTCAGGGGTTGAAACCAATTCGACGCGCTTATCTCCATTCTCGTCGAAGCTGAAAGTTCCTCCGTTCGTTCTACATTTTAGAAGGGCCTTATCTTTTCTTGCGAATATGACAAAAGCTTTCGAATCTTAGCAGCTTTGGAACGAAATGTTGTCAACTGCAGAGGATCGAGATTGAACGAGTTTCAGAGTTGAAACCGGGGCAAGGGAAGTTTCTTTGCTGTTATCACGCTCAGCCAACGAGTTCGGTAATCTGTCAGTTCTCATGTGTCGCCATAATGCCATATGGCTGTATTCTTCTCCGACTTGAGGTTTAACCGTGCAAATCTTTTCGAAGAGGATAAAGCCGAGTTGATGAAAAAAGTTCTGCTTCCAATTCCCACAAATTTCTATTTTTATCCTTTGTTTGACAAGTAGCGTGTAACTGGAGTTTTGTTCTTTAGTAAAAAATAAATAAATATAAATAATAATAAATTAAATAAATTTATAAATATGATGCTCTTTCACAGTGCATCAGATGCTTGAAACCCTGCAGTTATAGCAATGTGAAACAAATCACCAGATTAATATATTAGTGTCCCGAGTGAATTATCATAACTACGATTCTTCCATCGATGGTGCACTGTAATAAATTATGGTGCGACGTAATTTGCATTACAACGTGAGCATCATTATGAATCTGTCGTTATCACCTTGGAACTAACCGGCTGATGATTCAAATCGTCCTTCCGATGTGTTGGGAAGAAGCTGTTCTAATTCCTCTAAGGAGCCATCTTCAATCTTTTCCGGGCGAATGTCTTCCCTCGGGAGCTGGTTCTTCTTAGGGTTGACGTCGGTGGTTTCGCTTCGCCAAAAGGGAGACGATGAACGATCGAAAAGGGTCAAGGGACGCAGCCGAATTCATCCTTCTCCCGTTTGCCTCCGGATGATGAATTTCTCTCGAAATGAAGAACGCGGTAGACAACGAAGGTGAAGATGATGAACAAGCACCCGGGTAGAAAGGCTTTCTCAGGCACAAGAGGCGGGAAATGAGAGAAGAACCGAAAGGCTTCAGCGTCCTTTCTTCCCTCGGGAATGAAAAACAACACTGGGATACCGGCGATGATGGCGAAGAGTGGAAAAGATTATGAGAAAACTGGAATCGAGAGACAATAAGATGAGAGATGAAAGATGTAACAAAGGAAAATTGGGTCGTCACTTTCAATTTCCTCGGACGAAACCCTTTTGAGATTAATATTTTCCCGTTGAGAATTTTCAGAGGCCTTAATTTTCTTTATTAATTTCCGCCAGTTTTCAATGGTTAATTGGGTGTTTTGATGGAGAATTGCGTAATCGAAATACTAGCGCCTACGGCCAGTGAAAAAGGGATTGCTCGTGCTTTTAAACCAATCACAGCTGACACCCTCGAAACACAATTCCAGAGGACAAAGTTCTCTGCAAACCGTGCTGTTGTCGAGGTACTCAGGTTCTCTCTATTGCCGTAAAATTAGCCACATTTTTTACTTATGTTTGTGCTAGTTTAAATTCCATCAATTGCGCTACTGCTACAGTTGTATTTTTTTCCAATTCGAGAAGCTTCCGTTTCCCAAATTACAATAATCAATCGCTCACATGAAATTTTTACCCACATGAAAACTACAGAAATATCATTCTTTCGGTCTTCTAGAACACAGACAAGAAATATATTACTGGTTGTTGGCATTAGGTCCTCATTATATACCTACTTGTTTCGCAAGTAAAATAGCAATTATTTTGCGATTGTCAGCATTTATTCAGACGTGAGTTGACTGCATCGGCTTTATAAAATTATATTTAAAAAAATAAATAAAATAAAAAAAACTTCAATATGTGCCTTATAGAGCAATTGACGAAAAACCGGCTATTGTTTTCTATACCAGTTTTTACTTCTTGTTAGAAAATTTGGAGTACCTATTCCACTGTTTTTTCTAACAGGTAGAAAACAATGGTTTTGAATTGAAGTGATATAGCAGCTTTACTCAGTGGAGACGTATTGAATGAACAAGGCGCTTGTCAGTTCGGACGCTCTGTCGATGAACGGTGAATCCATATTGATCGAAGTGAGTTTGTATAGTCGGAATCCCTCTCCGAATCCGAAGGGTTTCAGTCCTACAGGCTACAGGTTGTGACGAACACTGTTCCACTTGTAACATTGTGTTTACCCGGAGATATCATGCTTGTATAATGCGACCCAATAAATGGCGTCATCTCACGATTGTCAAACTACGCGGATTTAAATAATCGATAACATTTTCAAAACGTGATTTCCCGCGAGGTGTTGGTTTTCTTTCTCTCCATATTTAGTCCTTTTCGAAACTAGCGGAACCAACGAAGAACTGACTTCTTTCCACAAACATCTTCCATTTCTATAGAAAGATTTGGTTCCCGAGATTTATAACAAGGGAGAATACTGAATTTATGTATCTGCCTTCATCATTATAATAATGTCGAATCCGATGGAAAATCGTGTAACCTCCTTTAAAAAAAATAAATTAAGCAACCTATTGATACCTTTTTATCGTAGCCTTGATGTAATTAAATTTTTAATCTATGCATTATTCAATTCTTCCGATTTGTGAAAGATATTTTTATTCCATCATCGTACGATTGTAATGCCGATTACCGACATTGTTACGGCTGCATTGTGTATCCGATTGTAAAAATATTGTACAATGCCTTGTCTGATGCAACGTACGATAGTCGACGCATTATGAATAGAAGGAGAATAAAGAAGTGGGATCTACTCTGCAATGGAAATTTACTTGAAATGAGGTTCATTCGAACCCTGATATTCATTGATTCCGTCCAACGAGCAGAGTCCCTTTTAAACATTTCTTATAGGTACAATATATTTAAATTATTTATAGCAAAAGAGTGCTTCGACTAAAATATATGAACCGAGATTCATCAAACAATTTACGACTCTTTTATAGTCAATAAACTTGGCGCTTTTTGCAACTAGTACCTATTACGGATCCTTAGAATTTATCCAATGAAATGCTTCTGTTTGAAAGGGTTCAAATATATATCCGTATTTGATGGAACTAAAAACTGCTCTAGTATCAAAATTCTATCATCTAAAAATGATCAATACATTTTCGCTTTGTTGGCTATTGAATGAAAAGCCAATTTCTAGCTCATTTACAAATCAGTTGGTTCTTTCAATTCTCTACGCAGTTATTTATACAGCACGATTGAATATAGAAGAAAAGATCCCTTCGGGCAATTCGCTTCATCAAAGAAAAACACGATTCCCATTTGCTATCTCGCTGCGATAAAACCAAAGCCTAGGAGCCCCTTCTATTTGGAAGAGTCTGGCAAAAATGCGAAAACTGCCGGTGGACGTGAGGGAACGAAACTGGACGGGATGTGAGGGGTAAACAGCTGATAAATAACTTAGGTTGTATCTTAAAGGGGCTTCTTTATTTCCCTACGTCATGACTCGGGCACATCCCATTTTTTGCCGGATGGGCAACCAAAACTTCTTCCTTATTCGCCGGCGAAACGAGAGTTTATTTATATAGAATAAACGTCAAGATGGCCAACTCGTATTCGGCATGAAATATGATTTTATGCAGGGATGAAAAGTCTCTTTCAAGCACCACAGTGTTTCTCATTTCGAGATCGAAAATTCCTTCGCGTTGGATCAACTCTATACAACGCACGGTTTGCATTGGCGGTGGTAAATAAATATTACTTATAAGAAGACTTTTTAGATTTTTTTACATAATTAAATTAACAGTACCTAATCAACCAAAAAAAATAAATAAAATTTCTCCTTTAGATAACAAAGACGATTCTTAATATATTTTTTGTGGTGGAGAGAATTGGTTTAGGGTATTAATAAATGTAATTATTAGTTCTAGTAGGTAGATAAAAAAAGGAACCTATTTTCTAACTATAGTTTCTGGTAGTTGAAATTTATTCTAATTGTTCGTTAAAGCTAAAAGCACGAGCATTTAATAATAACAATAAATAATAATTTAAAGAAAAAACTTTTAATCGATGAAATGGGATTGACTGGCTGTAACTAGGCGTAAAAGTTGTCTTGTAGAATGTGGGAGTAGAAAACTCGCTTCTGGCGCTGTCCCAGATATCATTATTCGAACGATGCTTCCGTGAGAATCCTCGAGCAAGTTTATACTTTCACCTTGAATCGGAATTGAGATTTCAAATTGGTATTTCATTCCTGCATTTAGAGCGACTGTTTTTCTAATTTACCATGATCTAGCGACAACTTATCATTCACGGATACGGGGTTGGCCTTGAGCTGTGAACGCGTTCACATCGGCTCTGTGTTTGTCGGCAGTATTTGCGTATAAAAACAGCAATCGGCTTCGAATTTTTTGGCGGACTGTTTGACGTGGCGGATTGTAGCGGCTTCGTCGCATTGGATTTAACAGTGAGTCGCCCTATCGTTTGTTTTGCCGGCATAAAATTCTGTGAATCGGCTACTGAATTCGTGGAACTGTAAACGAATCGAAGATAAGCGTTGGCGATAGCGAAAGGTGGGGGACTAAACGATAAGTGAGTCACCCGACTCGCAGTGCTCAAGCGTCTTCAAGTCGAATAGTCTATCAACGTACGGCGCTATCTCTTATCATCTCCGGAAACTGCCTTGTTAATTAGCGTACCAAAAGGAAGGAGTAGATCTACTGATGGTCAAGAGCCCAGAGCGCCCTGCGACTGCGAATGCAAAGAGGCCTCGAACAGAGGACAGTACACCGTCGCCGAATTCAAGGAAAAAAATTATGAATGAAACAGGAGCGGTGGGACAAATGAGCGTCGGCGATTTACGTGCGCTAATTGAGGGCGTATTTGAAGGCAAAGTGGCTAATCTCGCCACTAAAGCGGATGTGGAGAGTATCAAAGAAGAGATGATCTGCATGGGGCAGGAAAATGCTCAATTAAGAAGCGAATTAGCGAGAGTATCGAAAGAATGCGAAGCTATGCGTAAGGAGGTGGAAGACTGCCAAATCAAGCTTAGGAAGAAAAACCTGATATTTTATGGTATTAAAAGAAAATCCTCCGATAGCTGCGTCGAACTTATAAAGCAGCTGTGTAACGAAGTACTCCGGACTGAAGTGTCTGTTGTCCAGGCGTATTCACTGGGAAAACCGTCAAATGTCGCAGCCCCTCTACTCGCAGAGTTTGAAAGCACAGCGGACATCGGAAATATCTTCAGAAACGTCAAAAATTTAAAAGATAGTACCATCTCTATACAACCCGACCTGCCGCTGTCGGTGAGACAGGCGCGGGGGAAGTTGCTGCTAATTCGGAAGGAACTGAAAAAGCAGAAGCCAGAAGTGGATGTGCGCGTGCGGGATGCAACATTGATAGTTGAAGGAAAGTCATTCCGCTGGTCCGGCGATGTCGGATTGGTGCTGAACGGGAAGGAGGGAGCGGGCGCCCTATCTACGTTGGTCAGGAAGGATCTCGCTCCGTACCTAAGGACCCTGCTGGACTCCAAATGAGGAAACGCCACCGTCTGCCAGAAGAAAGAAGATTTACAAGTAATGAGCTACAATATTAATGGTCTAAAATCTATTTGTTCCTTTGTTGAATTTGTGCAATTTTTGAATAATTCTGATGTTATACTACTAAACGAAACACATTTATTGATTGAGGAGTGGGAAAAGTGGAAAAAGTTTTTTGGAGAATTTACATGTGTGTGTGTTGGAGCACACAAAAGTGCGAGATTCGGCCGGGCGATTGGGGGGATGATTTTGGGGGTTAAGCATCAGCTGGTTCGATCGGGCGGATGGCAGTTTGTGGAGGTGGAGGGAGTGACCGTTATACAATGGGACTCAAGAGACAACGGTAGGATATACATTATTCCGGTCTATTTGAGTGGAAGCAGTTATGTGATTGGCGAGTGCCCGTGGAACACAGATTATGATAGAGTTGCGAGAGTTATGGATTCCTTGACCGACACTGGAAAAATCGTTATCGGGGATATGAACGCTAGGGTGGGTTTGGAGCAGGTAATCCCGGATGAGATGGGAGATTTGGTGGCGGTTAACCCCAAACGCAGGTCAAAGGATGCTAGGTTGTGTCCGAAGGGTAAAAAGTTTTTGTCGTTATGCAAGGAGCACGAACTGGTCCTGTTGAATGGTCGAATGGAGGGTGATAATGAGGGGCAGAATACTTACTTATCGAAGGGGGGGAGCTCGGTTATTGATCTGGCTTGCGTATCGATTGAATGCCTCCTCGCTGTCAGGGATTTCCGCGTGGACTGTCAGCTGTTTTCGGATCACCAGCCGATTGTGGTGACCTTGGCTCGGGACACCGAGCAACCCCAAGAAGCGACGGTGGAGCATTTAATGCCGAAACTAATTTGGAAAGACGGCATGAAGGTTAAATACTGCCAAGACATTGGCGCAACACTGTCACGAAGTGGAAGCAGCTCGCAGGAAGGGGTGACTGTACAGCAAGAGTTGGACAACCTTGTCCAGCTGATAAAAGATGTAGCCCAGCCCTGCAGTGCGTCGAAGGGCTGCAAACCGTGGGTCAATAAAGAAAAGTGGTTTGATGATGAGTGTTTTCGTATCAGGAAAAAATGTTTTGCCCTTCTAAATTTGTGCCGAAGGACTGGATCGTCGATCATCAGAGACAAATATACGGACATGATAATCCACTACAAGTCAGTATGCGACGTCAAGAAGAAAGCATACAATGAGGAACTAGTTGAAACGATTGCCAAAGCCAGGGACTCAAAGGAATTCTGGAAGGCGGCGAAGGCATTACAAAAGAATCGCACCACGGAGCGAGTGCTAGTGAACGTCGATGAATTTAAGGAGCACTTTGATCGACACCTCAATGTGGCCCAACACTCCGCACCTCATCAATATGCGCAGCCGTTCATCGAAATTGAGCAGCTGGACAAGCCGTTCACATTAGAAGAGCTGAAAGTCACACTTGGAAAAGCTAAAAGCAATAAGGCACCAGGAATTGATCGGGTACCCGTAGAATTCTTCAAGAACGCCCCTGGGGCTCTGCTAGCGGAACTGGTGGGTATTTTCAACCGCGTACTCAGCAATGAAGAAGTGCCAAAAAGCTTTACTCGGGCGATATTATTCCCGATTTTGAAAAAAGGAGATCCCACAAATGTCAAAAATTATCGGGGGATATCGTGCATGGATGCAGTGGCGAAGTTGTTCGTCGGAATGCTCGCAGCACGGCTAATGGATTGGGTGCAGCAGAATGAGGTTCTTACTGAAGCCCAGGCTGGGTTTCGGCCAGGCTATTCAACGAACGACAACATCTTCAGCTTGATGAACATCGCGTCTATACAGTTCGCCAGGAAAAGGAAACTGTACCTGTTCTTTGTTGACTTTAAGGCGGCTTTTGATTCTTTGGTGAGGGACGCGATCTTTTATAAGTTGCACAATTTGGGAGTGTCGAACAAGTTTCTCAACGTCTTAAGAGGCCTCTATAAGGGAACTACAGCAGCAATATGGTCCAAGGAAGGGCTGTCATCGGAAATTGAGGTTCGAATGGGCGTGAAACAGGGATGCCTGGCTAGCCCGCTGATCTTTTCATTGTTCCTGAACGATATTGGGGAGAGCCTAGAAGGAGGAATCAATGTGGCGGGCAGGAACGTCAATGTCCTTATGTACGCGGATGACCTCGTGCTGGTGGCTGAAAACAAATGGGTCATGCAAAAAATGATCAACGGGCTGGAGTCATACTGCGAGCAATGGAACCTCACAATCAACTTGGAAAAGTCAAAGATAATGGTGTGTCGGCGGGGTGGAGGGAGATTGGCGAAAAATGAAAAGTGGTATTACAAAGGGGAAAAACTTGAGATTGTCAAGTCGTATAAGTATTTGGGAATAACACTTACTCCCTCCATGTCCCTAAACGAGCATATGAACGACAGACTATCGGCGGCCAAGTTTGCAATTGTGAGTGTATGGTCGGGTATCCTGAACAAAAATAAGGTGCCACTCAAGGTCAAGATGAAAATCTTCGAGGCTGTTTCTCGGACCGTGCTTTCGTATGGAGCGCAGGTCTGGGGCTACCAACGCTTTGGGCAGCTCGAGAAGCTACTGAAATTCTTTGTTAAGAAAGCTTGCCGGATACCGATGAATACGCCGGATTATTTTGTATATCGCGAACTTGGACTCGACAAAATGTTCCTACATACCATGAAAATGCACCTGGACTACCTCAAAAAGATGGCATCGGCGCACGCGGACCGGCTACCGAGACATATTATGCATGAAGTATGCAGGCTCCGATGCGGATGGTTTGAGGAGTGGGCAAGGGCCTGGGAGCGGTCTTTTGGAGCAGAATCGCGGCTGAATAGCATCGAGGAACTAGTGAGGGAGGGTGAAAGACTCTTGGATAGAATTCAAGTGGCCGAACAGAACTCGGTTGCCGAGGCGGCCAAAAACTCCGCCAACCACGTGCTCTACGCAGCCCTCGATCATGGGAAGACAGGCTACATTGAGGAAGAGGATGGGTGGTTTGTGAGCAACATCATGAGGGCGAGGGGAGAGCTCCTGAACCTCAACTTCATCGCAGGTAGGATGGACCGAAAGTTTAATTGCTCCATGTGTAATATGGCCGAGAGGGAGAATACGGAGCATTTCCTCGCAAGATGTCCGGCACTGGCCGAATTCCGAGTGCGTCATCTAAAAAAGGCAGTGCTGACCAGACAGGAAATAATTAAAATATTAAACGGCGAAAACTGGAATGGGCTGAGTAAGTACATGCGGGATGCTGGCAGATACAGAGGGATGTTAATTGAGGAGTTTAATTATTTCTAATTATTTAGTTTACGCGTGTTAAAATTATCTCTAGCTCATTAAAATTTTGTATTATATTAAAAAAAAGTACCACTGGCAGACGGTACCTAACCATGCCATATGATGTCTTGTATCTATTTTGTTATGAATAATTTCTTATTAAACATCTATTTCATTCATTCATTCATTCATTCATTCACGGATACGCACAATGAGTTGGAAGATTCGCAGGGCGATTAATCACATTTTCCATTTCTTTCTCGTATAAATTGTTGACTTAGGATGTTTGAACTAACATGAACTTTTTTCAACTAGGCTATTTATTTTGATACTATTAATAGCCTATCTTCTGCGGAAAATAGGAAACCCTTGAATTTTCTTAGGCACGATCGATCACCTGACCCGTCTAACGAGTTTTGGGCCGAGATTAGGAAAGAAGAGATAAAATGTTGTTCAAATCCCTCGCGTCCCGCGTTCATCTTCTAATCCTCTTCCATCCTAATCCTCTTAATTATTTTCTTCCTTCCGTTTCCGTTTTTCAAGAACTTTCTCTCTTTTTCCGGGCCGACTTGATTGAATCGGCTAAAAATATCCCACTTCATAATCAACATTTTACCTTTTTCAAACCGAATTACACTCGAAAATGGCTTTCAATTATAATCAGGTTGGAAACAGTTTCTGGAGAGGTCAACTTCTCATTAAAGGTTTATTTCTTTAGAACGGTTTAAGTCCGCACCTCGAAGAATGATTTTAACATTTTTCTTACTTTTGAGCATTTTTATCGATTTTCCGCGGGCTCAGCGAACGGAGTATAATTTGTAAGCACTGAAGTAAAACCCTCAATTGAAATTACCTTTGGATGAGGTGTGTGAAATATTGGACGACAATGGTCATCCCTAAGAAATATCAGTCAACCAATACTATAGTGTATTTAAGGCCAACTCTTCGAACGCGCTTCACTTCCAGCAAGTATATTAACTAATTACTATATCGCTATTTCTCCTGAGGCAATCCCAATATTAAGCGTTCAATATTCTCTTCGTATTATGGATGCGACTGAATCGCGTACGAATGTTGTTACTACTCGGAGGTAGAGATGATGGTTTGTTTTCATGCCCGCCAAAAGCGTCACCTCGATCGACCCCTGAGCATCGTTCTAATAAACGCAATGCCAAACGAGAAATACTGTACATAACATAGGTAATTGACTGTCGGGGGCTTTTCGCAACATGCAGATCCCAATTGGGTTTCGACGTGCTAGAATACACGTTCATTACTGCGTGCAAAAAATGCAAAGTTCGATAATTAGAAAGGCGTAGCATTTCATTTTATTTTTTCGTTCACATATTCGATTTTCGATTCGAGTTAACGAGGCAATTTATTGGAAAAAATACTCAATTCTGTCAGCAAAAACTTCATCTGGATGAAATTAAGAGCCTTTATTTACAAACCTTAATTATATCAAACGGTAGGAACTGTCCAATAACATTAATTCTGATCAATAAATAATGATGATGACAACTTATGATAAAGTATGATAATATGATAGAAGATCGAGCTTGGCGTTTCAGAAATTTTTGGAGTTGAATCGCAGGCCAGTCTTTTGCCACATTATTTGATCGGTAGTTATTTTCCCGTTTATCCGCTCTTACGCTGCGCTGAGTTCGCTTTATGGTAAAATGCGATCATGTTTAAGCGTATCTCTTCCCTCGAGGACGGCTGCTCCTTGAAGCCAACAACGGACTAAGCTTCCAAAAGCAGATTGGTTTTCAAGAGAAGATTAAAGGGAGCGAAATGGAAGCGCACGGTAAACGTAACGATATCAAGGGTGTCATCACCCCTGGTATTGAGAACAACGGCAGCTCGCTCGTTTCATGAAATTCACTACGTGATCGGTTTTTACGTGGGTCGTGTGAGAGAAATCGAATTGCAGGGGAGACATCGCAGATTTTTATTTTCATCGCCATATTTTTCCACTCAATTCCGTCGTTAATCAACGAAGCCCAGCCGCGACGTTTGCGCATCTAGCGTTCATGTTTCTAAAAGCTATGTCCAGGGGTTGTGAGTGGGAGAAAAACCAGGCGACTAATTTTCCGATTCTTTATTTGCTGGCCCAGCACTGTCGGCCGTTCGGGCATCCTCAGGGTGACTTGTAGCCGTAGGGTCCACAGCCCCTAGGCTCAAAAAATGCGACGTCAAGGAGAAGAAAAAAAAGCGATGTCGTTCCGCTTTTCTCCACATTGGAGTATAATAATTATGATTTATTATCCAATAATAAACCTTTGTAATCGCCGAAGAAAAAAAAATTCTATCCCCCCGCCTCAAAATTTGTTGTAGAAACCGAATATCCAATTTTTTAAATTCTGTACGTCCGCAGTCAACACTTTTCACAGGAGATTTTAGCTTAATTCTTGAAATGGCTCAATTCGACTGTTAATTAAGTCTAAAAATAAATACATATAAAATTTCGATATTCACCAAGGAGTATACCATTATAAGTCACAAATACGTAGATATAGGAAATAACGTTCACAAAAAATGGTCTGGATACTCACTACTTCAAGTGGATTGTTTTTTCTTTTTTTTAAAAAGAGCATAACTGCAACCCAGGAATAATAATTAACCATTTTACAATGATTTGCATCGTTTTTAATTAGAAATTTTTGTTTCTTGAGTTTAATGAACTACTTATTTTAATGGTGAGTTTTAGTGCATTTTTAGTTTTTTTGGATACATAAACGTAGGAGTTTTCGAAAAACAAGTAATGCACTGAAACTCTCCATTGTTTTCCGATCAGACCGTTGCTTCTCATTCTGGTGCGAGGGGCCTTAAGCACGTGATTATTGACGTGCCTGAAAATGATTTTCTTTGGGATAAAGATATCGAGAATCAGTCGCCTATCCCCCCCCCCCAACACAAGACCTCATTTTTCCATTTTGTCCTTTGGATTCATGCTGACATTCCCAATAATGGAAGACCCGGAATTTTCCGATTAATATTGTTGATTGGTTAATCAGTATGAGAATTGTTTGTCACTCAAGAAATCATTTTCATCCCCACGCTCTAAAGAATAATTTTATGCCTTTCGTTTCATAGCATGCCGATTCTTCTTTTGTATCAGATTCCAAACCACGACCTCTTTCTTGGGTACGTTTTTTCTCTTCGAATTGCTTGACATGGCGATAATGTAATTTCCGAGCAGTTAACACTTCAAGAACACCATCAACACTTATCAAGATCAAGGTGCTTAATGGCTTTCTGCGATTCAAACAACCGCCGCACTAGAGGGAGATCTTGATTTTGAAAAGTGTTCTTAGCGTCTCAACCGCTTAGGTGAAATCAAAAGCTCAATTGAGCTCGCTCGGACCGCAAACAGTGAAAGTTATCTTCCCACCATTACGCGAGTTTAAGCATTGAAATTATAGTCCACGTTCCCATGGGTATTAGCTCTTAAGTGGTTCGCGAGGCGCTTGTATAATTTATCTCAGTTGGAAAAACATTAAGTTCCTGCTACCGTTTTGTCAGCATCTCCTCACGTTATTAATGTTGTAACTCGTTAACGTTTTTGGAGTAGTGAATAATTTTTGAAGATTGAAATCCCAAATTATGGCGGAGAAAATGAATTGTTGAAATAATGATAAAACAGTATAACTGAAAACTAAAAACAGTATTTTTGTTTACACCATTCAGCAGCCTAACTTCATAAAAATCTTTTGTAGAAAAAAATCTCTCAAAAAAATAATTTTTACTTTAGTATTAATTTGAAGAAAAAAAAGCCTAATGAGTTACGCTTGCAAAGGTCATTGAGTCAATTATTTTGAAGTATACACATATGTATAAGGGTGTTCCTTTTGAATCCTCTGAATAATATTCCAAAGACCAAACGTGATATAGGAAGCCAATGTTCATTTTGGATTTTCCCATACTTAGATATCTTTCCTGTCTTTGAATCTCATGAAAAAAACCACTTTCAATTACTGAGTTCTAAAAATTTCTCAATTGATTATCGTCATATCGAGTACAAAATATTTACAAAATTTTTCAAGATTGTTTTCTATTAACGGCATTACGATCGCGTGAAAACAGAAACGCAGAAACCGTATACAGAAATCGCTATCATATTCACGTGAATTCTCTCTCTGCTCCCAGGTTTCAACGAGTTTAACTCAATCGTACGTTAAGCGAGACGTTCTAACTGATTCTGGCCCGCTCTGCTGATCAAATTTCTCTCAGGCGCGTTCAACTTGCTCTAGTGAATTAATTACAGAACCAGTATTAATGTACGGTTTATTATAATTAAATCGGCTCCGCCATCCTCGCGTATCAGCTGCAGAAGCGGTTCATTACGTATGTTCAACACGTCTTCCGCCAGTGGACAGTTCAATAGGCCGTTAGCGGAATGCGTGATTCCCTGGAAATTATCGTTTGACATTGTGTTGTGTAAATTAACTGCAACAATGCCTTCATTGTAATAGTTTTGTTTCCAAGGTTAACATAGGTATCGGTTAACGTACGACAGCCGCAGTTACCGTTTATGACTTCAAAGAATCTATTAGGGGACGTTTTAAATTAATTTGAATTCAAGTTCTCCAGAGGTTGTACCACTATATAGTTCAGTTATTATGATTGGGTAAGGGCTGAAATAGCATTTCAAAAATGATTGTTTTTATAATCGCGTTATAAATTCAAATCGATCGAGTATCGCATCATTTTTGCATTAACCGAGAGTTACCATCCTAATGTTTTCAAAAAGATTTCCATGGTCTGAGTCACGAACCTAAATCGAATCGAACCAGCCTCGTTTTCTATTATAACTTTGAAACAAGAAAGTTTTCGTTCCTTTTCGGAATGCCGTCATTCTAGGGTCATTCGAATGCGAAGAATGTCGCAGCGAAATTTTCAGAAGAACCCGATGAAGAAGTTTTGAAACTGAAACGGGGATGAGGCAATCGCGGATTGTTGAACAAGGATCAACGAGTTTTCCTCGAAGAAAATCCGCTTTCTTTCTCGGGCATGCAAAGATTCCTAACGAGAGCGTTCGAGGCCAGGAACGCTTTTCGTTGTTGTTTCCACCTCTTTTTTGATAGCGCCAAGTCAATATGTTATAACGCAATTTTTTAGACTTGCAATAATTTGCATTTTATTAGTTACGTTTTGATTGTATGAATTTCCAGCTTGACTTTTTTTTTTTTTTTGAAAACCCACGCAAACGTTGTGCTGGTGGGCAAATTGGGTTGGAACCTTTTTGGTTGTTTATTTATAATTTTTCTGCCAACATTAGTTATTCGTGTAATTATTATTAGGGTAAAAATTTATGATTGTAATTGAAGAATCTGGCTCTACATAGAAGTATGAAATCCTCCGAATCTTGAACAGTTTTCCAAATGCAAACGAAGCGTTACTTTCGACAACCGTTTCGAGTGGACCTTAAATTGAACCTTGATTCAATTTTACGTTAGATCTTTGAAAAATATTTTTTAAATGCATCCATAAGACTTCGGAAGCGAAGGTTATGGCGTTTAATCCATCAAGCTGAACGGTCGTCTGGTGAGAGCTACGTAGGATGTTCTTTATGGTAGTGGTCAGACTCACAAAAACTTACAGATTGCCAAACTCAACCCGCTTGATCCCAGCGGTCGCGTCGATATAAAAGAGAAGCTATTTCCCGCTTCCAAAACCAGAGAGCCAACTATTGGGTAAACTTTCTTGTTGAACTTGCGGCCCAAGTAGTTTTCCTGTTGGATCCGGGGGTGATTGACGCGGTTTTATCAAAAACCACTTCCCCCGTTTGACAGGAGAAGGAATAGAAGAACTGACTCCATCCGCTAGGAACAAGTTGTTTGGCCGGGGAACGACAGCTATCTCATCCCTGACGAACTGAACTCCTTAGGAAAGTTCTCCATTTAATCAAGTTGTGAAAAGAGCGTGGAGACATCAAGGTCGGGGACCTCGTTTTTGAGATTGACGGCTCCCGGTGGCAATAGAAAAGGTAAATTTCCCGATTTCAGCTGACGGAACCTCGCCCTAGAGACAGAATGTTTCGGTGTAGTAGCTCACGTTAAAAATTTCCGTAGGTGTATGGAAAAGGGAAAAACGAATTTATTTAGTCTAATTGTTTCTTGTCAACGTTTTATAGCTTTGAGATTTTTAATATGCTAGCCTATTATAAAAAAAAAACAACTAAATTTTATTTTCTAACTCGGCCAACTTTTAAGATTTAACCCCTGGTCAACGTTAGCCCCTTGAACCACTTCTTGTTAAAAAACCGCTACTCACGAGATTCACGCTAATCAAGAGGTTGACATTAGTCTATTGTGTATTAAACGAGTAAACTGCCTAAATAGATTTCGCTAGGACACGCGATTGCATTCGAAGCAAAAAGCGTCCTGTCTCTAGAAATGGACCAATGGCATGTGTAAAAGTCCTGAGCAAGGGTGCTGTTCTCATTTATATGCGCGACCGACCTCATATACCGCCCCTGGGTCCCATCTTCGCCATCCGGATGAAACGTAAGGCCTGTAAGTGGAATGAGAGCTTCTCTTCGGCTCACGTTCTCACCAAGCGCATAGCGGCCTCCTCTTCGTAGGGAAAATTGTATTTTCACCACAAGCCTCAATGGAGTTGGATGTCAGATGGATGGCATGCGGTTTGTGTTGGAGAGCTTTGTCAGCAGGAATATTGTTGAAACTACAAGGCGGCGAAAGATGGAAAAAAAAGGATCAAATCGCTTTCTTACACAATGGTTTTTTCATAAGATCGTGTGTCATATTTATGTCGTATGAAATGTTTTAATTCTTATGTTTTTCAATCCGTATCGCCCGTAACTTATTAACCGAAAATAATTATTCTTGGTTGAATCGTCGCATCTCTCATTGTACTGGGTGGTAACCTATGGTTCCACATCGCCCTGAGGATGCCCGAAGGGGCGAAAGTACTCGGCCAGTAAATAAAAAATCGGAGAATATGTCGTCTGGTTCTTCTCCCCCTCACCAACCCAGTACAAGGAAAATAATTATAATACATTCAAGTCCTTTAAACTTAATAATTCGGGTTCATGGTTAGGTTTAAAATCGTCCCTTTCCGATCTATTGTTTCATCCGAAGTATTGCTGATGAAGTCAAAGATATTTACGAACCACAAGTTCATTTAATGTGAATTAAGATTGACATAATCTTTGTAGTTATCAGTTGTTGACGTCCACCCATTGTTCAGTTGTCAATAAATTGTTCAGTTTCTTCGACGCTATTAACGTATTTTATTTACGTTATAGTGTCAGCCATTTAGCGCGCGATAATCGCGTAATCAATATCTTTACCGATAATGTAGTCATAGAAAAAAAATTGAATGGTTGAAATGATTTTTTAGAACTATTGAAATGATTTTCAATCGTTTTTAAACCTCAATGCTTGATTTTTGGCGACCAATAAGCCCGCTCAAAGACAGAAACGAACGGTGCTTGTAAAACGCAAACATAGCAAGATGCAAGTTTGGCATTTCAATTTTTCAACATCATTTTAAGAGCGTTCAGAAAGGCTGCGGTAAAAGCGACTTTCTGCTGGAAAATATTAAACCCGGGTCAAGGCTTGGGAAAGCGCCTGAGTAGCGGTTTCGTGTTTCAGTCCTCGGAACGGTGACAGACCGGTCTTAGATTGTTAATAACTAACAATCTGCTGAGTTGCGACAGTGCTTTTGATGCTGAAGGGGATTCTTCTCTCAGCCATGACGAAATAATTCAAACTGAAATGATTTTAAAACGCACCAATTTCACCTATGGATGGCCACTTCAGAATGATTTTTCTGTGCCGTTCACTCCTAAACCATTGTCAGTCGGCGAATTAGAATCAAAGTTTTACAGGTGCTATTGTAGTATTTTTAATGAGTTTCAGAACATAGTTACTCAATTGGAATGCTATGACCTGGTAAGATTTTTCCTATGTTCGATGGCGTTGTAGTTCTCTCGGTAAACGTAAAAAGTCTCTTAATTGCTTACTTTAGTCCCACTCAATCTTTTAGTATCACGTTGAAGACAGTACTATCTTGACCGACAGTTGAAAGTAGTGATCAAGAGGAATGACCTACTTCAGACGTTTCCAGTTGCATCTCGATGCGATGCTGTTCAAGAGCCGTTAAGTACCGACCATTCAAAGAAAGCGCAGGTGAGCTCTGCCCGAAACACTTGCACTAGCTCAACATTCCCGATTGTTTGGGGCTTAGAGTAAGTCCCTGTGAATAGGTTGAAATAGAGATTGAGTGAGGCGAGAGATGCCAGTATGTACTAGAAGCGTCGGATGAGGCTACAATAGACTTGGCGGACCATAACAACATAATAGCGGCATTGTTACGAGCTCGTAGCCAAGGGACAGGGTAGGGTAGGAAGAGTTGAGGTAGGAAGAGTTGAGGTACCAAAAAGGGAACAATAGTTGAGAAACTATTCTGGGAGATTTTGAGGACATCGCAGGTTCACAGACGAAGGAGTGGCCTATCCACATACGCAAGAACCGATACACGCCTTGATCGTAAGATAGCAACCATTCGATCACAGGGCGCTTACATTCGAAAACCTAAGTCATCATATAAAGGCCTTACATAAAACCAAAAATTCGTTGCATGAAATGCGTAGTTGAAGAGTTGAACAAAGCTGTCTAACTTTTTATTGTAGGAAATGATGTTTCATCAATTTCAAACCGTTCATCCGAGAACGAGTAGATCCGTTTATAAATTGTAACATGATTAAGGCTCGATATCTCCTAGTTGTATAAGATCAATATAATAATATTGTTGGAATGGTCTTCCAATTTTCAAAAGGGTTCCTGAATTGTGAAACCGATTTTCGAGTGCTTTGCAAATTGTTTCCTACTCCTGAATACGATCCGGTTTATACTATTCAAATAATTCCAAAGTCCCAAGAGAACTGATTTAAATGAATTCGAAAGTTAACCATATTTCAAAGGTACGGACCTGAGCTGGTGCGAAACGGAGCGAAGAAAAGTTTCCAGTGCTCCATCGTGAAGAATTTCAAATAAGACCTCAGCAGAGATGCTTCTGAAGGCGAAAATGAAATAATTGCTTTATGCAAAATAGAACCGCAATAATGTGCCTCTTGAACCGTCTGAATTCACTTAGCCTCCGAAACTCGAAGGTTATTCTTCCCCGGTCTGGAGTATATTTGATACGAATCTCAGGGACAAAGCGCTCGCAATAAAGCAGGAAGAAAATGAACAATGCCTATTCATCAAATTTAAATAGAAATTTTTATTTTTTGCTACCGTGATGCAAAAGTCGAAGAAAATATCTTTGTCGCTTACGACTAGAAAATTAACAATGAACACTTCTCTCTTCAATTGTTCAAAAATATTATGTGGGATTCTTCGTTCGCCTGATAAACCGCAGAAATTCGGCCGCTGTTTCGATGGCATTGAACGTCTCAACGGTGGCACGTCTGATGCGACCATTTTGTATGCGTGATTCGCACTTTAGGGGCCTTGGAGCTTGAAATGTTCATCTCGATTATCCTTACGACGCATATATTTTGCATACTTATTCCAAATGGAGCTACGGAATGATTATCCTCGGCCGCAAGACTCGCTCAAGAAGCCTAAGTGCTCAATTGCTCGGCACCGTTTGCTTCCGACGACGACGCCTTTCTAAAATTGAAACGTCTGTTTTAGTCTCGATCTTCATAATAATCCCATTCATGAAAATGAAGCGCGCGCCGTTTCCTTGCTTAGTAGAAGAGCACTTAAAGGGTTCACCACTTCCGCCCTTTGATAGGCGTGAAGAAAGGGCACAAGCTTTTCCGGCTGACAATAAACGTTTTCAACTCACGAAAGGTTATCAAACCGTCGGTGGCTTAAAGGACGTTGCGGAATCGGTGCTGCGGAGTAAAGGGCAAATTTGTACTTAGCCCGTTGGAATTAGCAAAGGGCTTCCAAAGTCTATTTTGAGCCTAATGCAGCTTCGGCTATGTGGCGAACGAGCCCATTATGTTATGCTAGGGCGAAATTGAAGGGTGAAAGAGACTTGAAACTAATCCACATCTATTATACAGAGGCTAATAAGATAAATACAGCATTGCTTCATTAAAACGATAAGAGGATTAAATGTATTCATAAGAGAACACGCTTAAGCCCGTTTATTTCATTGAGTGCGTTGACCTCGTCTTGAAGTCAATTTCGTGTCGTGAATTAGGTATTGATTACCAGTTCAGGGGAACGAGTTTAACCGTGTTTCAAACCATGTATATTTCATTTAAAGAAGGCAAATCGTGTATAAATTGTGTGTTTTCAATTAAAGAAGGCAAATTTATCATTGTTAGATTGCATCTTCTATTTCGAATTCGGATTCTGTCGTAAATTGAACGTTTTGGGTTTGTGTTCGCAATAAATTTTAGTCGTTTATTCTTCCGTTAAGGAGGCGCAATATTTTTATGCACTTCTTCCCAACAAAACGTATTGAAATGTTCAAATCTAACGCTAATGCACCTACAGGAGAAAACGCTTTCACTTTTTATGCCCTTAAGAGGCTTTTGAGGTCTTATTTTTTTGCGACCTTTGAAATAATGTTCAGTACGTCGAACGTTCTGTCTCGTGGGGAGGTAGGAAATTCGGTTAAAAGGATCATTTACCTTAGCGACTCTCAACTTCACTTTCCGCGAGGCCTTCAGGCATTCCCAAGTCATATTGAACATCGGATGTAGGCACCATCTGTCTCTTGAAGCCTTATAGCGGATTTCGCGAAAACTCTCAAGGCTGTTTTCTTGTGTCAATAAACCCTGATTTCTTATATTTGCCGACTTCTCATGGCTACCTCCGACTGAACCGTACTTTTGACATAAGCTCCATAATATTGTTTTTCTTTTACCTACTTTTTTCCTGTAGTAGAGAGGTTGTGAGGGGGAGAAAAACTAGGCGACTTATTCTCCAGATTTTTAATGGCTGGCGGAGCACTTTCGCCCATTCGGGCATCTTCAGGGCGACGTGGAACCATGAGGTCCACAGCCATACTTTTTTCTTCAACGGATTTTTTAACAATGAAATTACTCTGTTGGTGTGAGATGTTAAAATATGTGCGTATTAAGTGAATATACCTTTCGGTTTGCTATCTCTTTTTGCGATATTTTTGTGTTACAGACGTTTCTCCTGGGTTTCTTTTTAACTGATCCCTCCTTTCCCTCTGTAATGGCACGGTTTCGTCTCGAGAGCCTGTTCAAACCAACGGCAAAGGCCAAATCTACTAAAGTGCCAAATTAAGATTACCGCCGAGATGAGATCGAACTGAGGCGTAACGGGTGACTTGATAAATTGGAATGATTCGCGTGGGCAAGGGTAGGCGGTTCTCAGTACGAGCGAGAGATTTCGTAAAGGCGGAGAGGAAAAAATTATCAAAGAGGCTTGATGGATTTTCCGTCGTAAGGGAATCCACAATTATTCTTTAGTGATTATATCAAGAAATAAATTACTTACGGCTCCATCAATTTTATTTCAACATTAAATACGAATGAGGTTTTTATGTAAGGATTTTTATTTTCAACGCACAAATGTTTTCAATACAGAATTTACTTCAAGCCCTAAACAAATCGATAGTAAACAAATTAGAAAAGTTTTCAGGGGTTAGAAATAATTTCTTAGTCGTTTACAATGTTTGTTTTGAAAAATATACTAAGTAACAAAATTCCATCATTCTTCACGACTCCGCTCTCCCAGAACGACGGGTGGTATTAAGCTCGATTAAATCATTTTAGTTGCTCTTAAAATATCTATAACATCCTCTCAAACGCCGATTTATCCGTTAGTTATTTTTTTTTTTTTTTTAATTTATCGATTTGTGCAGATTTTTGTTTTATTACAAATTTAGCTCTCGGAATTTAGTTACTCGTTTTTATCTGGCTAAAAATGCTAATACCACTCTAGTGGGTCGAGAACTTCATGTAGAAGATGTCGATAAAACGTATTGGTAGCTTAGCTGTGCGATTGCCGCCGTAGGATAACGTGACTCACAGTTGAAATCGTATAAGGCCGAGGAATCAATACAAAAGGTCTGCTACCTTCGGTTCCAGATATCCTAGGGTCTTCTTGAGTACTGTGAGGGTAAAGGGTTCTTTGAAGGTACTTCTGTAGGAAGACGCAAGGACAATGCAATGAATACATCGTAGATATCTACTAGCATTTCCTTCCGTCCTTTGATGGTAAAGTCGTTTGACCAGCTACGACGGTCGTTTTGTCATTCATTGAAACTTCAGCTGGGCTACTTCCTTGGCAGTCAGTTTGCACAGCGTATTCCATGTGATTTGATCTCGTATTTCGAGCTAGATTGGATCGAGAGAACTAGAGGGTGTTGCAAAGTCAATGACCCATCGGTGAACCGAATCACTAACTATTCGAAACCTAAATAACTGTTGAAATCCGTAACTTATATCAAAGGGGGAATGGTTTAACGAAAGAAACACTATGAATTTTAATAATGGTTAAACGAAAGAAACACTATGAATTTTAATAATTCCGCTCGCCGTTATCGTAAGCTCCTTCGGGAATGGGCATTCTCTGGGCAGAATGGGCCTTGAAAAAAGAAGAACTTTCATAAGCGCCTTATTCGATTAAAATTTGTATGTTTTGATTTTACAAATTCCAGAAAATTATTTTGAAAATAAAAGGAAATGTTTTCCGATCGAATCTCGCTTACACGCCAAATCCTACCTCATCAACCTAATCAGCAAAAGAATTTCACTTCAAAAATATTCGCACGTTCATCTACAGCTTTCGGTCTCATTTGTTTTGCCAAACGCTTTGTGTTAGCTGGGGGAAATCGTGCGAAGAAATCGCGTCAGGAAAAAAAATTAACATTGCGCTTAAAATAACAAGCGGGGAAAAAACACGTGAAATACGCTCGCCGCCATCCGGTGCTCTCATCTGTGTATCCTTTTGCTCCCGGAAAGCTCTGGAAGAAATTCATGAATATTTCATGATGCCGGCATATTGTGCTGAGCGTTAAGTCGGGGTGAAGGTCTGAACGTAGCGTAGAACCCCTGGATCTACTCGTATGGAAAGATGATATTTGGCTAAGTCTTTCTCGTCGCCGATCGGCTCACGCAGTGCGTCATCCCTTGCGAATAAAACCGATTTATCTCGCCATTTAAGCCGACAGTTCATATGGAAGCAAAACCGTACAAAATCAACTATCAAGTGACAAAAGCGAGACCGCGCATTATTTCGGTTCTGTCGAGGTCGTACGGGTTCTGGAATGCGAAACTCGACGTTCCAACTTCCTCCGAGCCTTCGCGCGAGCGTTTCGGAAATTGCGCCGTTTGAAATATTTGACGTGTCGCTTCTACCCATTTCGCGGTTTGGTCCCCTGTTTGTCACACGCGTTTGTGAATGCATTCTGGGCCACACAACTCGAGATCGTGGCCAGTTTCGTGACCGAACGGTAGCTACGCTTCGCGAAATCTCACTATCTACTCGCTCTTAGCATTGATTCCGAACTTGAGATTTCCAGTCGTCTGGATCGTTTAGAATTTTCGAAAGTACTCCAAATTTAGTGGTCTTTGGATCTAAATTGAGCAAGTGGCATCCCAAAGTGCGGAAATAGATGCAAAGATCGTGATGATGAAGTGATAATAAATCAAGCGTCCTCTGCTTGTCGTAACTATCATTTTAGGACCTCACCGTTTTAAAATATGGACTATTCTCTAAAATTCTAAATTTAGTGGCCTTTGAAAAAATATATTTCGACTGACGAGCCAAAAACTGCAAATGTTCCGCATTTACTTGGAGAACATTTTTTGAAAATTTCGTTGAATTTCGTTTATTTTTCACATAGATATGGCCATTTTTGTCGCTTTCTGACCACACATAGATAGACAAACACTTGTTCAGAAAGTATTTCCGAGTATAGTACTATGAAAATTCCTTCCGAATTCGACTTCGCGGACGATCGCTGATGTAGGAGATAAATGAAGGAGATGCGTGAGAAAGGAATAAATTCGAATTAAAATTGAAACATTTTGGGAAAACTACCCTCATCTGAAAATCAGAATATTTGCTTGGGAGTAAACTCATATTAAAATCAGTGCATTTGGTGAGATTTTTCATGAACTAGTTACGAACATTCTTGAATAGCTGTTGAGGCAACGGCACGACTAGTTGCGTTCCATCCTCGTTAAAACTCGTCCCATAATACTACTCTCGGAGCACTAGCGTTCGACTAATTTATTCAATGTGCTAATGTCAATGGGTTTTTTATTCTGTAACCAGTGAAAATTAATTTCAAGCTCTTTTTCAAACTCGAATAGTATCCAAGGTTCCTGGAAAAATCGAGTTCGGTACATCTGCGGTTTTTCCCCCATCTCTCGCTGTGACGAGCATATAATTTCTCACAGGCCAACACCTAATTCTCAGTTTCGCTGCTCCCAGCCGTGTGTACAGCTTTATTCGTCGGCGCCTCGCCATTTTTCCACTAAAAAAATTACGACCCCTCGTGAATTCCAACCATGGCCGTGCTTTGTCTAACGTAACGACCAACGTGCGTGTCATCGCGTTCTTTTGCATCGAACGTGGCGTGAAGTTCATGCGAAAATACGTCCACAGTCGTCGGGATCGGAGAATGTAGTTCACATTGGGAAGGGACACAGTAGGAATTTTTTATTCGATTTTTTTTATTTTTTTATTGCAGAGGAATAATTATATTTAGACTTTAATGCCCGTTGTGATAAATGCAGCGAGCGCTAGATAAAAATTCATAAAAATCGTGATTCACGACCTCATGATACATAGTTTGAAGATGTCCAGAACTTGATGCGAATTTATGTTATTCTGAAATAAATTTCCCTCAAAGCAGTAACCAATTGACCCTTTACAGACGGTAATAGGGTTTGATAGATTCCTCTTTATGAGCCTCGGACTCGTGCCAAAAGGAGGATGAGTAATTAATGCGAGGTGAACGATCTTCCCCAAGTACGTTTGTTTGGATTACATCACTCGCGATGAAATTGACTTACTGCGTGATTTTAAATAATAAAGTTTTATGACCCTGTTTTTAGCGTTTTTTCGCATGTTTTTCGCGAATAACTTTTGAACCGACCACTTTTACATAGGTATATTACTCAGAGCCGAGAAAGAGCTATGTTATCGAAATCCTACAATTTGTTGTATTTAATTATATTTTTATGTTATGTCCCCGCGGAGCTATTCGCGCTTGAAGAAAAGTCAAAACACGTTTTTTGACATAAAGTGGAATATATCTCGAGAACTATCATATAGGCTAGCCATTTTCTTATTTTTTATGGATTCTACATTAAATTTTCTACATTTTCTTCCACAGCACCTAATCATTCACATTTCGGGAACGTGATGAAAAAAAATTCCAAAGTTGAAACTTCAAAAGTATGAAAATCGAAAAAAAAATCAAAAAATATTATCAATTGTTCGAATTCGATTATTTTCACTTTAAATTCGAATTCTACGTCTAATTTCCTGTAAGAATCATTAATTAATCAAATTTGAACAGCACTGTAAAGCGCCCCATACACTATCAGTTTAACTGAAGATAATCGTAAGGCCGTAGATCTGGGTTGCCCACACACCTATCAGTTTATCTGAAGATAATGGACTGCAGTTCGCTCGAACTGAAAGTGTGTGGTCGCCGGACAGGCGGTGATCGGATGAGAGATTCGCGACAGGCAACGGCCTGTCGGATCATGATCTCATGCGGCCCTCACCACACACTGTCAGTTAGCCTGCAGGCCACCGATCTGTTGTCCCCGTTTCCATCAGTTTTGCGTGAGATCGTTTTCGTCAGAGCATTCAACTGCCGAGTTTGGACTGACGGTCGAAGATGGGCGGGAAACCTTCTTTCATTTCCGCATTCATTGAATTGTATCGGGCCTACCCCTGTTTATGGAATGTTAAGGACGAATCCTTTGGAACGAATTTTTTGGTTTATTACAATAATAATTGGTTATCAATAATAATAATAATAATAATTTGGTTTATTCAATAATAAACCATAATAATAATAATTTGGTTTATTCAATAATAAACCATAATAATAATAATTTGGTTTAATAATAATAAATTATTAGCTTTTAATTAGGAAATTAAGAAAAATAAAAACTATCAAAATTACAATAGTTGCTACGGAGTTTTCCCTATCAAAAACTATCAAAATCACAATAGTTGCTACGGAATTTTCCCGTTCGTTATTTTTTCTTAGTTACCATCTGTCCATCAAAAAAGCTTCTTAAATCAATATTGAGGCGAAATAATAATAAACCACTCTACAATCATTTGGAGCGTTTTTTATTGGATATTCGGATTCTACATGCTTGAGGTTAGGTTAGAATTGAGGTTAGAATTCGGATTCTACATGCTACGTGAGGGAGGTTAGAATTTTTTTTCTTGGGCGATCTCCTGCAGTCCTGTTTCTTGGTCACGACAGTCCGCCAGCAGTCCTGATTCAATGACCGACAGTCCGCCTGCAGTTACCGGACTGTAGTGTGTGCTATCGTCAGGCTATCATCTGCAGATCAGTACGGCCGCCTGCAGGCGGTTGACTGATAGTGTATGGAAGTCGGCGATTTTGGTGGCGACGGCCTGCAGGCAATCGCATAGTGTATGGCCCCCTTAAGTATTTGCAACGGATTTTCAAAGTTGAAAAACGTAGGAGTGGCGTAGTATTAAACCTGGAAAAACTGACAGTTGTCGTACAATTTCCGCCGTTTTGACGTCATATTCGGACTCAGCATTAAATTTCCTATAAGAATAGCTTTCAAAATCGCTTTAAAACGAAAATTTAATTTTTCACTATTACCGAGCTCGGAATTTCGGCCGGCGAATAACTCGATTTACGGAAAATAATTTCTCTGGCTCTGTTTAAATTTGTTTCACCAAATTTTTTGCTATGTACGTGTGTAAGGCGTTCAAATGAAGACTCCTGCATAATAAAACAATTGATTCGCATTTATTTTGACCCCGAAAATCACGGTTAAAGTCCAATTTTTGAGCTTTCACAAACCGATTTTTTTGGACCACTTGCAGATTTTTCCGAGAAATAAAAAAAATCACAAAAATACATCTTGGTAAGACACAACTTTCCTAAAAATTTCAGATTTTTATCTGTCTTGAGAGAGGAGTAAAAAATCGTTAACTGTTCGGTTGAAAAAAATCGCAGGGGTACCCCTTGGATTTTTCGCGAAAAATTTTTTGTTATGGATTTCGCTCAAATTCAGCATAATGATAGTTGATGATGTGTATATCAATAATATATGGTTCATTCTTTGTTTCTTTCGCACTAAATAGATGAAAATAACGTTTAAAGTGAAAAATGTCATGTTTTCGTGTATAGTCTACTAATATTGTTGAATAACGCAAAAACGGTTTAAAAAAGGATAGGTACATTACATTAGGAAAATGTGGACAGTTAAATTACCCATCTTTTGGTATATTCAAACATCTGAATTGACGACTTTTTGTTTGAGTTATCCACTGTGAAAGTTACAAATCTTGGAAAACTTACAGTTGTTATGTCTAATTTTGCTCCCACTTTGCTCCAGTTGAAAAATCCAATACTTTATGAGACAAAGTACATTCAAACACCTCCACCAACATACCAAATTATAGAAACTACTACTACCTACTATAAAAATACCTATACATTCCCACTCTCCATACACAAATAATAAACTACTACTACCTACCTGTACCTATACCTACTATATATAGTAGTGAAAAGGACACTACCCCCTACTAATAATATGTAAGGCCCGAGACGGGCCGACTGTGCGCGACAGCTGAGGGGGGCTAAGCCCCCCTCTGAGTGGGTTGGGCGGCGAAGCCGCCAGGGGCGCTCAGCCCCTAGTTTTAAATAAAACTCGAAAATAATCTAACCGCCCATAGTATGGAAACATTACCGAGTTATTTAGAGAGAGCGTGGAATTAGTTGTGTTATGAAGCCGAACTAATCAGCATTCAAAGGAATAAACAATCAATAATACAAATGAGAGAGAAAAAAATTGAATCGCAATAAATTGAACTGATTGTGTGGCCCCTGTATCGAGCATTTCTTATTTCCTACTCTATTTTCCTCCAAAGAAAATGTTTTTTTCCACAAGTAGAATAACGACGCAAGGTCTTCACTATTCGCCCTTTTGATAGCCAATAGTAAGTGCTGATAGGAGGCTTGAAATTGTGAACTTACTGCTTCAGAAAATAAATTCACTTCGCTCTCGAATAATCGATTTAGTTTTCCGGTATCTCTTCACGAGTGAAGTCTATTCCTTACAGAAATCCTCACTGACCATTTTTCAATTTCTAGATAGATATACGACCCAGTTTGTACGCTGTTGCGTCCAATAGTTGTTAAAAAGCGAAGAATAATTGAGACTCGATAAGTTTTATCGTCGGAGGCAAAATAAACGGGGAACGCTATCTAGTTTCGCTTCCATCTTATTTGAACGATATGAGTTGCTACTTCTAGCGGGAGATTCTTCTGAAACAGGAGTTATAAATGGCTAAACGATCCTCCGGTTAGTAGCGTTTTCATTTATGATGGACTGCCGCTGTTATTTTTCGTGACACAATCGACAAACCATCATGATATATTTTTCCAGAAGTGAAGATACGTTGATTGGCAGTAAGGTGTGCGATTAATGTATTATTTTTGCAGAAAAATTATAATTTAGTTCGTCGTATTTCTATTTCTACTTCGGCTCGTCCTCTTGATCAACGTTTTAATCGTTCCAATTCATCACAGTTGGAATAATATTTCTTCCCAGGAGTTCCACATGAACGATGAACTTGTGATAGGCGATTTTGCGGTTTTGTCAGCGTATGCTTTCGTTTACAGAACTGCGGTCGCCAAATCTTCAATGGAAAGTCCGTGTTTTTTCCATCCCCTCCATTACGTTGGGGTCTAATCTTCGTTCGCTGCTCTCGCAGAACTGTTCATCACGAGCCGGCCAGCTTCCGACAGAAGTTTACTCCCCTTTTATTAGCTGTTTCTGTTCTCCAAACCCTCGCTTTCTGTTTCGGCTTGGTCTTGCCGGATTACTGCTCTCAACCACAACCGTGCTCTCCGTTCAGCTCTTGCACTGCTGTAAACTTTCGTTCCCCGGGTATTTTCTTCTCCCAGGGAAAACCTTAAGGGCGACAAAATTTATTCTACGTATTCGAAGCAACTTATTATGAATATAAAACCTGAAAATTCCTCAAGTCGGTGTTTTTGGGGTTTGGAAAACTACATTTCTTTTCAGAGCCTCGACAGTTTTGTTCTACCAGAGAATTGATTTTGCTTGCCATCGATCTTTGCCTCATTGGAGAATTTTGTGCATTGCTCATTTTTTTGAAAACTTGAACGTAGGAGTTTTGGTTAAATCATGCGTTTCTTATGGTTACCGGCTAGTGGATGGCGCATTGTGGTGACCATTAGAGACCTAATATATGTCTTATTAAATCATAAATTATGTTAATCATATTATGATTTAACAAAAACTCCTACGCTTAAGTTTTTAAAAAATACAAAATGCACTAAAACTCACTCTTGATTGCATATTTTGACGTGAATAATTCCGCATTCATCCCTAAATGTGGGGTAACAAATTTGCTTTGTTTTCACCGAAGAACTACTAGGTACACCATTTTTACCATTCAAGAAAACTATTTAGTTGAACATTCAATTAAAAAACCAAAATATCTAAAGTAGTTAATAAAAATATTTAAAAAACACGCGTATAAAATAAAATAATAAATAAATAAAATAAAAACCATAAACTTGATGCGATAAAAAAATGTAGCTATTAGTTTTGAGATTGCGTATGGGATTTCTATGCTGTGGCAAAAACAAGTATCGCGGTGAATGAGATTTCAATTTCTCTTCCGCAGCTTTCTTCCTGAGCTTTAGATCAGACGGATAATGCGATTATTTGCAACTCCTCGGAGCATTAGTCTATCACACGGTCGTTACCGGAGAAAAACCTTTATCGGTCCAACCAATTAAGTACTTGGAAAATAATCAATCAAGAAAGAGTGGCTTTGAGAGCCCTTCAAACTCGATATACTTTGCTTCGAGAATGAACGTTGTCTAATGGCTTTTAGAAAGTAGACGTTATCGAATTACCTTACTTCGACCTGATGGGAAAGCGAATTCGAAAAGCAGGTCTTCTGCTTCGGAACGCGGAGAGCACCGTTGGCTAAAAGTCGATAAACTTGACGATGCTTGGTGAATAGTTCTTCCGCCGCGCTTCGAATTAATTGATTAGTTTTGTTCATTTGATTGGAAATGTTCAAAAGTTCGCTTGCAATGAAAGAACTATTGGGAAATGTGAGAACTAAAACGATCCGGCATTATCCTGATGATGTTTTTGTTCTGATGAACAATTCTCTACCTTTTGAAACACGTGATGTTTGATGCACCTACTGACGTAAAAAGCGCAGACGGAAAGCGGGCTGCAATCTGATTGGCCAGAAGTAATCATTCGTCCAACCTTAACTTTTTCCACAATGTATGAAGATGGAAGTTCTTATTTTCTAAGGCGGTGGAGATGAGTTAGGAAATCTGAATTACGAAGTTGCTTCGTCAAACCGCAGTCCCCGTTAGTGATTTGGATTGATTTTTGCGACAAACGATACCTACATGCGATTCGGAAGTGACGAATTTCAGTTTGCCTCGACCACTTTTACGGCCAGTAGGGGAAAAGCACGTCAAACGCAGAGAAAAGGGGCTTTCGTTACCTCCAACGGCGACGGCCGTCTATCAGCTCCCGCCTTCAGTTCCTTCGTTGCCCTTCGTGTCTGGATTTGAAGGCAATCAACGTTCTGGAAACCACCTTGGTAATCCGACGTTCAACGTCCTCTGCAAGATTTCGAACGCCTCGAATCGCTGTCATACGATGAACTTCGATTGTCTCCCATAGCCATGTCAAGTTAACGGAATACGTTCCAATATCATCATCAGTCTTCATTCAGTGAACTATTCTTAAACAGTATTCATTTTCTTCTATAATAGGTACTTAACTAATGTTAGAGTGGGTTTCTTCATTGGTCGGATATTAAATACACTGCTCAAAACTTTGTATTTGGTTGTGATTCGACATTGAAATAAAATTAAATGAAACGAATCAGAAATGACGGTTGATTAATTTTTTCAGGTGAGTTTCGTTCTATTCTGCCGCTATTCAGGATGGTTAAAAGATGGTAAGTTTTATGGAAAGGCTAAGTCTTTTGTTAAGACGGTAAGTTTACGTGGGTAAATTTCACTCTAAATTTTTGTAATGATTAGAGGGAAAAATTAATCCATTTATATATATGTCCAACTTTGAGTTTTTCCAAGATTTGTAACTTGCAGAGTGGATAACTCAAACAAAAAGTCGTCAATTCAGATGTTTGAATATACCAAAAGATGGGTAATTTAACTGTCCACATTTTCCTAATGTAATGTACCTATCCATTTTTCAACCGTTTTTGCGTTATTCAACAATATTAGTAGACTATACACGAAAACATCACATTTTTCAACATTAAACCTTCTTTTCATCAATAAGTGCAAAAGAAATGAAAAATGAAGCATATATTGATGTTATAGACATCATCAAGTATCATTATGCCGAATTTGAGCGAAATCGGTATCAAAAAATTTTCCACGTAAAGTTCAAGGGGTACCCCTGCGATTTTTTTCAACCGAACAGTTAACGATTTTTTACTCCTCTCTCAATACAGATAAAAATCTGAAATTTTCAGGAAAGTTGTATCTAACCAAGGTGTATTTTTGTGATTTTTTTTCAATTTTCGGAAAAATCTGCAAATGGTCCAAAAAAATCGGTTTTTGAACTCACGAATTTCGACCTTAAACCGTGCTTTTCGGGGTCAAAACTCATGCGAATCGATTGTTTTATTACGCAGGAGTCTTCATTTGAATGCCTTACACATGTACATAGCGAAAAGTTTGGTGAAAAAAATTCAAACAGCGCCGTAGAAATTATTTTCCGTAAATCGAGAGATTTCGAGCTTCGCTGGCATCGGAAGGGTGAAAAATTAAACTTTTGTATTTAAGCAATTTTAAAAGCTATTATTTTAGGAAATTAAACGCTAAATCCGAATTTGACGTCAAAACGACGGAAATTCGACGACAACGATTAGTTTTTCTCATTTTTAGTACATGCTACACCGTTTATACGTATTTCAACTTTGAAAATTCGATGCAAATACTTACAGTACTCTTCAATATTATTTTGTTACTCACTCATAAAGGGAATTAGACTTAGGAGTCGACTTTGAGGTCTAAACAATCCAATTCAACCAATTAATTTTTTTTCAATTTTTTCGGGTTTTCACAGTTTTGAAGTTTTAACTTTGGAATTTTTTCACCATGTTCGCGAGTTTTGAAAAAATAGATTTTGTGTAAGCAAACTGGGAAAATTTAATTTAAAATCAATAAAAAAAAAATAAAAAATGACAGATTATTTTTTGTTTTCGAGACATATTCAAAACCGTAAAAACCGTGTTTTGGGTTTTCTTCTGGCGTTAATAGCTCGGCGGGGGCATAACATAACCGGTTCAGGAATTTCGATTTAATTGACGAAAACGTCGTAAAATAATTTTTATCGTTTCACAATTTTGCTCCACTCATGAGAGTTTTTCTGAAACACGACTTTGGACCGCTATAGCTCCGCGGAGGTAAGAGCAAACCCTACGATTCCAATTGACCAAATGAGGGGCCGAAAATCGAAATTCGGCGATTTTTTCAGACGGTAGCCTTAGGCCAACACCGTTTTCCGCTTTGGGAGTTAGGCTACTGATGAATAGTTTCTCAGTCAGCAATAGTCATCTTTGGTGGTCTATTCATCTCTCAGTTTTTTGACGCGATGAAATAGAGAATCTTGCGAGCTGATGACATTCTCATATTTTTTTCCTGTATTGGAGCCCTTTGACATCATCAAACGTATTGGCTGCCGAGTATTTTTCCGGCCGGAGCGCATCCAAATATTGCACAGGAGGGGAAAAATGCCTTGTCGGAATAACCATCGTTGCCAAGACCCTCTCGCGCTTTATTAAATGTCCTGCCAATATGCCCGATGGGGTGTTCTTCGTGACCCACTAGGTATGCAGTGGGAAAATTGGATATGATCATTTTCAACGTTCCCCAAGCTCTCATTCAAGTAAGTGGTATCGCTCGTTCTGCCTTTTCTCGCTCGAATTCTTCCATCTTTCCGGGGTAAATGTTGTCTACTAACTCAAGAATCGCTTCAACGTTACTCGTGTTGGAAACCAAAATAATAACATCTCTGTTGTTCACGGAGCGAGCTTTATTTTCGGCAGATCTGATATTTCGCGCGTACGCAGAATGATTTACGATTACATGAAGGTTCGAGTTGGAAAGCTGTATTGTTTCGGTTCTATAAATGTACAAGGTATTATTAAAATCTTTCGAATTCAGTCAAAAACAATTTATTGCAACATTATTCAAACCGTTGCTTTAGACTCGACGGTGTACAAATAAACGTATACGATGAGAATACTGATACAACTCGGGGTTGCAATATGTCAATGTTACATTACTCCAGCCTCGCGCACTAATTATTATTGTGAGTCGTGATTTTGAATAATTCTCCGATCCGTTCATTACCAAAGCTGTTGTTATTAGTCATTTGTGCATTTACGAATAGCCCGAACAATGTAAGATGGTTTCTTAGTTGCCTGTTTCTTCATTAATTTCACTAAAATTAGACGTAGTAAAATCTAAAATACTGTGCTAAAAAACTTTAGAGAACGAGTCTAGAGAGTTCTAGAGAAAATCTAGCTCGCCTGAACCTGATTCCATGGTGCCAAATCGAGTTAGTTTCGAGTCGTTTCCGATTAGCCTCGCTCTCTTCCTTGATGCTCAGCTAATGGTTGAAAGGACGGAGGGTAAAGTAGATTTTTTCTTATTTGTCCATTTCTATTGTATTTTTGCTTTGGTATAGACCGCTGTGGAAACTAGGTTGCCCTCGGACGTCCGCATTTATGCGACCTTCTCATGTTCTGGTACGAAGTACAAAAAATATAATATGACAAAGATTAAATAAAAATAAAAAAATATATAGTATAAAAACTTGAAAAGCTTCCTTGATCCCTCCAACCTTCTATTAGTTTCGACTTACCTAATCGTGAGATAAAAATCGAAATCATGAGTATAGTATCAGTGTACATGTTAATCAAAAATGTATTAATCTAAATTTTCAATTTGGTGATAGGTAGTTGAGTAGGTCTCGTCTTAGCGAGCCACTGTCAATCGTGGATATTTCATAAAGAGTTAATAAAAATCATAATTTGGTGCTTGTTATAGGAAAAAAATGATTTTTTCCGAACTCGAAGAATTACAGATACAATAAGGCGGTCAAATTTCACAAAATGAGCGTCTGAAAACTCTAATATCTCGGTATTTGCTTGGTTTGCGTTTGGTTTTTGAATATTAATCGTGTATACTCTAAAAGCCTGAACGCTCTTTTGAATTTTAACCATGATCTGGCACAGGAAGAGTTCCTCCCAAAAGAACACGACAGGCTTCTTAGTCCGGTGAAAACTTTGGCAAAGTTTGTTGTTCTTAAAAAGTCCAAGTATCTTCGTAAGAACAAAGGCACGATGATCCTTCATCCTCGGCGGTTTTCAGCTGTTTTCATTAAGTTTAATGTCGAAAGAACTTTTTCGGTAGGTCTTTATTTTCTTTTAGGACCTCGCCTGCGGGCGAATGGAACAAGCTCTGCCAGGAGAAGCGGGATTTGACTTGACCGATGAAGTCTTCAGGACAAAAACTCGGTTGACAAGCTGCTACAATAAAGCCTCTTTGATATTGCGCTGACAAATCTCGCGGAGTTAGGATGAGATTTTTCAAGATTTCTGATTTTCACTTGTTGAATGATTAATGATTATTTTCGGCCCCTTCTCAAATTGATGCTAAAGTTTTCTGGCTATTTTGGCTTTCAGCATCTCATTCGAAGTAAGTCAGTAAATGAGAGGAAGAGGATTGACTCGTGAAGGGGCAACATTTTTACCATCTTTTCAATGCGCAAGGGGGATCGATTTTCATTGCTGGCCGTTTAGAGCAATACCACAAGCGGATTCCGCATTTAAACGTCGTCATCTTCCTAATAACGGTGCCTTTTGACTTCTGTCGCGAGGTTAACGCACTGGAACAATGCCAGACAATGAACTCGCCGAAACGAAAGAAAAAGTTTGGCGTGTTCATGTGACTTCGTGATGGCTCCTTTGATTTGCCCACTGTGTAACCTTTCTGAGCGCTCTTGCGATAAAATTTTGATTCAGTTGCTCGTAGATGTCAAGCTATGTTGACAGATCACCAGATAATGCGTGATTACCATTCAGAAGCGTCCTCCTAGCGATGACGAAGCTATCATTTTTCAGTAGTTCCAAAATCAATAACTAAAAAGTATTCCTGTAGGTTGAGGGGGAGAAAAGTATTCGGAACTGGAATTTCTCTAAGAGAGAGAGAGAGAGTGCTGTGTTCTAGTTGTTGCTGTATGGAGACCAAATTTATTTGGAAAAATATATCTTCTTTGAAGACCAGGATTGATCCGATTCGGATACTTACTCTACCATAACCTGAAAACAAATTTATAAATTCCATTGAAAATCAGCTGGTCAAAAATACCCTATGTATTTTCATTTACCTATATCTAAATTAATAATGAAATGTACTCATTCTGCTGTTCCTAAGATGTGATCAATGCATTGATGAAAATGGCTCCTATATATTAATACTTTTTCCATTAAGCTTACCCGTTTGTTGGAAAAAATTACTTTCTAGCAGTTCAATTTGGGACTCGAACGATAAAATTCCAGTTTATCTCAAGCTGCTCGTTTTATTACGTTGGCGTAAAACCTCCCCTTGGGGCCAATAACGTGCAAGCTCGAGCAACGACCAGCAACAAGCGGAGTTAACGCGGTAAACAATATTTCTCCCAGAAATATCCACTCCAAGTCTGGTTTTATCGCTTCTTTATAAGGCCTCGTATTTACAGCTCTCGGCTAAGATCCTTCCGGTCGAGGCTATACCGTCAAATTATTTAGCGGCTGTTAACATTCACCTGTTGATTTTCCACCTAATTGGCTCGGGAGCTTGTTGTTCCCAAGAGCTTGATTCGACCAATTAGTTTCGAATCTTCCGAATAGCCATCCTCCTTATATCTTTATGATTGGATTACCGAGAATTTACGTACTAATAAGAAAATGAACTTTTATAGCTGGGAAAAATTAGCAGGATTGAGAATAACAGTTTTCTGCCTCTACAAAAACGAGTTCGTAAAGATTTTATTAATTAGACCGCAGTATTTTAGCGATTTTAGTTGCTACCTGGCAGATTTTTTTAGTAATTTGATCTCGTAGTTAAACCGTAGGTTGACAATTGATAAATTAGAGATTTGCCATTTGTTCAACTGGAGCTAGTATTTATTTTTAAGTGACTCTTGGTTTTAATATAATAACTAGTTGCAAAATTTAACAGACGGTCCGCTGTGGTCCACTTCATGTGCGTTAGTTCAACAAACACCGCGAAAAACTGACTTGGAGTTTGTTCAACATTTTCTTTAGGTTTATGCCCCCAATATCGTTATGAAATGATATTTTTTTTAGAAGTTTGTTGATTTCTTTTTCTTTTTTTTAGAAAAATGAGTCACTATTTTTGCCTTTTTAAAGGTGTTCAAGTTGTGTACACCCCTAGTGATAATAGACGATGCCATCTTGAAATCATCCACGTCGAAAAACTGTGTGGGATTGGCCAGCACAACTTTGAACAACTGCAATGTTCAAATAAAGGGAAAGTTAATTCATTACGACACTTGTTTAGAAAATATTTTCCAATCCTAGGTACCACTGAAATTTCATTTTGCCTACGCTGTAGATTGGTAGAGACCATTAAAATTAGAAAACCAAGTAGCGAACAGGAATTGCATTACATTGTACCTCTGATAATTGTGTTTTACGTTGGTGAGAACGAAGGATAAATTATACCCTTTTTGTTTCGCTTGGTCAGCTGTTCTAATCTCAGTAGATCCTCCGAACATGTGCGGGGTTTTCTGGTCGTTAGAGCTTTTTCACGCCATCCGACGAAAACACCAGCTAGCTCTCGTTTATCAGAGGCATCTGAAACAGCCGAACGTTGATGCTCCATCTAAATTTCCGCTCCGAGGTCATTCGAAGTAAAGCGTGTCATTGTTACGTATCTCTCTTGTCGCCCATCGAACGGTAACATATTGTGAAAGCAATGCATTCAACTACATTTTTGTAACACTTTTTTGAACTAGCTTTAGTTTTATTTTTCCTTTTTATTGACCGACTTCTAAAATGGAAGAATTTCTTCCCATGATAAGTGATAGGAGTTTGCTTCAGATAAAATGGATGTACGATGCTGACTACTTTCAGCTACTCATCGGAATACTTGGTAAACGGTGTTTCCTTTACCAGCGGTCCTTTTTAATTAACGAAAAATACCGCCTCCCACGTTTTCGAAATTATGCGTTCGATCCTGTGCAATTTTCGAGCTTAACTCCCTTATTAGTTTTCGTCAATTTTTTTTTTTTTTTTAAGGTTTCTTTTTACCAAAGGGGCGAATTCGAGTCGACGCCTGTTTCATACTCATTTCGTATTCGCTCGTAGTCTCCGAGGCTGATCAATTGTTTACGAGGCATCTAGCTCCTGCTTCACTCTTGAAACAAGAGTAGAAAAACGGCAGAAGCGAGGAAAAACGAGGTGTTATCCCTTTAGAGAGGTTATCCTTGACAACGGGGCTTAGGGCGTTAGCTTGGAAAAGGAGGTTTGGTAAATTCGATGCCAAGATTCATTTTCATTAGCCATGCGGATCACGCTCTCGCTAACCGCTTGACTTCATCTTTGATTCCTCCCTTCATCCGTTGTTCGTCTCCTGGCTCCTTCATCTTGAAACCTGATTTCCAACCTCTACCAAGATCAAGATAAACCTTTGCGCCGTGAATACATTAAGTTCTACCTCTCGTCGAGCTCCTCCCACTTCACGTTTTGCCTGAATTTGAAATGGTGATTTCGTTCCCTTGTGATGGTATATATATTGCTTGTGATGTTATATTGACTGTGAAGGGTTGGAAGCCGTTGAAATTTTTGAACGAAACGAACGTGGGTTCTAACGACTGTTGAAGTTCTAATTCGACAAAGGAAACGTCTGCTGGGAGAATAAAGCGATCGAACTCAGCACACACACTCTCATAGATTGACAATGTAATTTGTGCTAATTTTTTAATTATTGGTTGATAACAGTTGGAAATGAGTTTTAATTAATATACGAGTAATTAGCAATAGTAATATACAAGGTAGATATTACTCGATTTTTTGCGTTCGCATTGCGTACAAATTTGCTAGAGTGACCTAGCTTCAACTTCAATAAAACTGCTGGAGTTATCCTCGGTCAAAAGTCAATTATAATGTCTCTAATTGTCTGTGAAATCAGAAAAATCGTTGTACACTAATCTGGATAAAAATTAATGCGCTCATTTAATATTGTACGGAATAACTTCTAGCGCCATCAACTTTTAAGCCGATCACAGGACCGATCCTAACACGATGGTGTCACGATAAAATGCGAGCACTGCATCAAGTTTATGACAAGCCGTTGTGAGATTTTCGAACGCAGAAGAGCCTGAGATCAGGGGGAAAAGGTTTTTATTTACATAGGCGGGAAATGACCCGGAAAAGCGATATTTTTCCTCGAGCCCTCATCCGCTGCCTGTGAAGGAAAAGCTTGGACCAAACAACTTTTTTCCGACTCCGTTTTTTCACTGTCTTCGCACCAACTCACATTAGACCGGCTGGATCTTGTGGGTGATTCGTCGAAGCAGTGTAGCAGGAAGATAGAAAAGTTCTTTCAAAGCTTTCTGCGAACCGTATTGCAGATAACTAGGACATGTAGGTGTGTTCTACAAACCTAATGCAGCCTGAAAGGCGAACGGATGTTTGTAACATTCCTTTAGTTTGGCTCTGCAGTGGATTGAGTTCTGATAGCGAGCTTTGTCTTTCTGCACGGTGAACATTATCTCGTTTTTGCACCGAAAACGGAATTTTTTTTCGCCGATAGAGGGTATAATGCTTCTCCGCGTCTTTTTCTTTTCTTCTTATAGATTTCTTCTGACAGCGTAAAAGAATCCTTACTTTGGACCATGGAGGAATCCTTTTTTACGTGCGTCTTCTGGTGGTTTTCCCTTTATTTTCCCCCCGCTTCGTCGAATTTCTTCGTTTGGCAGGCTGCCAATTCCTGCTGGAAGTTTCCTAAGGTGCTTCTTACGTTCTCTAGCATTCGCCGCTTTCCCTGTCCGTCGGCCGATAAATGGAAATCGTGAGGCGTTTACGCGATGTGAGAAGCTGAATTTCCTGCTGTAAATCTTCCAACCGTTCGATGCTGTTGGCCCCTGCTTTGGGTAGACGCTTTCAGTATTGATGAACTAATGGCTCTTCAGCTAAGCCGGAAATAATGAATTTGTTGGTAAACCCAAGCTTCACGTCTTTACAAAGTCGAATCAATAATGTTTCAGGCGGTCTATTGAGGATGATGTAATATCAGCTATCGAGACTCTAACACAATACGCTGATTACACAATAATAATCTTCATACATCTCTGATATTCGTTGACAAAAAAATCTTGCCATTTTGGTTTACAGTTCAAGTTGCATTCGCTTCGCGTTAGAGGAGCAGCAAACGTTATAGAAAGGCGTTCTATCCTAAGCGCCTTTATTTTAAAACAAGTTTTGTATCGAATACATAATGTGTTTATTCGTAAGGATATTCGCGATAAAGGGCAGGAGATAAAATGGCCTAGTAAAAATACTAGTAGGTACATAGATTTCATTAAAGTATCAATTAGCAACTTAGGATAAAAGTTGTCCTATGTCCTAAAATACATCGAACAATTAAACTTAATCCTAACTGCAGTTTAAGCCCTTGGGCTTCAGTTATTTTTTCGAAACGAATTCTATGACATTCTAGTCTATCATAAGCGTTTTCATGCAGTTTTTGGAACGTCAAGTGTTGGCTCGATTGAAAAAGTTTTATAATATGGACCGTGAATTGTTGTTTCTATTAGAGACGCATAATTTAACAAAGTACCCAAAACTCCCCACGGCCACCGTGGAAAAACATCGAAAACTCCCGATTGTAGAATAATTTTGTGAGAAACGTTTTACCGTGGAAAGAAAGGGCTCATTGCTACAAAGTGGCTTTTTTTCTTCAAAATAAGGCTAATCAAATTGACAGTGTTTTTTTGGAACGATTTGGTAGATTTAAGCCCTAAGATAGTACGTTGGGAATGAACGCGATTACTTATCGTCTGTATCTTAGCACAATTTTTAGCTGAACTAAGCTTAAGTGCTGAGTCTGTGACGGTGGCAGACCACGCAAGAGAGCAGGAGGCATCTCCGGCCACCTGTTGGTTCGCTCGATGCGATCAGCTGAACAGCATCTTTTGTTTATCGTAAAGCGAAAAATTCATTTTTCAAGTTGAATCTTGGAAAAAATATGGAAAATTGAGTTTTCTACGACTGTGCGACGTTTCAGTCCGCAAATCTTCACCGAAAATCAATCTTGGCCTGGGCCCAACTCTTTGAACAAATCACTACCTCTAATATAAGGGTATTTTTGGCGAGTTTAAAAGGGGAGAAAACCATATTATTCAACGCTTTTCAGAGAAAGGTGTATTTGGTATCAATTTCTATAGATTTTTGGACGCTGAATCGAATGAGACCATCGCGGGGTCGATAGTTTTATTGGTTCTCGAATAATCGCAGCTTTTGGGTTGAACTTCTGAGATTTTCACAAATTTGACATGAGGGTATAACTCGAGAGTTCTTGGAGCTTTAAAAATCGTTCTATACTCGATGGAATGCTCATAAACACTCTCTCCAGCTGTACCGTTAGGCAAAATATTTAGCTTCTAATTTGGAAATCAAGAGAAATAAAGATTATCAAAATTACAACAGTTGCTACGGAGTTTCCCCTATAGTTACCAATAGGTTTTTGGGTGGTAACGTTCGGAATAATTAATATCACAAATGGATAGTCTTCTTAAATCATTATTGAAGCGAAGGAATAATAAATCCCTGTACAATCATTTGCAGCGTTTTTTATTCGAAATCGGATTAATACGTACCTTGAAATGTAAAACATCAATTTTTGAAGGGGAATTTTTTTCCATTCGGAAATTTTCTTCGATAGTGATTACAGTGGTTTGGTATTTTTTTGTTTATTTACGGGCAAGCCCAATTACATTTTACATAATACATCACTTGTAGTGGGAAGTTAAAGGGAACAAGAAAAAAATGGAATAAAACATTAGGTTCAATAACAAATACATGGAGAATTTTTGACTGTTTTATTTAGAATAATAAAACCAAATAATAAACCTAAATGTATCGTTATATTATTACACTAACAAATATTATCCTGAAAAGGCCGTGGAAGCGGAAGCGCACAATTTAATAAATTATGCAAGAGAGTGAATGCCGCTCCGCGTCTCTTACCCACACCTCAAGCAAACTTCTCTATTCCTTATACATTAGAGAAAGGATCCCAGTTAGTCAAATCTAATATCGAGGAGTGATTCTAATGTAATTGGTTCCACACCTGCAGAATTGTAAAACGGATAGTGCTCTGCAGCTACGAGCATATTTATGGTGACTATTAACTGCAACGATACCAGCATTTCCGCTATATTGGCTATAGAACGCGCTGAGCCCACTTGGGTTAGCGAGTTGATGACGCTAGGTATGGTAGAATATACCGGGTTTAGTGTGAAGCCGGTTATATTTTCTACTGAAGTGAACCTAAGTGGAATGGCCTATAAAGGTCAACTTTGAGGGTGTTTAATTTTTTGTGTGTTTGCGTGTATGTATGTGTGTGTTGAGAGGAGACTAATGAAGCTGCTTGTTCTCCTAATTTCAATTGGTCGGCCGAGCATTATCACCCCTTGGGAGTCCTCTCGGTGTGGCCGAAATATTACGATTGTGCAGCCCTAGATGCGACTAATGAGGAATAATTTATTATTGGTAGGTATCTGTTTGCTGCAGTTTAATTTTTGCGTGTATAAATTTCCCCATTTTTACAGGGTTTTTTTTTCTAGTTAGTGATCTGCTATTGTTGTAATTTTCTTTAAAAATGGGGTCAGAATTCGATCCGACGCATCAGTCGAATAAATTGAAAGTATTATAGCCGGATCCTTACTATTTCAGAAGAAGAAAAAATATACCTATGCGTGAAGATAGAAACATAATTAAGCTTTTATTAAATAAGCATAAATATATATCATTTTCTTGACGACGCATTTAATGGTTTTGCCGTATTAGAGGAACAGTGAAATTAGTGGAGTACACGAATAATTGCATCATTTGCCAAAAGAAAATTGTTGCTTTTTTCCTTGGAATAGTATCTAACGGAATTAAACTCTGGTTCAATTCGTTGGTTGTTGGAAGGGAAGGAGTAATGAATTTTTTTTCATGCTGCGGTCGTCAGAAGTAGGGAAGCGGTTGAGGTTTAGACTTGGGGGAATAGGCTTTTGCGGAATTACTTTAGGATTGCGAAGGGAGAGGTTAAGAAGAAAATCCACGATGGAAACCAACTCGAACGATACGAAGATTGAGGTGCGGAGTGCTAAAAGGGTTTGAACAGTGAATTTTTCAACATGAGAGCTCGATATTTGGTGAAGGGATTAATGTTTGTAGAGTTGTAAAGGCTACGTAACTAAGAAGCTAGCCGCAAAAACGTGAAGAACGACAGACGATTTTAGAATTGATTGAGAAAACATGAAAACTGGAATTGGTTCGATATCAGCTTAAAAAAGGGTTAAAATAACCCTCAATTTCCCCATTACTTTGTTTCAAATATCGCTCGATTATAAAATCGGCCGAAAAACGTTTGAATCCAAATTTCGCTCGCCCAATTATTAAGCGCATTTTTATTCCGATTTTTAATTTTTTTTTTATATTTTGAAAATGTGGACCATGTGGATTCATTTTTGCAAAATGTTTCCGTTGAAAATGTTTCCCTCGACTTACGGCTGAGCATGGCATTCGTCCAGAACTTGAGCCTCTCGAAGGAACCTTCCTTCTGAATCTACCCTTGCACTCGTAGCGCGGAACCCTTGAAAACGCTTCCACTTCACTTGATCTTCCTATTTCTCCGTTACATGTCTCGAACCATAAATTCTCCTTTACTTCGGAAAAGGGTAAGTCCCACAATTCCAACCACCTTCGACCGTCCTGTCTTCTGATTGCCACTGAACGTTTTTACCCATCTCCTTTTCTTCCCGATTTCGTACCTCATTCCGCCCACGTTTTTGGCCTGTTCCTCAATTTGCCGTATTATCGACTTGAGGAAATAACTCTCTTCGGCTTCCTGCTGGTTCTATCGGCTCATCGGTAAAACCATATTTTGTTCTGTATTGGACTCCAGCGTTAATACCAACGAAACAACGGGCAAAGGGAAATTGTAGTGTCGAAAGTATCTGAAAATTTCCCCACTAACATTTTCGATTGTGAATTGTTCACATTTTTTTAAAAGTTATCATCGGGTGAATGATAATAACTTTTCAACTGACCGCAATGGAACGGGTTACTCAAGTTTTTTTTTTTTTTAAGCTTAATTTAAATTTACGAAAGCTTCAGTCAATGCTTCGCTGAAGAACGCTCGAACACCGAAATAATTTTCGTCGCCGAATTTTTAAAATTCTAGAAAAACTCAATGGTTCAATATATTTTCATTAGCATCTTGCGAAAGGAAAAAACATTCCACCGTGTTTGTGCTTCATTAACTAACTCCGAAAAGAAACTCACACAAAACCTAACTAACAGATGCCTTATTTATCCAACTGGCAGCATGAAAAATTGCATAAATATTAATGAGAGCTTTATTAAAGGAAGGGTTTGCGGAATACACTTTACAAGCAGGCTTAACGACCTGTGCGGTTCCGTATTTTCGGGTAATTAAGGTTCGGCAAACTTTATCTCTTAATATCCGCCAAGTAAGAGTTAGGAAGGATAAGAAAGTGAGCAAAAAAACTGGGAAAGTTCGATTTAAGCTGATGAATATTGTAAAAGGTTGAATGTGGCCGAACTTTTTACAGTAAAGAACGCCAAGCGATGGAGTTTTTAATTAATTCATAATGCAAACGAAGACGATATTTTTCAAAATTGATCGTATCTTTCCTGTATTAGGTATGAAAAGTTTATTGGGAAAAGGAGAAGAAGGTCGGAAGGTCGAAAGAACGAGGTCGGCTGTGTCAGAGGTCGTCTGGCGCGGTAACAATTGGGTGAGACTGAGTTCACTTCCAAGAATCGACGGTTCGCTAATTGCATTTGGAATAATCCGTGTCAAATTTAACCCTGTTTTCAAAGTGCCTTCCGTGGTATCGGCCTACAGTTTGTGCACCGGGAGGAAACCGATATCAGTTTAACACTTTTGGCCTTCTCATATCGGATATGTGATGCGCGCGGATAATGAATAAATTCAGCTTTCGCGTTGAATCCTCTTGGCGAGTAATGTAATTTTGCACTTCCACCCAAACTATGACAAACTTAAATTACCGCGTATCAGCTGTGTTTCACCTCCCCGATACTAAAAACTTCCCCGCTCATTCTTGTTTATTATTTTAATTTGCAATTTACACATTTTTATTCAAAGTTAGAGCTAGTAACAAATTATCTTGATAAAATATCGTCCCTCGAAATAGCATTTTTGATGGTTCGAACAGTATTTGACTCATACAACTTCACGCCATGATCATTATTACAATTGTAACGGCAAAATTGAAACGCTAATGATGAGAAAGAGAATCGGTCTAGAAAATCATAAAATCCGTCGACGATGAGAACAATTTATTGTGAACGAAAAGCTATCGGTGAATGGTTCGGTAAGTTGTTTTCCATTTCACTCAACTTAATCGGATTTTCCACCTTAGCAAAGCTCTTAGGTAATCTTACGTTTATATTTTTAGCAGATCGCACAAAAGCTTTCTCTGAGGAAAGAGCGAAATCATCATCGTCTCAAATACTGGAATAGAAAACTACGAAATAACGTGTTTGAAACTTCCAGTTTTCCCGACGCTGGAAAAGAAATTGAACGACGTGATAAACTTTTGACCTGATGAAACCCTTTACCTTTTTCGGCCTGGAATAAGTTAAAATAAATTTATTTACCTTCGCTCTTGCGCGCCTTTATACGATTTAAGCTCTCGCCTCATTCTATTTAATTTACAGCCTAGATATTCCAGACATTATTTTCTCATATTTTTCTCGGGAGATTTCGAAACAGAAAAATTAAGCTTGTCTCTGTTAAAGTATTATTTTCTTATGGTAATCCTCATTTTTGTACTGACTGGGACTCAACAAAAAATTCAATAAAGAAGGTGATTTTTCTGGCATGTTTTGGTTTATTATTCAATAATAAACCATTGTAATCGCCCAAGAAAAAAAATTTTCTAACCCCCCCTCAAAATTTGATGTTTTACGTTTCAAGGCATGTAGAATCCGAATATCCAATAAAAAAAATTCTGTCTGTCCGCCGTACGCCGTACGCCGTACGCCGTACGCCGTTAGCAGTTTTCCGGCCAAACTATAATAGCTAAATTCTTGAAATTTTCACCAAAAATCAATCTCGGTCCTACGACGGCACAGTTCTTGAACCAACTTGCTAGCTCAATTTTAAGGTTTTTTTTGGGGGGTTTTGAGGGGGAGAAAATTCATATTTTCCAGGGTGTTTCAGAAAAATGTGTACGTGGTATCAATTTATATAGATTTTTGGACGCTGAATCGAATGAGACCATCGCCAGGTCGATAGCTTTATTGGTTTTCGAGTTATCGCAGCTTTTGTGCCGAATTCGGGAGATTTTCAGAAATTTGGCATTTGGGTATAACTCGAGAGTTCTTGGAGCTATAAAAATCGTTCTATACTCATTGGAATGGTCGTCAAACACTCTTTCCAGCTGTATCGTTAGGCAATAAGTTTAGCTTTTAATTAGGAAATTAAGAAAAATAAAAATGATTAAAATTACAATAGTTGCTACGGAGTTTTCTCTTATAGTTACCATCTGTTTTCCGGTGGGAACGTTCACAAATGTTCGGAATATTCAAAATCACAAATGGATAGTCTTTTTAAATCAATATTGAAGCGAAATAATAATAAACCACTGTACAATCATTTGCAGCGTTTTTCAATGGTGAAGAGTTTCGGTTACTTAGTAAAATCATACGCCCACAGTTACTATTATGATTTTACTCGCCATAACTCCCGCGTCCACTTTTGAAAAAATACGCAAAAAAATGCAAAAACGGAAAAAAATGTCTATGTTCGGATTTTTTCTTGAATCGAATTCTCATACAATTATATTCGCACAGCTAAACCGAACAGTGACTGTGCGGCACACGTCACTTGGGTGATACAAATTTCTTGATTTAACCCTATTTTACTGAAAAATTACTTTTTAAGGAGAATTATCGTCAGTTTTCATTTTTAAAACCTCACTACGAGGCCAAAGAATTTTTTATGCGATTACATTTTTACAGTCATCACATCTACCATGACAACAGGGTTGATAATTGTTTTATCAATTATCAGGTTTATCAATTAGGAAGTTAATTCTAGAACTTATTTACCTCATTGGTAAATCATCGTAAATTAAAATGGGTGATTTGTTCAAAATATATATTCGTAGTTTAGGAAAGTTTTACATCTGGTTTGATGATTAATTTCACGTCAAATACTACCTAACTAGGAGCAGGACAAACGTACGGATTTCCTCAACTCTAATGCGAGCTCGGTGTGAATCAATGTAGCATCAAGCTGAACTTCTCCAACTTATCACTCGAATGATGAAACTTTGAATTCAAGTTGAGACGCTTGAATATTGGAGAGACCACTTAAGGGAAAAGGTGTCGGTTGTAGTGGAAAGCCCCAAAGTAAATTGCGTCCTGGTGAGTCGTCCCTTTTCCCTTACCTTCTGCACTAAAGTGATTCGAGAAAGCCCAAGTAACCAGGCCCTTACGTACCCGAAGGTAATGGTGCGATACTGGTATCAGGCTTGAGACGCCCTTGGTCGGCGCTAAAACGGCTCTTAATGACGTGAGGCAGTTTATCCAGGCGACACTGAACCCTTAGGTGTAGCATAGAGCCACTTAGCGCCAGGCAGGAACTATTTAACAACTGACTAATTTAAAGGTTAAAACCTGGCCAGCTGAGTACAAAGTGTAATTGGAGTAATTTAGATTTAAATTACTCGGCTACCTTCGGCATTCAGAAGCTGCTTATTCGATTTGGCTTAACAATCTTCATTGCGGAAGGGTAGAATGGTAAATATTTTCTGCACTTCAATTTCTTGGTTACTATTCGTGGTTATTATAATTCAACTTTGAAAACGTAATACAATTTTTACAACCCACCATCGAAATTTGTCAAGATTCCAGCCAGTATCAGTCTTGTCGCACTTCGAGTTTGTAAATTCAAATTCTGCTGTAATTCCCTTTTCTCAACAACGACGGTAGTTTCAATCTCTATCTGTTGTTACCGGAATCATAACTCACCCGCAGTTGTCAGGTCTTTCCGTGCCGTGAATCACTGATCGTGTACCGTCCATGCTGCGATATCCCCTTTCACGAATTCGGGTTTGGATGTTGGACGAGATATGCCCGACCGTTTATTGAATTACCTATCTCGAACTCCCCTTGTTTCGACTGTTTAATCGTCGGTTTAATTAATCGTAGCACTGATGTTCCAACCTCGCGTGGGTTGGGAGGTATTATCTAGAACCTAGCCTTGTTAAGTGTTGTGTCATAATGAAGTTTCAAGTATTACCTATTCATGAGCCACCAGTTCGCGTGAGACGTTGAAGACCGATTAAGTTATCCACAGCAACAATATCCGCATATGGCGAAACTGAAAATGAAATTGATCTCTGCTTCGGTACATCATGGAGAACCCTAGTACACTTTACCGTATTCCATAGCCTACGTAAACTAAGTAGTCTAGTAATTTGAATTATTTCAATCGACGAATATCATCAATAGCTGAACACAGAGAAAAACGCCGCAAATTATTTTACAATGGTTTCTTATTCCTTTGCATCGATCATAATTTGAAAGGACCATCCACTATTTATAGTAGTACCTAAGTAACCCAAACGGTCGTGAACATGGCCACCAATAGCAACATAAGCAAACTCCTTGGCAAAAATTTAATTTTTCACATTTTTTTGGTTTATTATTCAATAATAAACCATTGTAATCGCCCAAGAAAAAAAATTTTATAACCCCCCCTCAAAATTTGATGTTTTACGTTTCAAGGCATGTAGAATCCGAATATCCAATAAAAAAAATTCTGTCTGTCCGCCGTACGCCGTACGCCGTACGCCGTCAACACTTTTCCGGCCAAACCATAATAGCTAAATTTTTGAAATTTTCACCAAAAATCAATCTCGGTCCTACGACGGCCCAATTCTTGAACCAACTTGCTAGCTCAATTCTAAGGGTATTTTTGGGGGGTTTTGAGGGGGAGAAAATTCATATTTTCCAAGGTTTTTCAGAAAAAGGTGTACGTGGTATCAAATTATATAGATTTTTGGACGCTGAATCGAATGAGACCATCGCGAGGTCGATAGCTTCATTGGTTCTCGAGTTATCGCAGCTTTTGTGCCGAATTTGGGAGATTTTCAGAAATTTGACATGAGGGTATAACTCGAGAGTTCTTGGAGCTATAAAAATCGTTCTATACTCATTGGAATGGTCGTCAAACACTCTCTCCAGCTGTACGGTAGGGCAAAAAATTTAGTTTTTAATTTGGAAATTAAGAAAAATAAAATAGATTAAAATTACAATAGTTGCTACGGAATTTTCCCCGATAGTTACCAATCTGTTTTTCGGTTGAAATGTTCACACATGTTCTGAATAATGACTATCTGAAATGTATGGTCTTCTGAAATTTTATTTGAAGCGAAGGAATAATAAACCACTTTACAATCATTTGCAGCGTTTTTTTCTTAAATCCTATTTTTATCTTTCGTAAATATTTGTTATACTATTCTTCAAACAATCCCCTCTATAATACGCTTCGAAAATTTGCACTTGAAGCCATGCTTCATGAACTTTTCTTAATTTCAGGCTAAAAAAATACTATACGTATGTTTGATTTACGAGTGTTTGGTAATGACTACCTAATGCGGCTCAATTAATTGCACCACGTAGATAGGTAGATATCATCTTTGCGTGTCAGTCGGACGTCTGTGGTGGTCCGTTAAATCGTGTCGTGACCCTTCAAGTGGGACCTCGAAGACAATGCGCATTGTCAAAATACAGTTGAATCATCCCACGACTCGGTAGGAGTTTTTTTTCGCGCAGACCGTTATATACTGGCTTCAATTGTGAAGCAATCTTTGTTGCAAGCGATTTGAACGTTTTCCTCGAATCATTCCGCTTTTGGGCCATCAATGTAGCTCTCTGAGTGGACGGACTATTTGAGATTCAATGGGCTAGAATATTCAATCCTAACGTTGGAAATTTTTATTACTTTCTTCTTGAAGATTGTATTGGTCACAGTATGTATTCAGGATGGATATCGGAATTCCCGATATTATTCAAATTAACACTCAAGTTCGTAGTCATCGGAAAAAGTTTCGATTCAGTAATAGAATGCCTTCATGAAAATTATGATCTGCCAGAGGAAAATTTTAACTAGCTCTGCGGGCATTTGAATAAGAGCGGAAGAAATATTACATTTTACTGACTATTTCGAGCACATTTCTGACATTGCTGGCACGAAAAATGATAAAGCAAAGCGCAATAAGTTGAGCAATGAAGGGCAAAAAAAACAGTTATTAAAACTTCGGAAATATGCAAAATACGAACGCGTTTATATAAATTGAGCATATCAGTTGATAGAAATTTGAAAATTAAAGTAATACCGAACACCGGACATGATTTATAACTATAAAAAATTATTTCTTAGCAAATACTTAATCCAACCTAATGATTTTTAGTGTCGGAGTCATAAACGAGTGGTGAACAAATTTACCTTCATGCCGGCGGACTCAGTTTATTCGTTGAACATCTGCATGCAGGTCCTCGTTTGTTCCGCATGGGGTCATTCGTGTACGCTTTAATATGGCTATTTATCGTTTCGAAAATCCCATTGCATTACCTGCAGCGCGGTCGTTATTGTCTTTTATAGGGCAATAATAGGAAGGCTATGCTGGTTCCTATCTGCGTAAAGCTAGGCTTGTCTCATCTGATGGGCGACTCTCGGCGTTGAATGGGTCTTTGCCGTACGATATGCTTCGTTCTAGGTATGAACTAGTTATGTGGTTGAGTTAACGACCTTCCCTAGCTCGAGATTCCCACAAATGTGGCTTATTTGAGCCGGCCATGACTCGACGTAAACGATTTTTACTACCTTCACATTTTCAGTTATGAATGTAATGGGTCTTTGTGGTATTCTTGGGAGAAACATAGTAGTTGGCAAATTATCGCTTGAAACCGTCCCGGGATGATAAAATCCCCGAAGATAAACGAAGAAATTGAGAACAAGTTGAATCCCTTCATGGCTATTAGAACATTCTACCCTTTTTCTATTTTTTCATCCTCTTCTCATGCTCTTGGTACTAGTTCAGCCACAGCAATAAAAATAAGGTTATTATTCAAATAAAACTGTAAATTATGATTACTTCTAAGTATCCGCTCTCCAAATCCTGCTACGTCGTATGAGTTTTCTGTACACATCTGAAGAACGAAAAAAATATTAATAAATAATTGTTTACCAAACAGTTGTTAGATTTGATGAATTTTTTTTTTTTATTGAAGATATAATATATAGGTTTTTAGTATACTTATGTTAATCTACTAGCAAGCAATAGCTTTAGTATAGTTTTAGTTTTGGGGTTTCGGGATTTTTTTTTTTTTTGTTTTCCTTATTGAAACAAAAGTATAATTTATCCAAACCAGTTTAAGATTTTCAATCTCGAAATCGAGAACTTGAAAATACTGGATTAGGTACGAAAAGTAGCCAGGAAGTAACATTTTTGTACAATCTAGGAATTACGATGATATTTCAAGTGAATCGATTCCTAAAATTATAATCGTTCATTCCCGCGTGAAATTTTCGCACCTTCAACGAGAACATGCATTTCCAGTTGGTTGATATTTATCTTCATCATCATTCAATATCATATTTCACACTGTTGACATAATTCGAACAATTATTATGCAAACCAATTTTCGCCACGATAATGGCTGAACCTTGAAAATAATACTTTTAATCATTTTTGCTTAGCGTTACTTAGCATTCTGTAAGTGAACTGTCACAGTTCCAAGGTTCAAATGTAGCTCACCTACGCTTCCCTGTTCTACCTAAGCGCTTGAAGTGGAGGCGATCGTCTAACGGATTCCTTCCTCCTTACTATTCGAGGCCAAGGCCTTCGTTCGGATGTTGTCCGACGGATAAACCCGTTTTCCCATTCACAAAGAACGAGTTCCTCCTTACGAAACTAGTTCTTACTCTTCGTCGCCTTCGTTTCGATATCAAACGTTGCGAAGATACTTGGAAAATCTAGAACACTAATTAAAATTGTACCTCTAACAATTGAATTATTTTTTATTCTGTATTTTTATGTGGTTCTAAAAAAAAACTCGCAAGAGGAGTTACATCCCAAAATTCTTATTACATTTTGCGATAGTCTGAAATTTTTGAAGAAAAAAACCGGACCCAAAAAAATTTAGTCGAGAAAATGAGTATTGTTTGTTCCATTTTCTTCTGTTTTTTCAATCTGGCGACGAATAAATTACTTTCTTAAAATCGGTTGTAAGAAGCATGATGCGATTACATTTCAATTAAACTCTTCTCAAGTTTATTCTCGCGTGATTCTTTCAATTACTTCGCAATTTTTCTTGCGGACGAAGGGGAAAATCGCTTCATATTATTGTACAGTGGTGTTTTCGTCGCCTTCGTTTGAATTCCATTTGAATGATCATTTCACACATTTATTATTTTCAAAAAAGATAAATGTGTATAAAAATAATGGTTAGTCCCAATTTTCAAATGAAGTTAAAAAAATGTCATTCTCCAATTGACCGAAAGAGCCTAGTACATGCTAAGCTTCGGAAAAGCGCTCTTGAAACTAATCCGATCGAAAAGGCTGAAGCAATCGAGTCAGCAATTAAACCTCCTTGGCAAACGAAATTCGGAACAGGGAGAAATCTTATTAGAAGCTCAACCCAATCGGATGAAACCGTCGGTCCCTGCGGTGTTTTTGCTTTGTTGATTTTACCGAAAAGCGTTTTCACGTTTTGCCTCCTACCGGCAATATCGAATTTCGATGGCCGCGGAGGGCGGCATGCTCGACTAATTCGGGCTACACTTGTACGCGAACATTCCCTAGATATAATCAAGTTCGATGCTATTCGAGAAAGGGTTGATTGGAAAAGTTGCGTGGAGGCGAGATTTTCCGTTCAGAGAGCTGAGAATAGATCCCCAAAGAGAAACACGATCGGCTTCAAACGAAGAATTGACGTGGCGGATAGATTCAATCACGCTTCGGTTGTTTTCATTGAAATGATCCGAGCGCTATGGGTATTCCACAATTTATCTGTTGAGAGAGAAGTATAAAATTACTTCGAGGAAGAGCATTGTCGCGACGCGAAATTGGACCACCGATGGAAAACAATTTGACCGCACAAAGCTCGATCTAATTGGGAATACGCTCGATGGGGTGCGTTCAATAGTGTCAATCTCATTATAATTATAATTATAAAAATAATAATAATTATTTATAAAATAATAAAAAATATAATTATAAATTATAAAATAATATAAAATAATAATTATAAAAAAAAATAAATAAATAAAAAAAACTGCTGCTGAACTGTCACTTTCATACGTTTCGCTTTTCTTTCTCTCCTATTGGGTTCCCTCTGTTACATTCGTCTTTCCTCGATCTTCTCCCAGCATCGACGCCGAAGGGGGAGAAAAGTCGTTTATTAAATATGCGTTCATTTTTTGTGCCGAGTCGTTCTTTTTGTTTATCAACTTGCCGAAGGTGAAACGTTCCTCTTTGCCCGAGGCAGGGCCGTTATTCAAAAGGATTATAGTGAACTTTGATATAATAGGCCCTCAAGGGCTCGAAGCTGAGAACGAGTTCCTCGAAAAAACTGCGTTCGCATACGGAGCGAATGGAAAAGGGCTTTTATACCTATTTCCGAACATGTTTTTGCGTCTTTTGATTTCACTTCTTATTTATTAGTAGTGAATAGTGTTTACAGTTCATGTAGGTAACTAGTTGCAACATTAAATGAATACTGAGATGAAAAAAAAAATTTATTTTAGTAGACGACCTTTAACTTGATAGCATTCGAAAAAATATTCTCGGTATGAATAATGATGAGGAAATCACGTTCAGAAATGTGTCCTCGCTAATTAAAAACTCTCTTTTTGAAAGTTTAATTTACTTTGAGGATGATTAGGGTTGAGAGTAGCGCAAATATTTTGTATTACTAATTAGTTGGTTAATCATGGTAAATAAACGAGATTTTATGAGATAAATTAAACTAACGAAACAATTGATGGAACAGCTCAAATGGTATGAGTACTGTAATTAGAACAAATTAACTTTTTTCGGTTGATTGAGTAAATTGAATCTAATTTCATTCGATTGATTAATAAATCGGACGATTTTTATAAACGATGGACTAGGATTGAAAAGGACTTGGCTTAGAGCGGTATTCATTTGCTGATAAAGGATAATTTGATCCACTCTCCCCAGGCATTTATTCGTAATCTGATTAAGTTTAGAAGAGTCTCCTGTTGCTAGAATTTCCTATTGGTATTTATTTATTTATTTGGTACGAGCAATTTAGGTGCTCAATTTACAAAAGTTAACATAAAACATCACCATCATCATCATCCGGGGGGTGCATCATCTGGGGTTGTCATTTGCCTTTGAATCTCCCAGCATCCGTAATTATTGAACTGTTGAATTGAAAACGTCGATTCTGTCTACATTGATCGTCAACCATTGCTCATTATTGAGCCTCCACAAATGATTCGAAGAAATACGGTCGCAGAAAAAAAGCTTCAAACTTAAACATCACCGTAACGAGCGACGAAAGACTGGCTCAGTGAATACAAAACGGGCCGATGGAAGAATCGAAAGAAAAATATACATTTTGGAAAGGGATTGTGCAATTGATGAAACAGTAGACATAAAATATATAATAAAACCTCTTGAATATTAGTGCAAATAATAATTATTGCATAAAAGAGATAATTACATTCGCAATTTAAGATCGGAAATTTAGATTTTAATGGTTCTTTATAGTTTTTATGGTTTTTATATTTTTCTTTTACCTTATAAGGAGGATATTTTTCCTTTGATTTCCACTCCGAGAAAAACGCGTTCGCAATTAATTTATGCTTGTAGGACAGTTTTGTTTTCTGTTTCTTTCTTACTGAAATTTTTCTATAAAGGCCAGTTGTTTTCATTTTTGAGCACTGTCGCGGAGGTTATTTAGGCGTCTAAGGTGGTCTAGAAAGATCTCCCACTAAATAGGCGCGTTGATCTTTAATTCCGGCCGTGTAGTTGCTCATCTTCCTACCTACGAACTCCTACTAAACTGAATCGTTTCCCAATACTGCCTGCCGCAATAACACGAGGAATTCTCAAGTCTGGCCGTCAGCTTGCGTCCATTATACAGCCAGCCTTCCTTCCATCGTGGAGAGGGCGAAGACTGAAGTAAGGAAACTTTACAGCCAGCTTTCAAACGAAGACCTTGGATACTGGTGGCTGTCAAACGGCTCTTTCTTCGATTACATGACTGTGGCATTTCCCTTTTCCGTCGTTCGGTCGTTACCTGGAAGGAAATCTGCTGAAAAGGAACGTTGAGGGATTAACGTTAGCACCTGCTTGAGGATATTGCCCTATTTGAAATGACAATCCAAGGAGCGCGCCCTGTCGATCCAGTTCAATAGGGGATGTAGGTAGAATAAAACTTGTATTAAGCGCTGGACGAATTAGAGTCAACAATTGAAGCGGTAAACTTGAAAATACGATTTAATCTAATTATGTGAAGAGCAGCCGTTGAAGCGGATGGACGGGATTTGCATTATGGCATTGCCGTTCGAATTTAATACCAAACTAGGAGGACTGCCTTATAAATAGTTCGATGAGGTCCGAATTATTAGTTTTCCTCACGTGGAAGGTAATTCTCGAAGATAGTGAACTGTGGTGAACTATCTATTTTCCACTCCACGGTCTATGTTTTCTACCTAGATGGTACTTCAAATCGTTTCACGTATTCTCTTCCTTCAACCGAATACCGCGCATTTGCGATTAAATAAGAGGCAGGAAAATTTATACACCACAAGAGATTCATGGAATTCACCTAAATTCGCGAGAATTTCGCGCTCAGTTTCTCTTTCCCCGTTGTTGTTCCAAGTTGTTTCTCGATCAAACTTATATTAACTATACTAACTCGGAGTAGAAAGTTGTTCGAAAGCAATTCAAACCGCACATCATAAAAATACTGTTACCATGGACCGCATATAAGTTCGTAACTTAAAAAAAAAAGAAGAAAAAACCATTAACTTTAATACCTATACCCTCCCTCTATTCGTTTTCTGAATTCCCCAGCTCGGTTGAAAGTTTTTAAACCGTTTTCCACCCCAAGGCGAACTCGCTAAAATAAGCGGAGACTTTTTCGAGTTCAGAAGAACTCAGTGGTGTAATCCTGACTCCCCCTGAGGGAAAACTTGACAGCGAGATTAAAGCCAACGCTTGTCTCTCGTTTCTGGCGCGGAGTTGAACTAGACTTATCCTTTTCGGAGCGTGTACGTAATTTCAGCTTAGGTGTACTAACTTCGCTACGTTTGCAGTTATGAGTTCATGCGTCAAACCCTTTGTTACCGGATGCTCTCGTATCATCTATCATGCCTGCTCCTTCATGCGACCATTAGCACAATCGTGTTGCTTGTCGAACTCGCAAGTTTAAGAACAAAGTTCAACTGCGAGAAGCTTTACTAATTTAGAGCCGACTGTTTAAACGCTGGATAGTAAAAACAGGAGCCCGTTCGAATGAAAGCAAACAATAGGATTGCAACAAATGATGACGTCTAACAGACAAGAGCTGATAAAACCTTGGATCGTAATTCAATTTCAAATTTACTCCTCGTAATTGATTTGTTTTTGACTGAAGATCGATTTTGCTTCCATGTTTACGTAATAAATGTAAGTGTTGTGATCGTCCGAAAATTGAATTGAGGTGAATTCGGAAGACATTTTTATAGTACTATGTTTAGAAACCCTTTCTGAACAAGTGTGTGTGTCTGTGGACATGACATAAATAGTCATATTTTCATGAAAAATGAATGGAACTCAATGAAATTTTGAGAGAATGTTTTCCCAGTAATTTTGCGAAATCGGCCGTTTCTGGATTTTGGATAACACACAGTAATCTATATATATAAAACTGCACAACCAGGAGGAGGAGAGGTATACGATTGATTGAAGAACTGGCTGGAAGGATTTGGTTGAAAAAAATAGGGGATGCTTAGAATTTAAGGCCACCGTCTGAAAAAATCTTAGAATTTCCATTTTTGCCCCCTGTTTTGAAAAAAAATTCGAAATGTATCGAAAAACGTCGTTTTTGGGAAAAGTCCGTTTCGCGGAATTTCGGCTTTCGGACGACCTGGCGGCCAAACTATCAGGTTTTACATATACTAAGTGAATTGCAAAGTTGTAGCCGGTTAAATTTCCGACATTTTTGTAATTGCAATTGTTAATTTTGGTTCAACCCCCGCGGAGCTATAGCCGTCCAAAGTCGGAACTTTGAAATTTCGTTTTAAAAAAACTCTCACGGCTAGAGAAAAATTGTGAACCGATAAAAATTATTTTATTACATTTTCGTCAATTTAATCGAAATTCCTGATACCCACTTTTCTCACTTTTTTCAATTAGGCCTTTGATTCGTCGTAAAATACGTTTATGTAAAATTTCGACCTTTCCGGAACCCACGTTTTCCCGCAGTTGATCGCGATTTACTCGAAATATTCTCATTGGAGCTCTAAATTTTACTACAGATATTTGTAGATTATTAAATTCTTTAAACGAAAAAGTACAAGAATTCGTTCGTTGATAGATTTTAGTACGAGCTAGAGGGGCTCAAAGTTGAATGTTCAAAAAAGAGGGTAAGGATTGATTGAGAAACTGGCGATAGGTAATCGAAAAGTTGAACAATATTCGTCAAATTGGAGCCAACTCACCGGCTGGAAAAATCTTCTTTTTTTTAATTAGGCCTCTGTTCAAATTTTATTGCGCTTTGAAATTTTATAACCCGGTTTTTCGCGTTTTTTCGCATGTTTTTCGCAAATAACTTTTGAACCGGTTACTTTTACATAGGTATATTACTCAGAGGCGAGAAAGAGCTAATAAAAACCTACAATTTGGTGTATTTGATTATATTTTTATGTTATGTCCCCGCGGAGCTATTAACGTTTGAAGAAAAGTCAAAACACGTTTTTTGACATAAAGTGGAATATTCCTCGGAAGCTATCATATACGCTAGCCGTTTTCGTATTTTTAATGGATTCTACGTTAAATTTCCTACATTTTCTTCCACAGCACCTAATCTGTCCCGTTTCGGGAACGTGATGAAAAAAAATCCCAAAGTCGAAACTTTAAAAGTATGAAAAACGAAAAAAATTCGAGAAATATTATTAATCGTTCGATTTTGATTGTTTTCACTTTAAATTCGAATTCTACGTCTAATTTCATGTAGGAATCATCAAATTATCAAATTTGAACAGTACTGTAAGTATTTGTAACGGATTTTCAAAGTTGAAAAACATGAACCGTGTAGTACTAAAACCGGGAAAAACTAATGTTCGTCGTCAAATTTCCACCATTTTGACGTCATATTCGGATTCAGCGTTAAATTTCCTATAAGAATAGCTTTCAAAATCGCTTTAAAACGAAAATTTAATTTTTCACTATTACCGATGCCAGCGGAGCTCGGAAATTCGGCCGGCGAAAAACTCGATTTACGGAAAATAATTTCTCTGGCTCTGTTTAAATTTTTTTCACCAAATTTTTTGCTATGTACGTGTGTAAGGCGTTCAAATGAAGACTCCTGCATAATAAAACAATTGATTTGCATTTATTTTGACCCCGAAAATCACGGTTAAAGTCCAATTTTTGAGCTTTCAAAAACCGATTTTTTTGGACCACTTGCAGATTTTTCCGAGAAATAAAAAAAATTGCAAAAATACATCGTGGTAAGACGCAACTTTCCTGAAAATTTCAGATTTTTATCTGTATTGGAAGGCGAGTAAAAAATCGTTAACTGATCGGTTGAAAAAAATCGCAGGGGTACCCCTTGGATTTTTCGCGAAAAATTTTTTGAAATGGATTTCGCTCAAATTCAGCATAATGATAGTTGATGATGTGTACATCAATAATATATGGTTCATTCTTTGTTTCTTTTGCACTAAATAGATGAAAAGAACGTTTAAAGTTGAAAATGTCATTTTTTCGTGTATAGTCTACTAATATTGTTGAATAACGCAAAAACGGTTGAAAAATTGATAGGTACATTACATTGGGAAAATGTGGACAGTTAAATTACCTATCTTTTGGTATATTCAAACATCTAAATTGACTACTTTTTGTTTGAGTTATCCACCGTGCAAGTTACAAATCAAGGAAAACTTACAGTTGCTATGTCTAATTTTTCTCCTACTTTGCTCCAGTTGAAAAATCCAATATTTTATGATACAAAGTACGTTCGAACTCCACCACCTACATACCAAATTATAGCAACTACTACCAAGTACTACCTTCTAACAATAATACCTATCGATTCCCACTCTCCATACACAAATAATTAACTACTAAACCCATACCCATACCTATACCTATACCCATACCCATACCTATACCTATATACCATATACTATGTACTATACTATATATGCTATATACTATACTATATTATATACTATATAATATAGTATATACTATATATAGGAGTGATAAGGACAACACCCCGAGTTGTTTATGTACGGCCCGAGAGGAGGGGCGGAGCCCCTCCGACGGGCCGACGCGCGCGCGATAGCTGAGGGGGGCGAAGCCCCCCTCTGAGGGGGTTGGGCGGCGGCAGCCGCCAGGGGCGCTCAGCCCCTAGTTCTGATATATAACCGTTCAACGTTTTTTTCTATTTCGGTTTTAACAGGCTTTAAGAATGAATATTTCTTTACCGTTGAGGTCATAAAATTTTCGTTATGGAGCAGATTAGACTGGATTTTTCGAATATTGGTTCACACACCGTGCCTCCACGTTATGGCCGTTTTTCGCGATTTGGCTAGTGAGTAGTATTCTGTATTTTGATTGCTAGATGCCGGAAAAATCAATTCATTTGAACTTTCAAGGTCTTAAAATGTTTGGGACGGCGATTGAATGAAGTCCGATTTTTATCACGTGGGTCACATACTGTGCTTCCTTGTTATACGCATATTGACTATATTTTGATTTTTCAAACTTGTTCAATAAGCATAAATACAATAACGACGAAAAAAACAAATAATATTAATATTGATAAAGATGTAATATTGTATCTTTTGATGGATGTTGCTATGGTGCAAATAAAAAGTATGATAATGAATAAATAAGTTTTGAATTCAATTAATCACCCTAAAAATCAAACGTAAAACTGTCAACTCAAAATCGCAGTATTTTTATTATTTTTTTCCTTCAATGGATTTTATACTCAGCAGTAATTCCAGTCGGAAATTAATTTTCACCTATTTTGCTCTCTCCCAACGGGAACTTTTGCTTCTCGTGGTGTTAGCTGGTTTTTTTAGAGCTGTCGCCTAACCCGACTTAGCTGACATGGAGGATAAAGCCTTTCGTTGAGCCGACAGTCGAGTCCACCTGCGGAAATTTAATTCAACCACAAACGAACTGCTTGGCGATGCGAATTTCAACTATTTAATCCCAGTTTCCCACGTCTGAGAGCTTTTCCTCCTGCCCGCTACTGGCGGATTTAAATGACTTAATCGTGACCCATTTCCACTCTTTCCTCAACGGAAACACTGCTCGGAGGAGCTTTGATTACTTTTTTCAAGACAATTTTTCTGATGAAAGTCGAATAATTGAACGGCAAATGACGAATAACAGGGTGTTCCCTGAATTTTCGCTTTCGCTTGGAAAACTCTCATGGCGACGATTTGATAACTATGGTTTCCGGTTCATTAATGTCGTTATGAATCAACTGTCCCGATCCCTCCGATTTTGACAATATGAACGGAGTTTTTTTTTACATCCCGCAAACGCCTAATACTCTCAACTGAATTTCACTGCATTTTTTTTCCTGGAAAACTAGCAAGGCGGATTGCGCGTGGTATTCGTATATTATTTCTTCGTATATTATTTCTGTCCTTTCAGCTGTAGATTGATATATAAATCCAGTATTCATGACATCGTACAGGGATTCGTGATGTACATTGAATTTTTCAAGAGATGTACTTTTGAAATGCACCGATTAAAGTGGTTCCATTATATCCCCTCTGATTCATGCATTTGTTGGCATAGGAGAGAAATGAATAAATGAATGCGGATCGGAAATTTCTCACATATGAACAATAACAAATGGAAAAACTGGCATTTTTTATTATTAATTACTAGTAGACAAGTAATTTACTATTTTTTCGCCGATATAACTCTCAACTTATAAACTGAAAAAATGCTATCTGCCTTTATGAATTTTCCCCAATATTTTCCATAGTTATAGTATTACTGTGTCGAGCAACATTTTAGCCATATGCTCGGCTTCTAAACTCATAATTACGTAATATCGACCGCTCAATATTCGACACATCTCCCTAAAAGTCACCCTGCGGGAAATAAACCCGTCTGCCCCTATATCGGAGCAACTTCTGAACTAATTTAATAAACTCCAACTCATAAACCCCTTTCGGAAACCCGGGCACGACGAGCCGACATCCCCTACCCTCGAGACAAAATTGTCTTGTTCTACCCGTACTGTTAAACCGCTTCTGTATCCTATAATCTCGAATCTTTCCCGAATAAATCAACCGCTCGAGAATTATTAGTATCGGAACAAGCAATTTAAGAGTAATTCGAGTAACGACCTCATTGGACTCTGGTTAGAGGGTTTGTTACTCAATATGTATTAAAGACTGAAGCAAGGGAATTGTTCGCAATACCGTAAAGTTTTAAAGTAACTTGCAGGCATTATTATAGATGGTTCCGATTCCTAGTATCCTTCGCTGTTGAGATTGAGGGGAGAAAAAATGGCGACTTGTTCTCCTGTTTTTTATTAGCTTGCCAAGCACTTTCGCCCCTTCGGGCATCATCATTCATTCGTGATATTAATTACTATAACTCAAAATGCGTATTATGAGGAAGTGCGGTGTGTGACACCAATAATAAAATGAAGCGATATTCAGCTGGCATATAGAATGATGTTAAGTACCCCAGCGTTCAAATATATTCATTTTGCGGTCTGTAATTTCGAAATATTGTCAATATACGAATAGCGCGGAACCACACCATAAAACCACCACTCCATAACACCACTATTTCATAAAACCACTTCATAAAAATCAGGCGTCATTCAATCGCCGTCCCAAATATTTCAAGACCTTGAACGTTCAAATATATTGATTTTCCGGCATATAACAATCAAAATACAAAATACTTGCCAAATCGCGAAAAGGCACATAACTTGGAGGGACGTACGGGATATTGGGTGTTAGACCCAATATCCAAAAAATCAAGCGTCATCTGCTCGCCATAACGGACATTTTAAGACTTCAAACGTTTAAAAATATTAACTCTTATAGCCTGTAAAAATCGAACACTTATATCCCGGAAGTACTGCGTGTTATCCAAAATCGGAAAACGACAGACATCTTTTCAGAAAGTGTTTTTGAGTATAGTATAAAAATGTCTCCCAAATTCACCTCCGTTCCGAATTCTACTTTTCGGACGATCACCATACTTCCATTCACTACGTAAACATGGAAGGATCTACCCGTTGCATTCTGTACAATTTTCGAACTTTTTTTTTCTTTTATGGGCAACTGTGCGTAATATAGACTTATCGTTCGGGTAATTTTATCTAGGAACCCCTGAGCCGAAGCATTATCGACATAATATGTTCACTTTCCGGAGTCGGAAGCTGCCGTGATGGAAGACCGAGTAATCAGACCGAGCGCTTTTAACAATCTACTTTCCTCGCTTCTCTCTTCCATCTTTCGACGAGCCTGTACGGAGGTGAAAAATGGATTGTATTTTGCTTTTCCTCTTATTTTCACCACCGGAGACCTCATCATTTTTTCGTTGGCGCCAATTTGTCTTCGAGTATTCGAAACTGGAAGAAACCGCTGGATTACGGAATTTCTCTAGAGATGGATGTTATTTATTGGCCAACCGTATAATTGGACGTTAAGGGTAACAGTGTTTTTGATGTACGTGACTTTTCAGAAATTCTACTCTGAATTTTCGCCTGCTACGAGTGTCACCGTAATTCATTTGCCACAATAATGATCTGTCAACTCCGTAAATTTTTCCATGCTAAAAATGTTGAGAAATTTACAGCGCATGGTATGTGGTATAAAGAACTAATATAATCCGACGAGGGGTTTTTCTTGTAACGATTTTTTTAAAGATTTTCAACTTTCCAGAAAATATGAGAGAACAGATAAAATAGACATTAAGAAAGAATCCTAATCGATTTGACGAACATTATAATTCTACGTATAAATGCTAGTCAAGAACAAAAATAAGCATTAAAAATAAAGTATTTTTAATCTTTCCACAAAGATAATTACAATAATAAATAATATTTCTTTCACCCAATAAAAACTTCATGTTTACCGGTTTAAAGGTTCGTCGAACATTTTCGATCGCATATTGTTTACTGCCGCTGATCGCTACCCTCCGTTCATTTTTCAGTACAAACAGCGCTTTAATGGGACTGTAGAGATACTTATTTTCCACCGATTAAAACTCCCTACGGGTTTTTTCTAATGAACATCGTTATGTTTGTTTCCGTTTAGTCTGCAATGCAGGTTCATAAAAGGTTTAATCCGTTCCGGTTTCCGTTTCCCCGGTCTTTTTGGCGGAAAGCTCGTTAATAGTGAAGGCAGAGCGATGAATCTTTTTACCAAACAGAAATTTCCGGCGCGCCCACTCATGGAAACCGATACGTTTTAAATAGCACGCAGACCGTTTTCGACGCTACAATGTGTGAGAAAAATATAACCAAGGATTTCTTTGCACAACTTCATTTTTAACCGACTTCAAACAAGGAGGAGGTTACTATGGTCGTCTAGCGGGATTTTTTTTTTTTTTTTTTTTTTTTTTTTTTTTTTTTTTTTTTTTTTTTTTTTTTTTTTTTTCGGTATGTGTTGTCCACCGGCGTTCAGCTCCTGTACGTCCGATCGGGTTACTTTTTTTTTTGTTTGAAAGGGTTACTATCCAGGTAGGTCCCATAATTTTTTCAATTGAGTCCATCCAGTAGTGACGTCTCCAGACGCGGGGAAACGCCGGAAAACGTGATTTTCGCGAAAAAAGGAAGTTTTGACTTTGCAAGCTTATAACTTCTAGAATACTTGCTCGATTGTTTTGTTTCTGGTGTCATTTTGTTCATAATTTATCTGCCTACAAGGGCCCAGCTTCAATTTTTCGTTCGGCATTCTAATATAGCGTGTAGAGAAGAAAGTGTAACAAAAAACGTGATGCCGATTTTCACTTCTTTGAGGTTTTTCGAGCACCGTTCCCAACCACGTCGAGAAAAAAAATATGAACACTATTGCACTTGAAAGCACTTAGCTAGAGCTTTCTAACGATGGTAAAAAATCAAGTTTAGGTGGCATAATAAGGGAGCAATCGATGTTTTAATGGACCTGTGTTTGAGACCTCATAACTTCCAAACAAAAACTGTTTTTCCATCGTTTTTAAACTTAAATTGTTCAAATTTGAGTCTAGTTTACGTGATTCAAATTTGGTATTGATTGGACTAAAAGTAGATACTTTTTAGGCCGTATTTCTAAAAAATTTGTTTCAAAATCACGTTTTTTGGACTATTTATGCTTGTAGAAAAAAAAACTACGTTAGTCATAGCATTCTCGTTAGAAGATTTGAATTCAGCGTTAAATTTTCAATAAATAACATGGTTTTGAAGGCCAAATAACTCCATTTTAATGCACAAACGTTTGGCGAATTTCTGAAATTTGGTTCGGATTCTCTCATTCAGTGTGAATGCGGATACGCTTCAGGAAATCATCACTCTATTATCGTTAGAGAAATAAAGAACGAGTGAATTGGTGCAATTCAGTGACCAGCAATGGTGTAGACAATTATTTGAGTTTTGTAAGGTGTATCAATGGGATCAAAGTATCCGGTATGTTGACCAAGAGACTCAAATCAGTGGATGGATTATTCCAAACGTTCAAACTCACTCTCAATCAACATAATAACATTGAAAATAGTTAGGTAATCATTATACTTTAGAACTTCAACGTTCAACGGACTTATGAATTGAGTTTGGACGGTTAGTAGTAAGTGACAAGAACACAATAATGAAAGCTTGGGAAAATTCTGTAAAGAGAGCTGTCCATAATTGTAAGTCACTAAAAAGAGAAAAATAAAAAAAAACTTTTTAAAAAAAAATAAAACCGACTTCAAAAAGTTTGTCTACAAAATACACTCTGAAAAGGAAAAAATAACAAAAATGTCCCAACTTCGCAGCAACTCATTCGCCAACTACACATTTTAAGGACTACTTTACTACTCGTATTGACCTGACCACTTCCTGATTGATTGGATCACCTTCCCTAATAATATAAAAATTACTATTTCTCATTTCCCAAATGATTAAAAGATTTTCCTTTCACCTCTGAATTGCCTCCAGATTGATCATCTTTTGGAGTCGGCGCCTCTCTGGCAAAATGACTACCTGATGGTTACAAATAAATATGAATTTACGATAAATTAGTAGGTGCCAGGTAATAAGTCTGGGTCTGGACGTAAAGATTCTTAGAGAAATCTGAAATGGTTTTTAGGAAAAGGCGTGAATAGTCACCTTCAAATCGATATTGTTAATAATCAGTTCTCATAAATGCTGATTTGCTCTGTTCAAGAATCGTGAAAACTCATGATATTTATATTCATACTACTGGTAATTCGGAATCTATAGGCTTCTGCAATACAATATAAGAGAGGCGCCGACTCCAAAAGATGATCAATCTGGAGGCAATTCAGAGGTGAAAGGAAAATCTTTTAATCATTTGGGAAATGAGAAATAGTAATTTTTATATTATTAGGGAAGGTGATCCAATCAATCAGGAAGTGGTCAGGTCAATACGAGTAGTAAAGTAGTCCTTAAAATGTGTAGTTGGCGAATGAGTTGCTGCGAAGTTGGGACATTTTTGTTATTTTTTCCTTTTCAGAGTGTATTTTGTAGACAAACTTTTTGAAGTCGGTTTTATTTTTTTTTAAAAAGTTTTTTTAGAGTTTATTTTTCAAGAAGCAAAAGTTTTTTTTTTTTTTTTTTTTTTTTTTACTAAATCACTCGCGCTGAGATTGTGAAACCCCATTTCACCAGGATAGAAGACAAAGGGATTGTCACGAATTCCATCGATTTTTAAATGAGTCATATTGTTCTATCGATTTCGGCGATTAGGCCATCACAATCAATCTTACAACTTAGTAGGTTGTTATTGAATCTTAGTTCTACGATTATTGCTGTCTCTCTGTCTCTTTGTCATCTATCATGGAGCTTACTAGAGAGCAGTGGTATTTTGGTAGCTGTGTAGATGCTGCAGATCGATCTGTTTTATTTTCCTCAAGCCCTAATTTCCTCTATGATACATTTTAATGAATTTCCAGCTAAAACGGTTTCATCTTTTGTTTCAGATGGGATCACACCTTTCGACAAAAATGGCTGCGGCCCTGGCATGTTCAGATGTCCCGAGGGCAAATGTATAGCGTCGGTTGCTGTTTGTAATTACCAAAAAGACTGCGAAAAGGGGGAAGATGAGTTTCAAAACTGCCGTAAGTAAAGCTCATTGGTTGTTTATAGCGATATTTTCACGTTGGAGTATTAAAGTACTTGGCTGAAGGATAATTTTCATGGCCTAATGGCCTCTTCTCCGAATATTTAAGGGTTTCAAATTAACTGGGTAAATACGCGATTCATTTTGATGGAATTTACGTGATGATTAGAGTAACTTGAGTGTAAATAGTTGGAACAAGTAGAGAACAACTTTTTCGTGTTCGAAATTTTTTTAATGTTCATTCAGTTTCATTGTAGGTATTTACTGTACTCTAGAAAATGTAATGTCGATAAAAAATAATTTGGCTTTAACGAAATTCTCTTCGCTCAAGCTATACGACGAGATATGAATAATAAAAACTTGTGATGCATTGTAGAAGTATTGCATATAACCGGCAAGATAATTAGGCAGCAAGTAAAATCAAACAATTGTATGTATGAATGCTTGAACCACGGAAGAACTGGGTGTCATCCAAATTTATGAAAATATCTCGTCAACCTGATTCGCCAATTTTAGATTTTATTTCGATTTGGTTGACATTAGTCTCGCAACAAAGTAAACATTGATGCTTTTGTACGAAAATTTCGATTGTTAAATTCATTTGTAATGGTTTAAACTTTGCTCTTCCACACAGTCGTTGGTTGGATTTTGTGGCTGATAGTGTAACCTCGTCACCTTGAAGCTCCTACCTAATCTAACCGGTCACAACTATGTTGCGATTGTATCAGTTTAGTTCACCGTCTAATTAGCCCGCGAATTAACTAATGTAATGACTGCCTCGCTATCTGAACCATAACTGCTAGCTCCCGGAGAGCACATCGGCCCTTTTTGGTACAATTCAGTTTAATTTGCCTTGATTTTCCAATGATTAAGCCTAGGACAATAATCTTATAACATTCAATAAAAATAGAATCGATGAACTTGTTGAAAATAGTCAATCAAGAGCAGTGAAGGAGCAAACTGATGTATATTTTATCAGAACTAGGGGCTGAGCACCCCTGCGGCTTCGCCGCCCAACCCCCTCAGAGGGGGGCTTCGCCACCCTCAGCTATCGCGCGCGGTCGGCCCGTCAGGAGGGGCTGCGCCCCTCCTCTCGGGCCTTACATAAATCCTTCGGGGGTAGTGTCCTTTTCACTACTATACATACTATAGTATACAGTATAGTAAATAGTATATGGTATATAGGTATAGGTATAGTTAAAGGTATAGGTAGGTAGTAGTAGTTTATTATTTGTGTATGGAGAGTGGGAATCTATAGGTATTTTATTTTTATCTATAGGTATTTTTTATTGTAGGTAGTACTTAGTAGTAGTTGCTATAATTTGGTATGTTGGTGGTGGGGATTGAATGTACTTAGTATCATAAAGTATTGTGTTTTTCAACTGGAGCAAAGTAGGAGCAAAATTAGACATAACAACTGTAAGTTTTCCAAGATTTGTAACTTGCACAGTGGATAACTCAAACAAAAAGTCGTCAATTCAGATGTTTGAATATACCAAAAGATAGGTAATTTAATTGCCCACATTTTCCTAATGTAATGTACCTATCCATTTTTCAACCGTTTTTGCGTTATTCAACAAAAATAGTGGACTATACACGAAAAAATCACATTTTTCATCTTCAAACGTTCTTTTCATCTATTTAGTGCGAAAGAAACAAAGAATGAACCATATATTATTGATATACACATCATCAACTATCATTATGCTGAATTTGAGCGAAATCCATTTCAAAAAATTTTTCGCGAAAAATCCAAGGGGTACCCCCTGCGATTTTTTTCAACCGAACAGTTAACGATTTTTTACTCGTCTCTCAATACAGATAAAAATCTGAAATTTTCAGGAAAGTTGTGTCTTACCAAGATGTATTTTTGTGATTTTTTTTATTTCTCGGAAAAATCTGCAAGTGGTCCAAAAAAATCGGTTTTTGAAAGCTCAAAAATTGGACTTTAACCGTGATTTTCGGGGTCAAAATAAATGCGAATCAATTGTTTTATTATGCAGGAGTCTTCATTTGAACGCCTTACACACGTACATAGCAAAAAATTTGGTGAAAAAAATTTAAACAGAGCCAGAGAAATTATTTTCCGTAAATCGAGTTTTTCGCCGGCCGAAATTCCGAGCTCCGCTGGCATCGGTAATAGTGAAAAATTAAATTTTCGTTTTCAAGCGATTTTGAAAGCTATTCTTATAGGAAATTTAACGCTGAATCCGAATATGACGTCAAAACGGCGGAAATTTCACGACAACTATCAGTTTTTCCAGTTTAATACTACGCCACTCCTACGTTTTTCAACTTTGAAATTCCGTTGCAAATACTTACAGTACTGTTCAAATTTGATTAATTAATGATTCCTACAGGAAATTAGACGTAGAATTCGAATTTAAAGTGAAAAAAATCAATATCGAACGATTAATAATATTTTTCGAATTTTTTACGATTTTCATACTTTTGAAGTTTCAACTTTGGGATTTTTTTTCGTCACGTTCCCGAAATGGGACAGATTAGGTGCTGTGGAAGGAAATTTAATGTAGAATCCATTAAAAATAAGAAAATGGCTAGCGTATATGATAGCTCTCGAGATATATTCCACTTTATGTCAAAAAACGTGTTTTGACTTTTCTTCAAGCGCGAATAGCTCCGCGGGGACATAACATAAAAATATAATTAAATACACCAAATTGTAGGATTTTGATAGCTCTTTCTCGGCTCTGAGTAATATACCTATGTAAAAGTAGTCGGTTCAAAAGTTATTGGCGAAAAACATGCAAAAAAACGCGAAAAACAGGGTCATAAAACTTTAAAGTGCAATAAAATTTGAACAGAGGCCTAATTAAAAAAAAGATTTTTTCACACGATGAGTGTGTCTCAATTGAACGGCACTATGACCAAAATTTGATTACCTATTCCCAGTTTCTCAATCAATTGGATACCCAAGATTTTTTTACGTCCCCTTCGGGCCGCTCTAGCTCCGGCAAAAATCGATCAACGAACGAATTCTTGTACTTTTTCGTTTAAAGAATTTATCCATGAACAAAATGCGCTCATAAAATCTTATCGCGTTGTGAGAATTTTTCGAGAAAATCGCGATCAACTGCGGAAAAACGTGGTTTCGAAAAAGCTCAAAAACTTACATAATGCTCCCCTGAGAAAAGTCAAGGTCCTAAATCAAAATTTCAAAGGTTTTTCACCGTATCATTTTCAAAATCATCAATGTTTTTTATCAGAATAAATTCATCGACTTGTGGTAACTGTTTTTCGTTTGAACCATTAGTTCAGTAGTCCATAGGCGCACAAGAAGTGGAATAACTATGAATTATAAATTGAGCCAGACTTCCCCTGCATTTGTAGTGGTCATAAACACATAATTATATTAATTGAAGACGATTTGCTTAGGTAGAATGGATTACTTAATAAAAAATGAGTTTGCAATTCATAATTGGAGGTTCCAGTTGAAAAATATGCCAGTCTCCGTGAGGAATTAATTTTTCCTTCTGGCAAGAGGAGTTGGCGTGCCGGAGGTAGCCACTTTCCCGCTAATTAGTTAATTTTCTTAATTAATTCGACGTAAATTAATTACTGTACGCGCGTAAATAACTTGATTTGAATACCTAGAACCCCTCATAGCACTTCGAGGGGAAATGACCCTCTACAATAGCGTCCCGGTGGTTTCATTTCGGGTGCCAGATGGTTCACCCTTAAAAAAACTACCACAGACTTGCTCGTGAAAATTGAGTTCTCCTTATCTAGGGGGAAATGTGTTGAGAATAATTTAAAGTCTCTTGAGTCAAATGAAATTTGAAAACTGAAATATTCAAGGCATGAGAGAAGACATGACATGGTTTCCTCTTGCTCTCAATTCATCAATATTTCTGGCTGAAGTGATAAAAACTGAATATTCTTTCTCATACACTGTAAAAAAAAAACCTTAATTAAAAAGAATATTGTTTTAAAACAAAAAAATTTTAGGTATGTTCTTGTAACAATTCTCCGTTAATCTACTCTTTGCGACTCCAATTTTAACATTGTCTTAGATGAAGAAGGCTATGCGATATTTCCTCTAAGTTTATTCACCCTCTCAAAAAACAAGACAAAGTTCAGCGGGGAGGCTTTTTAAACCAAAAGCAAAAGCCGCCGTTTGATTTGTTTAGCGAAAGAGATGTTTGGTGGCAAAGTGAAAGATAGAAAGGGAAACGGATGCCTTAGTACTTTGGAAGGGCCTGGTTCCGCCGGATATTGAGGTTTCAGGACCCTTTGCCAAAATTAAATCAGAGGTCTCTTGGCCCGGTTCCTCCGCAGTTTGCTTCCAGCTTCCCTATCTGTTCTTCTCTTAACACAGTTAATTTCACCGAGTCCTCCCTTAAGGTTCGAGGATCCTTTCCTATGTCGCACAGACACGTAGGAAATCGAGATCGTGTTAACGCTAGGACAACCGTACCAAGAACGTCCCCAATTGGATAAGCCCTTACTATTAGCCGATCGTGTAAACCTTTCTAAAACCATTAAAAGCGTCTGTCCTCATTTTCCCATCAGCCGAGGTCGATGTTCATCATTTCTGTCACGTCTTTCACCGGACATTTTCAACCAGCCGTTAACACGATGTGCTGTTTTTTCCAAGTCGACTTCACTTCGCCGCTACTTGTCATTCGAAATACCGAGCGAAAGATACGGAAGATTCGTAGTCTGCTTAAAAATACGAAAGGCATATCATAAGTTCCATTTTTCCCTGGGTTGAACTGCATCTTGGCTCAGGTTTAATGATAGCTGTTGAACCCTTCTTCGTTCGATATTTTACTGATACGTTTAAAACATTTGCAAAATAATCCCTTAATTAATAAGAGCTGATACAAAATCGAAAACCCGTCTTTCCTCAACTAGCTGCAAAGATTTCGAAAAGAAATCAGTAATATTCTTACTTTTAATAAAACTTTTAAAACATTCCAACTTACTATCCGAAAAAATCTGCATTTCGCCTAATTATCTTTGAAAGCTGAGAAAAAAAGACATTAAAATATTTGTAAAAATTTGTTACCTTCTGAATTCAAACTTTTTTTTATTTTAAATTAAATATTTCTTAATACAAAGTGAACAGAATTTAGTATAAAATATCTTACTTTCATCCCCGCTAATAAAATCGCGCCTCAGGTTGCTCTCGAATTCTCGGTGGGTGGGCATTTACATTTTTCAAGCCTTATCATCCTTGAGCGAAAACGTTTCCTTCCATCATATTTGACATTTTCACTTTACACTTCAACGGAGGTTGAATTATTTTCCCTTTGTTCTTCAATTCAGGAATTGTATTTCGGAGTGCACAACAAATTATACGCAATGTTGTTATAGACACATTACCCCAGTCAAACTTAATCCAAATTAAAAACAATGCTCTCCCTTCAACCAAAAATTAATACTAAGTAATATGTTCCGTTCCAGCTCGTGATAATTTATTCGCTTTGTCCCTTCTGCTTGCGCGTACGTTCTTGGAAAGCGATGTAGCCCATGTTAGTTTAGTTCACGTGTTTTCTCAGTTAGGTTAGCCTGCTTGATATTCACAGTGGTCTTGCCCTGCCGAGCCGTAACTCACCTGCTCACCTGGTGTTTTACGACTAATTTTCCCCTTCCCAACCTCGTCAAGCTTTTATTTCCAGCCGCCGCTCTTATTATCTTTTCAATCTCATTACGCCACCTTGATGAGTTTATTCCGTGTTCGTAAATCCCTTCCTATTCCAACGGCACCTGTTGTGTCAGAGGTGTTTTCCTTTTTGTGTAGCTGAATAGATCCCGAGGTACACGAACCGCAGTTTCGGATTAGACTTTTCATTCCATGTTTGAAGACAATTTAAGCTGCTTCGCCTTGCAGAATTTTGCAGATAGTTAATCCATCTTTCTTCTAGAAGGCTTAAACGAAAAAATTATTTCGTGTAAGACGTAAAATCGTCTACGTAACTTTTTCTACAGCTACCAATAAATTATGTACGTGCATGCTAGGTATGAATCAGTCTTGTGGCCGCATTGTTCGAGAAAACAAATTCTCCATAATATAGATATTATAAAACATGTGAAAGGTTCAATATAGAACCCTCCATAATTCCAGAACGATGCTATTCAATTATAGTGAATTGCACTTAACTTCATTTTCGTCGCAAACGTTGAAACGTCGACATACTTTCCTACTCTCTGGTCAGTGAGATTTGTCCATTCAATAGAGGAAGGTATATCTTGATTTTCTCACTCATCGTTGTTCGAGGCAATTTTATAATTATTGTTTCAATATTAAAATTTCAAATTAATGTAATTAAATTATTTAATTAATTTTTTTTTTAATATGTTTTCTGTGAAAAAAAATTTGAAGAAATGTGTCTTTCCCTGTGGATCCAATCAACACTACTTACGTAAATAAACAATACTTTCTGAAGAAATTTTAAATTACGTTTTCTACAATTCAGTGCAAATTTTGCTGGTTTTGTAGTGAGGATTGAGAACTATTGTTCAAAAATGCTCTTGGACTTATGTTCATGCAGAACATTTGTACAAGATTTGGAAAAATTTTGTCATAATTTTACTTTTACTCTGCACAAATAATTTTTATTGATTTTCCTGTAGAGCATTGCTTCAAGTGTTGTAACACGGGCTCAGCCTCTAGGGGACTAATTCTTGTATTTTTTTTTTTCTTTTTGTTTATGTAAATTTGTTTTTTTTTTTTTTTTTGTTTTTTTTTTTTTTGTTTGATGTAAATCAGAAGAAGAATAAATTCCATTCTATTCTATTCTTATTTCCTTGCAGCACCTCCTGACTGTGAACCGGGGCAGACTACTTGTGGACAGTACGTGTGGAACAAGACGTACTGTATACCGCCTCATCAGCGCTGTGACATGACTGTCGATTGCGTTGACGGAACGGACGAAGCCGAGTGCAGTAAGTTCGAACAAACTTCATGATTAGGCATTATCGAGGTTGTGAAGGCCTTGGAAAACTGCGATGCGTTTTGTCGAGGGTTAAAGTCTTAAATTAAATTTTTTTAGGATTTTAATTATGTATTTTTTATTATTATTTTTTAAGTGGGTATAGTGAATTAAAAAAAAAATTATTGGGTGTTCGATCCTTGACCATAATCTTTTTACGTCTTTGAATTTGATGTTAGTTCGAGAATTTTCGATATTACGGTGTATCTTGACCCCCGTTTTTTGTCAAAACGAAGTTTGATCAGAGATAACATTTCTGTACTTCTCAGAGATGATGGCAACAGTTCAGCTGTCAGTTTTATCTCCACATTACTTTTGTAAATTAATCACCAATAGATTAAGTACTTAAATTTTTTTCATTGTATTTTATTATCAACTGGCAAAAAATGTTAATTTTTTCCTGTAAATTGAGCATCAGCTCGTCCCCATACTAAATTTATAAACTATCACAAGCAAGCTATAAACGTTGTAGAACTGTTAGTCTGTATAAATCTAAACGGGCGAAATTTCTATCCACTCAACTATATGAGCATTGTTCGGTGATGGCTCGATCAAAGTGACAAAATAACGATGTTTAATCAATCGGGTATGAATCATAATTATCGCTACCGTCCTAAATCTCTGTAAACTCGGCTCAGTCAAAGCTACACGTCGTTCTATGAACTACGACTGTTTTGCTCGATCTAGATACAGGAGAGTGAACCCTTTTATCTTTTCCATCTCTCGTTAGTTCAAACTGGTCCAAAGTCACCCCGTACTTCACGTCTCTTCGGACGACCTAACAGTCTACTCGGAAATTCTACCCCGGAGGCGTGCGCTTGACACACGTTATGCTAATAATGCACACGAGCCTTCATTCGTCTGACGACCTGAAGGGGTTGTGTTGATGCCGTTACAACTTCCGCTTTCACCTGCCTGACATTAGAATGTCACTTCATCCTCAAACTACGCACTTCTAATTCCAAAGCAGGAATTATTTAGGCGGAGTTTGCAGAGCCACCGAAATATAACTATACAGGCGCTAATTTTTCACGTTTAGGCGACAAAGAGATTTTCATCTTATATAAAGAGATTTATACGGCGAAAAGTGTTTTTCATTTTATCTTTTTTCTTTATACTATCTTCTAGCTCACAAATATTATAGAGCTGAATTGTTTTCAACAACTAGGAATACGTATTATGATCCCTTCTAATGAAAGGATCATTGCGCAGTATCTTCCTTGAAAAATGGACTCCGTTCAGAAAAAACCTAGATTTTATTGATTTAATAGCTTTGTCTCAATTTATTCCCTTCCGAGCTGTTTAATTTATAACAATTGTCGCCGCTTATAATGACCAAAGTTGATTCCTTTCAACGACTTGAAAAAAAAAATCTTTTACGCCAGCTATTCTCTTCGGTTTAAAATGAAGATGGTCCCCTTTCTCCGGTGTCTATAATGTGAAAGCTATTGTCCCTTTACGATTGTTCCGTTCATTCTTATCGAAAGGTCGGAAGAGCACAAAAAAGGGTTTGATACGGTGGACGATAAAATATCGCTTTAATTGGCACGGTTCAATCGAGGAAGCAGACTGAAGCGAATTCTCCCTCGAAAAAGGAAAAATAAAACTCAAGTCAAACTCCTCTTTCCAAATTAAATCGAGTTCAATGATTCAACCGTTCTTATATTTTGAATGGACACTCTTTTTGCTTCGAATAGACTCAGCCAAACGAGATCGTCGAGAAGAAGGAATAAACGGATCGGTCGGTGACGTAGCATTGGGTAGAGAAAAAGCAAATACTCTTCGGAATGTCTTTTCCCCATGTTGTCATATCTCGGGCAAACACCGAAAAAGTTCGATTTCGGCAATGGGATTTTCAGCCGTTAGTACACGTAGTCGTATCATGCCCCAGGTATCGCGAACGAAGTTGGATTTTTATAAGTCCATCCACTGAACGTCTATTTATCCCAAGCAAATATTGAAACGAGACCTCGATACAAAAGCTGATGATGATGAAGGAGTACTTTACTCCATTCACTTTCTATCTTCCAGAAGTTAACGGGTTGTTAAATTCGCTGGCTTTTGTGAACGGCTGGTTTTCAAGTTTAGCTCGACAAATTGTCAACGATCCCAACCATGTCGAGCTTTTCAAGAGCCAAATCACTAGTTATTTTTTCCTCAGCGCTTAGTAAAAATGTCTCGCTCTCTGAATGACAGAATTAATTAAAGTTTTAGCAAAATTAGCCTGTAATAACAAGCAATCATGTTGATCGTTACCTAAAGATCATCAAAGGTGAGCAAGCAAGGAGGATTATATTGAACTCGTATATCAGTGACTTGAAAAATTGGCAAAATGTGGGCAAAATTTCATGTTCATTTCTTCATTTGGTTCCGATTAATTACGCAACTAATAATATTATGAGGCAGGTGTTCGATTAAAATTTAAATAGGTTGAAAAAATATCCAACCGTTCTAGTGGAAATGAAACTAATGATGAGATATTCTGATACCAAGTTTCTAACACCAATGGACAACAGTAATATCCTGACCATCGCGACGCGACGGTCTTGAAAACGTTGCATCGCTCTGACTGAGCTGACGTTCTTCTACTCGCAGCAAGTCTACTTTGCTTTCAGAGGGGATGGATTGGATCAATGAGCATACCGCGACGGGGGTATTTCATAGAATAGCTAAAGAAATGAACATTTAAAAAAAAAATTATTACTTATCTAAAACTTGGAATTAACCTGTGTTTTTAGCTGCAACGTAGCAATCGAAAACAGAAGTGATAGTGTGGAGGACGCTTCGTTAGTTAGAGGAGCGTTTTTCATTTGGTCCAGAAAAGAATTAGTTATTTATTTATTTATTCCAATACGGTCAAGCCGAATACAACGGTAATTTAATAACAATTTATTATTAATATCCCTATACCTAATAATTTCTACTTTTTATCATTATTTTCTATTTCTTGTTTTTGAAATTTATGCTAATTTATTACAGCTTTGGCCTGGAAATGAGAGGCCTAAAATTAAGGGCGATAATTACGACCAGATAAAGCGATATCACCAATGAAGCCACATCTTTTCTAAAACTAAAATCGCCAGCACTTGGAAATTATTGCCTGCATTAATGGCCTTTTTCCCATTTTCAAGACCCGCAATAATTGCTACAAATCAATCGCCTGAAATTATTGCCTTGGGTTCCTGTACTTGTTCGAAATAAGAATTGTGAAAAACGAGCAATTAAAACACATTGGAAAATTTTCTCAAAAATCATTGCCACTTATACGAAACTTCCGGCAACGCTCCTCCATTCATGGCAATGAATGTTGGCGAGGAAAATGATGCCCGAAGCGGAGAAACAATTGTACGTCAATTTTTTATGGAGCGGTTATCCTTTTTTAGGCGAACAATTGCCGTGTATAATTGCTCGTCTAAATGGGGTTTAAGGTGTGCTCTAGGCAATTTTTCATAAATTCCAACTTTTTTTCAACTTTTCTCATCGAAAAAAATACGAATTATTATTTTCTATGTCTTGATCGTATTCAAGTTCGCTCGACGTTCCATCCCAAAATTTTGGGGATGAGAAACTGGTCTTAAACTTAGGTAATAGCTTCCTTATGCATTTCGTTTTTTTTCCAATTTATAGCGTACCGCACCTGTCAGCCGACAGACTTTCACTGTGATCCGAACACTGGTCCGTGTTTACCGCAGGACAAAAAGTGCGATGGGTACCTCGATTGCCGGAATGGCAAGGTAAGTTCATTTAACAAACACACCAACTGTATTAGAAAGAAACGATAGTTTGTTGAATGTTCATACTACGTACGAATTGTTGGTGTTCCAGGATGAGGAAAATTGTTTCCCAACGCCTACAGTTTCATGCACGTTGGACCAGTTTCGATGTGCGAACGGCCAGCGGTGCATAGACCCTTCGCAGAAGTGTAACCACAAAAACGATTGTGGTGACAATTCCGACGAAGATAATTGCAGTGAGTTATCGTTCCGTGTTTCGCTTATTAATTGAAGTTTCAGGGCCTCCATAGGTCCCAATAAATTTAAAAAGTTGTTTATAAGGGTATAATATGATCGTTAAAATGGTTTTTCGTTCAGCTCAGTGTGTATTGGTTATCAAGTTTGGTCCATTTCGGTAGTCATGCCTAACTATAAAAAAGTCGGGGAGCTGTATATGCGTCTCAGAACAATTGAAATTTAAATGTACAAGTTTCTTTGAGGAAATATCTCTTCAAAATCTGTCGTTATATTATACCCCCAAGTATTCTATTTTATTTATATTTTTCAGATTTCGCTCCTTGCCACGTCGGCCAGTTTCGATGTACAAACGCGTTGTGTATTCCTCTAAGCTACCATTGCGACGGTTACCGAGATTGCATGGACGGCAGCGACGAAGCGAATTGCACCGCTATCGCCTGCCCTGAAAATAAATTCCTGTGCCCTAAAGGTGATTTTTTAAAATGAAAATCCTTGTGTTGCCTGACTACCCCGAAATACAGGTCGCAGCTATATCGAGGCTTGGCATTTTTTCTCTATTATTAAAAAATTGACGTATTTATAAAATCCGAGTTTATTGTTTTCAGGCAATCCTCACGGTGCGCCGAAGTGCATATCAAGGGCTCAGCTATGCGATGGTAAAAACGATTGCGAAGATCAAGCGGACGAAGTTGACGCTTGCTGTAAGTAATATCCAAGATCGGTAGTTTCGTCAAAATATCATGTGGTCGAGCATTATCGAATTTCTTGTATGTCTACAGCGAATAGCAATTGCATGGCATTAGATTGCGAATACAAATGCCAACAGTCATTGAACGGAGGCGCTTGCTACTGCCCCGCAGGAAAAAGGGTGGCCAATGATTCGAGAACCTGCATAGGTAAGTTTGTACGCTTTTTATTTACATTTTTTGCAGCCAGTGACTTGCTTTTCAGTTTCAAGAGGTCTCTTCGTTTCGCTAATTAACTAACAGCGTATGGTTCTACGAATTATGGACTCAGCACTTTAATTTATTGAGATTGATTAATTTATCGTTGACGGCTTTTTATTTGCTGTATGGCATCGAATGACGTTTCTCAATTAGGCTCCCTAACAGAAAACGAGGAAGTTCGTATCTACGTAAAATTATTAAAATATAAATCAAGAGCCGGTGGCTTAAAACGCTAAAAGTTCAACCAGTATTTTAACAGTTACCTGTAATTTTATTCAGTTGGGCCACAATTTATTTCTAATTATTTAAAATAAATTGAAACAGCTGAAAATTAAATACGCCCTCTCCAAAACGCTTCAAAATAGCTGAAACACCGTGCGAATTGTTGATCATTCCATCGCGTATAATTGAATGTCTAGTCTTTAGTGTATGCTGAAAATGTATAAGGCTAGTGGAAATGACTAAAGCGATTGAACTATTTGGTCAAATTGAAACGTATTCGAGTCACTTTAACTAATGAAAATGAGAGAATTTATGAACCAGTCAGAATCAGTTAAAATGTTTGACGTTCAGGTGCAAATATCTTGATTGCCGTTCCATTCGCGAGACTAAAATAATGGCTGCTACAATATGAAACTACGCCCCGTTTGGCCAGTCTTACCACAGCGTGAATCGCGGACCCTACATTACGGATATTGCTTGGTGCGAACCCTCCCTCTGTTGTATCTGAGTCCGGGCTCGAAAATAAAGGTGAATTATGAGGGTTAATAAAGTCTTTTTGCTATGTTCGCAAAACTTGAAACCACCCGGCCGATATGGCGACTCCCCGCGGTAGTCGCGGCTATCGTTTAAATTTTTATTATAGCAGTTGATTTATTTTTAATGCAGAAGTGCGAGGAATTTTATCTTTAACTTATTTTCATACCGTGAGGAGCTCTCTGCTTTCTATCGAATAAATGTGTAATGCGATTTTTCCTTTCTGCATTTATGAACTCTTGAGACTTTTCCATCTACATTTTTTAATTTCTATAATAATTCTGGGTTGCGAAAATAACAAACTTGTTCAAGTAAGCTTTGTCCCGATAAATTTTTGTTTTTGTCCATTTTATATCGAGAAGATTAAAAAGCGCTCACTACTCATGAAAGAGCAATCGATTTGTTAAAGTTTCAGCAAAAATCTTTACATACGTTCTACATAATCTAATCTTCCCTTAATTCAATTAATTCCACAACATTAATAACCGAAAACTTTATCTTTTCTCAAGACGGGTTCACGTTATAACATAGTTATTCGCTCGGTTGAAACTCATTAGGTTTCCCCTTATTATTGCTATCTCTTACAATGGGATTAACCCACTTGGACTTTTTCGACAAGTCCTGCCTAGGATTAATAAAAGCCTTCGATCGGCCTCCATCCCAGGTGGTTTTAACCCACTTTTAATCCCTCAATTACGCGGCCGTTTCGCTTCTTTGTCAGTTAATCCTTCTTTAAGAACGCGGAGTTAGTCCTTTTTGAATTCAATTAAAATCGAACGAGCTTATACCTCTAATGTAGTCTCCTATTAAAATAATTTGTATTTAATAGCCTGAGACCGCATAGGAGTTTGGAAATGGTGTTTGTTCATTTCATCTCTGTGTTTGTTGGCTATGTAATTAATTAGCAATCAACTTGAACTCTCTCTTCCATTCAGAAATGCAGCAATTATATTGGGATATTCTTTAATGTAGCTCAGTACGATTTATTAAATATTTTCTTTTATCATCTCGTTCCAACGTATATTGCTAATAATGTTATTTGAAAAAATGACAATAATTTTTCCAACTATTCAAGTTTATGTATCATGTTTAATCATCTCCCCAACATTAGGATTTGATTTTTCGGTCGTAGATGATTGGATTCCCCGTTTCAAACTATGCAAAAATGCCTGGAAAGAACAACTTTAGGAAACAGGCCTTTTGTAATTTTCTTCACGACTATTTTCCTTATTGTAAAATTCATGAGTGACTGATTCCATCTTTCCGATATCCGTACCATTTTCCCGTTGAATTTGAGTCGCATTCGCTTGCTCTTTATAGCTGTACTCTACCACGAAACAATACCCAATTCAATGCTATAATGAAAAATGTCACTCGGAAAAAACGCCAATCGTCAACAGTTTAGGTATCTTCTTTATTTACCGCAAATTGACCAACCAATAATTTTCCATCTGTGTCTCGTACAGATCGCAACGAATGCGAAGAATGGGGTTTCTGCTCGCAAAAATGCACTAATTCCGATGGCTCCTACTCATGTCAATGTTTTCCGGGCTACGCGCTTGCCGCCGACAAGTCGAGATGTACAATTCAGCACAGTTCGCCGCCTAAAGTGAGTTGAATACGAATGAGTTACTACATTAACAATGTTGCTACATTAAATAGTCAAAATAGTGTATTTCTTAAAACCATTTAACATGAAAGAGCGAAAATTGCTCGAAGAATGTTTGCAATTACTGATACAGAAAAATTTCATAATTTTTACTTATTCATTTCTGTCTTTTATCTATGAATGATTGTACCAAACTGAAAAATGATTCAATTTCATCGTATTTTGCGTGATAAATCGCCCAAAAATACGATTAGTTAAATTACGTTTCGCAGCAAAAACAAATTTCGCTCTTTTCGCAGATATTTTTCGCACACGACAAATCTATATGGCAAATGGACGCCAACGGCAGCCACCAGCGTCTAATCGCCAATACAACGGCAGCTAGCGGAATTGATTTCAATTTTCTTAAAAACTATTTCTATTGGTCGGATACGAAAACGAAAAAAATCTACTACCAAACTTTGAACGAAAGGACGCCTGCATCATCGTCGTCGATGCAACCTATACCGGAAATATCGATACCGGGCACGTGGTCGCCCGTCGCTTTGGCCATTGACTGGGTCGGCGACAAGATTTATGTTGTGGACGCCGTCGGATTGAAAATCGACGTTATCGAATGGGACGGCCGATATAATGCCATCGTTTTGTCGTCCAATTTGACCGGACCAACCGACATCGCGCTGGACTCGAAAGTAGGGTAAGCTTCAGATCCACTGTTCTCGTAAAAACAGAATTTATTCGACCGTATTAAACATAATTGTGTTGCGTTGGAGCACGCTGTTTCTTCGCCAAGCTTTCGAAAAATATTTTCTCTTCATCAGGGCTTGGAACAGGCTCATACGGTCACGAAATGACAGCAGTCAAAAAACGTTATTAAATCTGCCCTTTTGATTTTTATTCATACTAGGGTGAAGGGGGAATATTCTCAACTTGAAATTATTGCACGATCCTGATAATGTCAACACAAACCACAAATAAATAAAAACTCACAGCCAACTTATTAAAAAAAAAAAATTTTTTTTTCATATAGTATACGTTTGTTGTGATTTTTTTCTAACGCCCATAAGACCCTATCCCTGATACGAGACTTGACTATATAATATTTTAAGGGTCGATAAACCACCATTAATGATCGTATTGAGTATATTTAAAATAATATTTAATGAAAATGCAGGCAACAGGTGATTTTACATGCAAGTGCTTTCACTTTGAAAATCGCGGCATGTGATCATTTCCTATCCAAAATAATTTTTGTTACTGGATTTGGCACACATCATGAAGATAGGCGAATGATTCGGGGACGGATTCGCGGAAGAATGTTCCCAACAAATTATTTGGGACAAAGTGATTTTATGACACCCAAGGAAATAAACAATAAGAAATTAAATCGCGGTTTGCCTGAAACAACTCTCACTGTAGCGCAATGTTGGTAATCGTTCTGTAGTTTTACGCGGTATCGAGGCGGTGATTGCCACGTCAACCGAGCAGTTTATCCATTTAGAAAATAAATCAAGCCTAGCTGCCTAATACGCGTTCGTCTAGGAACAATACGTACCTATCTTGTGTTCGATAGTAGCATGCGTGTTCACTGTCAATCTATTCAACTCGCAGCCTAATGGTGTATCGTTTTCTTGACAAACGAGGTAGCGCTGCGCAGTTGTGGTTCCATCAATAACATCGCCCTGTTAATGACCTCTAAAGTGCGCCAGTGAATTTGCCCGTTTACCTTGAGTGAGCGATGGCTGTTGATGGGCTGTTGTAGGAAAATTTGGAGACAGAAACGCAAATAATGGAGTACGATTGTCCCTTTGGAAACGGGTTTCATACCTTTCTTTAGTTGTTTTCATTTAGATAAATGCTTTTTTTTTTTTAATGGAAAGAAATTTGAAAATTGTCCGGAAAAATTGCTACAATGAATGTTTCAGAAAGGATTATCCAAAATGATTAATTTTTTTGAAAACTTTTTTTCTACAAACTGTTCAAAAAAATTACTGTCACTTTTTTCTGCATATTGCTAAAAATCTCTGCGGTCAGGTGAAAAGTCGAAAAATGCTCCACTGCGCACTAACTGCGTTTTTGGGCCTTATATTGTCAGCAATGTGGACTGAGTTGTTATGAAATTGTTGATATTTGTGATAAATAAATCTTGCGGTTTCCTCCCAGCTCAAACCTTCTTCGCCAAGAGTCTTCATTTTGTACAGCCTGAAGGCCTATTTAGTTAGGAAAGAATAAAATTGAAGGTCAAAAACTGGAACAATAATATAACTTTTTTTTAGCATGATGTTCATTGCCGACTCGAACCAAATCGTCCGCGCAGACATGGATGGAACGAACCATAAGATCATCGTGTCAGAAGCGGCTTACAAAGCATCCGGTGTTGCTGTGGATACTTTGGCGCGCCGAGTTTTCTGGTGCGATTCGCTTCTCGATTACATCGAAACTGTCGATTACGATGGATCTCATCGGTTTCTAGTACTGAGAGGTATTCAGCTGAATATTTCAACGCATTCGACGACAAAAAATGATTTTCTATTTACTCATATTGTTGTTGGTTGCAGGGACATCGGTACCATCGCCATCGAGGTTGGCTGTATTCGAAAGCCGGGTATACTGGTCGGACGGTACAAAACAGGGTGTTATGAGTGTCGACAAGTACGATGGCGCTAATTCGATACAAGTCATCTACAAGGATCGAGAAGTTCGCGAGCCCAAGGCTGTGAAAATTGTACACCCGCTTGTGCAAAGTATGGGTAAGTTATCGAAATTTAACGCAAAAAATACTCCAACGTCACCATCAACCCTTTAGAGACATGCTCTTTGATTTGAAAATAATATCAATGAGTAGCTAATTCAGTATTTTCACCTGTTCGTTTTGCTTTCGTCAAACAGAAGACGAATTGGAGCCTACTTCGGATTCATTAAGTTGTGAGTAACATTGGTTTGAAGCACACCTAGGGTTAGGATTGATAATCGTACACTGGTTTTTCTTCGAACACTAACTTAACTATGTAGAATCGTGATTTTCACTATGATAATGCTCGATAGTTATTGATTTTTCAAACCCATCACTTTCACCTTATAATTTATTTATTGAAAAATACTTCCTGTAAAGAATACCTACTGTCGAAAATTGAACAGTTTGTCAATCTGTGATGAACGAATTCGCATATGATTCGTTGTTTAAAACAAAAACTCACGGCTACCTTTAGAGCTCGATGGGAATAAGGATCACCATTCGAAAGTGCTTATTCACATTTTCACATTGCTCGACACTTGTTTTCAAATATCAACAAAAAATTTCAGCACACATCACTTTTTTGCATCACTTTAAATTGCGATGGCTTCAAACCTCTGATAAACTAAAAATCAATCGGTAGACTTTCCTAGAACAACTAAATAAATGAACCATTTTCAATGTTCAAGGCGCACCCTTAAGTCCAGCCACCGTAATCAATTCATTCCATTCTCTGGCTATTATCCTCCTCTCAGATTGAACCAGACCTTTTTAAAAAAATAATCGGACGGGCGGCTTAATACTTGAAACCCCATCAAAACCGACCCCGGGCTAACTTCATTAAACCCTTACGGTTTTCAACGCAGATTTTCCCAAATTCAATCGATGATTCCCCCGACCGCTGGCGGGCTCTTTTCAATCCCGGGCGACGGTTTAATTGTCCCGGTTTATCTCGTTTCGAAACAGTTTGACCCACCTGAGCAGTACGAATTTTTCGCCTTGCGATAATTAAATTTGACGCATCCGGCAGTTTCCTCCGCTGAAATGTTCAGATATCGGAGGGAAAATTAATTCGGTCAAATGAATGCCAAGGATCCGATTTCGTGCTTTTGTCTCGAATTAAGAACAATAAAGTGAAAATTATTCAAACGTGAGATGGGTATTTTTCATTAAAGAAAATTCGTTCATCGTTATAATTAACTTTCAAGCTGAGGGTGTAATTTGATCGTTTGAGTAGACTCGAAAATTAAAATAGGAATTCCACGTGAGTAGTGTTGATTACGTTTGCTACCACTCGCCAAACGTTTATTTTTCAGTTCACAACCCTTGCGGAAGTAATAACGGCGGATGTCAACACATGTGCATCGTGACGGCTGGCACACACGGCCTTGGCACCCTTGGATATAGATGCGCTTGCAGCATCGGCTGGAAACTTGACCGATCGCTTCACAACTGCAACTGTAAGTCATTGTCCGTAGTTGTAATTTTTTAAATACTCAATTATTATGTAGACAGGAACCAGAAAATTACACTTGGCTACTCGTGCTTAGATTTTTTTTATCGTGCATATTTGACCAGCATTATTTAATTCGGTCAAACGTGTCATTTAATTTTTCCCCTTTTTATTTTCAGTGGTAGAAGAGTTTTTGCTATACTCGCAGCAAAGGTTCATCAAGGGAAAAGTAATCGAACCGGTGCTCGAGAATTTCAGCGATGCCATTTCACCTTACGCTTCTCGCCGAGCTCGATTTGTTGGCCTCGATTTTGACGCGAGAGAAGAGCATATTTACTATTCCGATGTGCTTCAAGATGTTATCTACAGGATCAAGAAAAACGGAACTGGTAAGTTTTCAATTGATAGTAGGACAGTAATTTGAACTGAACAAAAGAACGTTAGAGAATTTTCAATGCTTTAATTTTTTTTACTTTTAGGAAAGGAAATCGTTCTGGCTTCTCAAAACGAAGGTGTCGAAGGACTGGCCGTCGATTGGGCTGCCAAGAATTTGTATTACATTGATAGTCGGAAAGGCACTTTGAACATGCTCAACATGAGGAATGTCACTCAGAGGCGGACGCTGCTAACCAAACTTAAACGGCCACGAGCTATAGTTGTCCACCCGAACAAAGGGTTTGTATTCAAGTCTTCTAGAACTAGGCGTACATGATTATTCTAATAAAATCCTAATGCTTTAAATGGAACACATGTTTTTTCATGTGGAAAACTAGAACAAACGTTTTCCTGATTCTCTTCCATAAATATATTATCGGTTTGCTTATATGATTCAAATAATTTTGCAGCTTCATAATATTAAAATGTGGAATGGGACTTATTATGATGCTCTATTTAACAAACACATTTTTTGTTCATATAATAGTTATTTTACGCCTCTTGCTAGTCAGATTCCAAAGTAGTTCAAGTTTTCAAGTTACACATATTTTCCAGGTACATATTCTTTTCTGAATGGGACCGCCCTGCCAACATCAGCCGAGCATATACAGATGGCAGCAACGTTATGGCTTTTCGAAATGTGACACTGGGCTGGCCAAACGGATTATCTGTAGATTTCGAGCGTGACCGTCTTTACTGGTGTGATGCTCTTCTCGATCATATCCAGCATTCGAATCTCGATGGAACTGACATTATCACTTTAACCTCGAGGCTAATCAAACATCCTTTCTCCATTGTGCTACATAGAGGCAAGTGAAGACCCTATTAAAATACTTCAGCTCAAGAAATTCATTGGGATAACATTTTTTCTCTCCATTCTAGACTGGATGTACATATCTGATTGGCGCCTGGACGCCATAATAAGACTGAACAAGCTGACAGCTAGTAACGAGGAGTATATAGCGCGCGAGGGCTCCACTAACCGGCTGTACGGTGTCAAAGTGTACAGTATCAAAGAACAACAAATGTTACCAAACCACCCATGCACAATCAACAACGGAGGCTGTGAAAAAATCTGTTTTGCCATTCCTGGAACAAGCAAGGCTGTAGGACTGAAGGTTGGTAATTGTTTTTGTACTCAGATAGTTGTAAATTAAATGTGATGTTAGGAAAAGTAGGATCTTAATCAGCTTAATCTAGCTGAGGAATCATTTATGGCAGTCCGGAAAATACCTCTTTTGGAGGTAATATGCACAACTAATTTGCTCTTTGTGATTTATTTGTTGTGTAAAATTTTCAAGGTTCAATGCGGCTGTCCACATGGTGAGAAACTTGGGGATGACCAGAAAACCTGCATCCATGATCCTTCGGCTGAGCCAGTACCGACAACATGTCCAAATAAATGGGATTTCACTTGTAACAACCAAAGATGTGTTCCTAAAGCTTGGCTTTGTGATGGTGATGATGACTGTCTGGACAATTCGGACGAGGAACAGAACTGTACCAGTGAGTCAAGAATAATTTTTGTAAATTGATAGGGCCACAAATGTTTATATCAATAGTGTCATAAATGGCGTATAGTGGCCCAGAAAATTATCCTTTTTTTTGCTGACAATTTTAAATCTTTTATTAAAGTTCTTAAGAGCTGTTAGGGTACTTAGTCGTTGTTCATCTTGAGCTGCTTTGCCATAGTCACGTCTTAGTTTTTGGACTCATCAACTTCTTTTATTAGAGCCGACGTGTGCACCGAATGAGTTCCAATGTGCGTCAGGGCGATGCATTTCACAGTCATTCCGATGTGACGCCGAGAATGATTGTGGGGATTACAGCGACGAAACTGGATGTACGAACGTCACTTGCTCTTCCTCGCAGTTCCTATGCGAGAACGGTCGTTGTATACCATCAACATGGAAATGTGACTCGGAGAACGACTGTGGAGACAGTTCGGACGAAGGTGACTTCTGTGCTGAGAAAACATGCGCCTACTTCCAGGTAACCAGAGGAAAAAGATCATGATGAAATCATTTGAAAGTAAAGCTCTTTGAAGTGCAACCAGAACTAATGTACTTTTCAGTTCACATGCCCGAGATCAGGCCACTGTATTCCCCAGTCATGGGTTTGCGACGGTGACAATGATTGTTTTGACAATCAGGACGAAGTTGGCTGCCCGCCCATAACTTGCACAGCTACTCAATTCAAATGCGCCGATCATAGGCAATGTGTCGCCGAGACGTATAAGTGTGATGGCATTTTGGACTGCAATGATGGCAGCGACGAGCTCGGTTGTCGTAAGTGTAGCCAATTTAAACCCTTCATTTTTAATCCTATTCTATAGTATCGAACATTTGTGACGTCCTCAGAGTGGCTGAACCATGTCTTCTTCTACTAGATTTTACCATCAGCGATATTAAATTAATTATCTGCATCAATAGATTCATCAATACAGTTCATAGATTCATATAATTCCTATCCATGTTGACTTTGTTAGTTCATAAAGCTCCGTATTAGAACGTTTCCTAATCTGGCTGCTAGACGTCACAGTGTGGTCGTGTTTTCTCAATGATAAGGGCCAGGAATGAAATTAGCCCCTCACCATTTGTGAATAGTCGCACGCATTTTTCTTTTCTAGGTACGATAATGAGTAAATTTGAACACTCTAAGAAGTCTTCGTCCCATATTATTGGTACTTACATGCTAATATTCCTTTAGTAACAGCGTTGAGCGAAAATAATCATCTTTCTAATCCCAGTTTGTTGACGTTGTCTAATATTGCAAGGTAGTTTTTTCCAGTTGTGGTGGCTTAAGATCGTTGAAGGGGCTTTCAGCATGATCAGTGCTTTTAAAAAATTTTAATTTTCTTGGTTTGATGGTTTGTACGATTTTGGAAGGCGAGGACTTCGCCAGGATCTCTGTTGTAGTATCAGCTTGTATTAGAATTGTTCATTACAAACATTCTCACATTTTGTTTTAAGATTATCACGAGCCCTGTTATTATCTTGTTGGACCTGATTGAAAATTATTCCATTATTCTCATTGAACATTAATATTGCAGCAACACTAGCACCGAACCAGTGCGACGCAGAGAAACAATTCCGTTGTGTTAAAGCTGGAATTTGTATACCCAAAGCGTGGCATTGCGATGGAACACCAGACTGCGACGACGAATCCGACGAGCCTCCTACTTGTGGAGAAGTACGTCCTACTATTTCCTAAACTGCCGCTCACACTTTTATCTATCGCCATTATTATTCACTCATTCTCGTTATTTATAAAAATACTGTCACCTCGGTTAGCGTTTAACTTTGAGTAAATAGTAATCAACGAACATGACCTATTGAGATTTTTCATTGATTCCTGCATTCCAGGTGGCTTGTCAAAATGGCTATTTCAAGTGCAACAATTCGCAATGCGTTTTTAAAGCTTACATTTGTGATGGGCGTGATGACTGCGGTGACGGCTCAGATGAGGACAACCGCCACGCGTGTGGATCTCCTCCATTCAGGTGAGTATCATAGTAATAGAAAATCAAATATCAAGATAGGAAGCCGTCTTATTATTATTGAATTAAAAAATCTGTTTTCAACAATTATATTATTTTCAGATGTCCTCACGGACAGTGGATGTGCCCAGGTGTCTCAGAACGTTGCGTGAACAATACGCAAGTCTGCGATGGAAAATCCGATTGTCCCAATGGTTCCGACGAGGGTGAAGGCTGTGATATTGAACCTTGCTCTAGCAGAACTCCATTATGCTCACATAGCTGCATGCAAACACCTCTGGTAGGCTAGCTAACATTATTCATCCTTCAATTTCTTTGATATTTTCAAATCCAATCAATATTAAATTTCTTGTACGTATAATAACAGCATTGATCAAAAAGAACCAACCCAAAAATTTTGTCGTTTAGGGTTCCTTGTGCACGTGTCCTAAAGGTGAAACGCTCAACACCAACGATTCGTTGACATGCATTGATTTGGACGAGTGCCAACCACCGGGTCTTTGCTCGCAAACGTGCACAAATACAAAAGGTAGCTACGTCTGCTCGTGTGTTGATGGTTATCTTCTGGAAAGGGACAACTCATCTTGCAAGGCTATCAGTAAGTCTATTTACAAGATTACCTTTTAAATATTCTCTGAACTGAGTTGAATTCTGTTACTTGTTAAATTTTTTTATCAACTTCACTGAATATGCGCCAATGTTTCAGACCATAGTGCGGCGTATCTCATCATATCCAACAGGCATTCGATCTTGGTTGCTGACCTGAAAGATCAAGGTCTTGAAAGAGTGCCGATCATTGTTGAAAATGTTGTGGCTACCGCAAGCAATATGCATACTGGTGCTATTTTTTGGTCGGACATGAAACTGAAGAAAATCTCCAGGCTGGACCGGGGAAGCGAACCTCAAGATGTAAGCTAGTTGAATTTAAAAATAAATCTACCTCTAAAACCATCAACCATTACCGTTTTCAAAAATAATAATATATATATTAGTTGGGTATCTCGGATCACATTAAAATATTTGTAAACTTTTTATAGGTGATATGGTCTGGACTGGATTTGGTTGAAGGCCTCGCCTACGATTGGATAGGTGGTAACATATACTGGCTAGACTCAAGGTTAAACACAATCGAAGTTGCCAAAGAGAACGGTTCAAACAGAGTAGTCTTGCTGAAAGAAAATATCACGCAGCCAAGAGGAATGATGTTAGACCCGAGTCCAACGTAAGTAGACTGAACATTCTTCAATACCCCTACGGACAATGTGAGCAAATTAATTTTCCTAATGGTCGCTTCATGATGTTACAGAGCGCGTTGGTTATTTTGGACCGATTGGGGTGAGAATCCGAGAATTGAAAGAGTCGGCATGGACGGTACAAACCGAAGCACAATAATTTCGACAAAAATCTACTGGCCAAATGGCCTTACTCTTGATATTGCCAACAAACGAGTTTATTTTGCTGACTCGAAATTGGATTTCATCGATTTTTGCAACTATGATGGTTCAGAACGGTATCAGGTGGTGGCTGGTAGCCATTATCTTCTTCATCCTCACTCAATCACACTGTTCGAGGACATTGTTTACTGGACGGATCGCCAGTTGAACCGAGTAAGCAATTCATCATGTCTCGCCAATCACAACTCACAATCGTTTTATCCCGCTTGTATTTAACCCATCGTGTTTCTGTTCAGGTACTTTCAGCTCACAAGTTCAAAGGCAAAAACCAAACGGTTGTATCTCACCTGATCTCCCAACCGTTGAGCATTCACGTCCATCATCCTTCACTGCAGCCGATTTCACCGAACCCTTGTGCCAATGCAACGTGCAGCCAAATATGCCTCCTGTCACCTTCATCGCCAGTTGGATACACTTGCAAATGTATGCCGGGATTCAAACTTGGAGATGGCGGCAAATGCATTGAAGGTGGACTATACTGAAATTATTCGATTTATAAACAACTCATATTTATATCAGGCAGAAACTTTTGAAATCAAATTCAATATGCATTGAAAACAAGCAATATCCTCTATGAATTTTCTATTTTTCAAATCATCTTTCAACTTCAATCTTAATGTTCCAGCTGAAACGGCTTTGCTGCTAGTGATGAAGGGAGCACAGATTGTGGACGTGTCGATGACTCCTGGTGACAAGACTTCCGGTTTCCTTGTTCCCATTGTTGGGATTAACTATGGCGTTCAACTGGAATTCGATAGGAAAACCGATACACTGTTTTGGGTCGAAGCCAAAGAAGAGGATAGCGAAAATGTGAGCGGATAATTAAATTATTTTTCTTAGGCTTTCAAATACTTACAGCATTCAAATAGGTCAAGCACATTAATTTATGGCAAAACAAGGTTTATCAGGTGAGTGGATGGTGAAGTATTTAGTGATTTTCAATCCAATAGATTTCCATTATTTGTTCTATAGCTTTGGTAAATTATTGTTCTAGTGTACGATCTACACAACACCCTACAGAGGTGGCAACAAAACGGAATTCCTCGGTTTGGATTCGGGCATTGTTGGAGCTCCATACACCATCGCGTTTGATTGGCTTGGCCGAAATTTGTACATTGGCAATCGGCTCGCGTCCAATTTCGAAGTTGTCAAAGTGGACGGTAAATGGAAACACAGGGCTATTATTTTAGCCAATAATGGTAATGACACTTCGGTCGCTAAGCCGCGGTCCATGTGCCTTGATCCTAGTCAAGGGTGAGTCGACTTTTATTCATATTTATTGAGTTGCGTAACAAAGGAAGATTGTTGTAAAAATAATCTACTATAAATTTATGATGTTCTTGTTTCACATTCGCCTCTAAATATTGCCTGTAGAAAGCTGTTCTGGGTCGATGAAGGTGGCTATGGTGTACCTCAAAAAATCGGCCGAGTCAGCATGGACGGTTCAGATCCCCGCATCCTTTTGAGTAAAATTGAACACCCTCTTGCGATCACCATCGATTTGGAAACTAGACTTCTGTATTACAGCACCGAATACCCCTCATCAGTGAGTACTTTTACAGAATAACAAACTACTTATTTGTCATACATCAAATTTATCCAATAACTTATTTAAATGTGTTCAACCTTTTTTAAAAACTTTCTATTATCCTTTTTTTCATCATCTAATTCATTTATCTTCTATAGGTTGGTGTCATGGACACAGATGGCAATAACCAGCGCACACTTCTAACCGAGACCGAAACAACTATATCCCTTCCAAAAGCAATAGCTGTCTATCAAAAGTATCTTTATGTCATGGATCCACGTTACGACAAACTTGAACGAGTAGATGTCGAAACAGGCAAAGGCCAGCAGACAATAATGGACAACGAGCCAGACTTGAAGACCTTTACCATCTTTAAGAAGAGACCTGGTAACTTATTAAAGCTTGCATAGAGACCCTAATTCCTTTCACCCATGTCAGATTTACATGGCCGGCTCCTGATTCCAGTATCACCTCATCCTTGCTTGACAAACAATGGCGGATGCGAGCAGTTGTGCATTCCAGCAGAGAACAATCAACGCGTGTGCGCATGCTCAGTTGGCTACAGAAAAGATGGCAACACTTGTGGCAATTACAATACTTTTGCAGTGGTTACGCAACTCGACATCATCCGTGGTTATAGTCTTGAAGATTCATCAGAAGCAATTGTGCCAATTTCTGGGCAAGGTACTATAATTATCACTGCTATAGTTATATACTGAGAAACGAAATTGCCTTTTCCCAAAGCAGATGAAAAGATTCATGTTTCATGTTTTCACTTTTAATGCAGGACACCATGTGCTCCACGTTGATGTACATGTTGCTCAAAAATGGATCTACTGGGTTGACTTCAACCCTCGAGGCCCATGGAACGGCGTCTTCCGTATTCGTCCAAATGGTACAGAGTTGCAGCATGTCATCCGTGATGGCATTGGCTCAAATGGAATCCGTGGTATTGCCATTGATTGGATAGCAGGGAATCTTTACTTCACCAACGTTTTTCCACATGAGAACTACATAGAAGTTTGCTGGCTTGACGGCACTAACCGCAAAGTACTCCAGAAAGGTCTAATTGATGCACCAAAGGAACTAGCTGTCAACCCTGTGCGAAGGTAATGCAAATAAAAATTTGGTTTTTATCATTCAATAAGAAACTATTTTAATAGCTCAAAATTTGTTGTTTCAAGGAATGTAAGTTTAATAAGGTTACAATCTTGAAGAATGTGTATACTGTAATGTGACATATTGACTGCCTAGATTGCTATACTGGATTGACTATGGACAGTACCCGAGAATCGTCAAGGCCTTGTTGGATGCGTCGAACTCCACTCCAATAGTTTCTTCTGGCATAAGCGTTCCCAGAGACCTTACTATAGATATGCAATCTCATGATGTCTATTGGGTTGATGCTCGTTTAGACATGATACAGAAAGTATCCTACAGTGGTGGGAACCGCCAAGTGAGTGGTGCTCTTCTGTTATTAATTTGAACCAAAGATTTAATTTCAGAATCAATACACTCAATATTATGATCTTTCAGATCATCAGGCGTAATCTGCCAAACCCGATGGGAATTGCCGTGTACATGGGAGACGTTTATTGGGTAGATAGAAATTTGATGACAGTGTTCAAATCATCGAAATTGCCTGGAAATACAACTTTGCCGACTCAGGTGCGCACTAGTCTCCAACGCTTGCGCGATATTGCTGTTTACAGTGCAACAAATCAACCACTTGATGAAAGCAACCCTTGCAAGAAGCTCGGTAAGACACCTAGATAAAGCATAAAGTGCTCCTTGGAGTATGGCAAAATTAATCAGATTAATATTGTACATATCAGTGCTGTTTTATTTCCTCCTGTGTTTAATTATCAAATATTCAATTTCTTCAGGTAATGGAGGTTGTGAACAGTTGTGCTTCTCATACCCGCCTGACTCGTGGAGCAACCCGTACAAATATAACTGCAGCTGCGCAACTGGCAGTTTGACGCTCAATGGAAAGTGTGACACGCAAAAGGAATATCTAGTTTTCTCAACTCGAACAGAGATTAGGTCGATCAATTTGGACCCCCTGGCAACTAGCGTTCCTTTTAAACCAATTGTAAGTTTTAGTAAACTATCCAGCGTTCATTTGACCTCTGATCCTACTTTAGAGTTATACTCATTGACATCCAAATATTTCATTGTTTCAGGGTAATTTGACAAATGTAGTTGGTATCGATTTTGACTACGCTGACAACAAACTGCTTTTCACGCAAATCCGCCCTTGGGCCAGGATTGCTTGGCTCCCATCAAATGAACCTATGAGTTCGAAAATTTTGCCCATCATTTCTCGCGGTATTAACCCGGAAGGAATTTCTTACGATTGGACCCAAAAGAAGATCTACTGGACTGACTCATCTAACAATAGTATCTATGCTATGAATTTGGATGGTTCAGATTCAGTGATGATAGCGAGGGTGGAGAGACCTCGTGCCATCGTTGTGGATCCTTGCAAGGGGTAAATGTTTTCAAGTGACGCTTAATTTCTATTAAAAAGCGACAATGGCGGTTTCAATTTATCATTTTTGCATGATTATTTCTAGATATCTGTACTACACTGATTGGGGAAGGTTCGGTACGTCAGGCAAAATATTCCGAACAACAATGGCTGGCTCGCTGAAGATGACTATAATTGACAAAGATTTGTCACAGCCTAGCGGGCTTGCTCTGGACTATGATGAACGCATGTTGTACTGGACAGATGCAGTACGAGAGAAAATAGAAAGGATCAACTTGGAGGGGACACCAAACAGAGAAGTAATTTGATTTCATTGATCCAACACTGATATAAATATACACAAAATATTAATTATCGTTATCAATTCAATTACCTCACTTTTTCGCAGGTCCTGATATCAGCAACGATCTATCCATTCGCACTGACAGTACACGGTAATTACATCTACTGGACTGATCTTCAATTGAGAGGTGTTTACAGAGCAGAAAAGCATACAGGCGCCAACATGGTCGAGCTAGTAAAGCGGCTGGAAGATTCACCGAGAGATATTCAAGTCTATTCAGTCGATAGGCAAAAGTGTCAAGTCAATCCGTGCAACATAAGTAATGGAGGGTGCGCTCAAAGCTGCCATCCCGGACCTAATGGCAAGGTAAGAAATAAATACAATAGTGGAGCACTTCAGTTAGCAAATAAAACATGATTAGGATACATTTTAGCTTCAAATGGTGCATTAACAATATGTTTCAATCATTGATAGTTTGAAGTTATCAAAGATCTGTATTAATTATTCAACGCAGGCTGAATGCAAATGTGACGACAAGACAAAACTAGTCAACGACGATCGGATGTGTGTAGCTAAAAATCTCACATGTGAGGGTAACAAATTCGTATGCGCCAATGGGAAATGCATTTCGAGAATGTGGGCTTGCGACGGCGATGATGATTGCGGGGATCGATCTGATGAGGATCCTAAATTCTGCAGTTAGTATACAGTTACTCATTGAACCACCTTCATCGTTTCTAACTTGTATTATTTTAAGTAGCAAAACTTAAATTTTTCTACACATTTACAGCTTTCCACTCGTGTAGCCCGAACGAATTCCGTTGCAATAACGGCCGCTGCATTTTCCGTACGTGGAAATGTGACCATGAAAACGACTGTAAGGATGGTTCGGATGAAATAAACTGCAGCTATCCTCCATGTGCCAACGGCGAATTTACATGCTTGAATAAAAGATGCATTCCCATGTCGCAAGTACGTTACTCCAAATTTAATTTTACTATTTTAAATCGTAAGTTCAATAGAATCGAAGTTCATTTGGTCTGCCTTTCAGGTCTGCAATGGAATCAATGATTGTAAGGACAATATTACGTCGGACGAGACGGTCGAAAGGTGTCCACAAACGACAACATGCCCAAGTGGTCATCTCAAGTGTGAAAAAACCAACATTTGCGTCGAGCCGTACTGGCTCTGCGATGGTGACAACGACTGTGGTGACAATTCAGATGAAGATCCACTCCATTGTGCCAAAACCACTTGCCCGCAGAATAGTTTCAGGTAGAGATTGCCTAAACATTAAACTGAAAGAGGGTTTTTATATACAGTCTTTACCAGCAAAGAAATAATCTTCTGTCTTGTTCTGGAAAAGTCGGTGAAATATACTGCTTTACATAACTACTCTTATCAAGAAAAAAATGAAAGTTGGCTAGGAGAATTCCTTTCTTAACCATGTAACACTTTTGCTCTCTCTGTCCAGGTGTCCAAATCATCGGTGCATTCCGGCAACTTGGTACTGCGATGGTGACGATGATTGTGGAGACCGATCGGATGAGCCTCCTGAGTATTGCAAGAGCGAAGGTCGAACCTGTTTCGGTGATCTGTTCACTTGCGATAATGGCAATTGCATACCACGCATTTACATCTGCGATGGCGACAATGACTGCCTTGACAACTCTGATGAAGACTCTCGACACCAATGCAGTATGTCATTAAAGTCATATAGTTACACTTAGCAACTAAAAATCACTCCCAGATTCAAGCGAGCAAATTATCCATTCTTTTTTCAAAATCAGATGATCGACGATGTGATGATGAAACGGAGTTCACCTGTACAAGCAATAAAGCTTGGGGTCGAGCACAATGCATTCCGAAGAAATGGGTATGCGACGGAGACCCAGATTGTGTTGACGGAGCTGATGAGAATGGTACAGCTTTAAGTTGCCCACCACAACCATCATGCGCTCCTGATCAGTTCACATGTGGAAACGGTCGTTGCATTAACAAAGTAAGAATGTGAAATATGGACGTGCTTTTGAAAACCTGTGTGAATTGGTGGCTTAATATAATCATTAATTGCCAGGGCTGGACTTGCGATCACGATAACGATTGCGGTGATGGCACTGATGAAGGGAAGGAATGCCACAACGTGTACAAATCATGTTCGGCTCAAGAGTTCGCCTGTCAGAACTTCAAATGTATAAGAAACAGCTACCGATGTGATGGTGAAGATGATTGTGGCGACAATTCGGACGAATTTGAGTGTAGTAAGTTGTACTTTTTTACTACTGAACTGTTTCAAGATGGATTTTGAGAACCAAAAGACACCTTCATCCATGAAAATTATATTGTGCTGCTAGTTGAATATTTCTATCATGAGTGACAGTTATGTAGGGCCTAACTGCTTCAGAAGCAAACGATATGTGATTTAAGTCTCATTTGTTTTCTTTTGATCGTACAGAAAAAGACAACACAACCTGCCCTCAAGGCCAATTCCAATGCAATAACGGCCAATGCATCGATTACCAACGTGTCTGCAACAAAGTGGCAGACTGCACAGACGAATCGGACGAACCATTACATTGCAATGTCGATGAGTGCACCAATGTTGAGGTGCATCAGTGTAACCACAAATGCGTTGACACGCTCACCAGCTACTACTGCGAATGCAATCCCGGATACAAGTGGGTCAAAATGAATTTTCTAGTTTCAGAATCAGTACTGCAGAATATAATATTGAGGAAATATTTATTCTGGCTCTTCTAAATCGGATTTTGTTATTTTCAAGGTTGTTGGAAGACGGTAAGGCTTGCACGGATATAAACGAGTGCACTGAGATACCTGGTGCATGTTCTCAGTATTGCTCCAATGTCCCTGGCTCGTACTATTGCAAATGTGACGAAGCTTACTATGATAGGTAAGTCATTGACCCGATAATTTCTAACTAGGTCTTCTTGCCAGTTAGTGATTCCTCTATCCAATACTCGCTACAAATATGATTCTTAGAATAAGCAGTTGATCATTCTATTTTATTTTAAGGGCATCGGACGAGCACACATGCAAGCGAAGAGACAGGACACAGCCTTGGATAATATTCACTAACAAATACTACATCAGGAATATGTCTCTGGATGCAACCTTCTATTCACTTGTCCACCAGGATCTTACAAACGTCGTCGCCATGGATTATGACTACAAAGGCAACATGATTTACTACAGCGACGTCACGGCCAAAACAATTTACAGGTTAGAATTGACTGCCAATAATCTGATACTATTGCAATGTTCAATATAACTCCCTTTACACAATGAAAAATTGTCGCTTCTGCAGAACTGAAATTGGAAAGAATGAACGCGAACCAGTCATCCGCCACGATTCACACGGCCTTGAAGGTCTCTCTGTCGACTGGGTCGGCAAAAAGATCTATTGGTTGGACAGACATAGCAAACATCTTGACGTCGCCGAACTAGACGGCACTAATAGGAAAACGCTCAAAGCTGGCATCCAGGATCCGAGAGCTATAGCCGTTCATCCTGGCATTGGTTATCTGTTCTTTTCATCTTGGACACTTCAGGTACACATTTTATTTAATTTAAAAAAAAAAATCTGTTATGAGCTGTGACCTTCATTGGCACTAAGTGGCCAAAGCCTCAGGTAAATATTCAAAAGGACGAAGGAATATTATAATGCTCAATTAGTAGCTTTATGTCTTGAGATGACCATTTTACGTTGAGTAAGGTCAAAAGTGAAAAAGTATTAACTACTGTCAATAATATTCCTTCCAAGGCATGGTGATAATTACATACTTATTGTGCTCTTTAGGCGTTCATTGGAAAAATGGGCATGGATGGATCGAATTTCACTCGGATATTGACCCATGAAAACGATCTAGCATGGCCAAACGCTTTGACTATTGATTTCTTTGCGGACCGACTTTTCTTCGCTGACGCTCATCTTGACTACATTGCTTCAACTGATTTCGAGGGCCGGCACAGACATGTCGTCCTCTCGGGTGACAAAGTGCCACATTTGTTCGCCATTACTCTTTTTGAAGATTATCTCTACTGGACCGACTGGAACGTCAAGGGTATTCTAAAGGCAAACAAATTCAACGGTAAGTGACTATCATTTGTTTTCCATGTTACGAGTAACAACATCAACATAATTTTTTCCCCGTATCAATTGAACTAGAAAATGTCTTGTTAAATTTAGTTCTGAAGCTTTGACCAAACATTTCAAGTAGAACTTATTTATGTTTGACAGGTCACGACTACAAAGTGTTGAGAAACACGACTCACAGGCCATACGACATACACATCTTCCACCCTCTGCGGCAAATGAGCTATCCCAATCCGTGTGGTGGTGATAATGGAGGTTGTTCTCATCTCTGTCTCCTATCGCCCGTTCCAGGCGTCGACGCATCGCCTGATGGATACGGTAAGTTCAGGTTATGATTTTTGCTTATCCTGCAAATAACTTGGACATTACTTTATGCTCAAAAATTTCATCATTTGACAGGCGATGCAAACTCTCCGGTGAATTTCATCTGCGCCTGTCCAAACCAGTTTATCTTGAGCCCTGATAACAAAACATGCTTGGCTAACTGCACAAATGGGCAGCACAGATGTGGAGGCAATGATGATCGATGCATACCATGGTTTTGGAAGTAAGTTATTTCTACTCGCATCTTGTAAATGGGTCGATCTAATTTTTTATGCCTTTTTGTTGGGAAACTTCATTAACCCGACATTATATTTCTGGCATTGCATTGAAGACCGATTTGACATTGTTTGAGTTCGTTTTGCAGGTGTGATGGTGAAAAGGACTGTAAAGATGGCTCGGACGAGCCGGCCGAATGTCCCAAGAGAATTTGCCGCCCTGGAACCTTCCAATGTGATAATAGCATTTGCGTTCCATCAGCTACCATTTGCGATGGCAATGACGATTGTGGCGACGGATCTGAAGAGAAAAAGTATGCTCGAGTTTCGCACATTTTTGTATTTGTTTTTCATTTCATTCATTGTTTTATCTTTTGTTGTACTTTCTGCTTCCAGCTGCAATTTGACCTGTCCGGATTTGGAATTCAAATGCAAATCTAATGGTCGGTGTATTCTCAATGCGTGGGTTTGCGATGGTGATCCAGATTGCAAAGATGGCTCCGATGAACATCCATCGATCTGCCGTGAGTAACTACTTTGTGTGCAACGTATAGAACATAGAAATAAGTTACTTCTTTTCAAATTTCTTGCTTTGAAAATAAGTCCTGCTCAAGTTCTGTTGGGTCTTTGACACCTTTTAAAACATGATCACATCTAAAAGTGAAAGAAGGAAAAACGGTATCACAAATTTCGTCCCATTATCGGTGGTAAACCCATCAACATGGCTCTCAAATATTTTTCTTCCCATGCCCAAGAGATTGAAAACTATGGAGAAATATTTCTTTTCTGGTTACAGACAATAGAAAATGTGACCCTGAAGTGGAATTCGCTTGTAAAAATGGCCGGTGTATACCCAAATTGTGGATGTGCGATTTTGACAATGACTGTGGAGACGATTCTGACGAGCCAGCTTATATCTGCAGGTATACAAGCTTATAATCTAGAATGAATAATTTATATTCACCTGTATCAATAAAATTCAACTTTTTAGCCACGGAAGTGTTTGGATATTTTTTCTTATCGGCTACCGTATCATCTTCCTTGGTTCTCATAACAATATGATCCGTTTTCAGGCAGAAAAACTGCTCGTCAGGTTGGCAACGCTGCCCAGGTCGCTCGAGTTACCGATGTATTCCCAAATGGTTGCTCTGCGATGGTAAGGACGATTGCAGGGACAACAGTGACGAGTTACCCGAGCATTGCCCCAAATGCAACCCTAAGACTGATTTCAAATGTGCCAATAATAGATGTATACCAAAGTATGTATTTCTTTTCTAATAGTATTTTACCATGAGAAAAAAATCTGCAAGGCAATCAATGGAAATAAATTCTTTGGTTTTCAGGAGATGGATGTGCGATTTTGAGAACGACTGCGGTGATAATTCAGACGAAGTTGAAGACCTATGCAAGGAATCTTATCGCGAATGTTCGGAGTCGGAGTTCAAATGTAAGAATGGAAAGTGTATCCCGCAGCATTACCGTTGCGATCATGACGACGATTGTACAGATGGCTCAGATGAGATGAATTGTGGAGATTACCAGTGCAAGGTAAAAATAATTTAAACATTGCTAGTCAAAATACTTCCTCTCGAGAGGGATCAGATATAACTGAAGGTGTTGCTGATGTCTAAATTCTAAATTAAAGGCAGGCTTATCAGGAACTAAGTTCAATGTGACCGCGGTATTCATCTCATATCGAATAAGTTTGGGTTATACGATGTTAAACGAGTTCCTAGTGTGCATATCCATGTCCTCATATATCCGTGTCTAAAGGCTAAGGGGTACAAGCTTTTTTCATGCAAAAACATTAGTATTTATCTGTGTCCTAAGATAACTATGTCTAACACTTAGATACATTTATCAGGAATAATATTAACTATCTCTATCATACACGTTTCCTGATATTACCAATGAAACCCTTGATCGAAGTATTTGATACGTTCTTTGTTATTCGCAAAAATGAGAGCAAAATACTCGCTCAAGCCCAAGAGATATTTTTGAAGTGACAATGATGACTACTAGTAAACGAAATAATGAATGATGGACGGAAAAAGAGCTGCAAGATTGACGAACTGTGGTCATCTCCCATAACCGGCTGAGATCGAGCGATCAATAGAAAACGCACATCGAAATAAATTCAGCATTGAACGCCAATGATGAATGCACTATTAAATGAAAATCTCCCTTCATTAGTTCATACCTAGATTAATACTTTTGTGGAGCCAGCTTTAAAAGTTATTCTTGTGTTAGCAATGAGAGCAGCTTAGCAGGAAATCTAATCCACCAATGAGTTCCCCTATTAGCCGTTCTGTTGAGTCCTTCAAAACAAATTAGAAACAAAAGTTAAATTGCCTTCAACCACATTGCCTTGGTCAAATTTCAAATAATTTCAAGTTTGCTTAGATTACTTATATCATTGCCTAGATTTGCTTACTGTTTAGGATGCATTGAAATTCGGGGTATGAACAGAGGGACAATATTTGCATCATTGTAGAATCGCTTGCCAATTATGCTAGCAAAGCTCATGATGATGTTACTTTACAGAACGGAACTTTCCAGTGTGCCAGTGGGCACTGCATCGCTCACTATTTCAGATGCGACGGTGACGTTGACTGTCGCGATTTCAGTGACGAAAAGGATTGTCCACCAAGATTTCCCAATGGAAGGTATCAAATGACTTTATGTGTATCTTAGAAATTTAGCGACTCAATAGTGACTCAACAATTAAGTCAAAATTAAGGGTTCCAAATATTATAACAATTGTAGTTCATTTAAAATCAATCACATAGAGAGGAGCTTCCTTGAAGGTTGTATAATTTACCACGTAATAATTTTCAGGTACTGCGCCGACTACTGGTTCCAGTGTGATAACCATGTTTGCATTTCCCATCGTGATACATGCGACGGGATGGATGATTGTGGCGATAACTCGGACGAAGATCCCAAATTTTGCCGTGAGTTTCACTGCCATAGTGCCTTAACACCCGCACGAATTTCATGAGCGAATGATAGTTTGCAAGTATAATTTTATCCATTTTTTAATTGTCCAGGTGACACAGTAGCCACATGTTCGGGACCCGGGCGCTACCAGTGTGAGAATGGCAAATGCGTTGTGATGGATATGGTCTGCAATGGAGTAGATGACTGCGGTGATGCCTCTGACGAGAACAACCATTCAATCTGCGACCATCCACTACCAGCCACTTGCACATCTGATGAGTTCCGTTGCGATAACAACAAGTGCATAAGCCAAACTACTGTTTGTGACTATCAAGACAACTGCGGCGACAATTCAGATGAAGCTGGATGTCGTAAGTGTTGATTCTCCATGTAACACAAATTCAGCTCTTGCTAAAATTTATAGAATTCTTTCATCACAATTTCTGATGCTTGGGAGTTAATTTATGTCATATAACTTTCAGATTACGGGGCGACTTGTGAAGGCGGCCATTTGGGTGGCGGCTGCGAACACTTCTGTAAGAACTTTTCCGGCGCCCACAGAAAGCAGGATGCTTACCTTTGTATGTGCTTTGAAGGCTACACGATCGATTCTGAAAATAGGAAAAGATGCAAGGGTGAGCCAACGTATCTTCAACCACCTATCTGTTCATGTTCATTATACTGTGAAAAAGTGGGGAATGCCCGTTATAGACTACTTAAATCTGGTACTGTTCTGTAGAAATGAAGAAGAACCCTATATTAGTGATTCAACATTTATGTAATTATTTCAGACATAGACGAGTGCGCTACAGGGAAAAACTTCTGCTCCCATCTTTGTACAAATTTGAACGGAACGTTTTCATGCTCTTGTCGTCCTGGATTTACACTTGTTGACGGGAAAAGCGGCGTTTGCAAAGCTGACGATCCTAAAGTATGAAAATTAACCATTGAATATCTCAGGGCAAGAGTTGGGATTTTTCTCTATCAACCATGCTTTTTGCAGGTTTCGGTCATTTACGCCAACGGAGAGGATATTGATGCTTACCAGGTTCATAAGCGACGAGAAGTTGAAGTTATCCGCAAGGAAAAGCACATTGAAGCTATTGATTATAACCCTGGATCTGAAATGGTATTCTGGGTTGATAGCAGCGATAAGAAAATCAAGAGGAGTTACATGGTCGATGCTTTGGAAGGCTCAGTCAAAACTGGATTCCCTCAAGATTTGACTACTAAAGGTATTCTCATTACAACTCCTGTGTGTACCACTTAATCAGCTGCAACTGCCGATGGTTAACAGCAAAAAATGCTGCAAAGTGAATAAAATAATGCTCACTTTGGTGAATATGGGTAGAGTTATTTAGGCACTTGTTTTTTTTTTTTTTTTTTTTTTTTGTTTTTTTTTTCTGTATTATATTTCGTTTGTTTTCCAGGTAATTCCAAACCGACTTCAGTGGCTGTGGATTGGGTAGCAGACAACTTGTATTGGACAGAGACAGATCGTTCAGGGACAAAACCTAAGGGACGTGTCATGGTGTCTAAGCAAGATGGCCGATACAGAAGATCCCTCATCAATGACGGTCAGTCACAAAATTTTATACGCATGAATTAAAATCAGAAATAATAGAATATGGTGAATTGTTCAATGCTCTGCAACCCATAACTCCCCAACAAATTTCACTTCAAAATAATTCTTTCAATTTCAATGACTGGTTTTGATATCAAGATCAGAAATCTGATGAATCCTGGATTGTACAATTTATTGCTGAATTTCAGGATTGGATTTCCCAACATCGATCGCCTTGGATCCGCAGACAGGAAAAATGTTTTGGACAGATGCTGGTGACAGTCCTAAAATTGAAACTGCTTGGCTGGATGGCTCACAACGGCGACCATTCATTATAGACCGGATTCGCCATCCTGCGGGTCTTACTATCGACTACGCTTCTCAATCTCACAACCTCTATTGGGTCGATACGAAACTCAACCAAATCGAAAAGATCCGACCCGACGGTACCAACAGGGAAATTATTCTTCAGGGAAGTGAGTAATTGTTTCTTCATATTTGTGAAAATGATCAAATTTTGCATTTGGATTTTGAATTTATACCATCGTGGTGTTATATCCTATTATGAAACATAAATTGATTGGTTTTATTGTGAATTTCAGCAAGTCTTTCACACCCTCTGTCTCTGGATGTCTTTGAAAACAATCTGTTCTGGGTAGCCAGAGACACAGGCGAGCTCATAAAACAAGATAAATTTGGCAGAGGCATCCCGGTCGTCCTTGCCAAAAACCTAGTCAACCCAACTGGTGTTAAAGGTGTGTAATCAATAAAGTATATATTCACAAGAAGGCCTACTTTGAAATTCATACAAAAGGGGTAATGCATTTTATTTTTCAAACTAGTATCTGACGACATTGCTTGTTTCTTTTTCTAATTGCAGTTTACCATAAGAACAAGTACAATACATCACTGGCAAACCCATGTGCTCACCGGCCTTGCACGCATCTCTGCCTAATAATTCCTGGAGGATCCCGCTGCTCGTGTCCTGATGGTTCAATCGCAAGGGCGTCGATGAGCCAGATTTGCGACACTGGTAGATATATATTTTTCCGTCTAACAATATTCATTATTCCCCAATCATAAAATGTAGAAATGAATTTGGATTATACAATTGAAAACAATTACTTATCTCTTTTCCTTTATGTAGGATATTCACATGTATTTTATTCCTCCTGTAGCCACTGAAGATCCACTACCTCTGCCAAGAGTATGTAATTGCCAGAATGGAGGCTATTGTGTGGAAAGCGAAACCTCTAGCGAGCTGTCATGCTCATGTCCTGAGTATTTCACCGGAGTTGCTTGTGAAATCAAAGTTGGCTGGTCCAAAGGTGCAGGCACGAGTACAGCAGCTCTGGTCATCCCAGTAGTCGTCCTACTGTTACTTGCTTCAGGCGCTGCAATATTTATTTTCATACGGAAGAGGCCCTTGTAAGTAATTCTATATCAATAAGAATAATTACTTCCCTCGCTGTCACAGATTTGCTTCTTAGGTGGTTTATAACAACAGGAGAACGCCAAGAGCTTGATGATATGTATTTTGTTAATTATTATTCCATTTTGTTTCAGCGGCAAAGGCCCTGGGCTGAGTAGTCTAACCAATTCCCAAAGTGTCTCTTTCCGCCAAGGTACCAATGTTGAGTTCGGCTCGCCAGCCTTCAGCAGCAGTAACGGACCTGCGGTTGCGGTAGGCAAATTTTGATTATGCTGTTGTAACTTATGCAAGCTCAAAATGCAAAAAAAAATAATAACGCAAGAATGTGTTGAATTTTACAGGAGCCGCACGATGTTGATTATAGTTTATCAGACATTAGTAGTAAAAACCGTGACTTCAGCAATCCCATGTATGATGCACTTGGGACGCTTGAGTCGCAACCAGAAAACAATGGGTCCTTGTACGACGTAAGTGTCTTCATCATTCCTTACTAATGATAAAAAATTCACAAGAGTCAGGTGCCATAAATGTGTTTGAACTAGAATGGATCACCAATTGGCACATTGAGTTGTTGAATTATTTCAAAGCATGATAAGTACTAGTCAATGAACTACTTGAAACGGGCCACATTTCATGATATCAAAATGGCATCAAAGTTGACTTAGGTGAAGGTGGCAACAATTTATTTAAAATTTTTCCACATGTTGTTCTGCAGGATTCAAGAACCCGAGGAGCGATGGAGCCACCCTCAGCAGTTCTTGCACCTTCGTCTATGGTCGTAAGAACGTCCGCTTCCGGGGGAAAGGGCCGGCCGAAGACCCACAGAGAGCTGGATCCAAGCGTTGATACCGGTCAGTCATTCTCATGTTTTTACTATCAAGCCCAATTTTTATCATTCAACAAATTCATCCCGTTATCGTTCTGCTCTTGATTCGCATGATAAAAGAAATACTACATTTGATTGCAGGCAAAGACACCCAGAAACTGGTCGAAGAAGATCGATCAGATTGTTGACGTTCATTGCGCCCGATGAAGGCGCCTTCGGTGTACATAATAGACTGTAATGGCACGGCCGCGTAACGTTCGGTGTACGTCTTACCGACGTAAGACGCCATGAAAAAAAACGACCATCAAGCGGAAAAACGAACAAACGTGGAGTCGTTTTGGCTATACCTTAGCCTATATCTGCCAGTGATGTATTGTCGAAATATTCTGTTGTAAAAAAAAGAAGGAACACAAGAAAGCGCCTATCGATCCTGCTCTTTTCCGTCCTAGATTTTTCCTCACCTTCTTCTTCATTCGTCGTTCGACGGTCGGAAAAAATCCGTCATTGATGAATTGTTAACGATTTTCGTTCGCTCGAGAGAAATAAAATTTTATTGTTGATGATGTATAAAAGACGATGTAAATGTGGAAAAAATTGATGAATGGCTCGTATGTTGTGATCTAATGTTGAATATACTGCGATAATGAGAAAGAGATGTTATTTACGTGGAGAAACTTGTACGGTATTTTTCTATTGTTAGACTTGGGTTGAGGGACATTTGCGTCTTGGGAGGCCCAAGGTTAAAAAATTGTTTTTATATTGTGAAAAGATTGAACAAAAGCATTTCCATAATTGTACAGTTATTATAAATAAAGTTATTTTAATGTAAATTGTACTCAAATCACCTCATCATTCAATACCTTTTAAGTTGAGAGCTAGGCAGAATTTGTATTAGAAAGAACAGTGTCAGAAATGATTGGTTACGGATTCGATCGAAACATCATAATTATATTAAAACGATGGGCGATATGGTTGTTCTCTGTCGAAACGTAGGACAATGATTATTTTAGATTGCGACGCTTCACTGATTCTAATACATCTTGTAGGGTGTCGAGTAATTTCCCACGAACGCTGAAGCTGTTAACTGTAATAACACTTCACTTGAGCACGATCGATTTGATTAAGAAAAGCTCCTACTGGCATTTTATTATTTAGGCCACAGTGATAAATGTGCAAGGCCGGGTAAGATTTGTCCATACCAATATAACTCTTACTGAAATGGCATTCATGCTGAAACTCATAGAACTATTTCCCTTCGCAATGAGTAAAGACGAAATGAAGCTGGATCCAAAACTTCTCGGATTCCAAGTGATCGTATTGTCGGTTATTTGTACTTCATCAACAGCTATCACGTTTATGGATATGCGCCCGTTGGTGAGAGTAAAAAACGTCATCCTCACAGCAGTATACATATCCAGACGCCTCATGTCGGTATTTGCTATTATTTCGTCGTATTGTTGGATACTTCTCACCGCCAAACACGTTCGGCTTCTTTACAGAACCTTAAATTATTTCCACAGCTTAGGCTATGAAATACAGAAGCCGGGTGGGAAGATTATAGACATTCTCTTCTTGCTCATAATGACAGCTGGAGCGATCACTCAAGAATATGGGAACAAGACGGGAATCGCTGGACACATAAAGATCGTGACTAATTTCTTTTTAAATTTTCTCTTGTTCTGTTCTCTGGTTCGTTTCCGAATGCTCATGTTAGCATTGGCAAAACTGTTTGACTATCCAGATCCGAAAAAATGCTGCCGGGAATTTTCTGCACAACATGCCAAACTACGTTCTTCAGCCCAAACCACTGTTAAAATATTCTCCCTACCGATGCTCTCCATACTTATGGTAGCAGGATATTATATTCAGGCTAACATGCTCTACATGGCGTCAAATCGGACCAAATTTTGGGCACAATACGCGATCTCCTCATTCTACACAGCATATTATATGTTTTTAGTGATCGTCATGATCATTAGACCATGTGTAATCGTTAAAAACGCCGTAAGTATAAGTTTTTGTCAACAGGTTCACCAATTTTGGTCTAGGTTGAATACAAATTGAGTGTAGAATAATCCTTCTAGATTGCTAACCCAATAGAAAATAAATTAAAAAGACTCATTCAACAAAAATAAAATGTTTGCCTTTGTTAGAATTGATTTTACTTTCTAATCCACTTCGGCCATATGTGGAAAGTAAAGAAAAGCAGCTTCATTTCACTTGGATACTACACATAGTAACGTGTTAAAATGCAGAAAATCCATTTACAGGCTGACCAAGCAACGAAACGATTGCTTCAGTATACTATGCGATCAGAAAAGCCTTCCACCGATCTTGTAAGTAGGCATTTTTCAAGCATCAAAAAATACTATATGAAAACTGGGAGCTAACTGGCAAATGTTTGCACCGCGTTCACAGATGAGATACCATTTGATGTACAACGGAACCTTAGAATTCAGACCGTTTGGCCTTATCGTAATAAACTACACATTCCTTTGCAAAGTAAGTGAACATAGAATTATGTTAACTATAACAGAAAACAATGGCTAAAGTTGAACAAAGCACAATATAAATCATAGCACGTTTGTTTGCTGTGGAGTCCGCAACCAACATAGGATGGATACGATTCATCTAGGATAAATGAGTGACTCTCGACCTTATCCATCAAGAAACCAGTTCCCAAAAACCATTAAATCGTAATGGTCAAAATTGCGACATAATATGACTGCCAATTCTTCGACATCATGGTAATCTTCTCTATAAGAGCTACGTTGCTTAATTTTATTGTCAAAACACTTGTGAATTCTTCTGTTTGTTGCATAATTGTTGTGGTGAGGGGGGTGATAAACGCGGCGACTCTTTCTCCATTTAGTCTTTTATCTGCCAAGATCTTTCGCCAATTTGGGCATCTTGAGGGCTACATAGGTCCATCAGATACAGAGACGACCCTATAAATAAAAGACAAAATGGATACAGTCGCCGCGTTAATCTCCCCCTCACCCCAACAACTACTTGAGATTTGTATGTCTGTTGAGAACCCCAAATTAGGTGAATAATTCATTCAATTCAGGTAATTATGAATGAACGATTCATTTAAATGAGGTGTGTTGCGGTGTTCTGCTGAATGGTTAGTGAGTCAACTGTTGACAATCCTAGTTAGCACAACTCAGTCCAGATTTATGGCATGATTACAGCCGTTTGGAAGTGGTCAAAACATTGCCACAATAAATTGCTTTGACTGGATATGGAATTCAAAAAACTAATTGTCTTGTTCTAGTATTTCGCTGCTATTATCTCCTACCTAACACTGAGTCTGGAGTATACGCAGAAGTATCAACAGTAAAGGATCACATTCCGAAGGAATAGTTTGACAACTATAGCACCTCATAGTTACAGCTGCAGTATAACTCTCGATTGAAAATAAATCTTCCCAGCAAATTTTTTTTTTTCATTTTCAACTGCAAGAATAACCGAATAGTTAACACTTCATCAAACTTTATAGACGATATTTTCTCAAATATAACATCAGTTCTCACTTCAACCGCATACTGCAATGTTTTAGGCAATGGAATCGGGGTTACAAAATGACGCCAACTGCTTCTAAAATATTCAGTCATATTATATTCAATTTTGTTATTGAACGAAAATCAAACTTTTCAAAAACAAGATATAAAATGTCGCCCTTGTCAGGGGCGAGAAAACTAATATCTACTCAAAACAAAAAAGTATGTACATGCGTAGCTTAGTATAATGTACAAGTCAGCAGACAGTGATTGCAGCCATCAGACGTGAGAGGGAAATTATTTACTTTTGTATGAAAAAACTTTGGACGAGTTAAATTCTGTGTCGTTAGGATATGAATTGGACTTTTTCCAATTGCGTCACCCAACTGAAAATGGAAACAAGTGAAGAGTTCACCTCGTAACATGGATGGAAAGACTCTCCAATGGCTGATCAAAGAGAAAATCAATTCACATAAAAGCAGTCTCAAAGGATCTAATAAAAAGAAACCTGGGCGAGGGAATAAGTCAACCGAAGTATACAGATGGCACTGAAAAACTTATGGAGCAGAATATTTTTTGTTGAATTTCTACACAATATCACAGTTCATAGGTACCAAGCGGTTGATTTCGCCACAACAGTTATAACATCGTCGGCATTTCTTCATTTGAATATTGGTATCACACAAGAAATTTTATGTTTGGATGCAAGGTAAAATAAATAATGCTCACCTCTACACTGATTAAATAAGTTAGGTCGTATTTCGGCTTTAGTCCGTAGCGGAAAACAGCAAATTTTCAGGTGATTCAGATTCATTTTCAAGTAAGCTCATACGGACAGGTCGTTCAAAGAAAAATTTTGATAAAAAGCAGACAATAAATTCTGGCTACAGAAAGGCACACACGTCTCAAGTGGAAACATCCACGTTGACCCTGTTCCTCTACAGGCCTAACAGAACATGGCACTCTATTTCACCTCAATTTGGCAGAGTTAATGATGTTGGAGGCTTGTCAAATGCAGTAATCTCATAGTGTTTCTTCCGACTAGTGGTAAATTACACATTAAATAAACAGGTAAAAATCAAATTTGAAACAATTCGCTTCATACATTCACAAAAGTTGTAACTGTTTTAAAAATAAAAATGATGTACAAAATTTTCGTGACCAAGTGTTTTGGGAAATTGAAAACTAAGAAAAGAAGAGGTATTGAGAAATCTTTCATGTCCGCATTAGAGTGCCTTAGAGCCAAGTAACGGTATAAAATCGACAACGTACATGAATATATATTTACAATTCCTTCAGGAAAAATTGAGAAATTGGCTTTCTTGAAGGGAGTACGTGTGTGCGGTTGATAGGTAAATGGATGCGACAAAATTACAGTTGCTGAACTGGTCACGATTGAAAACAAATAGTTCGTTAGTAAAATCAGATCATAGGTATTAATAGATGTCACCGTCTGTTGAAACAACCAGAAGTTCTGCAGTTTTGAGACGACTTTGCATTCAACTTGAAGTGAGGTTAGGCAACGCTATGGGCACTTCGTACAAGGATTCATATATACATCAAGAGCGCAGCACGAGTTCGACTTTCACAGAAAGAATTAACACGTCAGAGGAAAACTTTATAGTTCCATTCAACAGCGAAGCTGTCGGATGAAGATAGTTTCACTGTTGGCAGTTATCTTTCCTCCAGGCTTGTCAGGCACTCCAGGCATAGTCAGATGCGACCAACCCGTAGAAGTCGGAAGCAGTCAACTCCTAACGAAACAAATTGGATAATCCAACATTAAGAGCATTATTTAAGTGTCACTAGACTCGGGGTGTAACGAGTGTGATTAGGTCGGGAGGAGATAAAAGCACTATAATGTTCTCTGTGCCAGGAAATTATGAAATAACTCTAGTATCATACATCCTTACTGTCACAATAATTAAAACTAAACGAAGAAATATAATGATATGATAATAATAATTTATGTTACCTTTAGTCAGCGTAGACTATGAACTGTTGCTGATCGTCAGCCAACTCAACTTTAACGTACTGTGGCTGGGAGTCTTCGTTGAGGATCGTAGGTACCGAAGTGTTGTTTCTCATTTGCGACCTAGGCCTGAAACAAGCAATCATCAAAAACTTCCATAAAAAAATAAGAATAATAAATAAATAAAAAACCTGATTTTTTTTTCTCATAATTGAACCAACAATAATGCCATTGAAATTAATGTCTATTGCATTTGAGAACGTACTTGGCCTTAGCATGTGTAAGTATGTGAGACTTGAGGTTGGTCGACTGAGCAAATTTTTTGTTACACCCATCAAAAGGACAGACGTACGGCCGGTCGCCTGTGTGGATTCTGACGTGTGTTCTCAGATTGAAATCCAACGAGAAACGTTTTCCGCATCCTTCAAACGTGCACTGAAATAAAAATAATTCCATATTTTTATCTGAATGAAAAGTGAGGAACAAAAAGAGATTTCTGCATAAAATCAAATCACTGATAGCACATGGTTCAAGTATAACGTTGATACCTGGAAAGGTTTTTCTCCTGTATGGACAAGTTGATGCCTTTTCAGTTTGGACGATTCAACGAAGGCTTTGCCGCATTCTGCACAGACATGCACTCGAGGCCCATGCGTGTGCAGGTGTTTCCGCATAGCAGAATTGTCGCGGAACATTTTCGAACAACCTTTATGTGGACAGGCGATAGTCCGGTCCAACGCATCTGCTTGTTTCTTCATCTTAAGTTTATGCCCTGGTCTGAAATGAAATGAATCGATTAAATAAGTCGTTTAGTACACTTCATTAGGACATTGACCTGCAACCGACCTTTGCAAGGAAGCTGTCAGAAATCTTGGACTATAACTTAGGAAAGATGAAAATTAATGGGACTTCAAAATAATGATAACCACCCCCTGAAAAGTCACTTTAGACAAGGCTTGATAGGAAATACAGAAATACCCACCTAGATGGCACACCGCTCAGTGCATCAGCCAAAATGTGATACGATTAGACCATCATGTGGAGTAACCATCAAACATAAAATTTACCCCATTTGCCATCACTAGTACCAAATAGGTGACCAGAAAATTCTGAATGTGTTACCAAAATGAGGTAGCGTGAGGACTTTTCATACAAGAAACACGTATAGAATAGGTGATGGCTTTTAGTGTAAATGCAAAGAATGAACCTGAGCAAAAAGAGCAAGAGCCGTTTGGGCACTTAAGGGAGGGCGTTAAGGCTACAGTACCAGGGCAGGCTCACTAAGTTGAGCCAGGGCTACTGCTTGATATGGAAAAATCTTATGGCCCCCACTAAGTAAATAACGACTTCTTTAATTCGACAGTATTTAATATAGATTCAAATGCTCATGTGAAGAGGTTGATGAATAAGCAAACGTGCCGACTCGTATTCCGAAATTTAAACTATATTCCAAGCTCTTGCACCATCAGGGCTGCGTACAACCATAATGTATCTACAGACTCGACTGATAACGACTGGCCACGTTTTTCTCAACCTTCCCACAAAAGAAGACTCCATGCGACTGCTGAGTAACAAGAAACTTGTAACAAAGTTTTGTAACAAGCAGATCACAAATCCGTTGATGGCTGGAGTTATGCTTTTTGCGTTGGAGGCTTTCAACTCTTCCAGGTTTCAAATAGTTCAAAACTCAAAATAGCCTGAAAAATCATAACTCGCTAACAAGTATTCATCTGCACAACTAACTTGAAATGGATAACTACTCTGGATAATCTTATTAGCAAAAAAACGAGCGGTATCATCGAGTGTATTGACAATGGAAACATTCACATAGTGAATAGGATAAGAAACACGATCAGTGCATATTTTTTGGTAAAAACTGTTAGTCAGCTCTTGGGTAACACATTTTTGTTCATTGCAAGGTAAAAGTACGAGCAAGCACTATCTGTCAATAGGTACAATAACTTATACAAATGTGAATATGTATTTAAAAAAAAAAAAAAAAAAAAGAGAGAAAATAGGCAGATAGCTAACAGAATAGTGAGGGAATCAATGATGAAACATTCAGGAATATTCCGCTCTGATCGTGATAAATTATAGAACATTCTGCTCGTAAATAATAAACGTTGCAAAGAAATAATTTGACCGCTCAGAGCAAGAAATTCCCATAGCATACTGACACATTAAATAAATTATAACTCCAAGTTGAAAATAAGGTTCGTTTCATCAACATTCCAAAAAGTTATTAAATCAGAAAATGATAACATGAAAATACCGCTGTATGTACACGTGATTCAGGACATGAAAATGGTAACTGAACTGCAAAGAAACTACCCCAGAGTTATACCAAATGTCGAGTTAGAATATTCAAGGTTGGTGAAAAAATTGAAAAATCTTTCGACTTTTTCAGTTTTGTCATGAGATTGAGAGGAAATAAAATTTTAAAACCTACCCAAAATTAGGATCAATACTGTTGGTGTTCTCATAGGATTCTGTACCACCACTCCAAACCCTGAAACATTATCAAGAACAAAAAAATAATTGCAATTGTTTAAAACGATTAAACGACGGCCAGCTATTTGCCAATCATTTGTTGTAACAGAAAAATACGAGAAGAGCAGAAGGAAAAGTAACTTAGGTAATCCAGTTGAGAGAAAAGAAGGCCGCATTGGAGAAGGCAACAAAATAATTGGAAACCACAAACCGAAAAATCTCGAGCAACAAAAATAAAAACCAAGACACTGTTTCAGAGTGGATTTGTTAGTGGATAGCGTTTACAACAATTTAGATAAATCGTACTACCCTTCAATAGCAATTTAGTGAAATGACTTACTCTTCGAATCATCAGTAAATATTCGTTTCGAGTATAGTAATTATTATTATGTGACCAAAGGAGAGCGTAAGGTGAAGGAAAATACAATTGGAAGAAATAATGCACAGAATCTTGCTGTCACTGATCTCCTACATCGAATTCTGCTTTCTGAACAGAATAAGTAATTCAATTAATCAAAACTTGAAGGGAAAAACGCTATTCAAAAATCTGTCTACAAGCTTCATGATTTTAGTTTTAAAAAAATATTAAAATAAAAACACTTTCACAATTTTATTTCACAAAAACATGTTTTCAATACCTACTTTAACATTTAAGAAGTCCACGTTTTTTACTTTTAATGGCACATCGCTAGATATTGCACAGTTGTAAACGCCACCAGTTTAATTCGTACTGTGTTTTCAGTGATACTGTGTCGCCAACCTATTTTACCCACTGATTGAACAACGCGTAATAGTAAACTGAGTGAAATGATGATGATTTTTCCTGCCAAATGTGTTCGTTATCATTTTATTCCAAAGATGCTGATGAACAGCGCCAATTACGACATTGAATTGCTATACAAAACTCATGCAGATAAACACGCTAATGAACAGTCAGTATGAAATCTGAAGACACACAATGCAAGTCGGATCCCAACAAATTTCAACGAACATGACATTTGCATGCGGACAACACTAAACATTTAATTACAAAGGACAAACGAAAGAAAATTGTGTAAAAATACAAGAAGGAAATTTGCGTTGAGTCAGCAATAAATAGAAAAAGAGAAACTACTAAAAAAAACGACAATTTCCACACTGAATGAGTCCACAATGGATTCATTTGGTCCAATTATATTACTTTAACGCGAATAGAGAAAGGGGAAAAATCAAGAAACAAGCTACTCACCTGGCGAACTCGGCAAGTTGTTTGGGGTCTGAAAGGTCAAGGCCAGGGATGTTCTCAGAGGGAATCTTGCGGTCTGTCATATACTCCTCATAGTCAGGATCCGGATCCGGATTGCTTGTTTCATCTGCAGTGCAAAAAAAAAAACAGACTAATGAAATTCGCTACGAAAATAATAGGCCTAACCACAATCATATGAGTATTGAATTGAAAACACTCTTGACAACCTCGTTTTCAAGCAGAAAAAACTTCAGACTTTTCGTATAGGTACCTATAGTTGGCTTTTAGTTGTAAAACCTTCGGTTCTTCAGCTGGAAAATTTTTATTGATTGTAATTAGAAAACAACGAACGATTTTGGTGAAACTTCGAATTTTAGTAGGTGAAAAATATATTCGCAATAAAGATAGTAGCGTTCTAGAAAGAAAAACGTAAGCTGTCCCTTGGAAAAAATGTTTTTTTAGCAAAAAAATAGTTTTAAAAAACTGCGAATTTTAGGAAAAATTATATTATTCAAGTTGAATTTCAGTTTAAATAACGTCGAAATTAGATAGAAAAATTTTAGTCGAGAACTTTAAAAACTTGGTTGAGAACTTCAAATCGTAACATTAACTGTCTATCTCCAGTAGAACAACGCCAAATTCTAGTCAAAAGCATCCCTAATTCTTATAAAGCGTTTAAGTTTCGCGATAAACGGCAATTCTAGTTTCGAAAAACTAATAGGTACCGATTTTCCGTTTAAAACGTCGTTCTTCCGTCCAAAAAAAAAAATCGCTCTAATTCTGCTATAAGTACACATTGTGTACATTACACCGATGTTTATTTATTTATCTTCTCCTGGTGGTCGCATTACTTCTTCCTGTAGGTTGAGGGGGAGAGAAACGAGGCGACCTCTTCTCCATTTTTTATTATTCAGCCGAGTACTTTCGCCCGTTCGGGCTTCTTCAGGGCATTCTATCACAGATTTTTTTTCTGTGATAGAATGCCCTGAAGAAGCCCGAACGGGCGAAAGTACTCGGCTGAATAATAAAAAATGGAGAAGAGGTCGCCTCGTTTTTCTCCCCCTCAACCTACAGGAAGATGTTTATTTACGTACGTAGTTAAAAATCGAACGAAAATTCCCGAACTGGAAAAAATTGATGGTACGGACAATGATGTACACTATTTCTTTTTAACTAATGTCAGGGGCTGAAAAGTAAAAACCGTCATTCCATGAACAGCCAGTCAAATTTGATGATTGGATCCTTAAAAAATTTTCCCCGCGGTTGAAACTACCTACTTTTTTTTGCGAACATGAAATTAATTTTCTCTCAGTTCTTGGCGCACACACCTTTGTTGTTACCTACGAATACTTCATTATTTTTCAAGTGGGGTTTTCAATTTTTACAGATCGCAAAAATAGTATAATTTGAATTGTTACGATCTTGCTATAACGGGCAAATGACGCTTGATTTTTACGTCCGGGTCACATACGGTACTTCCGCGCATTCGCACGTTTTTCTATTTACAGGGCTCCAGATTTGCATCGCGCTTTCATTCCTATTCTGAAATACTACCTACACGGCGAAATAAACAATCCACGGTAGGGACAAAACGGGCGAATGGGACATTGGAAACGAAAGTTTCCCAACGTAGATAGACCGCACTGGTCGGATATTCAAGTTGACCTTGACCAAATGTGCCTAAAAAAAAATGCCCCTGAAAAAATGATAAAGGCTTTGAGAATTCGCAAGTGCTCTGGGATTGGATTCAGTAATGTAATTCTGAAGAGATGTCAGTAAAAACAGGATTATTCCTAGTTGCGAAGTAATTCGAACAGGATTTATGGGCAACACAAACATAGAACTACAAGCAGGGTCGACGTTCACGGATAAAATTTGGAGAAAGTTACTTATCCTTAAAAATATTTATTTCAGTTATTTCTAACAAATATTTTTTGTAGAGGAAAATAGCCAGATAACGACAATTTTGAAGAAACGACGCGACGAGCAATAGAAACCAATATGGCGGCAGACCGCGCATCGCAGCCAAGAGCTCGAGCAAAGAGGCCACCGCCATGGCCGAACAAGCGGCCATTTTACATTAATAAAAGTAGCCATGTTGCAAAATAATACAAATGGCAGCCTCCTTGGAGCACAAACAACAAATCAAAACAAACACGATAAACGAAAGCCGGTAAGATGAAATAAGCGGAATAAAACTGATTGCCGAAGTTTGACGATGCAAGGGCGAGGTGCGAATAGCGATCGATCGTTGTGAACTTACCGTCATCCGTACCAGAGGCCCACATCGTTACAGAGAATTCGCCTTCGAGCGTCCGGATCTGCACCTGTTTCTGTTCCCATTTGCGAGTTTTCGTTTCAGGAATATCGCCGAAAGGGTCGGTCGACGATCGGAATCGTTGCTCTTTTTTGTTGATCCCTCGCTTGGCGAGACGTTTCGACGAAGAAGGCCCCGGTGACGCTTGAACGTAGAGCTCGTTGGGTATCGCTTCGTATACAGCCAAAGGATCATCGGCTCCCGTTTGCAAGATGATTTCCTCTTGGTCGGATAAGCCCTGAAGAGCGATCATTCGTTGACCGTCAACGCATTCGATGGTCGTTTCGACAGTTTCGCACGGAATTTCCACTGGAATCGTCTCAATTTCGATTTCCTGCATGTCCGGCTGTAGTTCCACCTCGGAGACATCGTAGTCGACGGAGGACGCCATATTGCCCGATCGCACAAAACGCGACTGCCCCGTTCGTCCGATGGACAAAATGTCCAAAATGAATGCTCCGCTCGCCATGTTTGCCAACCTCCATGTCTGTTGCATCGATATAACTTTCGATACATCGATTATTCCTGCCAACCGATGTCCGCTGAACAGAGCCAAGGTATCTATCTACCTTGGAACAGAGCTCACTTGAATTTAGTTCCTTCTCCCATGGAAAAATAAGTTACGCCATTTCTCAGAGGCGATAACACATTTGAAAGAAGACGCATTTGCGACCAACCGAATAGTCGAGAAAAATTTAATTTCGAACATTCTATTTTACATTGTGAAAAATTGTATTTAACTGAATCGATTCATCTTGAAAGTGAAACATCGATTGCGACTCCGCCATGTTTGCCAACTACGCGCGCAGTGCGATCGAAATGAAACGCACGTTCCTATTGAGAATTATGAATGATGGGTCACAAATTTACAATACGTTGTAAGTTGTCGCTTTTATTTCGATCGAGCAGGTGGTTTGGACATCACAATCAAAATCAACTGGCCTGCCATTGAGCTGGAGCAATAATATTAAAATGTCAAAGAACCTGTGATGAGGGAAGTCCCACCGTAGAATAGTTTGGTAAAAAATTGCAGAGAAACCTATCAAGAAACCTGTAGTTAGGTGTGCATTTAGTCCCTCAATTACCCCTTAGGGGAAGATCTAATAACGTGAGACCCATTTCTAAAGCTTGCCTAACCTGCAAAGATTTAAGGTAGACAATCACGTAGGTAGGTACCTAATCGACGGTTAAAATTTATGACTGCTGTATTTCTACCAATGGAAAAATTAATTTAACCAATTAATTCTAGTTCAAGATTTTTTAAAATAAACTTTCAAGTTTTTTTTTTTTTTTTTGCAGCCATGAGTATAAAAAGTTGCACGATTTTTCATCACATGAAAACTAATGGAAATATTAAATTAGTACAAGTTTCTGCTTTAAGATGTTGCATTTCATCAATTGTAATCGATGAACCTACATTACCCTTAAGATAGGAAATATGCCATCAAGCTAGCAATTTCGTAAGACCACCATAATAAATTTATGAGTTGGCATTCATGGTTGTAAAACTTGGTATCAAAAATAATACATGGGATAAAGAGTGAAATTTAATTCAAAGAAAAGGCCATTTAATTATCATCATCCTAAGACATGTCAATTGTGAAATTATAACAAAGAATGAAGGAAGGAATCATAAATCAATATCACAAGAACAGTAACAAGCTAGAAATTAACGAAAAATTCTTAACAATGCGCTTCACAGCATTTGACACAGTTTAAAATGAATTCATGATCCCTAAGATGAATATGGAAGGAAATTCGACAGACACACAATCCATTTGTACATCTATTCACATTCAGGAATTTTTGTTTTATTGTTAAATAATCAAAGCCAACTAGGAACATAAATGATCTGGCGTAAATGCATGAGTAACTAAGTGATAAAACTGAGAATAGCTTGTGCTCAGCTGTCACTTATTTATTATTATTATTTTATTTTAATTTTTTTTGTGATGAGGTGGTGATACTGTAAGCATAACTGACTGCCGGAAAGTTAACAACTGTTGATAACATGACAACTGATGAACCTACAGAACCGTTCTAGGCAAGTACAATCTATGGTAGAAACTTGTTTGCAAGTTTTAACAGTGTAACACAAAATACAATGAGCTTGGTATAGTTGCACCAGAACACCATGATTGAAACTTATAACCTAAAGGACAAAAAGGAGCACAGGTCTTGTTGAGTTGACGAGGTTCTTGGTATAACAATATTATTTATGTTACATCGCATTCAGGAATTTTCCCGAACCAAAACGTTGGCTCAAAAACCATCTTCTTTCTACCAGCTTTTATAAAAAGTAGCGAATAAGTTAAATCTGATCGAAAGCATCACTATTTTTCGTCAACCATATTCACTGGGACTCAAATAAATTTTAATGATTTGATAAAATTCGCTAGATGTCAACAACTTTATCTGGTGAGTAAGGAGAAGAAAAATTACATTCAGTAAACAAAGTATTTACACGAACAGTCTACTAAATTTCCCAATAAAAAAACAATTGATTCACTGGTACTTGATCGTAGAACTGATTTTGGGCTTCATTTTTCCCCTGTTGTAACCCGGTTTATTTCCCTTGATAAAAAAGGTGATTGGTGCTTTAAAAAAATATAATTTAGTGCAAGCCGTTCATGAAAAAATCGCGATTAGGTAAGCCAATAAACAATGAGAAAGAAAATACTAACAAATAATATGATTTTTTCATTATTATTTTCAATACAGAGCAATTCCTCCTCATCGTACTCAATAGTGGAAAGAATGTTTCCACACGAATCCCTTAAAGAAAAAAGAGATTATTTCAGTTTTCAGAGGAGATTTATATTTTAAGTCCAAACTAACAAATAAATACAGGCGAGTATAAGTGAGAAAATAGTTAAGAAAACAGAGTGGGAGTGCTGGTGTTAACATGCGATCATTCCAACAAACGAGACTCGAGCCTAGGAATGGATCAAAATGCCAGCAAATAGCTGGAATGCAAATTTACACTGTACATTTAATTATCGCTTTGTGATCCATAACGGGGAGTACCTAGTTATATTTCACGTGGTCAGTTCACAATTACTACACTGATCACCAAGACATGGCTTAATCTACAGTAACATAGACGATGTGCTTGTATTGGCACATTCTAAATTCTAGAGATAATGTTGGCAGTTCAATATCCACCTAGGTCAGTGGGTAAATGCAAGTCAAACTTATAAAACAAGAAAAACAGAAATTCAAGTTGGCGATAACTTGCAAATAAGAAGAAGCGTTTCAATTATATTTCACCGAAATTAGCCAAATCAAAGATGGTTGATGATCGACGTTTCACAAAGCGTTTTATTTCAATTTAATTTCAAGGATAGAAATAAGGATTTCCCTTCACGATCGATGAATATCAAATACAAATAATTATGTATTAATAGAAAGGCCAAATTCCCCAGCTGAAAAGTTTACCCATTGAGACGTAGTCTGACATAATCTAATGTCACGAATCAATCTACGAGTGGAATGCCCAGAAACATCCCATGAGTTTTGATGGATGGCCATTCTGAAGGTGCCTAAAAAGTTCGGCCTAAAATTATGCAATAAGTCGCACTTCTACATATTTTTAGGGAAGCGAATGACTATCAGAGTGCACTTGAGCTACAAAAAATGACGTTGAATAAGGTTTGGGAGGAACAACTTTGGGCGTTAGGCGGAGCAACAGGATAGCCGTTACCCCTGATGATTCGGTTTATCATTAGGGTGGTACATTTTACATGGAGTGTTTAAGAGAACTCAGGCCTATCAGCTATAATTTTTATTTAAACAAATCATCATTAGGTAGATGGCGTTTGAACGAGTTCCAAAAGCCAGATTAATCCGCTGTTTGGAATTGGAAATTGAAGTGAAAGGAAATTTCCAGGGAGAGGTAAATTTTACTAAACTCAACCCTAGAAAGCGTGCCTCAGAAATCACACAGCCATATTTCATACTTGATTACTCAGGTTTTTATCTGAACCTTGAGAGATTTGATCAAGTATTCAAAGCACGTTGTTGACCTTTGATAATACAAATTCGGAATTCTGTCGATGACCTTACAGTTGTATTGGACCTTACATTGGTTAGTGGTGATGTCCGCCAGAGAGAACTAACGGAAGAAGAGTTCCAGCAACCAAAGTGATCAGCTGTTTAGGTTTGAATGCCCCTCCAGCCCGGGCTGTCAGTTCTGGTAGAACATGAACGGTGGCAACGTAGAGGAACGTTCCGGCAGAAAACAGCATAGCAATACCCGTAGCGTTCAAAGCTGACAGAGTCTCTTTTCCCTCCTTCAAAAATAAACAAACTCGGCAATGAAAATAGTGAATTGTTGGTAAAAATCATTGTTCTGTGGAAAAAAATTTTTACAAGAGAAATACATCAAATTTTGAGAAGACTAGCCAAGGTATAGTCATGGAAGTCATGATCAAAGTCAAATATGAAATTGCTCGAGCCGATTGCTGAATATATTACCTGGCCAATGCAGAAGTACGTGAGTAGCGCCATTAGTGGAGCCGAAAATGAGAAAAATGCTAAATGTCTTTTGATACGTTTCCTGTCCAAGCCCTCATGCATTAAAAACGAAACCAGTCCAAACGCTGCTGGGGCCTGAAAAGATAAAATGTCTTGATGAAAACAATAACATTGAGACATCAATTGACCTAGGGACTTAGAGGGAAATTCAGTGAGCAAGGTACAATTTGCACGCTGCACCTTTATATATTTTGAACCAAAATTGCTCTTACTTTGTGCAACATGATAGCAACGAAGATAATCAGTTCAACACTTGTGTGTGTCGTGGAGGCTGCAGCTCCTAAAGCTACTCCATCAACAGCTGCGTGGACGACTAAGCCAATAGTTGCGGTGGCTTTGGGTCGTCCTCCTCCACCTCCTTCTATGTCTGCACAAATTTAAGAGTGAAAAAGGCCTCAGAGATTGCCATAAGTTATTTTTACAAGTTTTTATTGATTTTTATCTAGTTGAGGGAGATGTGCATTACCTTTTCTGTCTATTGTATGCAACAATTTTTGAAACAGTCAAATACCAATATTACCATCTAAAAAAAATCTACGCACCTCTCGCATGCATTGATGATATTTGATCAATGAGTAACATAACGACGAAGCCGATGACTAGAGTCAGCCCGATGACAGAATGTAAATGCTCAGTTGCCTCAGCTGCGACTGTAAGCGTCTCTTCTGAAGCTGTCCCAACCGAAGTCTCTGTAAATAACCTCTCATAATAAAGCCATCTCGTACCTTATCCTACGACCAACAAAACGCAATACGTTAAAGTTGATCCAAGTAATTAACAATTTTCAAGGAAATAAAAAATCAAAACTTTATTTTGCTAAGGCAACCGGTGGAAGGCATGGTAAATTTTGCAGAGCAATTTTCAAATAAGTTGATAGCATGAGAGAGCTTACTCTGAGGAATTGAGGTGACGGATTCAAGAAGAGCTCTGATACCTTCAGGTATTATGACGGAGAGGGCTGTGCCGACTAGAAGCCCAGCTCCAAACACTGATACAAGCTGCAGTTTAGCCTGTAACCATTAAAATTTTCTAAGAGAATCATTTTTTATTAAATTATACTGAGAAGAGGAAATTAAAAACAAATTATACCTCAGACATCGTCATGACCAAAGGAATCGATCCGGCCATGTAGCTTCCGACAAGCATGACCAGCGAAAGAAGTATAAGGAACAGTGTTTCTTCCATGGCTTCTAGAAAGTAAGTCGATCACAGCCGATTATCCTGCGGAACGTGACAGCCTGTTGACATTATAAACATTCAATAGCAGGGAAATTGAAAAATAACTATTCACTAAGTTTTAACCCTACCTTTGTAAAATTGGCCACCATTGGATTTTTGATAACGTGCAATACTTTTGTTATACATACATTTTTTTCAAGTTTTGACTTCCATGGCCTGCAAAATCATTTTCTGAACGCTAAAGGTTCACTCCAAAATCTCTCAAATAAATTTGGTAAAGCGGGTGGATCACCCACAATTTTTAGAGTAGGGGTCACACACAGTACTAACGGTCTATTAGGTAACATTTTTCGTTATTTTTCAAGGGACCATCTTTTTTGGGACCCCCTAGCAAAAAAATGGTTTGATTTTCATGGGATTTGTTATAAATCGAACACAATTCAAGTGAAGTGTCAACCAATTTCGATTTTCGTTGAATATAAACTGAGCAAAAAAAGAGTCATTTTATTATACTATACTCTCATGAGTGCTTTATAGTTTAGCACAATGACTCGAGCTGACAATGGCCAACCGTAAATTACGACAGTATTACAAACTGGTGAATGAAAAGTATAAGGAATAGGGACTTTGTGTCCATTTTTGGACAATAGTCTACCAAATTTCTTGATTTCGTTGATTCGATACACCTGTCTGCCAACCAATTTATGGATGCACTATGCGACCAATGCAATGCACCGATTTTCATGTACTTGTGGTGCAGATGGTACTTTATGAGGAACCTTACTGACACACAGGAAGCTGCAACTTACTCATTTACAGTCATGGGTCCACCAAGAAACATGCGAAATAGGATTACGTTCCAACGGATAGTATATTAAGTAGCAGATTGGCAGATGACTAAAATTACAAGTATTAAAGACATCCAACTGTTGGAGAAAGTTTGACAACCTCACCTTAATAGAGGTGAAAACGAAAATCGTTGTTGTCAAAATTGACGAAATTAAAGCATTATGGCGAACCTATTCAACGACGCATGACTAATATTTCGCACGAACCAAAGAATACTTGTATACTTTTTAAATTAAACCTTGGATAACATTGTTATTGATTCGTTTTTCCTGTATTACCAATAACGAAAGAACGACATGTTTGTAAACTTTCACTTTTACAACCTACTACTTGGTTATCCGTCAAAGAGAATGAACACGCGTTATTTCCTCTAGTAGAAAATCAATAAAATGCTTTTGCAGATTTGGGTTGAAATTCGAATGAACGAAGACCTGCAAACGATCCCAAATCCTATAAACCACTAAAATCCGAACATGAAATTGTTTTCTTCCACTACTTGAGCAAAATACGGCCGCAAACTCCCTGGACTAAAGAAGAACGTGTGCGCTCTTTACGGCAGAACAGATAACGATTGCAAAGTGTCCTGTTTCTTCCTAGAGTGTACACTCTAGTATCGTCATTTTCGTTGCAGTTGTCTTTCTTCTTTTATTTTTAAAGCACTCCTGTGGTTTAGTCTTGTGATGTAATTGATATTATTAATTTAATTAGCGACTGACTTTGTTAAGAATTCGTTCAAAGTTTCAAGTCAGCATTTGGGAACTGTATTGCGTTTGGAAAATCATGTTAGAATGAGTCGTAAGTCGATTTGAATGTGATCTTACCTAGTCCACCTGCATTGCTGAAGTTCCTTTATAAAATGGCTTTCAATTTCCAAGGAGGCGGACCTTCGCTGGCTATAGGTTCGTATTATTATTATTATTATGTGCTTTTCTAATTTGAAAAACTTGGAAGTCGTGAAATAATTACGATGTTGGCATATTTTTCCATTACGAAAGAGATGTTTCTATTTTTAAAGTTCCAGTGGGGGCATTTTGGTTTCCCCGGAAAGTGATTTGTAAGGAGATACACAATTCCTTACTTCTGAAAAATTAATCAAACCAAGGGTCGGCAGGAATGAAGTGTAATGACCATGGCACATGATCTAGATAATTTAACTCTGGCTAAGAAATAAAGTTTCCTGGTCCATTTTCATTGAATGTCGCTCCATCAAAAGGTGAATACTGTTGATGCGAAATTCTTGTTGCAGGTGGACAGCCAAGCATGATGCCAAGTGGAATGGGAATGATCGGCGCTATGTCCGGAATCGTGCCTGGTTTTGGAGTCCATTTGCCTCCTGGAATGTCTCATGACGTCCCGTCTCAATCTACTTCTGGGCCTCTCAATCCAAACCTCAACGATGCTCCTCTTGAATTCAACATGAACAAAAACAAACCACCTATGCCTATAGCTGGTAAAATATACGATCGTTTACAGTTTGCTTTCACATTTCATCATTGTTGTTCAGCAATTTCACTCACCTAGTCACGTGTGCGGGTACTATTGTGCTTAGCTTACGGCATCTGCTTTAGCTATCAATCTGTCTCTGATCTCTTTACATTTTATGAGTTTGATCTTTTACCTCAGCTAGATTTATGTCAGCGAAAAGCCTGAATGTGCTTACGTTGATATCATCAACCAGTTTATTTTACCAGAAGTGATATGTGAGCAGAATATTGACTTATCTTGGCCCCAGAAGGCTTGCTACTAACAATAATATGTTGAGGTTCAATGACTGATCTTATCTCAAGTTGCTAGTCACATTCCATGTGGTTTTGGTTGTTGCTCCTTGAGTTTTGGAGACTGATCTTGATTTTCAGGCTCTGGCGCTGATGGGGAAGATCGTTTAGGAAGTGTTGCTATGCTTCTGGATGGTGATTTGGGCACAAAAAACGATCGTGAGCGCAACAGAGATAGCCGCAGTGATAGACGAAGCGATCGCCGCAGAGATGTCAGTTCGAGGCATCGTGATCATCAGTTAGTCATAATTTAATTTAGAGACATTTTCATTAAATATTTCAAATGACGGTGTTCTGCTGGCCTTTTTTTATTTATCAGCCTTGTGGGCTGTTAAAAAAAAATGTACTGTTTTTCAGTAGCGATCGAAGCAGAAGCCGAGGCCGATCATCGCGCGATCTCGAGAGAGACCATCATGAGCCTAGCATTAGCAATTCGTCTGACGATATGCCAACAAATGCAGGATCTGGTTCTGTATCGGCCTCTGGAGGTGCGGCTTCAGACATCGGTGCGAATCCTGTATGGGGTCCAGGAATGATTGCTAACCCTATGCAGTATCCTATAATGGGAGGAATGAACCCTATGATGATGGATCCCAATATGATGATCCCACCTGTAAGCAATTGCTTTATGCGCCGTTTGCATTCTCAATCTGAATTGATGCTTGACGATTGGGTTCATAATTATTTTATTTAAAGCTAGCTTCATTTCAAGGTATGCATTTAATTTTGCAGTTCAGTATGATGGGGGGCATAGGCATGGGTCAAGAGGGTGCCATGGTACCTCCCGAGTCAATGATTCCTCAAGTTAAGGAAGTTATTCAACTTAAATCAGTCACGCTTATACCACCGCCACCAGGGACGCCTATGCCGATCACGAGAGATCGTCCTCCTGGATGCAAGACAATATTTGTGGGAGGCTTAGCTGAGAACACCTCTGGTACTTTTACAACTTCCTTTTGTTCACAATCCAAGAATCGCCATGTTCATTTTTGCAGTTAAAAAATTACACCACTCTGGTTTCTACTCACTTCACATTTAATGGATGGATAATGATTTTCAGAGGAGATCATCAGGGAAATATTCAGTCGTTGCGGTGAAATGCTTACTATTCGTCTCAGCAGCAAAAAGTTTTGCCATATTCGTTTTATGACTGAACAATCGGTTGATGCAGCTCTTTATTTCTCAGGTTCGCTGTCTTAATTCGAATAATGATACAAGCTTCTATGTAGTACACATATATAGTATTTGGACTGATGTAATGTCTTCTATGTAGTACCATGCTTTAATTTGCATTCACAGGTTACCGTATGAGAATAGACAATAAAATGGACTCCCCGAACACTGGACGAATACATGTTGACTTTGCGCAGGCACGCGACGATCAGTACGAATGGGAATGCAAACAGCGACAGCTGCAAAGAGAGGCTCGCCATCGTGATAGAGTGGAAAAGGAAAGGTACATGTTGATTAAATTCACATCAATTCAGTAAATTGGTCACCAAATAATTGGTCGTAACTGAGACCTGGGTTGTGTGGAGATGCTAACCTCAGTCGACATTTCAGGTTAAGGGTTCCATCTCCTCCTCCTGTACCACACTATACAGAAACGGAGGCTGCGTCTGTTTCTGAAAAAATCAAAGGTAAACAGTTGCTAGTAACTGCAATTTACCTTTAGGTTGAAGCCCGTCTGTTAAGATATATTTAATGCGTACGATTGACACCGATTGAACAGGCTTTGCAGATATGATAATTATTTTTAATTTTTGAAGTGGAAGAGTCGTTTGGCAAAGCTGTCCAAGTGGTAATTACGTGGCTGGAGCGCGGGGATTGCTATAAGAGAAACGCGAGTACGTTTTACTCGATGATTCAATCCACCAATTCGCACATTCGACGTCTTCTGTCGGAAAAGGCTGCCCATGAAGAGGAACTGCAGAAAGCTCGAGATCTTATGAAAGCGCGTATGCAGAGCCTTTTACTTCAATGTAAGTACATACTTAGCTGAAAACAATTTAAAAATGAGTCAGTAGGATGGATGAAGCCAAACTACCTAAAACGTTCAGTTGATCAATTGTTATCTACCAGATACATCTAGAAATTGCTGAGCAATTTTTCACCTTACAAAACATACACATATACATTCTTCAACAATTTTTTAGGCCTGATGAGTACACGTATGAAGAAATAATTAGAATTGGAGATGGCCATTAAGTCATAGAAGAACAAACGGTTTTTAACTTTATCAAGCCCACCATATCAGAATTTGTTCCATTTTTGATTTTTAATAGCCGGTTTTATTGATGAGTAAGCTGGAAAATTCTCTTAAAAACTACATTCTTCTCTCTAGCTCTACCTCCTCTGCTATGTATGTGTTCATCGCCATCTTCAATAACTGCCCTTCGGGCAATGGGTTTGTACATTGAGTCGTCTCTAATATTAAGGCTAATCAACATAATTGCCTTCATGAATCAGCTCACCTATGACGACTGTCAGAAACCGTCAATTGTCCGACTCCCTTCAATCTCTGATTGAATCAATGGTACAGTTACATTTCTTCTCCTCAATTAGCAGCAAGTACAGCCTACATCGAAGGTGCATCGGCAAAAAATATTTTGGGTAAAACTGAGTAAATCAGCGAGCCTGTTTGGATCGTTCATGAATTTTACCCGTTGACGTTTACTGATTTGGGTTTTTAAACTCAGTCTTATAATTGAACGTTTCAATGTGATTTAAAGACTTTGTCCAACTGCAGTGCTCTGCAACTGATTAAGGTGAAATTGCCTGCTGTGTACACTGAGCTCAAAGATAGTAAATATGAGAACGAAAGGATGGATTTTTACTTGGCAACCCCTCAATAAACTTGACAGAGTTGTCTTTTGTTGACAGCCCAGCCAGTTTGTCGCTGATTTTGTAGTAATGAATTGTTTTTATAGCATTTTTGGTGTTCATCGCCCATTAACCATTATGACTACTTTCTGAATTAATTTTTTGACAATGAAAATCGTCCAGATTTTCGTCCCTAACCTGAAAAGTCCTTCAAGTCTTCATCACGTTGGCCATTCTGGTTTTAGAATGTAATAGTCAGTCCGACAGGTTCGCTGAAAATTAGTGTCAATCTGTTACCATCGCTCGAAAAACGTGTTTCCTCCGCAAAACCCTTTCCATTCCATTGTATACAATGAGCCATTGCGTTCCCTCATTGTCAAAATGTTCTTTGATTTTGTATTATAAGAATGATTTTGGCGTCGTACAAGTTTTCCAAAATATTTGTTAGACGCCCAGATCGAAAGGGTGTTTGCTGCTGCGTCGCACAAGAAAGTCTGGGACCACTTTACCAAGGCACAAAGGAAGAACATCGAAATGTGGAAAAAACAAGCGGCGGTAAGTTATTATAGTTCGGCATTCACTTGTAACAAGAACGTTTTAACTCACTCACGCAACTGGGAATCTCGTGACAATTCCCACTTCACTCGATGAATGTCTCTCAAGAACTTGATTCTTGAGGGTAAGTCATCGCTTTGTTCTTTGGATGAATCAGCGTGTGCCATCTCAATCGGTTGCTCGAAGTATTTTCATTTCAAAGGTAGTTTTTTCATCATTAACGTACCTAATTTGTGTTTTGTATGAATGCTTGATCGTTTTCATAGCGCTCTTTGCTATATAAGTTTAGTGGGCTGTGCTAGTTACAATTAATTTCTGCTCCAGTTGACAAAATCAGCAATGCATAGGGGCCATTCTATTCATTCAACATCTTTTGCAAGGCGCTCTGGGAACGTTCTGACTTTCAATAATGAAGGACGTTTAGAAGAATAGAAGAGTGACTTTGATCTGTACCAATAAAAACTTTTTGTTTTCAGTTGGCTGAATAATTGTTCAGTTATAAAATGAGCTAAAAAAATTTACTTTTATTATTTTCTGCATCGCCACATTACAAGTCAAGTCTTGTTGAAGTGCTCTTCTAATTGCGCTCTAGACGTCCCTTGTCTAAATCAGATTTTTGATGGCACAGAACGAGTCGATCAGAAATAAACTGTGTGGAAAGATAAATTCAGCATTGATATTATTTTACTCTTCATGAGTAGGTTTTTCATTGCCAGTCATTGAGATTGTAAATACGGATTCGTTCTAGCCCCTCAAGAACCTGTATAATGATCTCTTATCTTGTACTTCAGTAGGAGAGGTAAGTACTTTTTGATGTCGAAGTTTTTACTTGATATTATCTTGATTTTTTCTTCATTTCCCATTTTCCTAGGCTCATGTCGTCCATTGCTTGTAATGGATGTTCATTGTGTTTTGCGGGAGATGGAAAGTCAAATTAAAAGCTTAGCTTGATTATTTATGGCTTAATGATCCCTCAATTGATTTTTTCATTGTATTCTCCCTCTGTTAACCAGGGCGGCATAAAGGATGAGCCTAGAAGTCTAAAAATCTTGAGTTACGATCTAAAGGGTGTGTTGAGAAAAAAATACTTTTGTGTTGGATATTGTTGATTCAAATGAAGAAGAAATGCAGCCACAGGGGAAATGAAGAGAGAATAAGATATTATGCATGATTCGATTTCACTGGCATTGATCCAAGATGGTTCAGTGCTCGTATCAAGTAAAAGCTTCTTTTGTCTACGAAACTAAGACGTCATGCGTTCTTCATTGTAGGAACTTGATGAAACCAAGTTTCATTGATTGTAAATATTCATACTTCCCATGTTCCTCAAGCACGGTTGACGTCAAGGTTTCACAGTTAGGTGGAAAAATCGCTGAAAGATCATTTCCCACTGTCTAATGCTTGGAAGCTATCAGGACAACTTTGGTTATGTTACTACTTTTGAGATCCATCATCTGGATGAAAAAATTAGACTATTCTCCAATTCAATGTTTACAATGTAAGACGTCATCATACCTTCTATCTGTGTGACGAGGCCTTGCTGATTATTCCACTTCGAATAAAATCTCATTACATTTGAGATCAAGAGGTAAGATGGGGTTGGTGCTTGGTCTCGCCTTGAGATGAAAAATCTTGTATTTGGATGCTGAGTAATGACGAGGTAAGACAAAAGCATCTGCTGGATCCGTGCTGCCACTTTCCGCCGTCATAATGTTCACGTAAAATTCTAAATTTTATTCCTGCCAGTAAGATTAATTGGCAACAAAACAATTGTTTCTTCAAGGTGGATGTAACGCCTTAAGAATTGACTCTGGTAATTCATTCAAGTTAAATTGTTGCGCAGACGTTGATGAAAGGCATAACAGGTATGTTCAACTTATTCATTGTGGCTGTAATTCGAGCCGGAAATCCCATCGATGCGGACATCAAAGTGCAAAACACCACTGTGGAATCATTTAACTGAAATGTCCACAACCCATAATAGAGAAGAAGTTGAAGTTTTTTAAAAATCTATTCTCAACAATCACATTGCCTGCGTGTTTTCTAATCCAAAATGATTAAACTACACCCAAGTTATCTAATCCTGCAGGAAATAAAATCGGTCGTCCTAGACGAGCATCTCAACTCAGGCGGGGACGATGAGATGGAGCTGTCTGATGAAGATGATGTGGTGAAGAAGAAGATTCCTCGTTTTGATGATAGAATTCATATCATCAGGGTAACTTACGTTTTTGTTGTAGTAATTTGTGTTAAATGTTGAGAATAGCAGCTTTCATTATATTAGTATACAGTATCTGCCTTGACTGACTTTTTGCCAGAGTTTATGATCTTGCACTTGTTGAAATTAGAGACTAAATGTGAACAGTTCTTTATCGTTATTCTATTGGAAGTTTGAAAATTGGTTAATGTTTGCAGGAGGAAAACGACAGTTTGCGATGCCAGCTTGAAGCATACAAGAACGAAGTGGATTTGGTGCGAGTGGAGCTGAAGGCCGAATTAGATTCGACCGAAGCAAAATTAACCACCGCTTTGCAGAATGTTGCTTCTCTCACCCAAGTAAGTGCGATCTAATATTCTGTGTGAAACTCCACTTTGAAATAGTCGTAGCTGAATAATATTCATGGGAAGAACTCGCGGCTCTCTTCTGCTAAATAATTATACCAGTAAATTTTCTGAGTAGAGAAATAACTTCTGCGTTTTTTCTGAGAAACCGATAAGGCTGTTCTTAAATCAATGTTTTTTTTCGCACTTGAACTTCCGAGAACACTTACAAGTTTTTGGCTCCTATTTGCTGTATGTAGCTATACTGTCTCCCAAATGACTCTTATTTCATTTTGACAATTTTCATAGTTTCTTTATGCATAAAGCGGTCCGTTTGTGTGGTTTGCATTACAGCAATTGACAGAATCCAAATTGGCTGAAAGTCGGGAGCATAGTAGAGCATTGGAACTAGAGAGTCGACTGATGGCAGTGATGGCAAAAGAAAATGCAGCCAAAGATGAGGTCGGTATTTCGTCCACTGGCATTGGTGAACACAAAATGACTCCGCCGCCTCTTCAAGCTCCTCCAGGAACCTCTAATGTTCAACAGAAACTCACTGAATCTGACGCCAAGCTAATTGGTAAATATTCATGTAAAATAATAATAATAAACTATTGACAACTCTTTTATTTGATTAATTGTTTATTACTCATGTAATTCATTGTTGCCATGCTCAGGTTTGATCTCAATGTTCCTCCATGTGCATCCGTTTGGCGCTGGAGTAGATTATATCTGGTCATATCTGCAGAAGATCGAACCGGGCCTCAAACCATCTGATATTGAAAACCTTCTTGCCCAGTTCCCGTCTCTCTTTCAACAAGAACTATCTGGCATCGGTGCAAACATGGAGCGCAAATGGGTCATATCTGTCTTTAAGCCCAAAAAAGAACTTTCTAATTCTACAAATATTTGATAATTAAGAATACCCATCGAATTCTTCATTGGTGATTCCCAGTCATCCCCCCGTAACATCACTATATAATTTGAAGATGTTTTTTATCATAGGTTGAAATGTCAATAATTGAATATGAATTTTCAGTTGAATGCTGCACTCATTGAATAAATTGTCTATAAATGATTTACACTAGTGAATATTAATTCGTTTCGCTAACCCTATCGTATTATTAACTGCATGTAATATTGCTAAGAGGATCTATACTGTCGGAGTGTGCAAGTTGAACCTGAACTATATTGATTCAAGGTTGCTACCTCACAGGTTATTGATAAATAATTTTTTAGTCAGTTATCAGTCTCAAGCTAGACAATGTCGTGTGCAGTTGATAGTCAGACAATATATTTTCATTGACACGTGTTCACGTTGACACAGCCTTTTTGTAATTTTTGGAACTAACATACGTTCAAGTTTCTACCTGCATACATTTAACTCAACTCCCAGTGTTTTGTGGCCTTCGTTCAATTCATTTAAATTAATCATTTCTGAGCTATGTCTCAACTGTTTTAGTCTTTTGTTCGGCCATGAATGTGAATCAAGAATTGAAAGGGCTTGTGGAAAAGCTCGCCTCTAATAGTAGATCTACTTTCGACGGCCACTATCCTTTAGCTAGGCCTACATTCCTTCCTACTTTCCTCAGACGAAGGACCAGACCAGCGACTCCTCTTATTCCTTCCCCCACTTGAATACTCAAAAGAGAACTGGCAACTTTGCTGCCAGACAGGGAGAGGCGTGTATGTCCTTAGAGGTCCGTTATTCCTTCCGATCCTCCCGCCTCCCCGCTCAATCAGGACCCCGATGAATGCGCGTTATTCCTTAGTCGCATTACCCATCACCAGCATCCAAGGTCATAATTGCCCTAAGTGTTTACTCGTATAGTTTAGCTCGAGCGATGGCCGAAGGTACGTCGGAATGTTGTTTGCTGTACATTCACAATTACAGCTTTTATTCGCAGAAGGTAAGCGAACGTATTTTAATACCTATCGTATAAAATTATTTTGGAACATTATAAATAAAATCATTGAAAACTGATCATACATTTTCTTTTTCGTATGATTGGGCTAATAGCAAATTTAGTACCTAACTGCTATTTTATACAACCAAAAACAGGCACCTTAATTGATAGAAGAAATATTAACTCAGCATAACATTTCTAAACGGTTTCAAAGGCTGAACGGATTTCAAGTGTGTTTCACATACTAACACCATTCCATATTGTTTCAATAGCAGCGGACAAGGATTTCATGGACATTAACAATAAGTAATACAAAAAATTATATGATTTATAGTATTAAGTAATATAAAATTATATCAAAATAATTAATTACATAGATAAAATATCATTACGAAACAATCACATGATGAGGATAGAGGAACAGGGGAGTACCTGTATACAAATGACCAAGAGCGGCAGCGTGATCACACGTTCCCAAGTGCTCCGAAAAATACAAATTCATTTTTCGAGAGCAAAGCTGTTTTTATATAGATATTTTATTAATTTTTATTGTAGCAGTAAAATGGTAGTGTAGTGTAGTGTGTTGTTCGTCGAAGGGAATTCGACAAATAAAGTAGAATTTGGAAAACATATTCATCAGTATAAAAGGAGTAACATATTACACGGGTGTCTGTGGTCAAAATACGACGAAAGCCGAATTATTTCCGTTCAAAACCAATCATTATCAATGGAATTTTAAGCGATTGCTCTTCCAGTGGATGTGCAAAATTATGCCGCAATTAGATTTTTAAAGATCCTTCAGCAATAATCGTTTAAAGTTTAGTTAATTATATTTTGATTTTTAGAGTCTGCAAGAATCAACAAGAATTTTTTCGCTCTAGATTTTTGTTTGATTGCATTTGACCTGACTAAATGATAAAATCCTTGAATACGAAAATGATCAACGATCTCTCTTGAATAGTCACTCCTGTACTTACAGTAACGATTATAGAATTATTTATTGATGATTAGTATGTATCTATCCGGTTAGGTGCATGCTTCCCTATTATTTGGTTCCTTATGAATACTTTCCTTTATTACCCAGTGGAGGAGAATATTTTTCAGTTGAAAATTGGCATTTTTGCATTCACGAGTTGTTTTTTTTTTTTTCCAAGTAAGCGCCCATGATTTTAATGTGAAAAGTAAAATTTATATTTTAAATGAGAAGCTGAAAGGTTAATTTTTGAAGTTGGCTAATTTCTTTCTAACTTCCGCAACTATAATTGATTATAACTTACTAAAAAAAGTAGGTAAGCCTATTTCAGATTAATCTGTTGCCAATATTAGCACAAATATGGACGTTTATTTTCTTCGAGTGTTTAATTTTTTATAAGATATAAAATTTAATTAAACCTATTTCGGATGTTAACGGTTGAATAGTCTGTGCAAATGAGATTCAAGGCAGTTTTCTTGCAGAATTCAGGTTTTAAACAACCTTCAATACTTTTACTGCTTCCTCGCGGTTCTCGTAGGCTTTTATGAATGCTCCAAAATGAAAATAAGGTCTACTAAGCCGGCACAAACACGTAGATGGAAGAATCGGACGCGCGCTTTGATCTCAATGCTCCCGGTTGGGTCTCGAACTTTCTAGCGCTCTTGTCTCGACCAACTATAACATCGAATAACCTTCTCTCTACGTCCCCCTCCTATGCCATCTTTGTTGCCTTCTTCAACGAGCGATTTGCTTTCCTTTTTACTCTCGTGACTCGTTGACATCGTAGGAATCGCCGTTCTTGATTTCGGAGTGTAAAGTCACTGCAAGTTTCTCCACTTCAAATTTTTCATCATTAGGTAAAGTTTGTAAACGCGTTCTCCTCTGGAAGTGATTTTTTTCCGCCGCGTTGTTTATCAGGTAAGTCGCCTACTTCAATATTGCTTGCACAATAATAATGACTTCATCTTTGTGTTCTGCGCGTTCGCTTTTGTGGTGAGACTCGAACTCAATGTCGTGCGCTTTCTGAAATTAGTGCATGATTGGCCGTTTTAACGTCGAATGTGTTAAGTTGGATCTGGTTGTTAGGGAATACAAATAGGAAGAACGCACAGGTTCGATACACTTCAGGCTCTTTGGTTGGTAATGAGGTTTGCTGTTACCGGCGAATGAGTAAAATTAATATTCGGCATCATGGAATAACTTCATTTGTTTTTAAAAGGAACGTTGATTTTGAAATCCTCCTAATTTAACATTGAAGGTTCAACTTGCCCAAATTGGCTTCACTGTCGAATTATCTGTGTAGTATGGGTTTAGTTCAAGTACACCCTGCTTTCTGATAAGAAACACATCCGTTGCGTCCATACCAATTCTCCTGGGCAATTTTGACAGGGACAGGCCTTTGTGGGGAGGTATTTTTCGTCTGGGGAGGGGAAAGCCTGTCCCCTTCATAAACCGGCTAATCTGTTGTTCGACTGTTGGTTAATTCCTCAATGAACAAGAGGCTAATCACTCCAACTCTCATTTTCAAATGCAAAAAAAAAATCGTCAAACTCAGAATACTCATGTCTCGGACGATATCAGTTATGGTTTATTAAATAAACCATTGTAATCGCCCAAGAAACCAAATTTCTAACCCCTCAAAATTGGATGTTCTACGTTTCAAGGCATATAGAAACCAAAAATTCAGTATCAACGCTGCAAATTATCGCACCGAGGTTTATTATTCCTTTGCTTCAATAATTATTAAAGAAGACCATCCAGAACAGGGGAAACTCCCAACAACTTTGGTAATTTTGATCATATTATACAAGTAACGCTTCAGAGGACTCCTGTGAGACTCTCTTATGACATAATTAGCCTTACTGCTAGGTACATGCCAAAGGATGGCCTATTCATCGCTTTTATTTGAACGGCTGATTTTCAATTACCTAACGTACGTAGTATCAACCATCTTTTAACATAATTTTTACCCCTTTTTCTTACTATTATTTTTAAAGTGAAATACTAACAGTTTTTTTTCATGTTCTCCATTGTGCGTTGAACATTAACTCCCTACCCTATTACACCAATTTTTTAAATCCTTCTCTTCAAGATATAGCTCTCCTCATTAATGTATTACTTCGGTTTTTTTTTTTTCTGGCTTGGCTTCGGGTTGTTTCAAGAACACTAACACAATGCCAACCGCTTAATTTTGTGTTGTAATAGATTTACTATGGCAAATATTTTAGATGCGGGTTGTTGTAGCTAACACTCAAGGGGTCGTTAGAGGGCTTGAAGATTCCGAAGACCAGCAACTTGCCAAGAAGAGGAAGAAGTGCACTACGATGGACTTGGTGGTTGAAAGCGATTTTGAAATGGAAATTGCACCCAAAATTGAACTGAACGAGTCCAAAGAGATGGACCCGAAGGATCGTCTGCTTGGCATACTGGATCGCATTGAGGCTCACGTTGAAGAGCTCAGGAGAGAATCGTTGGTACTTGAAGAACGGAAGGACGCTCTCTTCACTTCTTTGGATACAATTCGTAACTCAGAATACATAAATGCACTCAGTGAGTATTACGAGTATGGGTTTCAAGATTTTAGCTAAGAGTGGTAGCCACCGTGGAATATTTACTAACAATCTTTAATGCTATTATTTCAGCCGAAATGGACAAAGATGATATTCAGCGATACATCGAACGGGTGACTTCTCGATGTATGACGGTTGAAATAACAGTTCGAACTGATCGCGACAAGGTGAAAATATGCATTAGTTTCACAATTTTCATCTACCCTTTGCCTGAAAAAATTCTGTACATTTTTTTAAGCAACATGCTTGTGTACTAGAAATTTACGACGTACAACAGTTAGAATGAAGTCAAACCAGGTTTGAAAAAAGTAACCTATCTTTTGACTTGATCCAATTTAACAGCTCATTCCATTCGATTTATTCCTTCCCATCATCTTGCTTATTCTGCTTATTCCATTGGCTTAAAGACGTTTTTTAGTATATTAGGTTGCAACTAAGAGTTGAACATTTTCTTCAGGCCAGTCTCATTAATTAACAGTTCAAACCAACAAGGTGAAAATATTTATTAGTAGCACTATTTGCACAAGGTGTCACACCTTGTATTGTAATTTGGATTTTCAGTCGCCTTGATCATGTGTCTAATGGCAATTTTCTTTGGCAGCAACAAGAGGACGCCCTCTACCAAGTTAACCGTCTGATCGACCATTTGGTGGTTTCGTTCCAGAGCGACCCAATCACTGGAATGACCAAATGCCAGTCTTTTCTTGCCGCCTGTAAAGACGAATCTGAGGTAGGTATATGATGGAAAACGTTCTGATACTAGATAATTGAATTTGCACAACCAGAAGACACTTTGCAACTAAGTTGAATTCTCAACTTGCAAATTATCAACCTCATTAATTTTGAAAATGGGCTTTCAGGTGGCAGTTGACAAGACTTTTGAGTTGGCGCTACTTGGCTGCGCCCTCGATGATCAGAAACGAATCAAGAAACGTTTATTCGGCCTTCTTGATTATCTTGGTCGCAACAAAATGACCCTTGTCTCAGACTAATGAGAAATGAACCATCCATGAGGACAAGCGGAAACTCGAAGAGCATTCCATCGGCTGTGTGTACCCTGTGAAGCGTTTATAAGCCTTTTGAGACAAATATGTCAAGATTCCACAAACAAGTTCTCTTTTTATCATCCAAATCTCAGTACGAGCTGAATTGTTATTGCTTATAGCTTTTGAATGGTAGCAGTGACATCAGGCGTGTGATACTTTTTCTCTCGCTCTAATTTGATTCCTTTCTGGAGAAAATAGTTTATTCGCATAGTTTTGCTGAAGAAGTTACAGAATTTCTAGTATTCACTGCTTCATTTTCATTCGTCCATTACTGATGTTCAATTCAGATGGCCAACATTCTGTTATCCAAATTTATTTGCGCTTTAATTGTTCCTCTTCTTAAAATACTCGCTCCTTCTCCTAATCTATTTTCAATTCTGCTGTATTAATTATCTTGAAAAGTTCTTGTTATGCTATTGTTCATGCAGCGAATAGAATGATGGATTTTCCAATATGAGCATTTACACTTACCAATGGTTCATTTGTCATGTATTTATCTTCCAACTTTTGATTCTTTGAAGAAAGTTTGATCCAGAGTTGTGATGGACCAGCTGTGGTCTGATGCTGCCAGCTGAGGGTCAGCAGGTAAAAAAATATACAATCCACGTAGGACGGTATTTATTGCCAATGCATTTCAAGCCGATAAACTCAGCTCTTCTTCAGGGCAACAATGATGATGGGCCTATGGAACAGACGAGATTGTAAAGGGGGCCATACACTATGCGATTGCCTGCAGGCCGTCGCCTCAACAGGCGATCGTAAGACCAAAATCGCCGACTTCCATACACTATCAGTCAACCGCCTGCAGGCGGCCGTACTGATCTGCAGATGATAGCCTGACGATAGCACACACTACAGTCCGGTAACTGCAGGCGGACTGTCGGTCATTGAATCAGGACTGCTGGCGGACTGTCGTGACCAAGAAACAGGACTGCAGGAGATCGCCCAAGAAAAAAAATTCTAACCTCCCTCACGTAGCATGTAGAATCCGAATTCTAACCTCAATTCTAACCTAACCTCAATTCTAACCTCAAGCATGTAGAATCCGAATATCCAATAAAAAACGCTCCAAATGATTGTAGAGTGGTTTATTATTATTTCGCCTCAATATTGATTTAAGAAGCTTTTTTGATGGACAGATGGTAACTAAGAAAAAATAACGAACGGGAAAATTCCGTAGCAACTATTGTGATTTTGATAGTTTTTGATAGGGAAAACTCCGTAGCAACTATTGTAATTTTGATAGTTTTTATTTTTCTTAATTTCCTAATTAAAAGCTAATAATTTATTATTATTAAACCAAATTATTATTATTATTATTATTATTATGGTTTATTATTGAATAAACCAAATTATTATTATTATTATTATTATTGATAACCAATTATTCCGTTTTATGTAATAAACCAAAAAATTCGTTCCAAAGGATTCGTCCTTAACATTCCATAAACAGGGGTAGGCCCGATACAATTCAATGAATGCGGAAATGAAAGAAGGTTTCCCGCCCATCTTCGACCGTCAGTCCAAACTCGGCAGTTGAATGCTCTGACGAAAACGATCTCACGCAAAACTGATGGAAACGGGGACAACAGATCGGTGGCCTGCAGGCTAACTGACAGTGTGTGGTGAGGGCCGCATGAGATCATGATCCGACAGGCCGTTGCCTGTCGCGAATCTCTCATCCGATCACCGCCTGTCCGGCGACCACACACTTTCAGTTCGAGCGAACTGCAGTCCATTATCTTCAGATAAACTGATAGGTGTGTGGGCAACCCAGATCTACGGCCTTACGATTATCTTCAGTTAAACTGATAGTGTATGGGGCGCTTAAGACTATGTTCTGAAGAAGACATTTCCACCACATGTCATGGGAACCTCGTTGCAATATTGCACAGAACAGTTATTTATATCAAAATGTAGTACCATAGGCCCATCACCATTGTTGCCCTGAAGAAGAGCTGAGTTTATCGGCTTGCAGTTCATTGACAATAAATACCGTCCTACGTGGATTGTATATTTTTTACCTGCTGACCGTCAGCTGGCAGCATCAGACCATAGCTGGTCCATCACAACTCTGAACAAGTAATATTCAGCCAGCTTAACTACCATTTTTAGTGAAGTTTGATCCTTTCAAGAAGTGTCGGTCCACCCAATTGATTTTTGTAGTTGAAACTACACTGTCGTTACTATTGTCCAAACTGAGATGGATTAATTAGCGTGAAGCTTGCTCAATCGTTTTGTTAGCTTGAAAGCTGTTTTATGTACGGTCAAAATGTTTAACAACTCGGTTATTCTAATTTTTTTTATGTAGGTACCAACGATTTCCAAAAAAGTAAAAGTAGTTTTGTTAGGTTAAGTTTGGTTATTGAAATGTTCTGTTGCCCGAGTATCAATATTGACATCATTCGAAATTATTAGCGTTTCAAACGAAGTGCGTGAAATGCTTGAGTAGAGACTGCTACATTTCTTCTCGCTAAATAGACTTCCTGATAGAAAAAACATTTAGTCTGTATATTTTATTGCGGCTATTGAAAAGACATGGATTGCTCGTCAGTTGTACTTAAAAGGAGGAAAAGTAAGAAAACGTGTAAATAGGTGTCGTATAATTTTTCTCTTGGGTACGGATCGAATTTTGTTGACTGAAATATCTGAAAGTTTCCGATAATCATTGAGTTTCACTTTCAACGCGCAGGGAACACAGGTTAGTCCTCAGTTGCTGTAAATGTAAAATATTTCATATCCTTCGGTTGCAAGATTTACTACTTCGTCTACATTCATGTTGGATTTTTCCTGCATTTTCATGTTTTTGATACGATTAAAAATATTCCCTACTTCCAGAATTATAAAATACGCTACGAATTTAGTATATTTATGATGTAAATCCTATCACGATGTACGATACGAAGTAGGATTGTTGTATATGACGAACTTGTAACATTTTGTTCAGCTGAACTACCTATCAAAAAATGGAACGTTGTGTGTTATTTTAAAATAAAAACGTCATCGCATCAACGGTTATTGTTTTGCAATCGTAACCTTTCTCCTATGGTTGTCACTCTCGAATTTCTGTATTTGAATTGAGGGGCAGAAACGCCTGGTGACCCGTTTTCCTTTTCATTTATTTGGCGCCAAGCACTTTCGCCCCTTGGAGCCTCATCATTTTTGTAGTACCGTTTTGTCTATAGTAACCTCTGTTGCATTTGTGTGAGTGTACCCCAAGGAAACGGTTCTTAATCGTACTTGAACTTGAAAAGTATTCCGAAGGCACAAATTTAAGAGGATACTCTCGGTATGTTGTGAAAATGAGTCTAAAAATGATTATTGAAAATACTTATGCGGTAGTTGTGTAGTTAAGGAGTCCCACAAATTTATGATGATGCCCGAAGGGGCATGCATGGTAGATAATTAAAATCGGGTGATGTTGGGTGTTCTATAAAACCACATTTTCCCGAATCGCGCCTTGTCTTTATTAATCGCCATATTTGAGTATCAAATTTTCATGTTTGAACACATCTTTTGACTCAAACAATATTGGTTTCCTTTAGAAAATTACGTTGAATTCGGTGACGTTTTTGCAGGTGCTATTGGCTTTTAATGTGAAGCGGATCCCCTTCAAAACGCATTTTGTCAACATAGCGAACGGAGAGCAGTACCAGCAATGGTGAGTGTTGATATGATTTTCGCAGTACCTGGGTTTTTCGATCCAATGGTCATAACAATGAAGTTTTTCATACTGATTGAAAAGCTGAATTGATAAAGAAAAAAAAAAACAAAAAAAAAAAAAAACACCAACTTTATTCTGCATTTGTTCTGTGTTCAGGTACCTAGATGTAAATCCGCGTGGTGAAGTTCCAGCTATCAAAGATGGCAATAAGTATTTGGCCGATTCAATGAAGATAATCAATTACATCGAAGAAAAATATTCGAATGGTAAGCTTATCTCTGATTGAGCTGTGAGTTTCTCTATTTTAAAATAAAAGTTAAGTAACTGATCATTTTCAATTTATAGAGGGTAGAATGAATGTATAGAGAATAGAGTGAAATGTATAATGTCAAATATAGAACGGACAATTGAATTGTGATGTAGAATACACCATTTTTAGCATCGAAGAAACGAACAATATTGCGATTCTACTAAATTTGCGTTGCTTGCAAGTTAAGCGTAAAAAGTATAAGCAGACTTTCAAAGGCACTTCCTCCTCAGACGAAGGTGGCAGAATTTCGTGTTTTCAATTTCATCGAGCAACAATTCATGTTTTTCTTTTCCTTGTCGTCGCATTTCTTCATGTCCAGGGGAAGAAAACTAGGCGACTCTTTCTCAGATTATTTGCTGGCCGAGCACTTTCGCTCGTTCGGGCCTCTTCAGGGCGATCTAAGTATATACCGTTCAATGTTTGTTATCGTGGAGGCACAGGACAATTATGAAAGTTACAGACTTCTTAAGCTACTTACGTGGAGTGCTCGGCCAGCAAATAAAGAATTGGCGAATGAGTCGCTTGGTTTTTCTCCCCCTGACACCCCCTGGAATTTGTTTTGTTTATTAAAATATGTTTTATCTTCGTACGTACAACGCTTTAATGAAACATGTGTATTGTGACATTTTAATGCGTAAACGGGACTTAGTAAAACTTTTTTATTGCGAAAATACAAGCCACGGAGCTATCAGAATGATGGCGGAAAGGCCAGAAATAGTATTTGTTACAATTTATTATAGATTCTAGGGAAGTTTTCAAGTTTGAAAAACAGTTGCAATGGGTTTAATGTCATCTGCGTCTAGAATGGAAGTTCCATGACTAGTTGCCAGAACTGAATAAACCGGTGTTTAATGATTTGCAGTGTTGTTAACCCATGTGTTTGAAATAATTTGGTTTTCTATATTGACCCGCACTAGTTACGTTTTGGTTTATTAATCAATAATTGTAATAGCCCAAAAAAAATGTTTTACCCCCCTCAAAATTTGATGTTTTACGTTTCAAGGCATGTAGAATCCGAACAACCGATAAAAACAATGCTGCCCGTCCGCCGTACGCCGTCAACACTTTTCTAACGAAACTATAAAAGCTGAATTCTAAAAATGTTCACCAAAAATCACTCTTGGCCAGACAATTACTTAACCAAATCGCTACCTCAATTTTAAGGACTTTTTGTTTTAAGGTGGGAAAAATTCTTATTTTCTAACGCTTTGCAGAGATAGGTGTATTTAGAATCAATTTCTTCTATTGATTTTTGGACACTGAATAGAATGAGACCATCGCGGAGTCGGTAGCATTATTGGTTCTCGAGTTATCGCAGCTTTTGTGTTGAATTTGGGAGATTTTCAGAAATTTGGCATGAGTTAAGAGTTCTTGGAACAATAAAAAACGTTTTGTACTCGTTGGAATGCTCGTCAAACTCTTTAACTGTACCGTAAGGCGAAAGATTTAGGTTTCAATTCGATAATTAAGAAAAATAAAAATGATTAAAATTACAATAGTGCCTAAGGAATTTTGCTCTATAGTTACCGATCTGTTTTTTGGTGGTAACGTTCACAATTGTTCGAATGGTCTTCTTCTTAAATCATTATTGAAGCTAAGGAATAATAAACCACTGTACAATAATTTGCAGCGTTTTTCATAAATGATTTTGAATTTTCATAGTAAACCTTGACGGTTGGTTTGCTACCACGTGGCCAATATTCCGTGTCCTAATATGGACTGCTGTAAAAACTGAAATAAAACAAACAAACGTCACGTTAACATATGCGGACGTGGAAGTGACGAGGTAGCAATCGGGTGAAACTGAGCGGGCATTGCCGTGTATGGGCAAAGGAAGGACTTCAACTCGAACTGTTCAGGATCTGGTACCTGTCTTAGTAGAGATAGAGAGTGGCTATTCGGTCTCGGCTGTCTTGGTACACAAGCCTCCTGTACCTTGTCAAGGTCTGAGTGTTGCACAGTTGGCGGACAAGGTGAAGGTCGCAGTTACGTCCGAGTTGAATGCAAAGGTATCCGCAACCGCCCGATGAAACTGGCCAGGATGTTTCTCCGCTGCATACCTAGCATCAATCGTAATCACAAATCCGCAAATTCGGTTTCAATTTTTCAATATGAATATCGAATTTTCGTAACCGGAAAAATAAAATTAATAGGCAGGCCAGGTGTAGAAAAGACAAACGTTGTTCTACCATAAACAGTTGGAATAAATATTAAATGTCTGATCATGAATCATAAAGAAGAGTATAAATCCCTAAAATTGGTGCTAAATCGATCCTTAATTTGAATTGCGTACCATTTGAACTTCCTAAAAAAAGGAAAATTACCCTCTATTTTAGAACCACGCTTTTTAAACCGCATAAATCCGTACGTCAGTTCACCATCATGTTCGATGATTCATATTCGCGGTTTCCAGATGTTACCATTGAAACATGGCCAAATTTGGCCTTCTAATAGCTCGCAACCGTCCGAAAGGGTCCTAGATCAGTGAAAGATCAGGCGAGCGGCACCGAAGCAAATTACAGAGGCCAACGTGTAACTGTGGGCGGTGTAAATGATCTGCTTGGTGATCATTATCGAACCGAGAACTTGATTTCGACTTACCTAGAGTATTTTGATTTAAGTTTGTTCCAGATCATTTTTGTTAGATTGCCGCTTCGAATTATCACTTCTAATTCCCGATTGTGAATTAGAATTACTATCAGGTTCGAAATGTAAACCATGTCCTCGAAGAAAGCTGTCGTTGGGTAGTGCGTATTCTGACGCATGACATTTTTCATTAGTTCTCGGTCGTCGATTGACGCACGCGCAAGAACCTTCGGATGTCGCAAGAGCTAATGCGAGCCTCGCATGTAAATGCAATGCACTGATTGATCCAATGGCATACCAAAGCGAAGCATCGCGTTTGTATCAGGCTGAAGTTTTGTTAGCTCACCGTATTTGGGTTTATTGATATACTGAATTATAAACCCATTTGATCCTCAATTGATTTACAAATTTCCACTAGAGTTCTTTATTCTTATGAATTGGTTTTAAAAAATTATAGATATTATTTGTAAGTTCAGAAATTTACTTGCTCTTTTTTTATAAGACGTGTACTAATCGCAAGTTGAATAAACTGTTAGTCCAGATATAAGTGTAAGGAATGGAGACGATGTGTTGAGATTTCCAGATGAAATATAGGAGAAAAAAGCTGAAGACAGTTTGTGAAAAAAGACGAAGATTAAATTGCACTTGTAAAGTATAGAAATTGAATGAAAAAGTGATAACGGTCGAATTGGTTCGTAAAATACGTTGGTATTAGGCGAAAACAGTTTAAAAACTCTGCAAATGATTGTACAGTGTTTTATTTTTTCCTTTGCTTCAATAATGATTTAAGAAGAACATACATTTATGAAAGTAATAATTATTCCAAACATTTGTGAACGTTCCCACCAAAAAACAGAGTGGTAACTATAAGGGAAAACTGTTGTAATTTTAATCATTATAATTTTTCTTTATTTTCAAACTAGAAGCTCAATTTTTTGCCTAGCGGTACAGCTGAAGAGTGTTTGACAAGCATTCCAACGAGTATGTAACAATTTTTATAGCTCCAAGAATTATTGAGTTATTTGCCAAATTTCTGAAAATTTCCCAAATTCAACACAAAAGCGGCGATTACTCGTGAACCCAGTAAGCTATCGGATGGATGATCTCATTGGATTCAGTGTCCTAAAATCTATAGAAATTTATACCAAATATAACTTTTTCTAAAAAGAAAAAACGAGTTACTTAATGTGGGAAATTTTCTTCTTATGATTGACGCCCAAATCACCACCAGCTACATATCAATAATTTTGCAGAAAATAATTATGTAGTTTAAATAATAATTATAATTATATGCATAATTTATGTAGTTTAAAATGGGTTCACCATTTTTTTTCAATACAATATTCAAATATAATTACAAGAATGAATGAACACGTTTAATTTTCTATCGAATCAAACGAGAGGATATATGTACAACACTCTTTCACCTTCCCATTATTTTACTTTTATTTCCCCTTTCCGATTTCGTTTGCTTTTGGTCTTAAGATCAGCAGATGAGGAATCGAATAGGAAGAAGATAATCAGATTCCGATCAACAGCGACAGTTGCTGAACCATCGGCTGTATAATCTCCCTCTTCCTGTATGCCCATAAATGTGAGAATACAACCGTTCAGCCGACGAAATGTGAAGGTTTTTCGACTTTTATGGTCGCGTCCTATGTTCAATAGGAAACTTGGACTCTGCGCAGTTCTTCTGAGCACCTGAAGATGTCCTTGAATCCGGCGCCAAGAACTCACAACTTCCCTACTAGTCTCGAAATCTAGACTACGCTCATAGAAACACCTTTAATTTGAGTCACTTCTAGAGCGATGTAGATACCATAAGCGGTCAAAATAATCTGCATTTCGTACGGCAAACGAATCGATCAGAAATCAGCTCGAATGAATACTATTTCAATCCTCCTAGTTTTTTTTTAGCAAAAGAGCTGTAAAACTGTAGAAAAAATATTACGAATAAAAATAAAATAATGCTCGAACAGAAAACGTGAAAGGACGACTTCAACGTAATGTTCACATTCCAGTACTTGAGATTAGAAAAACCTAGGATCGCGTTAATTTTGAATAGGAGGCCCTAATGATGATTTTTCTCTTTAATTTCCTCTTGGTGTTTTCGATCTAAAACCCACATATCACATAAAAAATAAAATAATTTTAAAACCTATGTTACCTATTAGAATAACCTAGATGATCATTAATTGATGGTGGTTTTTCGGTACTTCGGTGATTTATATCACCTTGAGAACCGATGAGTTGATGTAATTAAAAAGTGTTCACTAAAGGCACATAATCACCAGACCGTTCAAATCACTTACACATAAACTACAGAATACTATATATAATAAATCGTGCATATTACGATCGATAAAGTTCAACGAATCCATAATTTACCATCCATAATTTTACTATGGCCGCTCAACATCTCTGCAAATTGAACGTTGAAACCGGCGCTCAGTTGATCTACGATCTGCGACAAGTTTTGAAGAAGCTCCAAGCGTCAAACACCATCAACAAAAAGGAATTTGACCCCAACAAAGTTCCCGAATATCTGAAGAAACGCTTATCTAAAGTGGAGCCGAATCTGAACTTGATTCCGATGATTTGCTTCTCCTCGACCCTCGAAGTGCGTTTCACGTCTACGCGAAAAACGGAAAAAGACCAAATCGAGTCACCCGAAGTTAAATACGCCCAAATAGAACCTCCAGGGAATCCTTTCAACAACGACACAAATAATGGCAACGATCGAAATTGCGACAAAGCAAAGAACGGAGCCGATGCAACAGAAGTTGGGGATCAAGAGCGTTGTACATGTACTTGTCAAAATACTCAAGATATGACACCTAAAGTAAAAGCGGCATCATGCCCGATTCACGGAGACAAAACCGCACGCGGCACAGTAGGAAGTTGCGAATGCTCTAAAACCAACCATACTCCGAAAGGGCAAATATATCTCGTTTGCAACAGCGCTGCCAATCCGGAAAAAATGTATCTTTGCAGAGTACATAATTAATAAAATCACATTCGTTTTTTTCTACTCAATTCTACTGAACGAAATTGGTGCAACTCTAGGCGAGGCAGTTTGGGTATGAAAATAGGGAGTTTTTGGTAGTCCTATTTGTATAGGATACATTATGATGGGAAGACATTATTGGAGTTTGATTACGATCCACTCAGGATCAATCCAAATCCAAACCATCCAAATTTAGGAGATCACTGCTAGTAAAGATGTAATAATTTTTTTTTCATATCAGCCCTAAAAATGTATTTTAATTGCACCTGTTGCAATTAAAACGAAAAAATTGTAATAAATTGGAAAATTACATATCAACCCCATTTAATTATATATTTAAATTTTCATATCTTTACTTTATCATTTTTTCCAATTACAATTTTGTAAAATTGTTACACGAACGAGGAAACTTTCGCAGTTCGAAAAAGATGGCGGAAGAGTTTGATCGTTTCTTTTCAAATTCGGAGAACTGTCGCTTGCCTTGTTACTGGGTGGCCTATCGAGGTGGTCTCGTCCGCGTTTGAGTCTACCGCGTAAAATTGGTCGGCACTATTTGTCGGGGTCGACCTAGCGGAACTGATGGACGTGGCCGAAAGAACTGCGGGAGCTGCAGGAAGTATCAACTTCAGCCAATCATTTCGAATGAGAAATGCTCCTGTGCGCGTTGGTCACGGTGCAAAGTCGCTCTAATTTCGAACAATCCGCAAATTGTTCAGAGCGAACAGATAATAATATACTTACGGCAATTTATTTTAATTATAGTTATACGAATTTTTTGAAGAGAACAATTTATCGCATTTTTTTAATGGTTTTATTATGAAGAGGACAATTTTTTCCCGTCCCCAGATGCGGAGAATCATCCGCGGCTTATACCGACTGTCGTCGAGCCAGAACTCCTTGACAAGCACAATCGATTGCACAGTGCAATTCACGATTTGCCAGCCGACGTCATCACGTTCGGCAGCTTTTATCATACTGAAGTCGTCGGACGGCAAAAAATGCCCTTCATTTATCCAGTTAGGCGTCACATGAAAGGTTGGTCATTTTGGAATCGCTTTCTAACTGCCGTATTGGTCAATTACATAATTTAATAGGTGCGGAAAGACATGAAAAGTTTGATGTAGAGATCCAGATCGAGAGAAATCATGTGACTCATGAGTAGTTAATTTAGAAGTTAGTTTGTAGTTTTCAGGAATGTAGAAGTCCTAGTAATACTAGCACGCATAATTAGAATTAGTCGGATTCTTAATAAAAATTAATAAAACGGAAAATTTGAAAAAAACGGAGAGTTGGAACATTTTTATTAAACATTGCGACATGAAAATATTTATTAAAAAAAAAGATTTTCGTTCGATTTCGGGTTTATTTTCCGTTAAATTAAATGACACGTACAACGGGGTTTCGCTTCTAATTTTTTTATAAACGGAAAGGAAATAAACCCTCACACGTAAATGTAAATGTCCTTTTTTTCATGAAGGGGGAGAAAGACAACAGTTCGCTGAAATCGTACTCCGAAAAGCTGAAAACCCAATTTAATCAAATTTAGTACAAAAAAAAAAAAAAAAAAAAAAATTCAGACGGCGAGTGTTTTTGTTTAGAAAATGTAGAATGAACTTATTTTTACTTTTTACCCAGCTCATCAATTGCATGTCCCTTTGGCTGGCTGTTTGGTTCAATATTTTTGTTGACCGAATTTCTAACTTTTGATGCGCCTGGTAAAATCCACCTGGTCTTCAAATCTCCGGCCCAACGATAACTTCCTTGGCTAGGTTACTCTGTAATATCAGGCGAGCCGAATCGATTTTCACCGGGCGATGTTGCGTGTCCAAGTTTTGTTCGCAACGAGGAAACTGTTCAAGCACAAGGGGAAAAATAGCCTCTATTCTTCGAAGAGGGCTAAAAAATGGATCAGCTAAGCGTTACGTGGGCGCAGACCGCAAACGTTATCACGTCATGGCAAACCTGTCGATCTAGGTTATTCCTTCGAAAGAGCCCCGTTGACCTATATCTGACAGTTGAGATATAATTGCAATATTTTTCAAGCCATAAAGCAAAGGAGTTTCATTACATAAATTGAGTTTCACCAGTGCTGAAGAAATGAAGTGAAAACGAATAAAAAGACAGCGTTGAGAAATAGAGTAGTGGAAGTATTCGCAATTTCGTTCATGGGTTTAAATTCTTTTGTATTCTAGGGACAACTTTTACATTAATTTTCAAAATAAGTTGATTACAAATATTATTATTGCCATAAAGATATTTAACTTAATGGATTTTCGGATCATCACTCGCGCAGCCTTTGCATTTGAACTGAGCTTTGCAAAATATTTTTCAGCCATAACTGAAAAAGCGCCGCCCAAAGTCCGCGCTCTCGCCGAGAAAAGCCCTGAGCCATTGAAAACAGTTCTCGCAAAAAAATCTGAAGACATCGAAAGCTTGTTGAAAACGGCGAAGACAAAAGAATCATTTCTACAATGTCTTGAAAAAGTGGACGACGTTCTGTGCGACGTAGAAGATCAACTTCGTTCGAACAGAGGTGATTATTGATTTTTTTTTTCAGTCAAATTCGAAAAGTTGACTCTTATTCATTTTTGATCTTCCAGATTTTCCAGAAAGATGGTTGTTCAACGAAAGTTTCACTCTGGCCGACGTCAGTTTGACGACGCTGCTTGAAAGGCTGAACGTGCTGGGTCTTGAGGGCCGGTTTTGGGCGAATGGAAAGCGTCCCTACATTTTGAGTTACTACGACCGCGTCAGAAAAACGTAAGGCTACCTACATTGCATAATATTTAGTATAAATCCTGCTTCCATTCAGGACTAGAATTGGTAGAGAATCGGTAAAAATAAATAAAGCTCATGAATAATCAAACGTGTTTTTTTCTTATTTTTTTTTCAGTGAGCAATACAAGAAGAGCATGCCCACTTTGGCTTTCCACGTCAAATCGTTGGTCAAGGGCATCACTTACATGACGTTATGATTACTACCCATTATTTTATCACTTTTTGCTGTTTTACAAAATCTTATTATGAACCTATATTATGTACCTGTATCGTGTACCTATATATGAGAAAAATACTAAATTTCAATTTAAAAAAAAAGAAAAAAAGAAGATAATTAAGAGATGTATACGCATGAGACAATATTGTTAGAAGTGATTGGAATGTGAAGATTATATATTTTTGAAAAACGTTTCTCGCTTCGGATTCCTCTCGTTCACACGTTTGATTTTTAAAACTGCAAGAGAAGGTAGAGTTATTACACCAATGCGTGTTTCACTGACTATAAACCCCGACATTCTTGAGCTCTTGTAGAGAATGCAGTTTTGTAATGCAGAGGCAGCTGTTAAACACTACAGGAAGTTCCTGTTGCCCGAAGGGGTAGTGAGTACTTATTATTTGGGCCATTCTCCCATTTCGTTCGACATTACAATTTCGCATAACTTAAAATTATAATCGAGTTTTCAGGAAAAATTTTTAATGTAAAGAGGTGAATATTTTGCAATTAGCCAGTTTAATATTCAATATAATCAAACCAGAGAGAAGCTTCGAACTAATGAATAGTTTAGCTCAGAGGAAAAATTGATTTCCTTTAGTACGTAGTGAACCTAAACTAAAACCTTTGTTCGGCTAGACTCGGTTTGGTTAATCTTGGTTTCTCAGGTAAACTAAGGGCCCGTTTATTGGTCGCAGATTAAGCCGATATAAACTAGATTTAGCATGGCCAAGCAGTTTTCCCTAGTTTTTCTAGCAAATTGCTATCAAAAAGGTAAAGACGTTTTTCAACAACAGAGTCGAGCTAAACCGAGTGTAAAGGGTACTGTAAACTGTAACTAATTGTGAATCATACTGCAAGTTAACCATCCTCAAAATAGTGGTTTACCTCAACCTCAAGGAGGTTTGTATCATATATAGAAAGGAACAATGTCGTTCAGTGAGTCCCACGCTTGTCCTAAGATAATTTTAGTAAAGATGCAACTTCATGAATTAAAACCGGAATATATTGATGTATCATTTTGCTCGCTATGAAAGGATGCATTTTGAAAGAAGAATGAAGAATGCTCGCAAGGCAAAGGCCCTCTGGTGGAATGTAAACAATTTCACTTTCTCATTGCTAAGCATTTTATAACATTCAAGTAAATTAATGAAGGTTCACCCTAAAGACTGGCGAAACGTGTTTGTTCTTTTTGCTGACCAAACACACGGCCCAGAAGGTCAGACGAGGATTACTTCGGCAAAAGGGGTATTTCATTGCTATCTTGATTTTCTGCACGTAATAATGGCTAGTTAGCTCGGGCATTACCCGCTCATCGTGATCTTACGATCGGCTCGGCCTTGAAAACCGAACATGATAACGATCGCCTAAATATAATGAGCGCTGGATTACATTATATCCCGGAACCTCGACCAGCCTAATGTAAATCCGATGAGGGTGAAAACATGCTCAGACAAGTGAGCTGAAGAATTTCTGCTCCCAGTTTCAGTTTCTCTCCCAGTTTCTTTTTATATTTTCGTAGCAACTTTTAATTAAATTTTTTGTTAATTGCCAGTATTGGACAATTAACGTCTCCGGATGAGGAATTTGATTATTCGGTTCACACGTTGTTTACGTATACGGTTTCCATAGACGAGGAAAAAATTATTATTTTCTGTTCGTGGATTGTGAGGGGGAGAGAAACCAGGCGACTCATTCTCCAATTGTTATTATTTTTTGTTAATTCCACCATCCATACATATCTCAAGCCAATTCATTTTTAAGTAACTCTAATTTATTTATAGAAAAGCATTTCACTTGAAGATATATTCCAGAAGAGACCCAAAGTGGGGAAAGAGCTTGAATAATTACCAATGATTACGCCGTAAATCTTAGTTATACCTCTCCCACGCATTAACACGAATACACAAGCAAGTTCAATTACTGCTGACAAGTTTCTAGAACTCTTGCCATCTCCTAATCTACAGAGCTGTCTGGGAACCCTCATTGAAAGCTGAAACCTCATGGAGGCACTCTAAACTCTCTCCACGTTGGAAACTGTGTATTTCTTTGAGACACTTCGCCAAACTCGGATTCCCTTTTGATTTTATCTCGTTCGCCTTTCATGGCATCAGTTAGAATATAACTTTTCAATTTTGATTGAGCTCGAAGCTGATTCTTTCGGGAGCATGATCGCTGATTCGAACTCGGAAAAGTTACTTAGCTGCGTGTGAATGGAAATGATTGTTAGGAAGAAGAAAAACAATGCGCAGCGAAGGCATGAAGCTCAACGAGCAATGCGGAATATCAGAACTGACCTGAGGTTCGGCCTACTCAACTCTTCTTTGTTCGGTTCCTTAAGTTTAATGGCGTGGAATTCCAACTTTTCCCAGAATTGTATTTGTTGAGTGAAAACGAGAAAACAATGACCGAATGGACGATTACATCGTTAACAGAAGACAGGTGAGTTTGCGTGAGTTTTCCGGAATGTTTCCATCGGATTTTCCCACGAGGAGCGGTGCCCTCATTGCGTGCTCAAGTTACGTGGCTGGAGAGGAATCTGATTCCGACATTAATGAACGATAAGTCAGCAAAACAGTTTTCGGAATTACACTCAGAACGCGGAGAGAAGTGCAGGGTCGTTAGCCTCGCGGAATTCTTTGAATTTAATGCGATAAGAATACACTGACAGCGCGCACGTTTGAAAAATGAAAATATCCGGCTTGTTCTAAGCGTGTTATATACTTCCATGTTTACAGTGTGCATGAATGAAAAATATAAATGAAGGTAATTGGTCGACTCGCTTATTAACTTGTCTTCAATGCAGTGTCAATTGTGACGTATCCTCTCTTGAATATTTTGCTAATTTTACGCCTTTCTCAAGTTGTTAAAAGCGAAACATTCAACGTCTACATTTGGGAGGTTAACTTTCTTGTTAGTCAGATTTTCTACAATTTTTCGTATTGCACGTTTTTGTTATCTACAATTTCTTGTCATTATCAACACTTATGATTTCAGTTGGTTCCGTTGGGGTTTCATGGCACACGGAGTCCACGATATTGAAATTTCAGTTCCACTTTTCGCATGCTTTCTAACTAGATTGATCACTGTCTGAAATTTTTCTGTTTTTGAGTATCATCGGTTTTAAATTATCACGTCTGCAGCGGATCTCCGCAATATCGAGTCGCCAGTAGTTTTTTACTTCTCACGGCGGGCTAATGGCATAAAAAACGGGCTGGCCGTACTTAATGGGACAGAAATGAAATCAAGTCATCACCCGAATGTTGGAGAGGAGGACCTAGTCACTGGTCGGTAGCCGAGGTAGCAGTTAGTCCTGCTGTCTTTCCATCCGGTCCCGCTAAGGCGCGATCATTTTCTAAATGCGTCGGCCTTTGCGGCGAACGACCGCGAATTGGATGATTGCAACCGCAACAACCCGCAACCGCAAGCAGCTTTCCAATCCGAATTATTTCGCTACTGGGTCGACCATGTCCAACACCTAGAAACCCAAAAGAAATAGAGACAGTGTGTTATGTCAATGAGATAATCATAAGGAAATTACAAACGTGTAATCATGGTTATTTTCTCATCTTTGAATGACCGACAAACACTAGCTGGTGGAAGAATCCATTGATTCCCAATAAGGTTTTGACGGATAACGACTGGTAAAAAAACTATAAATTTAATTTTACCAACGAAACAATTTTCTTAATTGGAACATGAAAATATTAAACCTTCAAAGTTTGGGAACTGTAATAGTTTTTGCAAGAATATTCTCATTTTGATTCGAAATTCGAATTCAAGACCTAATTTTCAGTCAAAAACACTTCAAGAAAATGGTAAAGAAGCTTTTCCCTTGCCTGTGAAGAAAAGCGGTATGATACCAAATTTTCTGAAAATAATCATGCCAGTAAAATTATTTTGGCTATAATTGTTACTGTAGGTGCGTGTAATGTCCATCAGATGAGCCTTCAGAAAAACGGAGTAGGTATTTTTCTAAAGTTTTAACCATAAAATACTCCAATTATAGACCAATTTCTATGATTTCAAAAACCACATTCTGGAGCCTTTTTGAATATTTTTCAGTACTTAGAAAACATTATTCATTGACATTTTGATGAAGTAATTCAGTCTCCTTCCATCCACGGCTGAGGAGGAATCCAAAGCTGATCGCCGTCACGATCAGAAGGGCGTCATAAAATATTAATTTCGTACCTATTTAATTTTATGCAATATTTATCGCGTTTCATTTGCAATTACTGATGCAACGAAAACTTTCTAAATACTTTAATAGTATCTTCTTCAAGAAAATAAAGATTTCGAAACTTAATAAATTCCAGACCGTCATTTCTCGAAACTATACCCAACTCACAACTCTGCGTCAAATGGGAGAATATCAATCATTGTGGAAATTTGACGCTATTAAACGTGAACAAGTTCAGGGGCCAATTAATATCGAGCTTTCTTTTTTAATGTTTTCTTTTTTATGATTTGGGTTTGCCGAGTCGCAAAAGCTACCTAATGATACCTACTTCGTCTTTTGAAAGTTGGATTCGATCGCTTGTAGCCATTTTCGCCTGCTGCATAGTCATCATGTCAGCGGAGTCGCATCAATCTTAAGCTGACATCTTTGCGTCAGCCTATCATAGGCCTACAACGTTTCTATACTTTCACGCCACTATATCACTATTGTACCTCAGTAGTTCACGTCACAGGTGATAAATGTCTCTTATGATTCGTCGGTCTTATTTCTAGAAGCAACGGTATTCTTCAGGCAGTCACACGATACTTCTCACCGAAGTTTGCTCTAGACCCGCTTCAAAGTTTGAGAACTACCTGCGGCTCAGTTGCATGAAAGCAATTATTTGGTCAGCGTTGGTTAGCAATCATACGTAAGACAGTTTCATCTTGAAAATTTACTGTTTAGCCATGTTACTAATATACACTGCGTGACAACTTGGTGGAGAGCACATACGCACCGCATCTCTTTCAAAGTCATCTTATCTGGCAATACACGCAAGTACAACCAAAGTTTCATCACATCTAAGGATCCATCACATTTCATCCTCCGGTGAATCCCGTGCTGTTTTCCACAATTTTTCAAAGGAAAAAAAACAGTTATCACTCTGCTTTCCCTTATGTTTTTTCAGTTGTCGATTTCTACTCACGTTTGCACGAGCCATGATTTTCCAAAGGAAAGAACTTGCGTATATGGCAGCTAATAATGGATCTTTAGCGGAATTTTGTCTGATTGCTCCTACCGAATATCAACTGCACCTGGTTTAGACTTGAAACTGATCTGAACAGGATCAATACCTGACCTAGTCCAAATATGCCTCAGAAATTAGAGGTCCCATGAAGAAAGCCATAAGGACGAAACGACTTCACAAACTTGCAAGTAGATGTATCATCAATGAACTACTAAAATTAACCTACATTTAATTTGCCAATTACATTGGTTTTACAGTCGTGAATCAGGGCTGGGTCAATCGAAATTTATACGTCTCTTTCGCCGAGCTTTTGGATATTAAATTTCCCTCTTCAGGGCTTGGAAACTGCTCAACAGTGCAATCCAATGGTCAATGTCGGAAATTGTTGAATTGCCCTTTTTTCAAAAGCTTTGTTGTTGCAGAAAACGGAAAATTGCTTATAGGAAACTAACATTAAAATTTTTATTGCACTCATCCCAAACAAATTTCTAGAAACCATTTAAATATAACCATTTAAAAAAAACTATAATCACCCTTAAAATCACATCTAACAGTCAAAGAATTAAAAAGCATTGTTTTTTATTGTCTTTTTATTTCTAACAGTCAAAGAAATTAAAAAACCTTTGACTGTTAGATGTAATTTTAGTTTTTTGACTATAGTTATATTTAAATGGTTTGTAGAAATTTGTTAGGAATGAGTGCAATAACAATTTTCATGTTAGTCTCCTATAAGCAATATTCTGCAATAACAAAGCCTCCTGACCATTGAATTGCACTGTGGAGCAGCTTTTAAGCCCTGAAGAAGGAAATATAATATCCGGAAGTTCGGCGGAAGAGACGTTTTAAGTTCGTTAGACCCTGAACCTGATTCACGACAGCAGAATATATAACAGGGGTTATAAATTCCATCTTCATTAAGTTGATACTACTTTGCATAATATATTTTTAAGAGATTTTTCAACCGCTAGAAAAAAATAACTGAACAAAAGTAATAATAGACTACTGCACGAGCACAAGATGATTTCGTTTGTGGAACTGTGAAAATCTCAAGTTCGGCGCAGTTCCAAAGAGAACAGAATTGGGCTAATCTAGCGCGTGGGACCGAAAATCTAACTCTTCGGCTTCATTTTGTACACAACACACCCAGGTTGGTCGAATATTTGTATCACAGTCACGTCCGAGTGCGCCTACTCAATCATCAGCAGATAGTTTCGCCTTGTGTTCTCAAAATGGCCATCATTACCTATATGCGTAATATAATAAATACTATCACCAATGCTCGATTCGGAACAGGTGCGGCTAATCTGGATGGATCGCTTAGCTATTGACTCCAACGCAGTTTTTTCAAAACCCTTTTGAAAATCCGCCAACGCGGATCGAGATGAGGAAAAAATTGTCGCAACACGCGACCTATATTGGGGTGACCGCTGGAAACACGACGATATTTGAATGCGGTATTCGTACGGAGGCGTTTTGATGGGCCAGAGCCAGAAAGCAGCCAGCTATCAGGGGCATTGTGATTGAGATGCTCTCGAGTTGCGTTTTGAGAAAGGAAGTGAGTCAAGGACGCGGTTCAGAAAAGTCACAGCTCTTGGTGAGAAATTGGCTCCTATAGTAGGTAGGTAGACGAAAGAAACGAGAAATGTACAATTATGATATAAGGTATGATGCATAGTCTATTCTTTACTTCAGAAATATTCCTAATTCTACTACACGGTAAGAAAATTCCCACCTTAGTCTCGGGTTTCCATTCTAGCAATCTCTTCCATCGCGGTTCTTTTATGACATTTTTTGTGGTTTTTAAAGTTAAAAAAAATTCAAATTGTCGGAAATCTCACGAGCTTTGAAAATTACTTATGCGTAAAATCCGAAGATTAACTCCAACTTCACAACCGGTTCGTTGCGAATCGTTTGGGTTAAACGGTCTGAGAACAGAGGCTGTCTCCATATAAGATTGCCTCATTTACGATGGCTAATCATCATTCTTCGAAGAGTAGTTGCATCCGCTGAAGGTGATCGTAGGGAGAAAAAGAAAAAAAAACAGAAAATTCTCTAATGCGTACTTGAATTGAGGGATCTGAATAAAACTCGCGATTCAGCTCTATTGCTATTTTCTTTTGACCACAGACAGTTGTTCAGAAATCGTTTCTAAGCTATTAATCGATTAAAAAAAAGAAGTAGTTATGAGGACATTAGTCAATTTGAAATACATTTTTTTTCGGAGTTCAGCCTCTAGTAAGTACAATTTTTTAAATATTTGAAACGATAATCATCCAGTAATAACGGCCTCAGATTCGGGAAAATGTCGAAAACTGTGATTCTCGTAAAAAAAAACCTTTTTTACTTTACCTTCTAGAATAATTGCTCGATTTTAATGTTAATGGCGTAATTTTGATCATAATATATTTGCCTATGAGTGCCTAACTCAACTTATTGCCAAGATTTCTGATATGGGTTACAGAGAATAAAGTTTAATGATAAACGTGTTACGGAGTTTCAAATTTTTTCGAAGTTTTCATTATTCAATAAATGACATTGTTTTTAATTCTTATACAATTTAGGTAAGTTTTTGAACTTTAGTTCCGATTGTCTTATTTAGTATTGTTGCGGATATGCTCGAGGAAGGTCTTAATCATTAAGAAAATGAAGAATCAGTAGATTTGTGCATTTTAATGACAATGATGAAATAGCAAATTACTTACTAAGAAATCTTTTTGAATTACTGATTTATTGGTAAGAGTTCATCAAATGAAAAAGCCATAGAAAATCCAATTAGTCAAGTAGCGAAGAGAAGTATGCTTGAAAACCGCTTTATGTCGATAGTGAACTGTTAAATCTGCCTCTTGGACGGGTCTATTTATTTTAGGCATATTTGTAGAGTCAATAAGTCTCTACAGTTGGGTTAGGATAAGCTGGAGTGAAGAAAGTCTCCAACGGAACCTCCATCTGATATTTACCAACCTTTCATGCCGTAAAACTTGTTGATGATCTTCTACCCTGCGGGCTGATTCTAGCGAAGCTGGAGCCTGGTGTGCATTATTTGACGTCTTCCCTGTATTTGGGATGTTCACGTTCTTGGGTCGGGCGAGGCGCCTTGGCTAACCAAACTTGCCGACCACACGCTTTCGTTAGAAAGTTCACGAATCCGTAGAGAAATAGAAAGTGTTTTCTACATATCGCGGAATCTGCGGAGAACTGCGGTCAGAGGTCTTAGTTCGGACTGGATCGAGGAGGATTGAGACGTGAGCACGTTCATGAGAGTTTCCTCAAACCAATTACAATAACTAGACACATGGCAACTTTTTCACGAGGTTCTTTTGGCCGAGGTTCTTTTCAAGTTTTGTTGAAAATATACATATTTTATTGAATTTTTTGACAATCTTGAAACAAAAATTTTTTCACCATGCTATAAATTCATCGTACAAAAGCTGTAATTTAGCATTTGGATTCCTTAGATATGAGCTGATATTAGCTAAATTAGCTCGTAAAGCTAATTTTTGAGTTTTTTAATCCTACGATGCGTTAGTATTTTGTACAAAGCCAGCCTACCAAAACAGCTAACTTCAAAAGTTGATCCAATTAATTTCACACCTATACTCTTCTTCGCTTTTTCATCTCTGAATCTTGATATTTTCAATGAAACTCTGATGAATTGATATTCCCTCAACGATATAATGCTCAATGCTGTAATCTGTCATTTATTTTTGGAAAAGGAACTTTTGACGTTATTAATTTATTGCCATTTGAAATTGAAAACAAACGCCATTCGTTCTACAATAAAGAATAATATGTCAGTCGAGTTGGACGGCACTGAGTGAGATCCCAATTAAATTACATCCAACATTTCGCTGGCTAAGCCCAGTATAAACTTGAAAAGATCAACGCAGGTGCCTCTCCCGTTTCGGCAGGTAATCTCCCGAATATTAATAATCGTATTCATCTAGTCATTATATCACCGTCATTATAACTCGTTCCCTCTGATGAAACCCGATGAGAAAAAAATCTCGCTTTTAAAAAATAAATTAAATCGGTCCACGAAGACTTACGAAACTGAGAGTCTGGAGAAGCGTGGGCGACCTAGTCGGGGGGTCAGTAAAATCTGCGTTTTTTTCGATCCATGACAAGCTGTAGAAGAGAATGAAAGACTATGGGGCGATGGAGGTTGTGGTTTCGTCAATATTGTCATAGAAAGTTCAAATCGGTTACGTCAGCGTTGAAAGATTCGATAATGAAACCGCCAATGCTGCCGATAGACCACGACACGAAGATCATCATCCTCACTGCAAGACCAGATTATTCAACCGCGGGTTATAAATCTTGACCAACTTTGTCTTCCATTCGCTATGGATTACTATTGTCATGATCGTTATTTTTCAATTAGGAAAACTTAATCACGTTACGTGGTGGAAATTATGAGACAATGATCTCCCAGTAATTATGCAAAATTGGCCATGTCCCGATTTTGGATGACACACAGTACTCCTGGGATGTAATAGTTCAACCTTTTTTTTAATTTGGATTTACTACAAGAGTAAATATTTTTCTACGTATGAGGTCTTAAAAAGTTCGTTATGACGAGCTTGATTTTTGGATATTGAGTCACACACGGTAGCTCCACGTTAACAGCTCTTTTCACGATTTCGCTAGTGCGTATTTTGTATTTTGATACTTACAAGCCGCGAAAAATCAGTATCTTTTACGCTGGAGGTTCATAAAAATACCCGCCGTTTTACGAAACTTGGCTTGTATCGTTATGTTAGGCTCACATACTGTACTTCTGCACTGTTAAGCTAATTCGTGTGTTTTTCTATTTTTGGGATCTCTGAGCTAGTTTTTCAATAACAGTTGTAGAGTAATAACGTGGCGCCCTTAGTACGAGCTTCGTGATTTTATAATTTCTTATTCCTGCCACCGACTCAAACATGGAAGTACTGTGTGATCTATGCACACCACTCTCTGGATATAGTACTGTGAAAATTCCTTCCGAATTCATCTCCGTTCCGGATTCGGATTTTCAGGCGATCACAATAATTCCATTTTTCTACGTAAACATGGAAGTAAAAATTACGAAATTGAATGGATTGGATTATTTTCACTGGAAAAAGCTTTATTCAATCCTGAGTATGCTCGAATAGGCGAAACTGCTAAATCGTCTCCTTCCCAACAATGTTAGCCACGACAAACGCTACTTTTCTGACGACTTTTCTGACTAGTCAAGACGACAGGAAAGTCGTGCAGTCCGTACACTTGACTATGCGTGACACCTGTTCGAAAATCCGAAGTCACCTTCGCGTTGATCTGGAATGCGCTCGAATAAACAACAAAGAATTGTGCGGCGGTGGCGGCGGGCGGACTCCCACTTCACCAACACGTACACCAAGCCCCTCCCCGCGTGATCTCCAGCCGTTCGATTCCGGCTCCAGCTCAGTCCGCGAAGTGAACCGGCTTTGAGCACGTCCTATTCTCCGTAAAAAAATCCGCGGTGTCGCGATGGCCGTAATGGTCGAGCAGAGGCCGTTTCGGCCGTTTAAATCGTCCGAAGAATATTTGCTGGCCATGAAAGAAGATTTGGCCGATTGGTTGAACAATCTGTACCCCGATTTACGTATAAATGCTGAAAACTTTTGGGACCGTCTCGACAACGGGGTCGTTTTATGCCGGCACACGGATCAAGTGCGCGAGTACGCGCGGCGCTACGTTGTTTGGCGCGAAGGACAGGGAAGAACTTGTTCAAAAGAGGCTGCTAACGTATTGAATCAACCTCCCGTCAAATGTTTCGCGTCGGCCAAGAAAGAAACATTTTTCGCAAGGGATAACGTCTCGAATTTCATCACATGGTGCCGTAAAGCGTTGAATATAATCGATTGTCTTTTATTTGAAACTGACGATTTGATATTGTTGAAAAACGAGAAGAACGTGATTTTGTGCTTGCTTGAGCTCGCTAGATTAGGCTCGCGGTTGGGAATGCCGGCGCCGATGATCGTTCTGTTGGAGAAAGAAATCGACCAGGAAATCGCACGTGAAGCGGCCGACGAAGGCGTTGAATCCGGCGACGATTCAGGTCCAGAAATGGCCACAGGCACCGGGCAGATTGTCACGAACGATTTGCGCAATTTGGACGACATGGTTCGCGTTCAAGTTGAACTTTGCAAATGCCCTACTCAGTTCCCTATGATTCGCGTCTCCGAAGGTAAATATCGCATAGGCGATACGAAAGTTTTAATTTTCGTCCGTTTGCTTCGCAATCACGTTATGGTCCGCGTTGGAGGAGGTTGGGACACCTTGGCGCACTATTTGGACAAACACGATCCATGCAGATGCCGTTCGGCTCACCGACAAACAACTGGAGCCGCCAAATTGTCAGGAGTACGCGCTGCTACGCCCGATCGTCCGCGAATTGAAATCGCCCGAGCCAAAGTCACCTACGAAAGGAAAGAAATTGTCGAAAAACGCGAAGCAGTTTGGGGCCGCTCGCCCGCTTTTTGCGGCCCTAATTTACACGTATCTCCGACACCCTGACGAAGGAGCCCGATATCCGCCGCTAACAAATCACTAATTCCTGTTCGGCGGAATCCTACACCCGGTGCCAACCTTCAGAATACTAAACAACGCATTTTGAACCAGTGAATTTTCAAACCGGTAAGTAAATCTGAGTGAAATATAATAGTCCAGTAAACAGTATAGAAAAACGCTGCAAATGATTGTTCAGTAGTTTATGAATCTTTAGCTTTCATTATGCTTTGAGAAGATCATCCTTTTGTGATAGTAACTAACCTGAACATTTGTGAATGTTTCCACCTATTAACAGAAGGGTAAATACGATAATAAGGGAAAATTCGTTAGTAACTATTGTAATTTATTATTGTTTTCCATTTTCTTAATTATCTGATTAAAAGTCAAATTTTTCGCCTAACGGTACAACTTGAGAGATTATTCTATGAGTATTCCATCCAGTATAGAAGGATTTTTATAGCTCCATAAATTCTCAAGTTATACCTTCATGGCAAATGTTTCAAAATCTCAAAAACGTCACACAAATAACTCGAGAACCATTAAAGCTTTCGACTCCCTTATGGTCTCATTCGATCCACTGTTTATTAAAAATTATGTTTAAAAAAAAAATAGAAAATACGAATCTCCCCTCTCAAAACCCTACTTAAAATCCTCAAAATACCCATAAAATAGAGGTAGCGAATTTTTTCTTTTAGGTGATTAGCATGGTTGTAATAATATCAAATTATAATTATAATAAATCAAAATTGATGTGCACAGGTCACACAGTACTCCAATGTTTGAGTCGGCGAAAAGGTATCAACAATCATAAAATATCGAGAAATTCATAGAAGTTCATAATTAAAGTTGGTAACTAAAAATAAAGGCGAAAAGATACATTATGAAACTTATTTTATGGTCTTCCAGTCTATATAACGGCCACGAACAATTATATCCACGATGAACTCGATTCGAATCGTGTGAAAGACCTTTTCTAGCCAGTAAATCCCAAAACCGAAAACAGGCGAAATATGTGTTAAAACGCGGAATTATTGAGTTAGCCCAACAAGACAAGTTTAGTGAAATCGACTAAAATTTCTAGCTGAGACCCAAAAATGAAAAATTTTAATAGGCTCGAATAAAATAACCGAAAATGCGAATTGCGTGAAATGTGGTGTGTGACAATAATGATAAAAAAAATCAAGCGTCATTAGCCTACCATAAAAAATAGCAAGTCCGTGAGCGTTCAAATTTTTTTTCGCGATCTTTAAAAATCAAAATACAATCAGTCACGAATGAAGAGGAAGATTCGTATGATCCGATCGACAAAAATCGGTTGTCATTATCACGAGCCTTAACAATAATTTCAAGACATTGAGCGTACAGGTATATAATTTTTTGTGGCCTATGAAAATTTTAATACAAACTCACTAGTGAAATAGCTGGCTATAACGAAGTTCTAAGACTTCGGCCGTTCTAAAATATTGACCTTAATGTCCTATATAAATCAAAATAGAAACAACTTCGTATGATCATAAGTACTGTGTGTGTTGCTCAACATCCAATAACGTCTACAATAAATTGTACTGAGAGAATAATTGCATCCAATTTCATTGGTTTTCCCGGAGTTATGATGACTTTCGTCACTTTTCGACCGCAGACACACTGACAGGCTTGCTCAGAAAGTGTCTCTAAAATGCTTACTCCAAATTTATCTCCATTCAGAATAGAACTTTTCGAACGATCCAGTTCCTCCATTTACTAGATAAGCGAGGAATAAAAAAGGATTTTGGCCAAATTCCGAAAAGCTGGAAAGTTTTTAAAACTTTTTCGAAAAAAATTAAATTTCCGAATCAATGTTTTAAATTTTAGTTTACTCAATACATGTAATCTAGGATATCACCAGATGTGCTGAGTTTTTCGGAGCCAAATAACCTCGAAATTGTTTTCAGTTTTTTCGCTTATAAGTTCAAAACGTTCTAGCAGAAACTTACTGTGGCAGAACGTACCTTGAAACTAGCAATAAATTTTACGTACAGCAAAATCAAAGTGAATCAAATTCTACGTCGATTTTCCACATTTTTTGGTCAATATATACGGGTGCAGTTGGGGGTCAAATATTGACGACTCGATGTAGAAACTGGCATTCTCTCTAGGTAAAAATTTACCTGTTTTCAAAGTTGTGATAATTAATGAAGTCAGCAATAATTTTTTCACAACGTTTATTTCGAAGCGTTTTTCCTTTCATATCCCGTTTTCACGTTATGGGCGTTTGGAAAATGGCATTCTTTCAATATTTCTATGATGTCGAAAAATCTTTATTATTAAAATTAAATATAGTAAAAGCTTGCTGGTATCTTTTGTTTCGAAAGTTTACAGGGATAAACGCCGCATTAAACGCTGGTAATATTCAGTCTCCATAATTTTCCACAACTTTTATTTCCGTTAAGGGATGAAAACTTCATTTTACCGTTTGGAAAAATGAATTAATGGATATTTTTCTAAATGATTCTTCCAAGTTAGGCGGAAAAGTTCACAATCGCTAAGCTTAATTAATATAAATAAATTGAGGAAGATGATTTTTTCGTTTTTCATGTCAACTCAGTTTAATTTAGTTTCGTTCCGCTCTTTTTTCTCTTGCACAAAAAGAAGTCCTCGATTGCTCTGTCAACTTGTCGTTGGTGTTCTTCTCTCCATTTTAAAAATCGAACCTATTGAATGCAAGGCAGAAATCATTATCTGTTTACTGTAAATCTACTTAATTCTTGATTCCCAAGGAACTCCGATAGCGGGCGATTTTTCCAATCTCACGTTATATTAGCACGCCATGTTTTCGATTCGATACTGTTGAGCGGATAGAATGTATGTGAAAATAAATAAAGGCTAAAGAAATACCAGCATAGCACTGCATCTGATAACCAGTCCAGCCCATTTTCTACGTCGGTTCGCAACGCAATACATCAAATCTCAGATCGTACGCCATATCTCCTGAGTCTTGGTATCACCTTGAGCTACAGCACACTTTCAATTTCCTGTTCACGATTTTTTTTTCGTAACTTCCACGATCCGCCGCACGATCGACGAGCGTGACTTGCGTACGGTGAATGCTAAAAGGACAGCCGAGACTGGTCTTTCACGTCTACGCGAATTACGCTGACAGAAGTGGTTCTATTGTCATCATTAATGGGCGATTCTTGATTTTAAATTGCATTATTTGGTACAAGCGGTTGTTACCTTGAGTTCAATTTTATACTTGAAGTGTTCGCTTTTTTCCCGAATGTTGAAACAGCGCTCGATAATCCTCTAACATTAGAAAACCGAAGTTGACGCACTTTGGAGTGTTGTCAAAAATTGTCATTTTGTCAAAAAATAGATTATTTTACAGTATACTATTACGTAGTTTCATTTTATCAGATTCTCTCAGGTCTTCCTTAAAAAAGAAAAAAAAATGAAAAGAGAGAAATAACCACAAGCATGAGTTAAAGATAACAGAAAAAAGAAGAAATAGCCACAAGTAATTGCGTAGAAATTCAGCGTTACGATGTCGCAAACAATAAAATTATAAGAGTTGTATGAATTGTAGTGTGCATTTTTTCAACAATATATTACGTGCGTACGAATATTCCAAAGTGTGTATGGAAGTCAAAAAAAAAAAAAAAAAAAAAAAAAAACTAATACCTAGTATACTGACATCTTTCGTGTTCACTTTCATTTTTATTTTAACGATAAATACCTGTATCAGACAATGTGGTTTTATGAGTAGTTTAATTTATCGAATTACCGTGTGTGCAAATAGCAATATCTTCGGGTACATTTTCCACCTACGAATACTACTTTATGAATGAAATAGTTTGTTGTTTCCGCTCATTTTTTCTTTTTCACAAAAAAATCTGGAACGAATCAAGGGGATGAGTTGAACCTCGGTCTATCGCTCTCTGCCTGGTCTTGTTAGGAAGATCCAAGGTCGGCTGATCGACCCACGCTACAGTGCCAACCTCTCAACTTGGGACATCACGTATGGGAACTGGAGTTTTACATTTTGGTATCGGCCTACGATTTTCCATTGAGAATTCTCTCGTTCGAATGATATTATTAGAGGTTTTGAGAACATTTATCTTGAAAATACTCTGATTTCAAATTCAGCGATAACAGGCTACAATGTTGGAAATGAGGTGGAAATTTTCACCGAAATGTTTATAGTACCGATTAGTCGAAAACTGAATGAGCTGTTCGGCTAGGCAAAGTTTATGTGTCTTAATGACTCACAACTTCCTGAATCTCGGTCCACAAAGGCTTATCTCTTTGTAGTGCTAGCCTTAGTAATCCTGCTAGCCTCTTAGTAATCGCCCGTTACTTTCCTTTTTTAAGGCTGAACATCGGTAAAGTCACTGCTACATTTCGCTATGAACGAATTGATAAAAATAAGATACAGACCATTGTGATGCAATTTTGGCCGTAAATCTTATCTCAGGCTTTTTTTTATAGTTGAGACGTGAAAGAGGCTTTAAGGAAATCGGGGGAGCCGCTTATGTTCGCCAGTTTTAGACGGAAATCTCGTTTATCAATTATTATTTTGATAAAGGATGAATAACTACACTATTACTCACATTACGAGTCACTAGTGCAGGAATTATGGGATGAAAACAAAATTAGTAAAATACAATTTATTATATTTATGTTCACTGAGACATTTTCATTTTAACTCAAAAGCGTTTTTTTTATGCCCATTACAAAACAGTTGACATAAATCAATTAAAAAGTAATCTATATTTTGAAGAGTTCATTCTTGATGAATTTATTTATGTTTCAGAAGATCCAGCCGGTGATCTCTTCGTTTACATTTTCTATTGTGACGGACGATTAGCACGCAGTTACCCGTTTCATCAGCGACTCTTCAAATATGTACTAGATTGATTAGGGCGTCACGAGTCCGGCCAACGATTTTTATAAGCATCACACTAAAACCATTTACGACTCTTGCGGTTTTAAAATTCACTACTTACTTGTACTTTTCTGTAAATAACGCAGTGACAGTTGATATCCTGCCCTGACGCCTCATCGATTTGTTTTCATTATTCGATTTTAAGATTAAAATGGCTCAGTTATAAATTTATAATCACGTTATGTTCAGTTTGATGTTGACAAGCTAGTTCAACTCAAACTTCGAATTATTGGAGTAAAAAAATATTGATAGTTTATTATAGAGATTTTTTGGCATCTGTTAAAGTTTGATGTCAGAGATTTTTTGTATTTGTCGCAGTATTGGTATGGAATAATCCTGTGCGGTTAATCCTGTGGATAGTAGTGTTTATACTCTTCAACTTAATTAATCTTAGTCGTGTTTGTGCAATAAAACGTATACCGTGCCTTTCGGCGGTTTTGTAACGCCCAGAGTAAAAATGCAAAAACATTGAAATAAGTAGATATTCTCGTGTTGTTGAAGTAGATAGTTTAAAATGAATGTATAACTTCTGTTTCGATATTATTTGTTGAATTCGATGATAATCGTTGACATTATGTTCTTGGTGCTCCAATAGTTTCATTTTTACTTTCGTAGTGATTATTGTGATACGTCGAACAATTAGACAACAGTGCAGTCAAACTGCGGCCACGCGTTCCATGTTTAAAAGACGATTTATAAATGTTTAATGACAGATTGTACGTTTGTTGTAAAAAATTGTTTTTTATACTTACACGTTTTTATGGCCTACACCGTGCAGTTTTATGTTGCCAACCAGGGGCTGAGCGCCCCTGGCGGCTTTGCCGCCCAGCCCCCTCAGAGGGGGGCTTCGCCCCTCCTCACGGGCCTTAAATATTATTTTGTGGGGTTGTTGTCCTTGTCACTACTATATATAGTATATAGGTATAGTTATAGGAAGCAGTAGTTTATTATTTGTGTATGGAGAGTGGGAATCTATAGTTGTTAATATAGTGGGTAGTAGTAGTTTCTATAATTTGGTATGTAGTTGGTGGTGTTTGAATGTACTTTGTATCATAAAGTATTGGGTTTTTCAACTGGAGCAAAGTAGGAGCAAAAGTAGACTTACCAACTGTAAGTTTTCCAAGATTTGTAACTTGCAGAGTGGATAACTTTAACAAAAAGTCGTCAATTCAGATGTTTGAATATACCAAATGTTAGGTAATTTAACTGTCCACATTTTCCTAATGTAATGTACCTATCCATTTTTCAACCGTTTTTGCGTTATTCAACAATATCAGTAGTCTATACACGAAAAAATCACATTTTTCAACTATAAACGTTCTTTTCATCTATTTAGTGCGAAAGAAACAAAGAATGAACCATATATTATTGATATACACATCATCAACTATCATTATGCTGAATTTGAGCGAAATCTATTCCAAAAAATTTTTCGCGAAAAATCCAAGGGGTACCCCTGCGATTTTTTTCAACCGAACAGTTAACGATTTTTTACTCCTCTCTCAATACAGATAAAAATCTGAAATTTTCAGGAAAGTTGTGTCTTACCAAGATGTATTTTTGTGATTTTTTTTATTTCTCGGAAAAATCTGCAAGTGGTCCAAAAAAATCGGTTTTTGCAAGCTCAAAAATTGGACTTTAACCGTGATTTTCGGGGTCAAAATAAATGCGAATCAATTATTTTATTACGCAGGAGTCTTCATTTGAACGCCTTACATACGTACACAGCAAAAAATTTGGTGAAAAAAATTTAAACAGCCCCACAGAAATTATTTTCCGTAAATTGAGTTTTTCACCGGCCGAAATCTCGGGCTCCGCCGGCATGAGAAATTAAATGTTCGTTTTTAAGCGATTTTAAAAGCTATTCTTATAGGAAATTTAACGCTGAATCCGAATATGACGTCAAAACGGCGGAAATTTGACAACCAACATTAGTTTTTTCCAGTTTTAGTACTACGCGGTTTCATGTTTTTCAACTTTGAAAATCCGTTGAAAAACTTACAGTACTGTTAAAATTTGATTAATTAATGATTCCTTTTCGATTTTTCGAGAAAATCGCGAACAACTGCGGAAAAACGTGGTTTCGGAAAACGTCAAAATTGTACAAAAACCTCCTTCAAGAAAAATCAAAGTCGAAAATCGAAAAAAGGGCAAAAAATGCATCCAGGAATATCGATTTAATTGACGAATATAGTGTCAAAAATTTTTTATCGTATCACAGTTTTGCTCTAGCCGTTTGAGTTTTTTCAAAACGAAATTTTCAAGTTCCGACTTTGGAAGGCTATAGCTCCGCGGAGGTAAGAGTAAACCTTACGATTGTAATTACGAAAATGTTGGAAATTTATCCGACTACAACTTTGCAATTCACTTAGTATATGTGAAATCGAATAGTTTGCCCGCTAGATCGCCCGAAAGCCGAATGTTGTAGGATCAAAATGGATAAAATCGAAAGGGGATACGTTCTATCCTCCAAAAGAAGTGTCGCATAAAACCTTTTGTATAAAGGCAGCAAAAAAAGATAATAAAATAAATTAAAAATAGATAAATAATTTTTTTCAAATAGCGCTAGTGTCAAAAAATTATTTTAGCTCGACTCCTTAAGTTCAATTTTATATAATTTATTTTTCATATTGTCTTTGTGGTTATATGATACAACCAAATTACGTGATGATAAGATGGCAATTCATCTTCAAACTTGAAATGAACAACTCAAATAAAATGAAAAGGTTCAATTTTTTTCTATCTTTTTCAAATTAGACAGCAATTATCATTATTACGAATTATTTCTATTCGCAAAATGGCCTTGAATTCCGTGAATAACTTGGGCTGTATTTTCCCTCGTTCTCTTTGCCACCGACGGATCAAGTCAGGTCGAATGAATCGAAAAACCGTGACACTGAAACAATTTCGTATTACCTTGAGCGGTGGCGTATTTTTTCGCCCCCTTCGCTTTCCGATCCGGTTTGTTTCAGAAAATCAGCGCAAGAAGACCATACAGAAAAAACCTAGTGGTTTCAAATGGATCGAATCGGCCAAGGACAATGCGTTTTCCTCGCCAGTAAGCCCACCTTCACGGAGCGTGTTTATTTTTGATTTGACACGACCTCAAGTGGAAAATTATGCTATTAGTAGTTTAAATAGAGGCGAGTATGGGAAAGAATGGCGATTGGCTGGATAGAATTATGAACGCATTTTCTTATAGCTCGATTCAAGAGCACCGTTGAATATCAAACCGCTGGATTGTATTGTGCGGTTTGGCCGAGCTGCAGTGGCCCTGATGTTATCTTCGGAAGGATGTTGATTGCAATGCGCGAGTGAGACGAAAGTTTCCTGCCTGAGCATGGTCTATCGCTTAGTTGAAATAATGAGTTCCTCTTATTACAGAAAAATAATCAACAGCCTATCGTTATTTTCTGAACCGCACATCAACGTTCAGAAATTCCTTGCAGAGAAAAAGAGAATTCATTACTGAAAGGGATAACGAAAAATTGTGGGCCTTTTAATTTTTTCCGCAGGATAAAACGTGTGTGAAATTAATGTAGGGGCTAAAACCAAAGTGCTTCCGTTGCCGCAGTTGTTAATCTTTTTATTGCTGTGGAGCCGGCTCAAGAAAGCGGATCATTTTCCCTTGTACCTGCAAAAGATAATTCGAATGTCTAAGAGGAAAATATTTCCAGGTGAGGCTCACGCCAACAGATTAAACTGTGAGCAGTTCTGATTAACATCGATGATAAGAATAGGCGTGTACAGAGTAACTAAACAATGGATCAACTACGTTCTGGCTATTCCACTTCAATTTCAAGAGTTCAAGTATCGCGAGGCCATGTTTCTTATCTTTGAGACTAAAGGAGAAACATCAACCGCACCTCAGTTTGTCTGTCGTAAACTTCCTTTCATTATTCGAGTACAGAACACTTATTACTCCTTAATACAAAAAGAACGAGTGGTTAGCTTACTGTAACATTAAATATTCTTTATTTACTCCAGTTCATTCACTTCAGATAACGAGAGCTCGGAGAAGGAGGAAATATTTGTGCTTACTTGCTTATGAAGTGGACGCTCTGTTTAAAGACCTTGATCCTTGATCCTTGATCTTGTAGGCATTTACTGTACTTTCGTTGTAATTAATGGCACGAAAACTATAGGAGAAAAATTGGGCGTGATTTTCACGAAATTCGGCGAAATTAAACAAGACTGTTCACACTTTTCTAAAAACGATACCAAATTCAAACAAAATGAAAAATATCGACTCTGAACCGTAAGTGGCACATTGCGATCTTTTAACAAATTAACGGATGCGACAGGTAGTTAAAATCTAGCAATTCAAGAGTTTATTTTCACAAATTTTGGTTGTAATCCAAATTTTGAGTAAAGATAAACGTAAACAACCAACATCTCCCATGTTTTCTTCAGTCACTAATTTTTTGTATTTGTTATTCATTTTAACGTTTGAAAATTAATATAAAATTGGTAGAAAAAAGGTTTGTCTTTGTTCAAAAAGCCATGATTGGAGTTATCGTTGTTTGGTGTCGCGTCCATTATTACTCACGACAGTTAACGATTTTAATTAGCAACACAATTTATTGAAAACTTAATTGCCGATCTCAAATACGACTCAAGCGAATTTTTACAGAACTGATTTTAAATTTTTAAAACGCGTCCCTTGATGCTCGCGTAACCGTGGCGCGTAACTTAGTACTCCAGCTGAGGAATTGTAGTAGCCGCTACATCACTCCCCCTCCAGTAACGATCACCGTCTAATCATCGTCGTCTACTTGGGGATCGGTACGAAATCGTACCCGACGTCCGTATCGCGTGACTGTGACTGGTCGTGGTAGAGGCGATGGGGATCTTGCTGGTACTGTGCGCGGAGCGGAGTTTGGCGGGAGAACTGGCTGCGACTCGATGAAAGCTGGTTTCAACCGGTCTCTGGAAACCGTCATCTTCTTGCTTCCGACTTGGATGCAGGACGTCTTCGCTGTCCTTTTGAGGACTTGGTACGGTCCTGTGTAAGGCCTTTGAAGACTCTTGCGCACGCCGTCAACTCGAAGAAAAACGTGGGACGAAGTTTCGAGAGATGGGTGGGAAAATGGTTTTTCGCTTGACGCTTGAGTGCCACTGCATTTCGTTTGGTCTGAGCGACGAGAAAAGGCGCCGCAGTTGACCAATGTATTCGACTGGTGACGAAAAGGTGGGTGGAGGTTCGCCGAAAAATTCTCCAGGCAGACGAAGTGATGTTCCGTAGACCATCTCGGCCGAGGTTGCCTGTAGGTCGGGTTTGTACGCAGATCGCAACCCAAGCAGAACGATGGGGAGTTCGTCCATCCACTTCTCCCGAGCGTCGCCAAGTCGACTCATAAGTGCAGCTTTGATGGTCCGATGGGCTCTTTCAATAAGTCCGTTGCACTGGGGGTGGTAGGCAGTGGTGCGTCGCACTTCAACGCCTAGCAGTTGTGCAAGTTGCCGAAAAAGTGCGGATTCAAAACTTCGACCTTGGTCGCAGACTAGGTAGAGTGGCGTTCCAAAGCGAGAAACCCATCCGTTGAAAAATGTCTGTGCAATGGTGTTGGCTGTTTGGTCGACCATGGGGAATGCCTCAACCCAACGTGTAAATCGGTCGATACATGTGAGAAGGTACACATGGCCTTGCGATGGTGGCAGAGGTCCGACGACATCGATGTGAACGTTGGCAAACCGTTCGTCTGGTCGAAGGAAATGAACGAGGGGAGTCTTCTCATGGCGTTGGATCTTGGACGACTGACAGGCTACGCATTCTCGGACCCACTGCTTGATGTTGCGCTGCATGCTAGGCCATACGAATCGCGAGGAGATTAGGCGGGAGGACGCGCGGCCTCCGAGGTGAGCCATGCCGTGAAAATGGCTGAAGACGTGGAATCGCAGGGAGGCTGGAACAAATGGTCGGATTCGGCCAGTGGAGATGTCACAATAAACGGAGGATTGGTCGACAGTCAATTGTTTGAGTTGCAATCCAGATGAGTTGGAGTCAAGTAACTCTGCCAACTGTTTATCCGTCTTCTGAGCTTCGGAGATCTGAGTAGATGAGAAGGCATTTCCGACGATGGCCGCACATTTGTCCGAATTCGATGTCATTTCGAGACGAGATAAATAATCTGCGACGATATTGTCCTGACCAGCGACGTGTCGGATATCGGTCGAGAACTGACCAATAAATTCCAGGTGGCGGAATTGGCGGGGGGAGGCCTTTTCAGGGGATTGAGAAAAAGCGTACACCAAGGGTTTATGGTCGGTCACGATTGTTAGAAATTTTCCCTCGACCATGTACCGAAAGTGCTTAATGGCGCTGTATATGGCGAGAAGTTCGCGATCGTAGGTACTGTATTTTTGTTCAGTACCGGACAGTTTCCTAGAGAAAAACCCAAGCGGTTGAGTTTGATCGCGTAAAACTTGCTCCAAGACTGCACCAATCGCCACTTGTGACGCGTCAACTCGAAGGATGAGAGGAAGTTCTGATTGTGGGTGGGCGAGCATGGTGGCGTCAGCTAGGTCTGCTTTGCACTTCTCGTAGGCTGCTTCAAGTTCCGGTGTCCATTGAATGATGTCCTTGTTCTTGTGACGGGAGAGGAAATCATGGATTAACGCCTGAGGCCACGACGATCGTCTGACAAACCGGCGGTAATAGTTAATAGTTCCCAAAAACCGACGTAACTGCTCACAAGATTTGGGTCGGTCCGACTTGATGAGTGCGTCGATACGCTCTGGAAGTGGCCTTATACCATCAGCGGAGACTTGAAAACCAAGAAACGAGAGCGTTGTTGCGCCAAAGACGCATTTGGCAGGGTTCAGGCTGATTCCATGATTGCGAAGACGTTGGAAAACTGCGCGGACGTGCTGCTTGTGTTCATCGGTGGATGAGGAGGCGATCAAGATGTCGTCGAGATACACAAAAACGTAATCCAAGTCCCTTAATACTTCGTTGATGAAGCGCTGGAAAGTTTGTCCGGCGTTTCTAAGGCCAAACGTCATAACAGGAAACTCGTACAAGCCAAATGGGGTGATGATCGCGGTTTTTTCGATGCTCTCAGGATCAACGGGGATTTGGTGATAAGCCCTGAACAAATCAATTTTGGAAAAAATGGTCTTTCGAGCGAGGATGGCGGAGAAGTCGAAAATGTGTGGGATCGGATAGCGATCTGGTTTGGTGACTTTGTTCAAGCGGCGGTAGTCGCCACACGGTCTCCATCCGCCGTCCTTTTTTCTCACCATGTGGAGCGGGCTCGCCCAGCATGACTTAGACGGTCGACAAATTCCCATGTCCATCATTGCTTGAAATTCTTGTTTTGCGATCTTCAGTTGGTCGGGTGCTAGTCGACGAAACCGGCTTCTTATTGGCGGACCTGTCGTCTCGATGACGTGCACGGTCTTGTGGGGAGGAGACACTGTGCCGAAGGCGGGCGGGCGCGTAATTTCCGCGTATTCCTTGAGTAAAGATGAGTACTCGTCAATCTTGTTGATGGAGAGGACTGATGGAACACTATCGGTTGAAGGACCTGGTCGAAGCGGTTTCGATGCTAAGAGAGTGCTGGCGTCGATAATTTTTCTTTCTCGAAGGTCGACCATCAAATTGAAAAAACGGAGGAGGTCTGCTCCAATTATGGGATGCGTCACATTCGCTATAAGGAAAACCCAGCGAAAAGTTCGGCGGAGTCCGAGGTCGAGAACGAGTAAACGTTCGCCATAAGTCGTTATCGGAGAGTTGTCTGCTGAGTAGAGTGTTCGTCTGTGCGGGCCTGTACGTTTATCTTGCAGCGTAGGGGGAATTGCGCAAATTTCGGAACCAGTGTCGATCAAAAAACGGCATTTTGAAGAACGATCAGTGACGAAAAGGCGGCTGGAAGCGTCCCGAATGGTTGCCGCTGATGCCACCCGGTCAGTTAGTTTTTTGAATTTTGGGCGCATGGTGATTCGCATTTGCGAGCTTTGTCTCCGAACCGCTTGTGGTAGAAGCAAAGACCATCTGCAGAACTTGAAGAACGCATCCTTCTCGATGCAGATTGCGATCTAGTTCGTGGACGATTGTGACGGTGAGACAGCTCTAGTTGAGTCATACGGCTTGAGAGGTTTTCGACTGCTTCGGCTAAGCGAGTCAAATCCGAATTAGATCGTGGAGTGATCGCGCTCACTTCATGACGGGTGCCACTGATCTCGATTATTCGATCGGCCATGACATTAAGAGTCTCCATGTCCTCTTTGCTGCACGCTAGAACCGTTTGAACTGACTTGGGAAGTCTCTGAAGCCATAATGATTTAAGCACGTCATTCGTCATACGATTTAGTGCGAGCTCTTTCATTTTTCGCCACAATTGGGACGGCTTTTGATCGCCCAACTCCAGTTCACCAAGTAGTTGACGCAATTTCAACTCCTCGGAATCGGAAAAAATTGAAATCAGTTTCTCTTTCAATTTTTCGTAGCGATTTTGGTCGGGAGGACAGTTGATAATGTCGCTAATCTGTTCCATAGTATCGACATCCAAATGTCCGACGACGTGATTGTATTTGGTGCGGTCGCGCGTGACGTGACGCAATTCGAATTGTGATTCGGCTTGACGAAACCACAAATCGGGTCTTCTACGCCAAAAAGGCGGAAGTTTAAACGAAATGGAACTTACGTCGTGGACTGGAAGGTTGGTTGCTCCATGTTCGGCTCCGGGGTCACCATTATCGTTGTTTGGTGTCGCGTCCATTATTACTCACGACAGTTAACGATTTTAATTAGCAACACAATTTATTGAAAACTTAATTGCCGATCTCAAATACGACTCAAGCGAATTTTTACAGAACTGATTTTAAATTTTTAAAACGCGTCCCTTGATGCTCGCGTAACCGTGGCGCGTAACTTAGTACTCCAGCTGAGGAATTGTAGTAGCCGCTACAGAGTCTTACATAAAAAAAAAATTGGACAGTATTGGTAACGAGCTTTCCAAAATGGAATGGGTTTTTTTTTTGCGGTAAGTTATAGTAAGTGCAAATCGGGACTAGCGGTTCATTCGCGATAGATAGAGGATCTTGTTAACCTTGCGACAACTGAAATGAGTCCCAGTGACAAAGACGTTTACCGACCACTATCGGAAATGGAAGGCTATGCGACCGAGAGAACTTGAAACTGAATCTCGATTATACGTACGATTTTGATTGTCTTCTGAGCTATAAAAGTGTGAAACCCATTCTAAAGGTGTCGGATACCTCGTCATAGCCAATCGAATTCAAAATATTTTCAACTTCACCCATAAAGAATTTTATAATTAAATTAATAATAATATAAATTAAATTAAGTATATTAAAAACATTTATTTTTTGTTTTGGTAGTTAATGAATAGTATGTAGTTATTTTTTTTCTTAAATTTTAGGACAAATGGGAATTATCAGAATTAATTCACACACTATTTGGAAAAAAATATTTCTTCTTCTTGTAGATTTTTTTGTTTATTATTCAATATTGTTTTTGTTATAATAAACCATTGTAATCGCTCATTTTCAGAAATTTAGCATGAGGGTATAACTAGAGAAATTTCTGAGCTATAAGAATCGTTCTATACTCGTTGGAATGCTCGTCAAAAATTCTCTTCAGCTGTATCGTTGGGCCAAACATTTTTTTAGCTTTTCATTTGAAAAGTAAGAAAATTAAAATGATTAATCGACAGTTGCTAGGGAGTTTCCCTTTACAGTAACAAATCTTTTGTTAGGTGGAAACGTTCGCAAATATTCAGAATAGTTTACTAACGCAAGTGCATTGCAAAGAAATGATAAACCACTCTACAATAATTTGCAGCGTTTTATTTTGAGGATTCAAAATAATTCAAATTAATTTAAAAGATTTTAAGATTCAGAGTAGATATTATAATTAATAATGATTATTGTTATTACATTATTTTGATTTTAAGATTATGTATAAATTATTATGTGTTTTGAAGATTCTCCGCATGCTTTTGAAATGAAACGCTCACAAAGAAAATTTTATGTTGGTACGACACAAGTATAGATAGTTTGCAGAGTATGGTCGCTCATATTTTTTTACTTTTCAATAACACGACAAAAAAAATCTTACGTTTGATTTGGGCTCGAGCTGTGGCTCTTGTCAAGTTGACTGAGGACTCAAAAGAGAACCTAGGGATCCTAACGAGCCTGAAAATTCTCCAGCAGTCACTCGCATTCACAGCTATTCGGTTGCAGCCTTCGAATGGTGATTGGTAGTCGTCCTCTCCATCAAAGGTTGGTATTTTTATTTGCAGCGTTGCCAAGTAGGGAGGCCGACAGAGAGCCTAGGCCCATTATGAGACCACCGCATTGCTCAGGACGTAATCGGCTTCTATTTCAGCAGTCCTGCAACTATAGATCCCCTCGGTATTTGACTCGTCGACTATTTTTGTTGCCACTTGCCTCAACTAACTGCAGATTAAAGAGCTTCCTCTGCATTTTATACTGCACTCTATCACCCATAACTTTTTTTCTGTTGAGGAATGGTTTGATTAAAACATGCAACTCCGGTTGGTCGATCCGAGTGCCTGAGAAAAGTGGACTATATATGATTATTGATTCAAATGCTACCTATTAATTAGTCGGGGATTAATGGTCGAGAATGGCTTCAACGGCTGGAATCACTGAAGAGATGAACTCACAAAAAGTTAAGTTAGATTTCCCTACAATCCTTTTCAGCAACGGTTTAATATGTTTCATTTCCGATTTCCACAACTCACCAAAATTTAGCTACCTTGGAAAATTAAATGTCCAAAAACTGCCCTCATTGGATGTAAAAACCACAATTGAAGCGCAGATTACAACAAACTCTAATAATTCTTGTCACTTGAAAATGTGTGAAAGTTGTGTAACTCTAAAAGTGGTAAAAACTTATAGTTGTCGTCAAATATCCGCCATTTTCACGTCAAATTCGGATTCAGCGTTAATTTTCCTATAAGAATAGCCTTCAAAATCGCTTAAAAACAATAGTTTGATTTTCCACCCATACCGATGACAGCGTAGCTCGAAATTTCGTAGGGTGAAAAAATCCATTTAAGAAAAATAATGAGGTTAAATTTTTTTCACCATATTTTTGGCTATGTACGTGTGTAAGGCGTTCAAATGAAGACTCCTGCGTATTAAAACAATTGATTCGCATGAATTTTGACCCCGAAAAGGACATTTAAAGGCCAATTTTCGAGACTTTAATAACTTATTTTTTTGGACCACTTGCAGATTTTTCTGAGGATTTAAAAAATCTCAAAAATATACCTTGGTAAGATAAAACTTTCCTGAAAATTTCAGATTTTTATCTCTATTGTAAGAGGAGTAAAAAATCGATATCTGAACGGTTCAAAAAAATCGCAGGGGTACCCTTGAATTTTTTGCGAAAAATGTTTTGATTTCGATTTCGCTCAAATTCAGCATAGTGATTGTTGATGATGTTTATATCAATTATATATGTTTCATTCTTTGTTTCTTCTCTTCTTCGTTTCTTCTTTCATTCTTTGATGAAAATAACGTTTAAAGTTGAAAAATGTGATGTTTTCGTGTCTATTTCACTAATATTGTTGAAAACCTCAATAACGTTTGAAAAATGGATAGGTACATTACATACGAAAATGGTGGACAGTGAAATTACCTATCTTTTAGTACAATGAATGAATGAACGAAGAATGCCCACTTTCCCAAGTGTGAAACTTTTCCAAATGTGTGCTATACTTGGTATGTAGGTGGAGGTGTTTTCATGGTTTTTGTATCATGATGTAGTGGTGTTTCTATTTGCGAAAGGTTGTAGCCGAGATAACACGTCCAACTTTTTTAAGTTTTCCAAGATTTGTAATTTGCACAGTGGATAACTTTAACAAAACATCGTTGAATTTACCAAAAGGTAGGTAATTTAACTGTCCACATTTTCCATTCCCTAATGTACCTGTCCATTTTTCAACCGTTTGTGCGTTATTCAACAATATAGTGGAATATACACGAAACCATCACATTTGTATACTTTAAACATTCTTTTCATCAATAAGTGCAAAAGAAATAAAAAATGAAGCATATATTATTGATATACACATCATCAACAATGATTATGCTAAATTTGAGCGAAATCGAAATAAAAAAAATGATCATGAAAAATTCAAGGGGTACCCCTGCGATTTTCTTAAACCGATCAGTTAACGATTTTTTACTCCTCTCTCAATACAGATAAAAATCTGAAATTTTTAGGTAAGTTGTATCTTACCAAGATGTATTTTTGTGATTTTTTTCAATTCTCTAAAAAATCCGAAAATGGGCCAAAAAAATCGGTTTTTGAACTCACGAATTTCGACCTTAAACCGTGCTTTTCGGGGTCAAAACTCATGTTAATCGATTGTTTTATTACGCAGAAGTCTTCATTTGAATGCCTTACACATGTACATAGCAAAAAGTTTGGTGAAAATAATTTTAACAGCGCCACAGAAATTATTTCCCGTAAATCGAGTTTTCAACCGGCCGAAATATCTAGCTCGGCAAGGGTGAAAAATTAAACTTTTGTATTTAAGCGATTTTAAAAGCTATTCTTATAGGAAATTTAACGCTAAATCCGAATATGACGTCAAAACGACGGAAATTCGACGACAACGATTAGTTTTTCTCATTTTTAGTACCTACTACACCGTTTTTACGTTTTTCAACTCTGAAAATTCTATGCAAATACTTACAGTACTGTTCAATATTATTTTATTGCTCATTCTTATAAGAAATTAGACGTCGTTTTCGAATTTGAATTTGAAACAATCAAATTCTAACAATTGATAAATTTTTTCAATTTTTTCGGTTTTTCACACTTTTGAAGTTTTAACTTTAGATTTTTTTTCGCCACGTTCGCGGATTTTGAAAAATAGATTCTGTGTAAGCAAATTGGGAAAATTTTAATTGAAAATCAAGTAAGTAAAAATAAAAAATGGCACAGATTATTTATTTTCGAGATATATTCCCCTTTTTGGAAAAACCGTGTTTTGGGTTTTCTTCTAGCGTTAATAGCTCCGCGGGGGTATATCATAACTGTATGACCAAACACACCAAGTTGTGGGAATTTGATAGCTTATTCTCGCTTCTGAGAAATGCTTGTAAAAGTGGTCCGTTCAAAAGTTATTTGCAGAAAACAGGCCAAAGTTCCCAAAAAACCCCTTTTTCAGACGGTGGCCTTAATTTGTAAGTATACCCTATTTTTTCATCCAAATCCCTCCGCCCAGTTTCTCAATCAATAGTACACATTCTCCTCCTAGTTGTTATTTATTTCTCGCCTCTCGTACAGTTCCAGGCAACTCGAACCAAGCCTGGAATAGTCTCGCAGCAATTATACAATCATAACCAAATTCGCAATAAAAAAAAGAAGTTACTTGCTACCATCCTCAAGTATGCAAGTAAAAACCAGGACCTATTATTGGTTTATTATCGATAATAAACCACTATAATGGCCCAGTGTTCGCCGGCCGGCTTCCGAACCGTTCAATGTCCTCATCGCGTGATCTCCGACCTTTGAGAGTTCATCAGGTGGCGCATTGTAATCGACTCAAGACACAAAAAGACTATCACGTCAGCGGGAGTTCTCTGCCGTTGGGCTTGTTGAGTCAATATTCTCGCCTCTCGTACAGTTCCAGTCAACAGCCAATTGCTCGAGATCAATAGACGCGACACGATCTCTGAAGACTCGAACCGAGGCTTGAATAGTCTTGCAGCAATTATACATAAGCAAATTCGCAATAGAAAACGATGTTACTCGCTATTTTTCTTAAATATGCAAGTAAAAAACAGAACCTATTTTTGGTTTATTATCAATAATAAACCGTTGCAATCGCCCAAACAAATTGTATTTCTAACCCTTCTCAAAATTTGATGTTTTACGTATTAGAAAAATGTAGAATCTTAACATCCAATAAAACAAAATTTGTGGTCCGCCGTACTATAAAAGCTAAATTCTTGAAATTTTCACCAAAAATCAATCATGGCCTGGCAATGGCTCAATTCTTTAACCTACCTCAATTCTAAGGGTATTTTTGAGGGGGAGTAAATTTGTTTTTTCCTACGTTTTTCCGACAAAGGTGTATTTATTTATAGATTTTTATTTTTTTATCGATAGATTTATTAGTTTTTATTTTTGGGGGCTTTGAGGGGGGAAGGATTCGTATTGTCAAACGTTTTTCAGAAAAAGTTGTATTTGGTATCAATTCCTATGGGTTTTTGGACGCTGAATCGAATGAAACCATCGCGGGGTCGATTGCTTTTAATTTGAGCTTTTAATCGTTTTAATAAAAATGATTAAAATTACAATAGTTGCTGCGAAGTTTTCCCCTATAGATACCAATCTGTTTCGGAATAATTACTATCACAAATGGATAGTCTTATTAAATCATTATTGATCATATAATCATTTGCAGCGTTTTTCATGTAGGATTTTGAATTTTCTTAGGAAACTTTGACGGTTGGTTTGCTACCACGTGGCCAATATTCCGTGTTCTAATATGGGCTGCTTTGAAAAGTGAAATGCTTTTCATCACCTCACTTTTCACTTTTCAAATGGGAAAATACGAAAAGTGAAAAGTAATTGGTAACACTTGTGTTTGAAATATGTGTTTTACCCCCCATAGAACCCCTCAAAAACACAAATAAAATTTAGGGAGCGGTTGGCTAAATAATCGAGCCATTGTCAGACCAAAAATGGTTTTTCGGTGAACATTTCAAGTACATTTATTGTTACTATAGTTTTCTCAGAAAAACGTGGACGGACAAAATGTTTTTTTATTGGATAATTGGATTCTACGAACCTTAAAATATAAAACATCAAATTTTGAGGCTTTCGAAATATTTGAGGCTTTTGAAAGTTTCGAAATGTTTTTCGTGAGCGATTGACAATATTCCAAAGTTGATGTTTTTGAAATGCAGTCAATTTCTGACCTTTTTTATCTGTCACCTCTCAATTAGAACAAGAACTTCGTTTCCATACAAACCAGTTTTTCTGTTTCCATCTATTTTTTCTCATCGTCTTCTCTTTCCTTTTTTTTGCATTGACATAAATATCTACCAACTCGATTTTTTCCACCCCAACACGGGGAACTTGGTGCAAAAAAGCAGGCTCTGCTCGTCCACATTTGTCGACACCTGATACGGTGATCTATTGAATTCTCTGGAGATGCTTCAGATTCGAAAGACCATCAACCTCCGTCATAGTAGCGGCACCTATTGTTCTTACTTGACTCTTCACAGTTCGACGACCCCATTCACAGCTGTTTGGGAGCATAAATGGGGGAGATCGTTTGTTGATGAAACAGAGGGGATTCCTGGGATTCAAGCGGCAGACCAGACGCCAGGTAATGTTCAGCATCAACACAGTTTCAATGATGTTTCTCTCGAAGACTCGTATCGCAAAGGCACAGGCTTCTATATGGTTTTGGCTGACAGGTGCGTTTGGAAAGGGTTATTTTTACCGCCGAAGGGTCGATGACATGGGATCTGATTTGATTCAATTTCGGTGACATGCCGGTAGAATGGGAGACTTTGCAAAAGAGCTTGGAGCTTGGTCTCCCTCAGTTTCCCTTCCTCTGTTGGGAGTCGTTCGCTTTGGATATTGAACCGCCCTGAGACTAGAGGGCGAGTCGGAATTGTGGGAATCATGTTCTGAACAAACTCGGGTTAACCAGATCGAGCTAAATAATTGCGAGATCTCAAAAACTACAGTTAAAATTCGTAGAAGCAGTAGAGGCTACAACCGATTTTAACATTCGGGAAAGAGCCATATAGGACGTCTTCCTGAGGATGCCCGAACGGGCGAAAGTGCACGGTCAGCAAATAAATAATCGGGGAATAAGTCGCCTGGGGTTCCCCCTCACACCTCCTGGACATCAAAAAATGCTACGACAAGAAAAAGAAAATTTTGACTTTTTCGGCAAATAAATTATTAGCTGGGATGCCAGCTTTTTCAATTTCTAAAATAGGAGAATTTCCTTATGCCCTCGAATAGACTAGATGATTCGTAAAGTACGTGCTCCATAATCCACTAATGATTATGCATGCTCTTCATTTACAAATTGTCGACTATTAGTAGCTGTCGGAAAGGTCTTTCAACAGTCGAAGAAGTGAAAACGCCCGTGACGTCCGTAGCGTGACGATGGATTCCTGCCACTTGTCGAACATGTGGGTCATCCTTTCTACGGTTTTAATCCGCGAGAAAAGCCTCGCGACGAAAGCCACCGACTGGAAACCTTCTACTTAGCTACTGAAGCGACTGTCGGGACAAAATTACACTATCTTTGAAGTAGAACTTGAATGATCAAATCGAAATATTCATTCATTCAACCGCTGTAAATTATGTAAAATAGATAGGCTTTGTAGTGTGCAGATGAGGATAAATTATGTTGCGGTGTCATGATCCGTTTTATTATCTTAATATGGTCAAAATTTTACGACTGAGTATTCCGTCTGAAGTATTCTTTTCAACCTTAGGTTAAATAAATTATAGGCAACTTTACCCCTACATTCCATTAAAAAAAATCAATTCAAATGACCTCATACAATGTGACACTGAATCCGAATTTCAAGAGTAAGTATACGATTCTCACCAATATCTTATTTCAATCTGTATTTAAATTGACTTTTTTTCTAGTTTCAATTGTGTCAACAAAAAATTTTTTTTTAACTTGGCTGATAACACGCTATTTATATTTTAACTAATAGAATCTACCTATCCGAAAATGAGCAACGACTCACCTCGGTTTGTAGTAAAGCTACCCTAGCAATTCGTACTTGATCACCTTAGGCAACTCTTGTAAACTCGCTTGAGGAATAAATACGAGTTTGCTTGGGAATTTTAAAACCGCAAAGTTTGAAAAATTAATACACCTGCCCAATGAGATTGATTTCAATAGGCAAGAACCTGACCTTAGGAGGGAAGCATTTTTGAAATCGTCAAAATGTTAGCTGGAGCTCGAAGGTTAACAGCAGTTGCTCCTAAATTCATTAAGTGAGTAATTTTTGGTTGTTGATATTTTATGGTCTATTCAGTGTTTCAGCAAAGTGGAATATTTGTAGAATATTTATAGCCAGTGAATCAATTGGTAGCACCAGGTAATGTAATTAGTTCAATACATTTCAGAAACATAACTGCCACTGCTGTTATCCAAATAAGGAACAAATGGTAAGCGCTTATATTCCAGTTTATCTAATACTCTAGTTACGGTCGCCTTAAATGAACAATAGATTCTATAGTTAGGGATCTTAGATTGAAAATTTATATATTGCAGCGATGGCAAAAAGAAGTTTATGGATATTGATTGTAAAGTAGCTGTCATTACCGGTGGCGTGTCAGGAATCGGATACGGAGCAGCCAGCGAACTCTTATGCCAAGGGGCCAAGGTATTGTCATCAAATAGCTCCTCAGAATGCACCAATTTTCGTTATTACTCAATAGTTGAACGAAATATAATTTGAAGCAATTTGTTTCAATTTTCCCGTACCTAAGATTTTCAAATCCCATATAATATACTCTGTGATTGCTCTTTGATATAAGCAGTACCATTCCAAATCAGTCAGTGACAAAGGAGTTGAAGCCCATTGAGATGTTGTCGCTAACGAAATGAAATATTTCCAATCTTTTTTTTTTAAGTGGTAGTACTTACTGAAAGAGCACAAATTTCCATCCTTATATCACTCAGATTTTTTTTTTTTTTTTCTTGAAAAACATCAACAACAGGCGGTTGTCATTACTGGACTGGACGTTTGCCAAGGGAAACAAGCGGCTAAAGATTTGAACGCTATGTTTGGGCATGGAAGATGCCTCTTCATGAGGTTGGACGTCGAAGCGAAGAAAACATTTGAAGGTAAAATGTACGTGATAAACATACAGCAATTTCACGACCAATTGCGATTTGTGAAATTTCTCGGCAACTTACTAGATTTCAAATGAAACTACCTATTTCAAAATGAAATTTTATTTTCTTGTTCGCCCTCCCAGTGAAGCTAGTTATTTAAAAATCGATTTCCCTGAAGACGAACATGAGCTGATCAAGGCTCTGTCCTTGGTTTTACGTTGCAATTTCATTGAACTAAATGATATTGCTATTCTGCCTCAAATCCATTTCCATCTGCGTAAAAATAAGAATTCGACTTTTCAGACGATCTCAATACTTCCATTTACTACGTAAACATGGAAGTAAAAATGATAGAGAAGAAAAACAGAGATTATTTAAATACGTATATTGGCAGAACAAAATAATTCGAATACTCTCAATAATAAACCGCCAATGTGAAAACAGAGATTGTTGCTGGATACATTGCTTGTTGGCGTTGCATGTACAGCTAACACTAGGGCTAACCCCAACTCAATTTTTTTGGTGAAATCCACCATAAGAATTATTAAGATTGAAGTCGCTTTGCAACCAATGAGTAAACCCTGCCCGATAAAGGAGATAAATAAATTAATATACGCGTTGCCCTATCTTGTGCAGACGTTATCAAAGAAACGATGGCTAGATACGGATCTTTCGACATACTTTTCAACAACGCCGGAGTCATGAACGATATGGAATGGGAAAAATGCATAGAAGTCAATCTGGTCGGTAGCAATTGATCATAAGTTCGATTTACGACGTTGTTTATTAATAAAAGCAGCTGGAAAACACTAAAATAATAAGTCTAGTTTGAGTTGATGTAAGTAGCAATAAACCTCAAGAGGCTGTGGACGAGAGCCAGGAGGATTATTGATCGCGAAGGATAACAGTTAATGACCGCTGTAAATATCGATTTCCAAGTATCTAATTAATTGTTTAGCAAACCTCGGACTATTTTAAGATCTGTCTGCACACTCCTTTGGATATTCAAACGATGTTCCACAGAATGGAGTGATACGAGGCTGTTCCCTGGCTTTGGAGTACATGCCGACAAATCCATCTAAAACCGGTTGCGTCATCAACTGCGCCGGAATCTTCGGCTTCGAAGCCATGCCCTACGTTCCGATTTATACTGCAACTCAACACGGTGTCATCGGCCTAACGAAAGCTTGGGGCGTAAGTAGATATGCCATTAGAGCATATATTTTATTGTCAACGAACCTGCATTACTGCATTACTTAGGTGTAATGCGGTTGTAGCATAGTGCTAATTAAGAAAAATATTTCTACCTTAATCGTCTGCGAAAAATACCTGCGAAAACTATAGGTGTTCATTTACCAGTGAAATAATTCTTTAAATAATAGCGTTCGATTTCTATTGACGGACTGAAAATAAAAGTATTTTTCATGACAAGGCGGAAGTTGAAAAATTATGTAAATTTTAAAAGAGAGTTACTCTTCCATTGATTTTCACAGGATCCAAAACATTTCGAAGAAAATGGAATACGAATAATGGCCATCTGCCCTGGTGTAACGGAAACGAATATGATTTCAAATAAAACTGGCGGCACCCAACTCACGCCGGAATGGACAACGAAAACTTACGAAATGCTTGACCTAATGCCTAAACAAACGTAATTGTATTGAAATAATTTAGCCTAAGTAGATCTTCTCAAGGGCGTCCCATGTAGAAACGGGTGCTGTAGAAAAAATTGTTCCATATCGCCATGATGATGCACAGAGAGGCTAAAGTGCTCGGCCGAGCCCAAAATAAAAATCCTCGCCATGTCGCTTAATGTATCTCTTCCTCAACACCATTAGCTGAATATAAATGCTTCAATAATTGTTCGAAGAATCTCTTCATCCTCGAAGGAAATATTAAACATGTAGTTAGTGGTAGGAAATATCTAGTTGAAGCTCATGACGAACATTTTTTCGCAGGACCAGTGCCACTGGAAAGGCAGTTGCTTATATAGCGAAATACGGCGAGCCAGGCAGTCTATGGCCATGTGAAGCCAACGTCTTGTATGAGGCACACGTACCTGACCGAGACTCGTATCAAACTAAAGTCATTGATGTATAAATGTGGACATTTGTGGCATGAAATAAAAATGAAAACTATTTAATTACGGCGGATATTCCTTGCGAAGGGTGTTGTCATTTTTAGGAAATAGTAAAGCTTTATCCGCCCATTGAGTAGCTATTGTTTGCCATTTATATTATGCGAATGGTCGTTCTATCAAGTTTTGTATTTCCAACTTTTTGAATTTCAAAATCCCTTCAGGTTAGAACGAAAAGTTCTCTCTAGCTTATACATTAGACTAGATGACTTATGCCTTATTATTCAACTTCATCGATAAGTGAACAACCGTCGAAAAACACTGTCAAAAGCGAAAACTCCTTATTGTCTTATGGCTACTAAGAACGAAAGTTGATTTTGATCACATGTATGATTTTACAAAGTAAACATTCCTCACGTCCACGTTTGAAAATACTCGCAAAGAACACTCTCCGATAATACGAAAACTTCTGATTAACATAAGAGGGACATAGGTATCGAAATAAATACCCACCTTCACTTTCAATTGACTTATTGTTCTGTTATTTTACAATGCCATTTTTAAAAGAGCGATCAAGCATCAGCTATCGATCAAAGCTAATCCGTCTAGGCTCTAGGTTATAATGTACACTTCTGTTGCTAAAGTTGTTAATAATTTTGACATAGGTATCGCATATCGCATAAAAATACATGAAAATTCGAAGATTGAAACAATTTTTTTCTTTATTATTTTTACAGTAACTGAACGATAATAGTGTAGTATTTTCTATTTATTTTGTATTTTCGTTTACGTTGTAAAGGAGTAAGAAATAGTTCACACATTCAAGAAATGGCGAGCCAATAATAGAAGTTAGGGATTATTCAAATGCAGTCCTCAACACTTAACTACATGAAAACTAGATTAACAACAAAACGGTAGTAGAGTAATATCACAGTGCAAGAAAAGGGGCATCTTATTCAAGAGTGGTGGAAGGTAACACACAGAAATAAATTGCGTCCACGTTCACACGAATATAGTGCGCCTAAATATGAAAATTTCCATTTTCATAAAATTAACCAAGGACTCCGTTTTGGCCGTGATTCAAAATAAATCGAGCAATGTGCAGAACGGTCCAGCTAGGAACGTTCGGTTTGATTTTTCAATCACCGCAATTATATACCTCAATGTCCAGCTGAAGGCAGCGATAGAACTATTTTTCTATTATTATCACGCCTTCCGCAACTCCTGTGGTAATTAATCCCACCCTTTTTCAATCTATATAACTTTAGCAATCAATAATACATCTTAGCGATTGAGATACCAACGATCTTGAATACTGAATCAAATTTATCTCTATCACCGCGCAGCTTATAATTACGTAACGCATTTTACTGTACATATAATATGACTCTTGAAGGTATGGCAAATTCATTCCAGCATCCCATATGGAGAAAAAAAATCGCAATCAAATGCGAAGCGATCCCAGCTGAATCATTCCACAAGTGAATCTTTTCTCTGAAGTTTTCCCAACTTTAGATGTCACAGGTTGAAGAGATTAGGGAAGTACATAATTATTTTCCTTGGACAACGTCGAGTCGTTCACTTTCCTTTTTTTACACCGTCATCCCACAGTCCTCAGAAAAATATCTGCGTACAACTGTTGAAAATAGGCATTCCCGGGAGCACTGCTTCGTTTGCAAGTTTACTTTCAATCGCTCAGGTCGGAGAAAGTAACAATAAAAATTGTGAGTTTTGCCACCATCATCTCATGCTCTCTTCATAGCTAAACGAATACGTAACTAGTCCCAGTATACGCATGGTGCAAAAACTTTCCGTATAATCTATTCAAACATAAAAACGACGTTTCATATCCAACAGTATTATCGCATGAAGATAAAATCAGAATATCAGTATCTAAGTAGTTAAAATTCATAAACACACGACTGCGCTAATTTCTCGTCATATCGCTCATAAAAACTAGCTAAGTATAAATGGTGATTCTCATCGTAGGCTCTAAATTACTAGACTAATATTTCTTGTGCTATCAATATCGAAATCAAACCATTTCCAGATTCACCCGCTAACGTTGTAGAGTAAACCACTTAAACACGCGGTGTCCCATCTCATGGCTTTTTCAATTCAGTATAAATATAATAATGATATCTCATGTTCCGTCGTCGTAGCTCAACGTTATTCATAGAATCTAGGCTATCAAAAGCGTTCTTCATCAGTCAAGAAGTGATCACCAACATTTACAATCCCCAATTGCGTTGAAGTAAGTAATCAAACATATGACACATTCATTGCTAAGATTGTCCAAACGTTCATCGCGTCTTTCCTCAAACTGGGCGAATCATTAGATCGAGTGAAACATTTCAGTGCTCGCTATTTTGCCTGGATTTTTCAAGGCCTCAGACTTCCAAGCTGTATGCTTGCTATATTCACGCCATTTGATTGCACACATGGAATGAACAAGTAAAATTCGGCTTAGTCACAAGTAAGCACTCAGCTAAGTGTTCTATGCTTCTCAACGCAGCGAATTCAACATTTAGACACTTCCTAAGCTTGTGGAAAATCACCATTGTGCTCACAAAACCAAACTGCATGCGAAAAGGTTCTAACAGATGTAAAAATGTCAATTTCCGAGCTTACAATTGAATAAGTGCAATAATTTTAGAAAATATTTTTTAAAAAACCTATTTAAACAAGAGTCAACAGATATCCGAGTGATCTAGTAATTTTCTCAATTAGGGCAGCTTGAAGAATGCAGTACAAGGACATAATGCGGTTCACTAGATTACTGAGATTTGTGGCTCAGGAATAGTTTCAAGCATGAGCCCATGGACACAACTAATCAAAACTTTGAGCAGGTTTCTATAACCACAGGTTTAAACTACCAGAAATTTCATGGCTGATTTTGAAAAGATAAATTAATGGATGTCAGATGGAAAGAAAACAATGCTCAAAAGTTTGGTGCTGTTATGTTGAGAAACATTCTGAATGTTGAAACCTCATGCCCAACGCTCTAATTTCCCTCTCAGTGCCACAAAAACTGACTCACACATCACTGCGTTTCTTATTTATTCATTCAACTTCGTTTATAGTGATGTCTAGCAGCACAAGTCCTTAAAATAGGAAATTCATTTACAAACGAGCTCGATACAACTTCAAGAACACAACCTTTGTTGGTCAGAGAAATATTTTGATTGCCGCAGTAATCGACGGGCTGCTTAGCGTTAAAGAAAGACAAGTGATGCTGAAAAGGAGGCGCTGAACGTTGAACATTAACACAGGTTCAAACAGCATTCGCCCATATTTTATTGACAATTCCTCAACTTTAAGGCGACTCTGATGACAGCTCTTGCTTTCAACCAATTCCATCCCATGCTGAGAACAGTTCAATTTTAGTACCGATTTGAAGGCTCTCTCAACCTGTTACCGGATAGCATTCGTCTTCACATTCATGTCAGAAAATTTTGAAACTGCTCACAAAAACTGTATTCTCTCCCCATATTAATGAAAGAGAAACTTTAACACACATTCACTTAGCGAATCTTTCCAGTTCAACGTCGAACCAAATTTATAAATATCGCTTAGCACGAAGTTTAGGCTAGCAATTTATTTCACGCGAAATATCTGCCATTTTAACCGATAGTTTGATTTGTACCAAAGTAGCTATCGGAAGATATTCGAGTAACGATCTCCTGAATGTTACTACATCTACTGGCTACAGTTCCTCATTAAAGAAGATTAAAGTTTGTAAATCGATGCACATCTCCGTACATCATTCAATTAAAATCCTTAGTTCAAATCCGTTAGTTTTTGGTCGTCAATTGTTTTGGGTTATGACCTCCCAGGGCAATCAGAGTAGAATGTGAGGTAATGAGATGTTCCCATCGCAAACTGGAAGGAAAACAAGCGGACGAAAATGTGCTCGAAAAAAAAACGCGTGCAAAACAGTGCGTGGGTGAAAGGGAAAAATAAAAAAAACAGCAACACAGGTAAAATAAAACAACGTAGAATTGTAACGAAATCAAGCATTATTTAACATTATTATCTACTTTCACGTCATGTAATTTACAAATAGTTACTCTATTCTACGGCATGTACAATAAATAAAAACGAGGAATGTATCAACGAATGGACAGCAGAAAGTAAAAAAATAAATATAGACAAAAACACTGAAAAAAATAAGGAGTACGAAATACAACCAATAGAAAGTTTGCAATGGGTCGAAAGGTTAGAATCCTTTCGATTTGAGTATCCAAAAAAATCAAAAAGAAAACTGACATTTTCATTTGAAATGCGAGTTTTTCTTCTATTCGTTTTTTCTCTCATGTTTCACATATATTCTTTGTTTTTAATCTACTCTAGTCTTGACCCTGGGCGGTTTTGGCTGTCATACGAAGTCCATGCCAGTTTTTTTGAACTTGCGGCACTCGAGAAGTCGCTCGCCGAATTTCTTAATTTCGGACAACCAGAAAACCGTGGACGTCAAACCGGTCAGGAAAACCAAATCTGTAAAATAGCGGAATAATTTTTTTACAAGAGAAACATTTTATTTCATAATTGATTTTAATACAAACAAGGCTGAACATCACAAGGAATTCTTTCCTTAATTTGTGGAAAGATACTGGCTTACCTTGCCATGTGAGAGCTTCAGTTTGAAACACTGACTGAAGTGCAGGCCAGTAGACGACAAGAAGCTGACCGACCACTGAACCAGTCACAGCCAGGAGGAACATGCGGTTTGTGAAAAATCCAATTGAAAAGACTGATTTCGTCTGAAATCGAAAAATAATTTCATTACTACTACAACTGTAATTAACTTATAACGCACAGAAAAGCTATTGGTGAAATTAATGCTGATCTACTGCTAGGGAGTCTTTAAATTTATTACTTTCTTAATATTCGATAGGTGCAATTGGCCAGATGAAATGTATTCAAATACAAAGAGAGTTCCAGCGAAATTAATTTTAAGTCCAAATTACCTGAGATCGGCAGCTTAAAGCATTGAACATGTCAAAAAACACGAAACATGTGAACGTCATCGTTGTGTCCCGCTTTGTAATGCCATCAGTACTCATCTGCAGAACGGAAAGGAATAATAAACCACTGTACAATCATTATTTGCAGCGTTTTTTTAGAAGTGGAGAAGAAGATAATTAAACTAACCTCTCGGTTGAAAACCCATAGCGTGCCCGCGATTATAATTGAGGCTGAAAGAAGTACGTTGACGATGAGATGCTTTGTGATCATAGGTTGCTTCACGTCCCTTGGACCTTGTTTCATCACATCCTTATCCACAGGTTCAACGCCAAGACTATAAAAGAAAGAATTGTATGCAAAAAATGCAAACTCAACCACCATCAATCAGTTTCAAGAGTGAAGTCATTCCAGTATGAAACCATGTTTGACCAAACGGTAAAATTATGTTCAACCTATAACTCAGCAATAGCGCTTGTAGAGCAAACAAAAATATAATTTTTCTAATAAAGAATGAACCTCTGAGCAGGAGGACCGTCCATGATGATATTGATCCATAAAATTTGCATCGCGTTCAATGGGTTAGGTATCCTGAACAATGTGGCCAAAGCAATCAATGACAGAGCGGCAATGCTAGTGCTCAGTTGGAACCTCACAAAGTTCCTGATGTTGTAGTAGATGCCTTTGCCCTCTTCGATAGCAGCACTGGGAAATTTACAAATAATGTCAAAGCACCGACACAGAAACATGAATAATCAGTATCAAACACTTCAAAAACCTCCATTTTCAATGAAAATAGCAATTGACTGCAAAAATCTAGCACTATCTGGACACTCACATGATCGTATTGAAATCGTCATCGACAAGGATCATGTCAGCAGCTTCCTTACAGACATCAGTGCCGATTTTTCCCATCGCAATGCCAATGTCAGCCTTTTTCAGCGCCACACCATCATTGACACCGTCACCAGTCATGGCAACAATAGCTCCAGACCGTTGAAATGCCTAAAATCACCAACAGAATGTAGCAAGGCCCGAGAAAATGTTTTAGGCCTCTTCAAAGTAATTGTGATGATATAAGAAAATGGGCGATTTGAGGGAACCTTGAGGCATTACCTTGACTATGGTTAGTTTGTGCCTAGGGCTCACACGATAGAAAACAGTGACGTTGTGGATGACCTGATCAAGCTGGTACTCGGACATTGATTCAATTTCATCACCAGATAACGACTGACTATGTAAAGTATCTAGGCCAATCAATTGAGCTGTAAAAAAATAGTGATCGAATTATTACAAAAGGATTAATAACAAAGAAATCAATCTTAAAGATTAACGGGTTGATAAGGCTAAATGCAGATATTTTCCAGGTTGAATCATGATGTGTAAAACGTTTCTACTTACCGATGGCAATAGCGGTTTCTTGCGCGTCACCAGTGACCAATTTCACCTTGACTCCCATGCCGAGTAGCGTGTGGATAGACTCGCGAACGTGAGGACGTGGCGGATCGCAGATACCGACGATTCCCATGAAAACCAGATCTTGAAGCGAGCTACCACTAGCAACACCGACCACTAAAAGTAGACCACAGAGTTAAAGTTAGAGATGAGTTTTAGTTAGATGGCTGTACGAATCTTCATGAAGTTCTCACTCCAGGGCCTTTTTATTGAGACACCGATCAGTTTTCCGGATTACAGGCAAGAGTTTTGACTCCAAATTGAGCCTGAGCGTTGTGTGAAAAAGGTTTCACGATTTCATCTAGTCTAACCATTATAATGAAGAAGAATCAAAGGGGAAACCACAATAGACACACACCTCGCAAACCTTTCCTTCCGATTTCGTGCGCCTCAGCCAAGAATTCTTGTTCTTTCTTGGTGTTGAGAACTTGAGATTGCCCCTTCCATGAGTATTTAGTGCACTGCTGCAAGATGACCTCAGGTGCTCCTTTCACGAAATAAACCTCTTCTTTGGACTGAAATGAGAAAAAATTACCAAATAAAAACCAAATTTGACTGGTTATTGTTAATCTATTTATTACCTATATAATTAAGATTTTTCGAAATATTAGAACAAACCTTTCCTCTTTCTTCTTTTCTATCACAATCAATTAATTATTATATAGGTACCTAATTAATATTTATTTTAATTTTTTGAATTTTTGACATGATAACTCACCTCTCCGTATTTGGGCACACATTTGACCGCCATCATCTTCTGCTCAGAACTGAAAGGATATTCCTGCAGTCGTATATACTTGTCGCTGATGCCGTACATTCCATGCTGAAACAAATGAATGAAACTCTATAAATATCTGCTGAAACGAATAGAATATGGCCTTCAAAATCAAATCATGTCATGTAAATGGGAAATAGGAAACTAAGCCTTTCCTATCAGGTGGATACTACAGGAATGGAACAGAACTGATTGACTTGGCAGATATGGTACAGTAACGAGCACTATAACTGATTCAAAGAAGGAAGAGACTGATCTTGACATTCTAACTAGACTTGCAATACCAGCAAAAATTACTATGAACTTAGCATCAATGAAAACTAGTTAGAAATGAGTCAATATGACCGATCCAACTCACAGCTGACCCCGGTAGAACTACGAGATTCAACTAAATTAATTAACATTTTATTCCCATCAAAAAGTGATGAAGATTGAGTTAAAATTTTGGGTTTTGAATGAATTGCAAAATTACTATTTTAATTCCCATGATACATTTTTTTGTTTACCATCCAAGATATGACAGTAGCCTCTATTGCGAAATTATTATTATTATTATTAAAGTCCTGGATTGAATATTTCTTTCCAATAAGATTGAACAGGTACATGAATGAAATAAGTAGTGATAACTCAACCGAAACTCATACAGATGACTTACTTTCATAGCAGCAGCGAGTAGAGCACCTTCCGTTGGTTGTCCAAGCAAAGTTTCACCATTGATAACCGCATTATTACAGACGACCCCAACCTAAAACCATTCAACTCCGTTTATACTTCACAAATGTCAGATATAATCAATTTATGCTGGAAAAAATTATTCATTTACCTCCAAAAGTCGATAAATCGAATCACGAGCAGTTTCAACATTGTCACATTGGTGTATGTGAATTTCACCGTGGTCGTTATAGCCAGCACCAGATACCTAGAAAGAAATTAAAGATAAAATAATTCGCAAAGATAAGAAAAAATTCGCTATCTACAAAACCTGTAATACAGCAGATAAATTATAGCTATGCTCGAAATGTATCGCCGCATGATTCTCCTAACAATATCGCAACATCACAGTCATACAATTTGGTCAAAATAAAAAAAGTAAGCCCGAATATAATACGAATATTGAAATATCTGCTTTTTTGCTCTTTGGGGCGCTTGAAACCAATAAATTAGAAATTATTTTGTGCCTCATTCTTCCGAAGCTATGAATGCTTACCTCAGCTAAGTATCCATCAGATGTGAGGATGCAAGTGACGGTCATCTCGTTCTTAGTAATAGTACCAGTTTTATCCGAGCATATCACATTAACACAGCCTGGAATACATAGAGTTATTTATTTAAATTTATACCAAATTAGAAAAAAATAAAGATAGATCCCACCGATGTTATTAACTGCCTTAAATGTTTCTTTGTCTTTGTCAAATCATTCAACTTATTTATTCGTCTTTAAAGAAGGTTTCTCTGCTAATGAGAAGTTATGAAGTTCAAACAAGGAAAGAGCAGAATGCAATCTGATTGGTTCTAATAAAACGCAGATGCCACATTCGACTGACTGCAATTAATCAGATTCCGTTTCCACGTTTTCCATCAGCAGATGAATCAAGCTCAAAATCGAAAAAATATTGGTTATTTTTACCCAAAGTTTCCACAGTCGGCAACTTCTTGGCAATGGCTTTCCTGCGTGCCATTCGCATGACGCCTAGAGCCAGCGTAACAGTGACGACAATTGGTAGACCTTCGGGAATAGCTGCAACTGCCAAACTGAGGGAAAAAAACGAGAAAATCTCAATAATTTTCCTAGAAATTTAAGTAGAAGAAATTTAAATAATGACAATCGAATACAGGGATATATTTGAAAAGGGAGTGTACAACACAACACAACTATAAGACGGACAACACTGCTGCACCAACCTGACACCAACGTTGAACATTTCTAAGATATTCCTCCCTTGAATCCAGCCAATGAGCATAATGAGACCGATGATTATAAACGAATAAAAGCTCAACTGTGTTCCCAATACGTCCATCGACTTCTGTAGCGGAGTTTTGGGAGCTTCTTCGGCCTGCATCATTTTGAACACTTCGCCGAACTCGGATTTCTCGCCGGTATTCACAACAATTCCCTAGAAAAAAGAAGAATTTAATACTTTAATATATCATCTAATAGAGATTTATAGTTAGGAGAAAAATTGGACTGTTATTAGAATCAAAATATTTTTATTCTTACCTTTCCGTTACCACACCTGACAAGCGTTCCCATGAATCCAATATTTTTCATCGACGTATGCCCATTGCTTTTGAGAACCGGAGCTGTAATTTTAGCAGCCGGCTCGGTCTCTCCAGTAAAACTACTTTCGTCAATGGCAAGATCTATGGCCTGAAACAGTTGAAGAGTTAAATCGTGATTATCTAATTGGGCAAAATTAATATAATTGACCAAAGTAACTTGAAATTATTACATTTTTTCTCACAAAAGGGCAACTTATTTTACAAAAATAAAAATCTAAAAAATGGTACCTCAAACAATCTAATATCAGCAGGAACTCTGTCTCCAACGTTGAGATGAACAATATCCCCGGGGACGAGGTCCCTCGCCAGGAATGACTCGAGCACTCCACCTCTTACGCTGGGAAACAAACACACGTACTTAAATTAGACGATTGTAAACTCGTAGAATTTTCTCAGCAGGATTCCACAACGACAAAGGCCACCATGAAACATATTTTCCACAAAAATATGCACTCGAATCGACATTTTCGCACATAATTTTGTACTAACTGATTTTACTTTTTCTAGCACTAAAATACCTATTCTGACAAAAAATTTCTGAGCACCATTTTCTAGGGCTGATTATTGTTTCTGACATAGTATTCCGTTCCAATCAAGAATGATCACTTTTCAATTGTTTTCCTAATCGTTTCAAAGTAAGATCTTCCATCTAAGCGAATGAAGGGTGCGCATTACGATCTAAGAGCACTTTCAGAACCAAGATGAATGGCAAGGTTAAAAAATAAAACTTAAAAAGAGTTGGAAATAACCTTTGTTGGGAGCAACGTGCACATGAAGATAAAGAGAATAACAAAGCTAGCACAATGGTAACTTTAAAGACGACGCCGAAGTTAAATTGCTGATGTATATCTCACACTAACGAGAATCAAATTAATGGGCACGTAAAAGATTCATACTGGCAGACACCGGTTGTAAGCGATTCATATAATCACGCAGTCAGTCGTGAATTTTCTCTTTTTTCGAAGTTTCATTGATTTATTTCTATTTTCTAAACTATCTGTTTCATGGGAAGTCGGTAAAACTTATTCCTCGCACTGCGCAGAAATATTATAACTTGCACTTTTCATTCATTTTGTTTATACATTTTTTCACTCATCAATTTCCCAGGTTTTAGAAGTTCAGGAAAAAAATTTGCCAAAATTAATAAACGCAATAGACTGAGAGATGATTAAAAAATGAATCGTCTGATTGGAGGCGAAAATATGCTCAATTGAGAGACGCTAAAAATTAAAAAATGCCATTAAATTAATTTCGAAAATAGCCTATTGGACGTAAAATGGACCGCTCAGTGTTTGCCCAACCTTCAATTTATAGGTACTGTTTATTGAGTGTACAAAAGAAAAATGATTTTTTATACAATGGATGCCAATAAAAGTAGAAAAAGGCATCTCAAATTATGTGAATAGTCTTACCATGTACATGATGGGGGCACCAGTTTTGTTAGCTCCTCCAACGATTTCTCTGATCTATACTCTTGAATAAACGCTACAGTTACAACTATTAGGATGGCCTGTAACAAATAGAAGTAATCAATAACGATTAGATTTCTTTTAAGGGAAGGAATATTGTATGAATTCGAAAATCCATATGGCTCTAGTGTAAATAGGAAAAAAAAAGTTTACGACTGTTTACGCAAACAGAAAAATCCGAGTTATTACGCTGAACGGGGATTTTGAATGTTTGCCATCGATACGAATCGTAAAAGCGGAAATCCGACTGAGGAATTTTCCCAAGCCAGCTCGCAAAAAGTTGTTATCAGCGACGTATGCAATTAGAACTCACTTTGCAATCAGTGTACGGTGGTGAAGAGGAAACTAATTTTGAACCACTACCTTGAGACCTTGCCTATTCTCCGATTTTTCAACGCCAAGAGAAATCCTCCAGGTCCACGAAGGCGCATTTGAATAGAGGCAGCAATAAATTATCCTAGTGAATTAAGCATCAGCTTCAACAAGAAAACCATCTTGATAATGTGATGATGGTATGAAATAAGCGTCTTGCAATAATAGCTAGCAGAAACGATCTCAAATTGTAGGTACTACGAGCAACAAGTAGCGATTTGATAGGAAATAGCAGAAACATGAAATTATTAGTGACGTAGATTACCTAGTACGAGGTCATTTACTTTGAATCCTTCAATGTGGAATGGAATAGGAAGCTGCGGCGCTATTGATGGACAACTGTCTTCAAATTAATATACCAGAATAATCCAAACAGGTGATTGATTTGCGTCTCTTATCAGTTCCAAACGCCGCGCGAACAGGCTCAAAACATGAGATGCTTGAGAAAAAAAAAAAAACAGGGAAAAAGGCGAAATGAATAATTGAGATAGTTTTGTTTTTTAATTTTTCCAGCAAGCAAACTGACAAGGTTCTTGGCTTATCATAATCAATATTATAATACTTTCTCGAGCTATTTGAAAGCCGTAATATTCGGCCTACGTGAAATTCAGCTCGGTATAAATACTATAAAACGAACGTAGACGGAAATGAAACTTCCAAGTTTCCGGGACGTTTTATAGTATTTATGCCGAGTTGAATTTACGTAGGCCGAATATAACGGCTTTCAAATCGCTTGAGAAAATATTATATTCTTGAATATTATAAACCAAGAACCTTGTCAGTTTGCTCGCTCGAAAAAAAAAAACAACAACAATAATATCCCAATTGTTCATTTTATCATTTTCCTTGATTTTTTTTCTCAAGCATCCCACATTTATTACACCTTTTGCGTCTTAACGTACGCAATATTTACAAGGCAGTAAAATGTGCGGATAAATTGTGGAAAACGAGCCAAATCACCTACGCACATTTTTTATAACAAATCGCCAACAAGTTGTGAAGAAGGTTTGCACGACAGAAAAACTTGAATATTGAAAAAATAAAAAAGATTAAAACGATGGAATATTGAATGAATAAATCACTTACAACTGTGATGCTAACGGCATCGTCAAATTGCTTCATACATATGCTCACAAATGCAGAGCCGAGAAGAAGGAGAATCAATGGGTTCTTGAACTGAAACAGATGAAAAAAAAAAAAATTGTTAAGAACACAAAAATTGCAAAATGGCGCCAGAAGGTTATTTTATTTGTGACACTGTTCAAACTATCAGGAGTAGTTAACCAATAAATTTAGAAATACAGAGGGAAATACAACAGCCGGTGATTTCTTTATATTTATGCAAGTAACGGAATGGAAACATTTACTCGTAACTATTTCCATTTCATTCCTATATTTGTCTTTTTATTATTTAAGACCCATGGTAGTTCCTGAATTAAATAGGCAATAGTTCAAAAAATAAATAAATTGAAATATTTTTTCGACAGTAGTTTTCTGTGTAATTTTAATTTTGCGACACTTCGTAATTTTCATTATTTTTGTAATTTTAGGTCGGTAGGTACCAGTTCAATTCTACAATTTATTTGTTAATTGTATTTCGTTAATTTCTGTAATTTTATCTAGCTAAATTTTCAAACATGTACATGAGCTTATTGTTCATATTTTTTGCTAATTCATTATGTTAATTATTATTGAAATGTAATTAATACTAGGCACCAACTAATGAAAATATTTTTTCGCACCTGATGTTTCTCGTAAAAAGATCATAAAACTGGTTTACGAACCACGTTTAAGCAGACAAATACCTAATAATAAAATGTTAATAACGAAAATTAACTCCTTGGCCCATTGTCTTCATTTTTTAGTAGCATAATCTATTGAAATCCGATATTCACGTTTTTTTGGCTGTACGTGAATACTACCGAGTACCCTGTCATCGTAGCATTCTACCTACAGCGTTCTCCGTAGGTCTTCTTTTTATTCAGGCCCACTAAAATGCAAAGAGAGACAGCGACCGAGTATTTCCACCAGATGTTGGCCAGTTTTGGATCGAATCTCCCTCACGGGGACGCTTATCTCCCGACCACCTGAGCTCAGATTTATGACATCCCTCGGACTTCCTTAGCTATCAAATGGCTTCATAAATCCGCCCTTTATATTTCCGAGCCGTACGCTAGCCACGATTTTTCTTCATGAGAAATGCATAGAAGCTCGAAGGTATTGAATCATGAATATATCGAAATATTTTCGCAGCGGACGCAAATGCACGAGAAGCTGATACTGTCAACGTTAAAATTCGATATGAGTTGAAGCAGAAGGAAAAGTAATGAAGACAGGTACAGGATGAAATTATTCAAGTTCTATGATGAATTATTTCAGTGCTCAAGGAAAAACGTACGTATCAGCAGAGGAAATCTGCTAAATATCGAAGTCCAAGTAGCGTGGACTTAATAGCCGTTTCCTTTTTCACAAGCCGGCTCAACCAAAGCTCCGACCTTCAGCTTCATTTAGCTAAATGCAGTTTCCTCCCCATCATGGGTAACGGAACACAAGGTCAAACGAATATCTTATCATGTCTTTTGAAACAAGGTAGCAATGGAACGTCTAGAGATCACTACGAAAGATAACTGCGAAGACGAGGCATCCTGTCAAGGGATTGGATGGGATTCGAGCAACAGGTTAACAGTCAAAAAGTTCACTCGAATGCGATTGGAGGGAGTAGAGGGCAGGTATTCGACCAGGTGGTGGTATTCTATAGGTTCCTACTTTTCAGCACATCATCCCACAGCAGAGCCATGGAAACCGTAACGCACATATTTAACTGCTGAATTTTAAATTTAATTGAATTCGAACGACTGATGATGCAAAACGAACAGAGGAAATTGGCACATAAATAGGAGATTCTCCCCTGTTTACCTATGTTCCCAGGTTTTGTTATGAGATGGTAAAGTTGGCGAAAACGTGTCGAACAAAGACGAACCGAAATTGAGTATGGTGGAATTTCGATGCAGCCGATAGCTCATGTACCGTAGAGCTTGAATATTAAGCTCCCAGGTCGTAGACTCTTCCCTTCGTCGACACTAACGAGTTTGGCTACAGAACCGGTTTCAGAGTGCAATTACTTGCCAACACATCAAGCAAACTTGGAAGATGGACTGAATAGCTTTTCGGGTAAGTTGTCGGTAAACATTGCCGCGCGTATGGGAGAAGAGAATTCCTCATAAGATTCGAGTAAAAAGGTTTTGCAAAAAGCATCGCGGAACTCATTTCAAATGACCATTAAAAATAAGAAGAAAAAAGAATAAAAAAAAAATTAGCATTCCAACAACGTTTGAAGCAAAAATTTTTTAAGTAATGAATAATATTCAAATATGAGGGCTGAACTTCTTTGGATGATAATATTATTCAGGATAGAAAACAAACAAAAACGAATGACGTTTAAAAAAGGTAATATTTAAGCAGGTACCTATGGTACCTAGGTTATAGGTACCAGATGGACCTATGCAGCCCTGAAGATGCCCGAATGGGCGAAAGATCTCGGCGGAGAAATAAAAATATGGAGAAAAAGTCGCAATCTGAATCTCCCCCTCATCCTGACAATATCAGAAAAAGAGCGACACCCAAAAGGATAAGAAAATAGGTAGCTCACCTGTTCTAAATATTTTTTCCAGAGTGGATCTTCTTCTTTAACTGAAAACTCGTTGTGGCCGGCGAGCTGACGTCGGAGTTCGGGCTCGCGGCCCCAGAGGCCCGTGCGGAGGTCGACTCGGAGCCGGGCTGCGACTTCTTCCGCCCCCAGCCACGAGGCCTCCCCCGTCGTCATCCACATTTTTTCTTCCTCTTCCTGCAAAAATAAAACGCAAGAACCGAATTTTTTTAAATGTTTTCGGATAAGTTTCAAAAAAGTCACGAAGGCAGTGCATTTCATATTAAACATGAAGGTGTTTTATAGCACTTGCTCCTCACGAAGTAAAATACCCCGAAAAGCTAACATTTCAATCCAATCCGAAGGTTCGAAAAAGAAATTAGGATTCGTCCGGACGTTGATTTTGTGTCAAATGCGTATAAAAACGGAATATATATGATAAAGCTACTCAACTCTTCATTAATTAAATACCATGGGTTTTGATGTGCTTTAGATTAGGTACTAGGCTTCACCGTGAATCATGCAAAATTTTCGGTATTTATTTATAATGAATTCTACCACCAACAAAACGCTTCTGCAAAGTTCTCGTTTGATAATTTTTCAAGTTATTCGCAAAAATGTGGAAAAACAACATTCGGGATCATACATATCCGGTACTGCCTCTTAAAAGTTGAACCGAGGCGGAAAAATAGAGTTTTCCAGTTGGAGAATTCGTTCCTAATTAGCATATTCAGTGCGAAATGTTTTTCCGCTCACCCAGTTTTCCAATCAAAGCTTCCGCTCGCCGAACTTCCTTAGTTCAACTTAGTGCACGGCCGGGAGTTCCATTGAGCCGATTCCGGTCTCTTTTAAATTAATTTGCTAACAAGTTTCAGACAGTAAATCCATAGTAAAATACCAGTAATACTACAGTAAGCTATTCCATAAAGAGTTGGGGAACATAGTGCCAAAATCGGAATCTCCATTATTCATTTTTGTGCTATCGTTGAGCGAGTTGAGGGGAAATTACTAATCTAGGCGACCTCCTCGAATAATTTATCACCTATGTTTGTCTTTTGGTCAAGTACTTAGCCCCTTCGAGACTCATGATGATGGTTTGGTGAAAAAAACATTCGGAACTGTCAGACTCGTGCTTGACTGAACTTACGAAAGCGGCTGAATGCTTATCTGAACATGAAACCATCATGTTCTGGTCGTTTTTGTACCTTTCAGGATAGAATTCCTAGCGAAAACACATATTTTGATAATACGCTGAGATTTCGGATTTAATAAAAATGTGTCGTTTTGGTATATCGTTGAATAATAAACCATTGTAATCACTCGAGAAAAAATGCAAACCCCCTTAAAAATTTGATGTTTTACGTTTCAAAACATATCGAATCTGAATATCCAATAAAAATTGGACCATGAATCGAATGGGACCATCGCGGGGTAGATTGCTTCAATGGTTCTCGAGCTATCGCAGCTTTTGAGTAGAATTTTAGCGGTTTTCACAATTTGGCATTTAGCTCAAGCATTTTCAGAGCTATGAAAATCGTTCTATACTCGTTGAAATGATCGCTGAACACTCTCTTGAACTGTAACGTTAGGCGAATAATTTACCTTTAATTAGATATTTAAGAAAAATAAAAATAATTAAAATTACCATAGTTGCTAAGGAATTTTTCCTTATAGTTCCAAATCTATTGTTATGTGGAAACGTTCACATTGTTCGGAATAATTACTATCACAAATGGATGGTCTTCTTAAATCATGATCGAAGCAAAGGAATAATAAACCCTTTCACAATCATTTGCAGCATTTCTATCGGAGTAGATTCTAATGGAAAAATGGTCCTTCCAAATGGTCGTTTCAGGCCTATCGAGAATTCTGTAGAAACTTATTCCGCAACAGAAAAATCAGTCACCTATCCGGAAGAGACGTTTTAGCACGCGTATTGACGAGCGACCAATATCCAGGTACCCACATCCCGATAATTAGAGCTCTTTTCGCGAGGCCATCTGCCATGTCGACAAACATTGTTCGCCAGTACCTAAAAGTCGATTAGAATAGCAGAAACCGCAAAGGTGCGCGATTGAGAAGAATAATTTTACACAAGAAAAAAGCCATTGGAGCCATAACACTCGACACCTCCATTTGAGACGTCGATAGTGGAAATGGAATTATTACTTTGTGGATAAACAGATTCAATTTTCACTCACAGTTTTCTCACAAATATTTAATGTAACTTTCTCATCTTGCAATTAATTGCTATAAAAGGGAGGCGAAACCGGCGGCAATTATTATTTATAATTTGCAGACCCACGGTTGACCTAAATTATTTAATTTGTTTGCGGAAAACTTCGCCTTCGAGACAACTTTGAGAGGGAAACTCCGCCCGAGAAAGCCGTGAACGAGGTTAGATTTACTAGAAGCGGAGGTGGTGGAGTAGAAGTATCGATCGTGGAAAGTTAGAGCGATGGGTCTCGCGAACTAGCCCTCAGCTTGGCCACACGCCAGCGACATTGCATAGTGAAAATTCAAAAAACGGAATAACTCGACACGCAATGTTCTTGGGGTGATTCCAAAAATATTTGAAATTCACCCTTTACACATCGCTTTCATTCACTACTTCGCTTGGAAGGAAAACGCGTAAGCTGATTCGTATCATTTTATTTACCACAGAAGTTTAATAGAAATCTGGTCAATTTTTATGTAATCAAAAATAGCCTATCCTTATGTCTCAATGACAAGCTAAAGCTAGAAGCATCTCGACAAAAAATTGAAAAAACATTGTCTAACTGCTCTCAAGAATAACATTAGGAGCGATTAGTCAATAGGAAATCCGCGATTGTCCAGGTAATGCAGAAAATTAGGTAACCAAGAGATGCGTCAATCTCGGAAAGGCAGAAATGACTTCGTAGATTCCCAAAAGAACCCTTTGGCAGAGAGCAAAATGTTAAAATGCCTTTCAACACACTCATATGAATATAATTAATGCGGTCCATAAGTATCCGGGCTACCTGAAATTGTTGGAAATATTTTCCGATGATTAATTTCATGAATGTATTTATAGCTACAATACAGATCTAAGCTTTTGCTCATTCAGGAAAAATCATTCCACGCGACGTTCGTACATCAATCACTCAATAGAGTTGCATGCGACTCGCACGCGAACGTTGAGGTCAACAAAACAGTAGAGCGAAGGCTAAAGCCCAAGGTGGCAATCCAATACGCTTATTCAACTCCGGTTCATTTGGGGAAAAGCACTAATGCCAATTGAAAACCCGGAGGATACTAAAAGAGTCAGCTCTAATTATCCAATTGATTTTTAATCAAATATTCAATCATTAAGGTAATCAGTATTCTCGAAACATAGAATATTCTATGATCTCATTGGACAGCGATGATATCATGAAGAGTCTGACGATAGAAATAGTTTTTTTTTTCGAGCATAATCGAAGTTTTTCAGCAATATTATTATTTTGGCGCGTAGAAAACAAGGCGACTCATTCTTCATATTCGCTGGACAAGAACTTTCGCCCATTCCAACCATCTTGTTAATAGTAAACAAAGATTAGGACACATTTTTCCGTTATTGCGGTAACAGTTGAATTCTCATGTTCCAGAAGCACGTTGGCCTATCGTGAGCGTGTCGTTTAGTCAATATGGAATAGCGAGGACAGTTGGTGTAGGAGGGGGCGCATAAATAACACACAGATGGCAGAAAATTCTCGAACGACAATGGTAGGTAGGTAAAAAGTTATGAGAACGGTTAGAAAACGCGTCGCAGAGGCGAGTTATGCGAAATCAATAACTACGTAATAAAAATGCGTTAGTCTGTCAGTCCCCTAAAGGAAAACAATTATTCATCATCCATTGCCATGAAAAGTAGTCGAGTATAGGACTGCGATGGTCAAGGAGCAATCAAATTCATCAATTTCGTCATCATAAATCAATGTCGATGAATTAACATGTGATTTTCGCAATAATTTTACGCGCTATACGCAAAATAAAACTGAAAAGCGATAAGTTAACATAGATATTGAGCCGAAAAACTTATAGCCTGTAAAAATCGAAACAGAAATTTTTTAAACGGTTATATCTCGGAAGTACCGTGTGTTATCCGAAATCCGGAAACGGCTAATTTTGCACATTCACTGGGAGAAAATTCTCTGAAAACTTCATTGATAAATTTTCACTCGAAAAAATTCTCAATTTAGATCAAATAACATCGACTATTCGAGAGCGAATGGACGGTTTTGATGGCGAAGAACGCTCAAAGGTAGAATGAACGGGTCGATCGGCCAACGGTCGAAGCCGCTAACAATTCCAACTCATTAGTGGTTTACATTAGGTGTCTGCTATAGCTTGGTTTAGGTGACTAGTATAGCTCTCTTTCAAGCATAAATTTCGAAATAACTGTTCGCGTTATGAGCTCTAAGAACGGTAGTGTTAGTCAGAGATGAGAAAAATGCAATACAGTTATGCTGTTATTGCTTTTTACTGATTCTGACAAGTAACAAATAAACGTTGTCAGGGCCGAAAAAATTGATAGGAAATAACTTCACCGTGATTTTAACTTTGGGGCAAAAAATATAGGTTGTCAAAAAAAAACACTATAGGTTAAAAAGTGACAGTGTGACTCGTCAAACCGTCCTATTAGCGTACGAATGAGGATTCAGTATAGAATTATTCGCCCTTCATGTTCTTAAGGCTACTAATCAGAAACCATTTAGGTTCCTGGGAAATATTTTTTACTTATATGGTAGAAGAAACGAGCATTTCCTGAAATTTGTAATATAAGCATAGCATGAATTTTTACAACGCCTGGCGGACATACGGTTGCTCGTAGAAAATATGTTCATATGAGAAAAAATGGCGAAATGTGTACTTTGATTTTTAATAATGGTGTAATGAACAAAAAATGAACGAAAAAATCTATAGATGGACAAACATTCAAGTTGAAAATGTCAGAAAGAAACGGTTCCAAACCAATAACGATGCTATAATTCCATACTATTTCAGTTTGGGTGATTCAATTTTTGTAGCTTTACTAAAGTTAATTTCTGTAGCGGGAGAGCTTAAGGAACTCCAATACCAAACGAATCCGTTCCTTTATTTAATTAACAAACTAATCGTGCGAATGGGTATCCCTTGCTACAAAATGTTTCAACGCAGACTTCCTCTTACTTCAAATAAATTAACCCCAACAGATGGTACCAATGTCCGCGCAATGTCAAAATAGTTCCCAAAATATTGATGACATTTAATTTCCTTTCGCAAAAAACGGTCCGAATAATATACGAACGGGCAGGGCACAAATCGAAACGAAATCACTCGTACGCGACACGAAAACACAACTGTGCAAAATGAGAAAAATATAAGAACAGCTGTCGTGATTCAGAACGAGATACGGCAGGAATGTAAAACAGAGACGAGGCACAGCGGGAGATTATTTCTAACAGGCCGAAATAGATAAAATTGGCTTCAAGAGCAATAATGTTAATTTTGAAAAAATTTAACTGAGCCATACGCGTACATTTCCGACCGTTAACTACGTACTAACACGATGAAGGCGCTTTTCAAACAATTTGAAAGTGATTAATTGTAAGGTAGTGGTACCGATCGGAAAATCGTGGATTTTTTAAGAGTTCTTGTTGATTGAAATAGAAAGTAGGTTGTGTAAGAATTATCGAAATTGATAAGACAAATAATCTCTCAGACTGCAGATTATAGAAACAACAGGGCTGAATAAACAGCGGAAAGAAATCACATCAGATAGGTAAGACATATAACCTAAAATAATAAATAACCTCCAGATAATACATAATATCATTACCTTGCTTCCATTGACAACCGGCTTGATTTCAAGCGAGACGTCTTCGAGTTTTTCTTTTTCGGTCGAATTCACTTTCCCATTTTCAAGAATGATAATTTTCGGATCATCTTTCGGACTGTTTGTTGGTAACTGCAAAACGCTCCGAGATAAAAAAAATCGGAAAATGGATTTAGGAAAGTTTCTCACTATTAGAACGATTCGCTCAATTCGGATTTACAATTACAAATAATTTTTTATTAAACACAGGCTGTTCAGTAATTTATTTATTTAAAATCGATACTGCGGTGCCGATAATTCTTTCAATTTCTGGCATTAATAAACATAGATTGTCTCCATTCTCCACTCGATGCTGTATGATTCATTAATTCGAATGAATATTCATTCGAAAGCTAACTAGGTTAACGTGAAATTGCTCAGCCCTCTTGGAGCAGGAAAATACGTCATGGCCTGAACTTAATTAGCTGGGAACGCGTTTGCGCATGTTTAAAAACAAAATCGCCGTTTCACTCGTTCAAACCAACGCTCTAGTTTCCTTTCGTGCATGCATTTTTGTGAAAATAATCTGCATTATAGGGGACAAAAATTTAATTCGACCATTTTATCCCCTAAAAAAAAAAATTATTCTGAAATCCACGCGATTCACACCGCGCATAATTTGTAAGCATGAATACGCCACTAACTTAATAAATGACAACTGCATCCTCAAAATACTCCTCATTAAATCTAATATTCATGCAAACACTGATGCGATTACGACCAATTATAATCCCGCTTTTCCCACGGCGTTTCTAGTTTCTTTCCTGTAAGACTTTATTGCTTACGATGCGCAAAGCAATCAACCTAACATATTCACCTTGTGGGAACTTATTGTATCTAATTTTCCTTCATGATAGTCCTAATTTATGCATAATCTCATTACGAATAAACGCTCTTGTTGGTTTTGCGAGTTCGTTAACCCGCCGACAGTCGCAGTTCAGGATTTTCAAGTGTTGGCTCATACTCAGAATAAATTGTATGCTAATAAACTGTATCCTTTTTTCTTGGTTGAGTCGTCGCATCTCTCATCGTACTGGGTTGGTGAGGGGGAGAAGAACCAGGTGACATGTTCTCCGATTTTTTATTAACTGGCCGAGTACTTTCGCCCCTTCGGGCATCCTCAGGGCGATGTGGAACCATAGGTTACCACAGCCTATCCACAGCCTGTATCCTTTTTGAGAGAATTTCGCTATGGCTAAAATCAGCGACGAGTTTTCTAACTTGGGCGAGATATAGAGTTCATGATTCACAAGAAATTTGCAGTTGCGGCCACTCCAGTGGACAGTGTGAAACAGTTACTTGCAAATATTGAGGATCTATCGTATTTCAATGCCTCCAACTATTAGAACCCTACCTACTAACTAAGAATCCCGCAATGACAAACAGAGAACAAATTTCTCCGAATACACAGAACAAAGAGATGATTTGAAAAATATTTCAACGAAAAAACTATTTTCAGTGCGATCTTCGAAAGGTAATGACTAAGAATAATCCTAATTTTAATTGAGGTAAATTAAGTATGAAAAAAACTACAGTTTAACAGAATGAATCGAGAACTTTTCAAAATTACTAACTATAACTAACTAATTACTAGCTACTAATTACAGTATTTGGATAGGGTGATAGGATAGGGTGATTATCTGTTATGCTGTAAGAGAAATCATCTGAACCATACACCCATACTTCTCGTCCTGTGTTCTGTCTATAAACTGCAGCACACTAAAAGCTCCCTTTTAATAAAAAATCATATTATTTGCATTGGTAAGTTCACCAACGGTGCTTGTGAGAAACCACTCAACAATAGGCGCAATTAATTGTAAAACCCACAACTTGAAGAAGAATTCGAGAACTTCTAAAAATTTCGGAAGGATTTCTTGAACACTCAGAGAGTATAATATTCAAGTGGGAATTAATTTGTTCAATTTCGTTTTTTTTTCAGTTTTAATTTTTTCTATTTCAATTCCGCATTATCATTTATTTTAAAACCACTGCGTCAAAGTGGTGAAAAGCATGACCGAATTATTCCTTTTTCGCTAGAACAATATCGCCTGAAAATGTAAAACTCCGATAGAATAATTGATGATAGAGAATACACAGAACAATTAAGAGAGTTACGATGAAGAAAAAGTAATGAGTAACCTATCGATTCTATGTATTGGCTGTGAAGGTGAAGAAAAGTGTAGATAAACAGGTATGAATTGTCCGTGAGACCTCCCATTAACTAAGAAAATACGTCAGCGGATAATCAAAAGCAATCGTTCATTTGAAGACAAAATACCTATATAAATAACAACGAATATAGATAGTAAGTTTTCAAAGTGCTCAAACCAAAATACGAAGCGTAAAATTAATAATGGGACGGATTTCGAAGTACTTAATATTATTTACTTATTGTACATTGCAGTGCTGTAAATCACATGCAAGAAAGGTTGAATTATTTTATTAAGAAATGTATAGCTATGCCAAAGATGTAAACGATCACATCTATGAAGCAATAAAGATTATTATTATATATAAATTAATAATGGGACGAAAAATTTGTTTTTACTTCACGATCGAACAGTTTCGGAAAAAATATGAGAAGAGATGTATAAATAAATTATTAAATTGTAGGTCGTGTCTGATGGGAGCTATAATATATTTAAACTGTATGTAACAATAGGGAGATGTAGATAAGAATTGATTGCAAACAATTCCCAATATTATCAAGTTGAAGATTATGTAGACAAAAAGACGACCTCATTAGGTCACATCCTGTCCATTCAATTGACAACTTGTGTGAACTTCAAACAAACCGGAGGGCCTCCGATAAAGTTTGTCATGACAACTCACACCCGTTCGAATGTGTAATTATCAATAGGCTACATTCTCATCCAAAGCTAGTTCAATGAGAAAGATAACTGATAAATACGGAGAATTCTGTTCAGATGATTTATCATCGAGCTGAAAATCGGTCGACCATTTTGGCGCACGAAAAAATTAATCAGAAACGCTTTTAAAGTTTTCAGCGGTCAAACGAGCCATGAAAATTAGTTTTTACAAATCGATTGACTTTTTCACAATTATAATTACTAGTTCAATTTTGATTGATTTGTCAGGAATTACAACAAAATACAAAGCCAATTCGGGAAATTTAATCGAGAACGCAGAATGGCCCCATTTACTGGAAAATTTGAAAAATTGGATTATTTTTAACTGAGCTAATATTTGTACCATTTTAATTTAGCCACACATGAACACCGTAGTGAACTGCAAACATACCACACGCTCCACACAAATACCGCAAAAAAATATAGTTTTGATCAAAGCAGAGGGTCAAGTTTTAACGTCTCGTAGAAAGGCTCTTCAAGAATGACAAATAAATTTCTCCACTTTGTAATTATTAGTTTCAACTTTTACCCACAAGCGAGGTTTCAGTTTTTTAGCGGCGATAGTGAGAAAAAAAATGTGCCAACGCAAAATTAAATTTCTCTCGTGTTGCTTTTTCCCAGACGTCACCGATAGGCGCAATTAATACGCTCGATCTACCAGTGACTCACTCACCGTTGAACTTTCCTCAAATAATGACACTACAATAGAATGACGCCAACGATACTAAAACCTATTATCTGTGATAATAGTTTAGGTGCCATCGGTATTAGAAAGGAATAAACTTTTTATAGTTTGATTGAATTTTTGACTAGGAACTAGTCAGAAACGTTTTGTGGTAAAATGTGGTATATATGATGAAAATTGAAAAAGGTGATATCAGGATTAAACTTAATAAAGGGACTTTTCAAATTTTACTATACAAACTACGGACTGAAATGATAGAGTCGATAGCGGAATTGTTGGAGGGAAAGTGGTGTTGGAGTAGGAAGCTGATGAGGCCAACTAAGTTTTGGCGAAACGTGCAATAGAGAGTTGAAGTGAAAAGAAGAATTGGATCATTCTCACCCGGAATTGAGAGAAGCTGATACTGAAACAGTATCGTCAATCAGGATCAATTAGACTCGTGCTAGATTTGATGCTTCAAAGGAAAAAATCTGAATAAGTCGGAGCAAATTCAAACTCTAAAAATACCGTTTTCTGAAAATGGAAAATATTTTTCTACGATCTCTCGTGAACTTAATTTATTCCTAAAATTCAATTAATTTAGTCCAAGAATTATTTAATTAATTTAGTCCTAGTAGTCATAGAAAATATACAATTCATAACGTATGCAACTTGATGAAACTCATTCGAACATAATTTTATAAAATACTCAGACTGGGAAAATCCGAATTGAGCAGTTCCAAAATGTGAGAATAATCAACCCTAACATACCTTTTCTTTAACCACTTGTTTTTCTTCCGATGGCATTATGACAGCCGGTTTCGACTCATCGCGCTCGAGGTTTTCCGAATTTAATTTTTCCATTTTTTCGCCCGAAGAATCCTCCGCAGACGTATTTTCCGACTCATTTTTATCGACGTTTTCGACTGTGATACAGATCTCGGGCGATTTTTCATTATCCTCGGCTGAATTGATCACTTTATCTACAATGGCATCAGTTTGTACATCCGAATCGGCAACGCGACTGGGGGTTGGATCGTTTTCTTCAATGGACAAGGCCGGATTGTCCATCTTTCGGCCTGCGGGCACTAAATTTTGAAACGAACAGTCCTCTTTGTCGCTAATATAAATCCGTACTTGCCGGCCGCGGAATAGGCGAATGCCAAAACACGAACCGATTGACTGGGGTAGAGCCACTGAGACACTTGCTAACCAGTGTCATGCAAGGACCCGGTCTAGTGAACACTGGAGGGGGGAAGAGGAATCACTTCGTGCTCCTCGTAATGAAAGAGGGGGCACATAGTAATAAGTTCGAACATCAGGATTCCACAAGATTATAAAAAAGGAAGTTTCATGCAACCGAATTCGATTAACAAGAGACAAATGAAGACGGAATGTAAGTTCTAACGAGGGATTTGCCAGATCAACCAATGCCAAAGGGTTTAATCTCTGATCATATAATAAGGGTAATTTACAATAGTCGAAATCCTCATAAATAAAACGCACAAAGTGGTTTGAGTGTCCGTTTGTTACTCTTCCATGGACAAACGAATGATCGCATGATGCTGAAATTGAACACGGTTATGTTTTTCAAGTTGTTACAAGCTTATTTTTTCAATTTTTAGAGCCAAAAGAGTAGTACCTATTTATTATTATAATTTCAATTTTTTTTTTTTTTTTTTTTTTTTTTTTTATTGAACGACGGCACCGGTTATCGGCAACTTCGATTTTTGTCACACTGCTCCTTCGAGTAGAGGCGAGTATATTGAATTTTGAAGCTGATGTTTGAGTGGATTTCTGCACTTGTTTGCTTGATAAATTTCGAACGGGAAGGAACGTGAATATGACAAATAAAGGACCTTCAAAAACCTACATATCGATAAACTCGAAAATATAATTATGTCAGTTAGATTACAAATTATTCGCGGTTTTCCTGAGCAACGGTTGCTGGGGACAAAGAAAATCCGAGGAAAGATTTTTGTCATGGTTCAGGTCCCGACCAGCACAGCTGGAATGAAATTTTTATGCTAATTCTAATGAGTCCAGAGGATTTTTGTGCTATAAGCTGCACTCTTTGGCAAAATTAGAAATAGGACACGAAATTCCGATTTGTCAAAACTTCGACACATACAAACCTGGAAATATTGGAAAACAACATTTCTCAGCAAACTGCTAGTAAGCCTTACTATGATTGTACAACCTTCGACTTAGGCTAACTGGAGGAGGTGAAAGTGGCCTTAGGTAAAATTTCTTGGTATTTTCTGAAGGTAATTTGAAAAAAATCTATTCTTTCTCAATTTTACTGCTTAGAAATTATTCTATGAGTAAAGAAAACAAATCTGGGGATAGACAGAGGAATTTAAATCTAAACTTCACTCACCGTTTCAACCTCCACATCAGGAACCCACACGTTCGATTTTTCATCATATTCGAATCGGACGTTATAGAACATCGACGGAAAAGTTCAGAGTTTGGTTAATAGATAAGAACGACGATAGTCCGAGGCAGCGCATGGAAATCAGTTATACCAAAATCACTTTACACCGGAGGAAGTCAGTGAAGCTGACAGTCGACAAAACGAGTGAAGATATTTTCCGTCTTTCCTCGCGCGAAAATACAGGCCGTTGAAAACAACGAGTCAAAACATGTTAAGAGGTCGCTACGTTGGAGACAAGAGGTTTCACAATTGAAGACTTTCTCTAACGACGACACGAGTGCAAATGAACTCGAAGTTCAGTTAACAGAGAAAAGGTGCGGTGTACAACCAGTGAGCAACCCCTGAAACTGAAGGTAGGTAGTCAGGTAGTTAAGTATTGACAAATAGGTATCGTTGCAGGCAGTGTTGCGATTTCAGGCTTTCCATTGATAAGATATAGATTGGCTAACAGCAGGAGCAATCAAATTCACCTCCGTTCCATTCATTTTTCTTCAAATTGAGAATTTATTGTCTATTCCGAATCAGTAAAACTTTTCCGTAGCGAAACGCTAAAAAAAACCGGTTAACGCATCTATCAACAGTCGTGCTTTGTTTTGTATTCAAAACGCCCGAAATGGTAAAGAATATTTGCGGTAAAGAAACTAATTCCGAAAGTGTACCAGTAATACATAATAAGTTTTAAAATTTTGTATCACCTCGAAAATGTAAAATCTAAAAATTAGAGCGAAAAAACTGCATTTTATACTTTTTGGTTTATTATTCAATAATAAACCATTGTAATCGCCCAAGAAAAAAAAATTTATAACCCCCCCTCAAAATTTGATGTTTTACGTTTCAAGGCACGTAGAATCCGAATATCCAATGAAAAAAATTCTGTCTGTCCGCCGTACGCCGTACGCCGTACGCCGTACGCCGTACGCCGTTAGCAGTTTTCCGGCCAAACCATAATAGCGAAATTCTTGAAATTTTCACCAAAAATCAATCTCGGTCCTACGACGGCACAGTTCTTGAACCAACTTGCTAGCTCAATTTTAAGGGTATTTTTGGGGGGTTTTGAGGGGGAGAAAATTCATATTTTCCACGGTTTTTCAGAAAAATGTGTACGTGGTATCAAATTATATAGATTTTTGGACGCTGAATCGAATGAGACCATCGCCGGGTCGATAGCATTTATGGTTCTCGAGTTATCGCAGCTTTTGTGCCGAATTTGGAAGATTTTTAGAAATTTGACATGAGGGTATAACTCGAGAGTTCTTCGAGCAATAAAAATCGTTCTATACTCATTGGAATGGTCGTCAAACACTCTCTTCAGCTGAATCGTTAGGCAATAAGTTTAGCTTTTAATTAGGAAATTAAGAAAAATAAAAATGATTAAAATTACAATAGTTGCTACGGAATATTTCCCGATAGTTACCGATCTGTTTTTCGGTTGAAACGTTTACACATGTTCTGAATAATTACCATCATAAATGGATAGTATTTTGAAATTAATATTGAAGTGAAGGAATAATAAACCACTGTACAATCATTTGCAGCGTTTTTTTTGCGATATCGGTAGAATATTTACCTCAACTTTGACTGCCTTAGATGGTGAGAGTAACCAGAGGTGCTCATCATGATGGTACACATAAGAATACTTGAACGAGTTCAATATTCCATACATTTCTACCGTGAAATTCACTTCAGCGGAGGTGTTCCAATCCGTAACCAAACCGATCCGATCCGTAACTACACACCTCCTAAAACCATTATTCCACCAAAAAACTGGCCCGAAAAAAACAAATTAAATCCCCATTAGGGATGAATAATAAAGTAGTAGACAATTTTCTAATTTGTCTAGCTACATAGAGAGACCGTGAGGATATCGCAATTGGTGGCTTTCTCTGATCAATTATTTAAAATACTGATTAGTTTGAAATCGTTGTCGATTATTACGAAGAGATACTCAAGTTTATCAGTCACGTCGCTTGTCCTAAGCCGCCTATCAATTCAACTGTCCAACGATCATTATGTTGCATCACAGTTGTTTCAATAGATTACTTAAAAACCCTTTCGAAACCATATCGACAATATCATTATCGGTATATGCATTTGATTATCCTTATCAGTCAAGTTCAACGAATCATTTAAGCAACTACTTTTCGCATGAAATTATTCCTCTGAAACACAGACGATAATTAATGAAATTTATAACGATAGCGAGTTTCAATTTCTATGCCAAGTTATGCAATTAATTAGGTTTACGTAAACGTTATAGCTTCACTATCTTTCACAGTTGGCGATATCGACAAAATAATTTTCTCCCAGGTGGTATATCAATCCAGTTATTAGGTATGCCACCCCCATCAATAATTGAAAACAATTAGAATGTAATTTGGGGAGAATAGAGGGAAATAATTGACAAATTATCGGTCGTTCTCGGTAAATTGTGAGCCATACAATACCCAGAGTATAGCAAATATTCAAGGTATATCGATTATGTTTTCTCTAATATCGCTCCCATTTTCACCGTCAAAAGTTTGATAAATAATTTTCCAATAAATTATCAAGCAATGGAAACCTAATTGTTTTCAACTCTTTATCAAGAAAAAATTGAAACTTTAGAGGAGTCTCAATTTTCCATTGGTTATTTTTAGATTTAGGGCCTCTGAGATTAAAATAACAGTTAGAATGTATCTTTCGAGGTTTTAATGACTTTGGTTGGTATTCATAGTAGAAACGAATCTCAGTTCACCGTCGGCTGACTAAAATGGTTGAGGGATGCAACTTCCTGCTAGGGTGTCTGAATTGAAGTAGAAATACCGTGCTAGGAATCGTAGTGAAATAATAATTGTAATTCAATGTTTACGCAGGAAATCGAATTTATAGGGATCATCCGAAAAGTCAAAATTAAAAGAGGTGATATGACAAAAAATAAATAATCATACTTGAGTCCCTAGCTTAGAAACTCTTTCCAAACAAGTTTGAGTGAGTCGACCTGTTGATCTGTTTGACGTTAAAAAGTGACAACAGTTGTCATATCTCCGTGAAAAATTGATCAGCCTGATGAAATGTACAAAAACTGTTTTCCAGGAGGATGTACAAAAATTAGCCGTTATCGAATTTATGGCAACGCACAGAACTTCCGAAATATAATCCCTGAAAGTTGAAAAAATAATCCCTGAAAGTTTAAAAAATAATCAATTTCAGCAGGGCATAAATATCAACATACTTGATCGCTCAAGGTCTTGAACTGTTTGTTATGACGCGAGGAATAACACCTAATATTATATTGCTTTGATCACACAAAGTTCTTTCGCATTACTTAACATTTCAGTAATTCTAAATGAAAAATACTCAGCTTTACATCGAAGTCTTAGTGTTTCGAAGTTATTGTAGCTATTATACACAAGATAATAGCGCCGGATGTAATTCAAACTCGAATTTTCCCATCCGAAATTATCTCAACTGATAAATCTCTCACGTGTTGGTGTAATTAAATGAAAAACCATAAAGGTTTTATTCTGTCTTTACTGTCGTCAAGGGCATCGGTTGTCGTGGACACGCGGCAGGAATCAGATAGTGTCCTACGGTACATATTTTCTGCAGTGAAATCACGCCATTGTTCACCGAGTAATTTCAGTATAATAAAAAAAAAGCTAAAGCAGAGCAATCGTAAGCAATATTTATAACGAAAACATAAACATTGGAGCAACTGTCCTCACTTGTGCTCATCTAATTTATTTATAGGTATTCATCAATTTCGGTGGGAATAAATGGTACCGAATTATAAATAAGAAAACAGAAAAATTGACAGATTTGAGAGATAAAAATTCTAATTTGTTGAAAAGCTATGAGCAACTTTCGGAACTTCTTTGTTGTGTCACTGATTTCAGAGTATTCTTTAAATTTTTATTGCCCCTTTAATTTTGCAGAATTATAAGGCCAGAAAAGCGACACGAGTATTTATTGCAAAGTTCTCTTATACTAGTTCTCATACAATTATAATGTGTGAATTACATTATAATTAAAGCACACATAATTCACAACCAATACATGCAATTTACCAATGCCCATCAGGAATCGAATAATCGTGGTCGAACTCACCTGAAACAGGAAAGAAGAGAACTGTTAGTACAAAATTAAATATGCGTCAAAACAAGGAAAAATGAAGTAAGTAATTTATGCCATTAAAGTCAGTGTATTAAGCGCATATTTTCGGTACTAACTAATCTTTTAGTTTCTCCTAACTAATTTATCATTTCCTTTTCACATAGGTGGAGAATTTAAATTCCCAATTTCATTTTCCGCGTTTCAGTCGAATCACATTAATTTGGCGAAAATATTCTATTCCAACGGATTTCTATAACGGGATGTTAAAACCAGAAGTTCATATTCCACGGAATTCTAGCAAAAACAAGGCTCGCTCGATTCGCTTGATAGTAATTCAGTATAAGTCAACAGCACATATAATAGTAATCAGAAACAATGCTCAAATACGTCGGCTGTTCACAGCGGTCCGGCATAGCAGACGGAATTCGTGCTATTCCCGTTTGAATTCGCTTTGTTTCCTCGGCGAGCTCAACTTGTAATAACAGGTCTGTCCATCGGAAAGGAGTTCTCTGACATTATTTACAATAGAGCATTGGTACTGCCGAACTTTTTTCCTTCCCTAGCGCGCAGGTCGTTACAATGGACTGACCTTGCTTGGCAAAAAACTCGGGAGAGTTACATTGGATGTTGACAGCGTAAGTTGCTCAGATAGTAACGAATTGATGTCGCGTACATTGTGCTTCAATCGCCAATGTGACCAGATTTTAATCTAATTGGGGGGGAAACGTTCGGTTATTGTGAACAGCTAAGTTTCTAATAAATCGATCATAACTGAAGAAAATAATAAGCTGAGGGCACTTGCTTGCACCGTGGAAACCGTTGACCATAATGAATTTTAATGGAACAGTTAATAAAAGAAATGCATAATCCCCAAAACGTTTCTCGAAAACAATCGATATTGTAGAAATTATCCTCGTCTTAAGAAATTTGAGAGATTTGCTTTCACCCTTGGCCCTGACAATGCCATTGATCAAATTGTGGGTGAAATTTCAGCTATTATCTCAAGGTCACGTTTAAACAAGGTATCTTTCAAATTTGAGTGGGTAGGAAGAGGACGCAGAGATATTTGTTTGAAATCGATTATCGTATTTTAAGATACCAGAATTCAACTCAATCCGTTAAAAGCAAGACGACATCCTCTTAATAATTCGGAAGCGTTGAAGTCGTTCAAACTACTTGGAACGGACATAAATATTGAGAGCCGTATTATCGAGTATTGATTAGCACGGGATATCAATCGACGATATTTAACTATGATACCAGATAAAACACATAAAAGACATCACAGTTGTATGGAGCGTAAAACCATATTTCTGATAAACCATCCAGACAATTCAAATTCAACTGATCACCAGTGCCGTTAATTGTTATAAATTGTTTCACGAACGAAACTTTTTTGCAAGAATACAATACAGACTATGCAAAAATTACCAGAATAAGCAAGGTGAATAGTGGTCGACGCCACTCCTACGCGTTCTACACTGAACTCTGACCAAAAGTGTCCAATAATATTTTTCATTTATCTCACTGAAATGCAACTTTTTTATTTTGAAATCATTTTTCTTGTTTCGACATTATTTGACTGAAATGGCATTCAATTCCTCAATTTTCAAGGAAATTCAAATCCGATCGCACCGTTGGAAATAAAACTTAAATTTCCAGCCTCTGTAATGAACAAAAATGGATTGCAGATGAACTTCAGACGTATGAATGGAGTTTGAAACGTGAACTTGGTCAACCTTTTAAAACTGTTTTTTCAAACGCATGGTAATACTATTAACTCGCGTTACAGAAACGTGAAGCTACGCAAAAAGATGATTTTCAAAATCTGCTTCCTTACCCGTACATATCTTTCCAATCGTTCCATTTCACCTTTTTCTTCTGCTGTACACCCCCACATTTCGTTCAAACATAAATGTCAACAACTCTACCCCCAAAAAATCCAGAAAATGAACTTGAGTGTCACCGTTAAAGTCAGCAAGAAAATTACCATCAAAATTAGTCAAAACCCAAGTTTAAATCAATACAACTCCGAGAATGAGCGGCTCGAATAGTCAATCGCCTCGTGGCAGAGACGTTTGAAATTGCTGCAGAGAATTCCAGTGTGGGAAAAAAGATCTCGTCAAACCGGGGTCGGAAATAACTAAATCAATTAAAGGCCGAAAGTAATTATACGGCTTCAAGACGCAATTAACTCATCCCATACTAGTCATTTCCTTCAAAGTTCTACAATGAAGCCATCAATTCCTGAGAACGCACGAGCAACTCAACAAAACTCTACGTTGTTAATTGTTTAGTGGAATAATTATGATTTTTGTGTCATTTCAACAAAGATAATACTGCGCATAAAATACTGCGCATGGAATCGCCAATTTCTTTCACTGAACGCATACAGTCTGGCTATATTGTCTTGCAGTTGAAATAAGACAACCAAGGGTGCTCTTTGTAATGATACGAACGCACTGTCATGACACCAGGCCGAAACATCACATACAAAAGAATGAGATAGCAATGGAACAATGACCTCTCCCACTCTGGCGCAATGCTACTCTGATATAACTTGACGCTTATTTTCCGCCAAGCAGAAGCTATCAGCCCTTCGAGACTTCCAGTAAATAAAAGCGCATTCAGACGTCGTTGTTCCTATCTCTAGGTCGGTTAGAAGTCAAGTATTGCTAAAGAACAACCGAGAATGAATTGCATTCGCAACAGATGCATCTTTTTGAGAACATCAGAGCTCGGAAATACCTGCTCTGTGCGGATGATTCCGTTCCACTGATAATAGTACTCAAGAGATATTCATATAGCAGCCGAGTGGATAGAATGATATCGTGAAATTGACCGGCTAAAGCTTTCACTTCCGTTTTTACGTAATAAACTATTAGAAGTATTGGGACCGTCCGAAAAGTCGAATTCGGAAGAAGGTGGTTTTAGTGAAAAATTTCTTAGTACGTACTATACTCAAGAACTCTTTCTATGTCCATCCGTGTGGTCGAAAAGTGACAAAATTCGTCACACCTCCGTGGAAAATTGAGGAAATATCCAGAAAATGTTCACCCAGTGAATCTACAAAATTACCCGTTATCGAATTTGAGATAAAACACCGAGTACTTCCGAGGCATAATCGTTCCAAGGTTTCCCTATTTTGATTCTTACATGACACGAAATTCAATATTTTTGAACTGTCACGATCCAACTTATTTTTTTCAATAATAAACCACTGTAATCGCCCAAGAATAAACCCTCCTAACCCCCTAAAATTTGACGTTTTACGTTTCAAGGCATGTAGAATCCGAATATCCAATAAAAAAAAACGCTTTCCGTCCGCCGTACTCCGTTTTTTAATGGCAAGCAGAAAACGTTAGATTTTAATCGTTTGGCTCGCACACCGTACTTCCAAGCAATTAGATTTTCCCCCATTTCTCTCTTATCCTATTTTCTATTACGATTTCTATAGGCCACAAAAATCAATATATTCTAACGCTCAAGGTTTCAAATTTTATCGTTGGTGTCACACTCCACGTAACTCGAATTATTCTGGATCTCAGCCCCATTGCAGTCAAGCATTTATACTTTTATCATTTGATTTTTGCTTCCCTCGGGTTTCAGTCCCATATGCCCAGTCAAAATCATTATTTTCCTGAAGAGGCTTAGGGCAAAAGTGCTTGGGTTTTTAAATTGATTTTTTACAGCCTCAGGGAAATAATGTATGTCATCCTAAATTCAACGTCTGATTTTCGATCAAAGAGAGATATTATTCAAATTGTTTTACAGGCAACGGTGGGATATTCATTCAGAAAATAGTAATGTAGCGATAAAATAACAAATTAATTGTAATTTTCCTTCCTTCTCGCCAATCTCTACAAGCTAATTACTCGTTAATTATTTAGTACAGTGATAAAAAGAAATTACCATACTTAGGGCTGCTCGTAAACTAACCGTACTTAGTTTACACAAGAGTGTAAAAGCTTCATTGATTGTTAAAAAAACCCTACTGCGCTCAAATAAAGCTAATGAAGATAATTCATTCGGGTCGTTTGTTTTTTGGTGCGTTAAAAGAGCAGGGTTGTACATCATGCGGCCCATCGCCCCATAGTCAATGAATAACGTGTTACCGCAGAAGGATCAATACGGCGTGTCATTGGCCCAGAGCAGAAGCCGAAGATGAAAAGGGGCCAGTAATGCTTCGTCGGCTCAATCGAGAAGACTTAAATGTTTTTATCGAACGAGTAAACTTGCCAAAATAATCAAAAAACATTAGTTCGAATAAAACCTGTCGATAAAAATTTAACTTGTAATTTTTCAAAACTATTTTAGGCCCATTTATCAACCAGCAGATGATCAAACTTCACTAACGGTCAAACCGGTTCGAATAGCCGGTGGGCACTTGCGCCGTTTAACGGAGACTATGCAAGTTAAGCTTAACAGATACGCCAAGCTAGTTTTATGGAATGCAGAACCTTTGACCGGGAAAGAAAGATAAGTCAAAGTTCGGGCTTTTTCCCATCCATTGGCTTGTCAAAAAAATATCAAATCCAAAAATTTGCACCACAATTTCTTCCGATTGATTCCACTCCTTGTCGATTCATTCTGTTTCATATAAAACGCAATCGATGTATAAGTGTCAAACAATGTTTTTAAATCTATAAAAATACGCTTTGAGACTGAGAGAAAATTTGAAAATATTTTGCTTCAGCAAGTATTTGCGAAAAGAGTAACTAAATAGTGCAATTGCAATTATTTTCTCGAGCTAGAACAGGCATTGCACTGCGTAAGTGTTCCGTTTCAAGAGGAACCGGTCTTTTGTTATCTAGAACAGTAAAGCCGCGAGTGCACTATACAAAGCGTTTCAAGTTCCTTGCGCTCTAAACTCACATCCTGTTCACTTACGAGACATCCGTAAACGGCGAATTACCTATTAACTTATTTATGCGGAAATTTAAGCCCGGAAAAGTAATTTCTCTACATGATAACAATTCAAATTACAATTTATAAAACGCAAAAGAATAGCAGATGAAGAAGAAAATGTTTAAACAAATAAAATTTATATAATAATGTTTAAATAAGTTTTCCCTCTATCATAGTTCCCTAGTATCATAGTGGAAGATATAATACAGGAATACCCAGTAGGTGTATTATAAAGCTAATAAAATAATTTCTAAAAGTATAAAAATTCTTTCTAATACTGAAAAATAATTTATTCAATAACACATTGCAAAGTGCAGAAAACTGAACGATTTGTTCATCGGATGAGACTGGGAGGGTCTATAAGCATTGGAACCAAATTTAGAGGTTCAAATATGTCAAATCAAAAATCAATTAAAAAATTATAATCATTGAAAATGAGAAAATCAAAAGGTTCAAGTTGTTAAGGTGCATGCAAATATCTTCTACATTATACCAACCAGGATTGCTTTTCATGGGAAAATTTAATTTCAAAGATGGCGTCACAACTGGCTATAAAAACTTCGCTTTTGCTCATACCGCTGCACTATAAAAAATGCAAATTAGGTTAGTCAAGGTCGATCGACTACAGCCAACAATGGAGACAAGAGAAACTATAGACGAACTCGAATCAGTAAAACGCGATGGCATGATTATTTTTTCAATAGGTAGTTTTTTTGACGACTATCGTAGAAAACAGACGAATTTACTACCTGAGTCCATTTTTAAAAAATACGAAAAAATACGATCTCTACTTTTAATTTGAATAGAGCCACAGCAAACGCACGGTTTTTTCACGATTCATAATGGACAAGAAACTGTTGAAAAATGTAGACGAAACCCTAAAAATGACAATAAAGAATTTCGGATAAAACACTAAAATCCGCCCTCCAACGATTCAATAGATTAAGCCCAAAAACCTCTAAAACGTCGAAATCGCACTTTTTCATTCCTCTTGCACGTCATTTTGCAGCATTATTATATTTCTGATACATATTTCGAAGAATTGTACACTAACCGAAATCGTTAAAAAGGAAGTGTAGAAAATTTATGGGGACATCACGTACCTAGTTGAACTAGGATAAACAAACTTGAGCTCACTCAAATATTGGACAAATCTTTAATAAAAAAAAAAAAAAAAAAAAAAAAAAACACTTTATTTTGTTCGTTGATGTCTCAGAAGTACATCAATTAAATTCCCCTCTATCAGGAAATTACTGTCTGAAAATATTATGAAATCTGGTTTGAAACTGAGATATGTCGAGTTTTGTAAATTGTTGCGACGGAAAAAATCCAAGAAAGGGACTACTCATTTTTTGACAATCATTGTTTTCCTTTCTGTATTTGACTATCACAATCCATTCACTACGTAGATATGGAAGTCATACTGTAATGTAAAATCAATAAAAAAAGACGATTTCACAGAGACTTAAAAAAATATTACGCGAGCAATCTCGTAAATTCTCAATAAACAAGAGGATCACAATTATCAGTTACCGGGATTACCGCGAGTTGCCACACTCGTCTGACTGCTATAGACCCAATTGTCAACTAGCAAATTTTAACTAGGAAAAATGGATGGAATTGGTCAAAATGATGTTTTTAGGATAAATAGAAAAAAGCATGTATTGCAGGAATATTAGTATAATGATGAACCGTATATTCTTAATGCAATGCATTCCCTCGAAGGGACGTGCTGTTTAGTATCAGCCACCGGAAAAGAATTAAGAGACAGAAAGTTGATAAGAGAGGTGAGAGTTAAAAATGGATTAGTGTGAGTACTACACACAAATAGTGTAAGTAGCACAGATGTGAGTTAGGCTGTTAAAGAATCGTTGATAACCGATAAGAAAAACTTGCCTCGCCAAGAAGCGCAGCGGAGGTTTCGATAATCCTGTGCTTCAAGTGTTTCCGCTTCAGTTGCAACGCGAACGTCCGCAATTTTTTACGGATTTTCGACAACGTAGTCACTATCATTGTTTCCGCTTATTTGACGGTCGAAATTAAATTTGCACGAATCGAATCACGCGCGCGGCGCATCACTCGCGTTGTCTTCTAGAGATTTAACTGGCTGGTTGGAAAGCTTTCACCTCACCTATCCCTACTGAGATAACTAGTCATTAGGAAGATGACTACGTTTCGCAAGACTTTGTCAGAAAAGTAAAAATATCAAATGAAATCGTAATATCGGATTAAGAAATTTGAGTTGAAGGGGGCAGATATGGACAGTATAATTAATTGAACCATTCCAGCCTATATGTATTCGACCGAAGGAAGCCGTCCTGAACGTGTCAGAAAACATTATCGAGGAAATTAATAGGTATGAAGTATTAAAAAATACACACAATATGGACTTAAGAATGGCATCTCACGATGTAATCATTTCAGGCATGCAACTTGATCGTAGTACATGAAAAATCTAGCAGACTTTAGACTGTTTATTTTGGCTAAAACTAATGGCACAGCAAAACAATTGTATAGTATCACGCTTAAAACCTGGCACTCCCGAGTTTAATTGTTTTTCCCACACGAAAGGTCTCAAATATTTTTCGACGTCACAGCAACTTCAAGCCCAAATGATATTCTCTTGAATCCACCAACCAACACTCAAAAACTTCTATCGCTTCATCTTAGAAAATTATTTTTCTCGCCGATCGCCATCAGATAAGTTTTGGTTTATTATTCAATAATAAACCATTGTAATCGCCCAAGAAAAAAAAATTTATAACCCCCCCCTCAAAATTTGATGTTTTACGTTTCAAGGCATGTAGAATCCGAATATCCAATAAAAAAAATTCTGTCTGTCCGCCGTACGCCGTACGCCGTTAGCAGTTTTCCGGCCAAACTATAATAGCGAAATTCTTGAAATTTTCACCAAAAATCAATCTCGGTCCTACGACGGCACAATTCTTGAACCAACTTGCTAGCTCAATTTTAAGGGTATTTTTGGGGGGTTTTGAGGGGGAGAAAATTCGTACTGACCTAGGGTTTTCATAAAAATGTGTATTGGGTATCAAATTATATAGATTTTTGGACGCTGAATCGAATGAGACCATCGCCGGGTCGATAGCTCTATTGGTTCTCGAGTTATCGCAGCTTTTGTGCCGAATTTGGAAGATTTTTGGAAATTTGACATGAGGGTATAACTCGAGAGTTCTTGGGACTATAAAAATCGTTCTATACTCATTGGAATGGTCGTCAAACACTCTCTCCAAGTGTAGGGTAAGGCAAAAAATTTAGCTTTTAATTAGGAAATTAAGAAAAATAAAATTGATTAAAATTACAATAGTTGCTACGGAATATTCCCCGATAGTTACCGATCTGTTTTTCGGTTGAAACGTTTACACATGTTCTAAATAATTACTATCATAAATGGATAGTATTCTGAAATTATTATTGAAGTGAAGGAATAATAAACCACTGTACAATCATTTGCAGCGTTTTTTGTGGTCAGCGTATCGCTCATTTACCGCTTCTTCGGCTATTTTAGAATGACTTTATACGATGTTTAAATAATTTTTTACAGAAGTAGGTACCTATCGAATAATCCAGAGTGTATTTACAGTAAAAATAAACTATAGCAAGAATATAGACTGCAACAACTGCTTGATAACCGTTGTGTTGTCGAGAATTTCCTTTCGTACAAGCTGTTCGTTGCTATCGCAGACTTGCCAAGTCTCAATACCTAAGGCCCTGAAAGCCTGCCAAACCCGCTTCACCTGACATAATGATACCGCTGTTGAGCCTTGAACCCCCAAGAGAAATGAGTATTGAGTTTATGTCAAAGTTAGCCAATAGATAGAATAATTTATTGTAGAGTCGGCCTTCATTTCACTATCAACTTGAAAATTGAATACGACTGAACGAAAATTATTATTGTTTTTCCTAATCAATTTCGAAGAACTATTTTCATCATACCGCCAAAGTTGAAAAGAATAAGATTATGATTTATGCGTAAACTCGTTGCCGAAGTATTATTACAAATATTCCAACCTTTCTCCAGCTTTTCAGCCATTCAAAACAGTTTCAAGTATAAAACCAGGAGTTGAATGAAAATACTAAACATCCTCAAAGACCATGGCATTTAAGAACAGAAATTCTGTCCCAAAACCATACATACATAAACGGCATCATTCGTTCTGAATAGAACTGGGTGAAAAAAATTCGCCGAGCGCATACATGGCCATTCATGTAAACTAATCGGGTTGAAAGCTCAGTTGAATGCACCATTCTCTCAGTGAACCGTGACAAAACCCTAAGGACCTTCAGTCGAGAAAAAGTAGCTGGAAGAGCAGCCGTTTGAAGCGAGCACGTCCAATCAATGCGCTCGACATGAGAACCTCCTCGCTCTAGTTGTCGCGCAGAGATGTTGGAAAAACTCGTACAGGCGATAGAGAAAATATGGCTTTCACTAAGCTTCCGACTCGTGGTTGAACATTAGTCTGTGGAAGTAATTTAGGTAGTGTAATCAACCAAAATTTGCGACTGACCTCAGTTAACCTAAGAATAATTTTAAAAATAAAAATACCAAACTCATGTTCCACGTCTCAATTTCAATACACAATTAAAATGTATACTGATGTTTATAGTGGATTTAAATATTAGAAGATAGAAAAATAAATAAATACTGTGAACAAAGGTCTTAGTCAGCTTTCTAACTTCGATCTTGCTGAAAGATTTTGAAAGATTAATGGATAATTAGTGATAAGTGTTCGTGTTTCGAACTCTTGATTAAAAACAAATCATCCCTAATCCATTGGAGGTTCAAAAACTCTTACGAACTTTCCCACAAAGTCAAAATTCCAAGTACATTCTTCACGATTGAAAAAATATTTCATCGGTATGAAATTTCGACATTTACTTCTCACTACAAAACACTACATCGATAAGGAATAAATTTTTCACGACTGAAAAATATCTTTCATTGTTGAAGAAATTTTTGTAATAATTATTACTTCTCGCAACAAAATATTACGCATAATCATAATACCTTATTCCAACCACTCACTGAAAATGTCAGTTCGCCAGCGAAGTTTCGAAGTGAACTACCTTTCGTCCAGAGGACAGACCACAAAAGATGTTTACGTAAGTCCGAAAAACTCGATTTTACGGTTTCGCTTTGAAAGAGGTCCGAATCGGGAACCGACCGTCGGATGGAAAGATAAAACACAAAACAGCTACAACTGTTCGAGTAATTTAAACTTTAAGGTAAAAAAGACAATTTATGAAACAAAAAAATTCTTCGCAGTTGAACCGAATAAATTTGTTTTGTAAAACGAATTTAAAAACTTGAATTTTTGTTCTATTTAAAAAGGGTTTATAGAATGTCTCACGAAAATGGGCGCACCGCGTTGTTAAAAACGACATCGGAATTTTCGTAGTTCAAGAGAAAGCTAACCTAAAGAATTGAACTTTTCGTTGTCCAATAGGTCCTAGTGTAATCTGACTAATTTATAGCTATTTGAAAAAAATTCCCCTCCAACTCATGAGTCATTGAAAACAATGAGAAAACCCACTAGCAATGAAGTGTTCTAAATCAATAGAAACCAATAACCAATAAAAACCAACCGTTAGGAAAAAAATCGAGATATAGTTATTCTGGCTCAAAAAAAAAAAAAATTAAAAATGTAAATTAACTGTTATGTCCGGGAGTTGTGAGGGGGCGAAAAATTAGGTGGCTCATTCTCCGATACTATATTGGCAGGCCGAGCACTTTCGCCCATTCGGGCATCTTCAGGGCGACGTGGAGCCATAAGGTCCAATAAAGAATCGGAGAATGAGTCGCCTGGTTTTTCTCCCCCTCACAACCCCCGGACATCAAGAAGTGCGACGAGAGGGAAAAAAAGTGTAACTTTTATGCTTAGAAATTGATGATCTATCAGCTGCTGAGGGATCTTACCCGATCCGTAACAGATCAATTGGAGATTTTTCCGGATGGCATACTACTAAGTATGTCAAAATCTGGTACCTATGTTATTTAATAACAAGCTTAGCACGGCTAACCTCTCCTACCCCAGATAGCTTCAATTAATTGAGCGACCGTGGCCCAAAATGTACCTTTTCGAGCGTGTAGCTCTCATAGATCCCTGAAAAAAGTGGTGACAGCGGATAGGAAAATTTTTTTCGCACAATATTTTGGATAGTAGATGTCTTGGAACGTAAAACATCTCATTTTGAGGTCAGATATTTTTTCGAGGGGATTACAATCTACTGTTAATTGCCTTCAAATTATAAACCGAAAACCTAATAACGTAGTGAAATAATTCTAAACTCTGCCATTATAATCATCAGGCTGATTGTAGAACAAGCAATTCTTCAACAGTTTGTTTCTGCTGTTAGTTTTTTAAGCAATTTTACGCTCTCGTACATCAGTTTCAAATACAAGACTGCTTTGAAATATTGTATTATTGAACGTAGCAGCCAGAAAGCTGACCAATCAACTAGTGATGACGTCAGTAGTCAACGTGGTTCTATCGGATCGGTCAGGAAAATATCAATACAAAGCGGAACGCTACACCTGCGCTTTGGTCCCGTTACGACGATAGCACAACTCAATCATGTACGCTTACCTCTTAATCCTTCGAGCAAGTAGTGAATTTAAAGGGAAAATCCCGAAAAACGGAAACCGCCGGCGAGAAATGATTGTAAATGAGCATAACAGCGCGTTAAAAAGTCAATTCATCGCGAATGTCGGCCCGCAAAGCACATCCTTCGAAATAAGCATTTTTGCTGAGGTATTCCGACAATCCCGCACCGATCGAATATTCCTAGGGTATAATTTTGGAGTTGAGAGTAGAAAAAAGAACGAATAATGATCACGAACTCGCCCCGTCAGAGGAAAATAAACAATAAAACTAAAATGTCAATAATCTCTCGGCGGAGAGGTTATACGCGACGAGGAGCGAGTCGACTAGCTGAGCATGACGCACGTGGGTTGTTCTTTAAGCAAAATCATAAAGCATTCCTTGAATTTAAAAATGGAAAATAATATAGCTCAATTAGTACTGCAGATGTTGCATTAATGCAACCGAGAAACACTGAACGACGAACAGTTATATTTCTAGCGTTTTCTGCTGACAATTTCACTATTTTCGACCAAAAGCAACAATAAGGAAATCCAATGAATACTCTGATAAATTGAAATAATACTTCTTCAAAGTTTATCGATAAATTGCTCGAAGCTTTTGAGCTCAGCCATTCTGAGGTGGTGACTCCGGGCCTGAATATCGTTTGAGCACATAATTTCGATACAGTTAGAATTGAACATAGAAGTCTATCATAACTTGTAATTAGAGATTTGGCCCACATTATTCCCATTGTATAGTGAAACCTGTCTTATCTAGTTCAGGCTTGAAAGGAAAGCTAATAATCAAAATAGGTAATCCAGAAACGAAATTATCGCTAAAGCCTGCCCTATCTACGGATTATCTTTAAAAAACCGAACATTAAAATTTAACAAAAATGTTCCTAAGTTTAGAACATTGTATTATATATTAAATTCAGAATAAAAGTTATTTTAGGTGACCAAATGTTCGGCTATTCGTCACATTAATAAAAATATTATCTGAAGACTCGTCACTCGAGTTTTTCACCGACAAAAATAAAATAAAGATCAGTAGATATCGATTTAGAAAAACGATTAAAAAGATTTTGATGTAGCATGATTATTGAAATCGAAGTTTCAGTATTACAATTTTCGTTTCGCTTTCTATCTGTAAATTAATAAAATTATTCAGTTTATTCCAAATTGTTCTACTGAGTCAAAATAAAAATGAAAAGCAGGTGGTTGTTCAGAGTAGGTAGTAGTTTTGAGAATGAAGGAAAGACGGGTCGAGACTTAAAGCCAGAGAAGGTGAGTGGGATCAATAAAATTGGAAGTAGTGTGAGCGGCTTGTCACCGAGGGGGTGGGCGCCCTTGTTGATACAACGTGCACTACACCTACGGTTTCCACCACGAAACCACCAACTTCATGTGTCGACTAAAAATGCTCATTGTTTCATGTTTCAATAAATACAGTGCTTGCAAAAAGTGCAGACACGTAATATAATATTATGTATAAGTAATATTTTTACCTTGGATTGCTGCGATACGATGCTGTCGGTGTCTTCGATCAGATTTTTCCGGTCTTTTTCACCGGAGCCCATGGTGAACTTCATGTTGGCTCCTTAGGCCAGTGGCGGCCGTAATTTTTCAAAAATGAGCCACTGTTGAAACACTTCCGTTTTTTCTTCGCACCGATTGAGAACTATTCGCGAGACTGCTTACAGAAAGCCAAACTCAACGGCGGAAACTCAATAATTTTTCATTTTTGAAACGACAGTAAACAAAAAAAAATTTTCCTATAAAAGGATAGTGGAAAGATTGAAGTTGTCTCCAACGAAGGTACCGATGGACGTTGAACGTCTACCCGCGGAGAACTGGCAGGCGAGTGCCTGTGACCGGGGGCTGCGGCGGCGCCCGGGGGCGGCGGGGGAGGATCAGCTGGGTCTGCAACTTCACCCCTCCTTCACGTACACCACGACCGCAGTTGCCCGCTGACCTGCTTTCCCTAGAACAGTTTCCCAGCGGTTAAGCACCTACAGCACCTCGAAATGGAAAAGAAATATAGTGTATTATTATACTTTGAAAAAACCCCTTCAAAATCAATATCTCCATCGTCAATTATTGGTAACAATTTGTGGGTATTTAATTACTTGTATAGATTTTTTATTCTCGCAAATTAATTATTGAAAATAATAAAACCAACTAAGTACGAATTTCTTCAATTACTTTAAATAAAAATGTCCAAAATACTAAACCATCGTTGCGATAAGTTTATATTATTTTTTATTTTGAATAGTACCAGAAAAAGTGGATTTTGGATCAAAACACATAGAAGATGACGAAAAAATTAATTTAATTACATTGCAGACCTTAATCGAAAAGTAAGGTATTGTGTCTGCTGTGACAAAATGTAGAACAATCATAAGTAAAATGTTCGCGTCTTTAAGTGCAGGTTATGTTTTCCATTTTTCCTAGTCACTGGTTCCCTGATTTCCGAAACTTGCGTGAGCACCAAGTCATTGCTGCTGCATTGTTCGCCAAATTAACAATCTTTAAGCGTTTTACTTGAGAATTACCGCTCTCGGCGAAAACTATGGACGTGCTGTCGTTAGCTCAAGGCCCTGGAGCCGGATCTGCGGAGAAGCGCAAGGACAAATATGAAGTGCACATCAAGAAAGCCGCCGATTTCTTCAAACATACAACGTGAGTTTTTTTCGACCCTGTTCTCTGTTTAGTCGAAGTACATTTGCATTGATGCAAAGACCAATGTGGATTTTATAATAGCATGGTAAAAAATGAACTTTCTGCTCGCTCATTTCCGATATAAGTTAGAAACAGATTCTATCAACGTTTTATTTCATTTAGGAGCCCCATGGTTACAGTGACTTCGGCTATTGGCATTAAATTCGACGGTGGCGTCGCATTGGCTTCGGATGTTGGAGGTTATTATGGGAATATGTTGAAGTGAGTTAGAATTTTCATTTTGTATTATTTCCATTGCTTTAAATTCCTACTAACCATTGAAATAAAAACTGCTTTCAATTTTTGCCGATCGTTCATAGATTCCGCAACCTTGATCGGTTCATCAAAGTGAACAGCAACACGCTGATCCTTGGAGGTGGCGATTTTGCCGATCTGCAGTACTTGAGAGATGCGGTTGAACAGCGCAGGTGACCAATATATTTATTTGGCTTACTGATCGTTATCAGAATAGGCACGTTTTGCACTCCAATTAATTGGTTTCAATATTTTCTGAATCATCTAAAGAAAATATTTCACTTTAATGCTTGTCACTTTGTTCCTCTTCCAGTTGGCTCAAATACTTTGAATTTCCTCCTCCTAAAACGCGTCCATAAAATTATCACTGCTTGACTTTTCGCGTTTTATTCTTACAGCATCAGCGAGCAAATTTTGGATGACAATTTTCAAATGGACGCTCGTTCGTTGCATTCGTGGCTGACTCGAGTTATGTACAACAGGCGCTCCAAATTGGACCCGCTTTGGAACAATCTTATCGTCGCTGGAATCGATCACGATAATAAACCGTATGTTGATATGAGTTGAATGAATTCTTATCAATATTTTCCTCTCATTATTATCTTTCACCTGGATTGATATAACTATTGTTACGGCTAACAATCCCAGCTGCGTATTTCAGTCATGTCATGGATCAAGGTGCCCTAGTGAATTTTGTGCCAATTTACCATGTACCATTTTCACAGATTCATCGGAAACGTGGACATGCTGGGACTTTCCTTTGAAGAGGATGTCGTAGCCACTGGCCTCGGCTTGTACATAGCCGTTCCAATGATGCGAGCAGCTAAAGAGGCTCGAGGAAGTCAACCGTTGGACAAAGCGTCAGCTATTGAAATTTTGAAAAAATGTCTGGAAGTTTTGCACTACCGAGATTGCCTGTCTTACGACCGGGTTGGTAAAATTCAAAATTTGTTCCTTATTTCGTCGATAAGTGGAGTGGAAGAAAAATCAGGCGACTCATCGGCATTTCGCCCGTATTCAATCATTCCTGATTAATCTTTGCAACATTTCTGCCTCATGTTTCAAACGTTTCTGACGTTCTTACAAGTGTCTATGGCAAATCGTGTTTTAGGTCAAAATAGCAACAATCACATCAGACGGCATTGAAATCTCTGATGAAACTCGGCTTCCGTCGAACTGGGATTTTGCAGCTAAAGTAGAGTAAGTTTCTGTTTCAATAAAATACACCTTCAAATGTTACAAAAAATACCTTGTACGCATCGCGTTTATGATACATTATTCATATTGTCGTTGGTCTCATGTTTCAGGGGCTTCTGAGATAACTCACTCGTGTGTGGTTGCGGAACTATCTTTTTGTATTAAGGGAACTTGAAAATAAATTTATGATTATTTCTATTCTCTGTGTACTGGTCTGGTTTCTCGCCTGCCTTGCGCTCGACATCCGACTAGGGAACCCGCAGCATTTTTTTTTTTATTCTGAATGCGGTCATCTATCATTATCATACCTTTTTCTAGAATTCTATGGACCACCTATGGTCTGATGCCGCCAGGTGACGGTCTACAGGTGAAAGAGTGCAATTCATTCATACGTTTATTGTACAATGCATTTGAGCCATAAACCTGACTCTTCTTCAGGGAATAAACATGATGGGCAAAACAGGAAGTCATACTAGGAAATTGTATGGGCATTTCCACCGCCTGTCATGGGGACCAAATAGCAATGCCTTAGTGTGCCGTGAGGCTTGTACTAAAAAGAACTAACCATAGAAAATAGCTCTGATAGAGACAGTAGTATGATAATTTCCTTAGCCGACTGCTCAAATATAGTGAAGCTTGATTAATGTAAAACGGAGAGAGATTCATGATTTTTCAACATAAAACGCCGAAACCCCAAGCAACTGGTTTTGGCCAATCACATCGCAGTTTGCTCTTTCCATTCCTGCATTTGCCACTGGCAGATGAATTATGTTTTGAGAGTGGTATGCAATTTGTGGAAAACATAAAAAATAAAATAAAGGAAGGGATCAAAACTTACAACTTTTTTCTCATCCGTATAATTGAATAAACTGGGGATTACAATTTGATGATCAGGGAAATGAAAATAGATTTATTAGATCTTGATAGAATGCAACTTGTGGTTGAGTTCTTCGAACTTGTGAATTTTGCGGATGAAGAAATCGCCGTAACGGTTAGCCACTTTTGTGTCAGCAATGTGGATCATATCGTGATCGATGTAGAAGTCCAACTGAAAAATATAAAAACATAAGATGTCAAATTAACACTCGAGTTCTCAGCTACCTCGTCAGCTAGTGGACAGAAATGATGAAGATTGCTCATATAAGTGCGGAACAATTTCTGTAAGAATGGACACAAGAAGATGACTTTTTCAATTACGAACATTATTTCTGCAATATAGCTTTGAAGGTTAGTACCTTTTATTTTAATCTTTCAAGGCTGCAAGAGTTACTGAAGGTAATTGAAAATCCCAAGTCGCCAATGGTTGTTAGAAATGTAAATGAACCCTGATTTTACCGTTTACTCCCTTGTTAATTTTCAACACTAACCTCGGAACCCGACTGGAATGAACCTTCGAGGCCAGACGTTCCCTTAGTCCAAACCACATTTTTCATCTTGTGCTTGAAACAGAGCAGATGAGTACGCAGCGATGCGATGTCGTGAGGCAGTTTATCATCGTTCGTTGCTTCCATAAAAGAGGAAAGTTTATCCAGTGGCAACGTCGTGTACAGTTTCAAGTAGCTGAAAAAATAATTAAATCAACAAACCTATGTTCCACCTATGTTCACAACAAAAATCAAATTCATTTAATTTTACCTTCTGATAGTCGGAAGCGTTATCTGCTGTTTGACTTCATCCATGAAAATTTCAGTCTGATGTTTAGTGGCGTCCTTCATATAATCTGCATCTGGTGGCGTCATTCCATTCAAATTCGGCCAAGATGCGCTCAAGAATTTGGGGCAAGCAAATTGAAAGCAAGATTCAAACTCCTGTGAAGGTACAAAACCGATCAATATGCGAAAGCTCGCACCTAAGCAATTCATTGCTGTATCCATGGGATACTCACATTCAAATCCCCAAGCTGCATCTTGTACATTTTCTCATGGTAGCTTTTGTCTCGCAACAGCTGTTGAATAGAGTCGTCAACGCACTGAGGATGCAGTACGAGGCAAATTGCCAGTAAGTGGTACATTTGTTCAGTTTGCTTGTTAATCTGGGGGAGAAAAAAATAGGGAAATTGACGTAAATTGATCAGTTTGCCACAAATTACAAAGCGGCACTTATGAAAAATCGGAAGATCTCACATTTGAATAATTAAGCAGATATTAATTTAAATAATGAATTAAACGACGATTTTTTAAATTGACGTTCACCTGGTCGTTTTGGTAAGTCCTTGTCTGGAAAAGCTGCTTAGTCCGCTGGATATACAGCAGAATCGAAGAGAAAGTTCTTATTGCATCCGAGTATCTTCGCATCATCATGTAGGCGAACCCGACATAATAGGAGGTCGATATTTGGCACGCAGGCACGTGTGAGTACTGGCTCTGAAGACAAGATGTGCAAGCGAGGTGAATGGTTTATTACAAACAGCGAACTTTTATCAGATAGATATTTTACCGTGAGAAATTTGATAACATGAAAATTTATAGCTAAAAAACAATAATGAACATATTCCTTGAAACTTCACTATTCATAAACTGAAGCCCACTTTTAATACTGTAATATGTATGTAATAAATAAGATAATAATTAAAAAACGCAAAACCAGGATAAGGAAAAGTATATATTGGTTGTAATTACCTTTTTATGGATTTCAATGTTCTCTAGGACTTTGATCGCCTGGTAATAATCGCCGAGAAGAGAATGCAACCTGAGCAAGCCGACCAAGCTGAAATAGCCGAGCATTTTGTACAACGAATGACGCCCGAATTCACCGGCAACAGAATCAGGATCACCGCCGCTGGCATAAACCTAAATGCGAATGAAATTAATACGCGCATCGTGAAATTTTCATCATTTATGATTGGAGAACATAAAGAGGGATTTTTTTCCGACAGAAATATGAATCAAAATAATTTCATTTACACACTGATACAAAATGAATGTATTGGTACACCTAATAATTCCAATAAAACGTCCAATGTACCTCTAGTTGCTTCTTGATGTTGCTCTTGTCAACGAGACAGTGAAGTACGTTGAGCACACAAAGAACGTTCCAATATTTATTATTATTGAGAAGTTCTTCGATCTCTTCACGGGGGCGTTTGGAAACACGAGCTCTGTATTGAGAAAAAGACTGGAATTGGTACAGAAATTCGTCGATGAGTTCCCAAAGCCATTGATCCGGAAGTACAAGATTGACCGGCTCAGCGTCATCTACAAATAGAAATGACTCATTTTTGGAAAGAACTTATAAGAATCAGAAAATTAATTTGTTGCAGGCATTTTTTAATGCCAATCGAAGAAAAACATACTCAAAATGTAGTTCAGCACTTCGCAGTAGTTAGAGAAAGAATTGAACCTCTGCTGTAAGGTCAATGTATTGGAACATCTTGCATACAGATGTCTAAAATAAAGTTCCTTGTAGAGGATCGTGAAGACCTGTTAAAAATATATTGGTACATCAGATCAGTAAAAAACATGGTAACGATACTAATTATTTGTATTGGAAACAAAATGCTTGCTGCATTTTATGCTCACAGGATCATTGCCAACAACTTGGGCTACTTCATGTTCTTCGGGCCACGGCGTTTTATCGTAATACTGGTCTGTCAACTTCGGGAACCTAAATAAAAATCATATTCACAAGATTGTTCATATTTTTACTAATAATTGAAAGGTATCAATAAGACTACATACGTGTTCTCGTAGAGGTTTTGCAATTCAAAAAGTTGCCCTTCCTCAATGGCGTTTCTCAGATATGTGAGGAAATTCGTGACAGCGTCTGGAATACGAACGTATCCGCTGTGCATGCGGTGGTCGTAGTCCAAATCCGCTTGTGGATCGCCAGAATGGGGTTCGTAGTCGTAATTATTGTAACCTTGATCGTACCTCTCCTGTAAAAACCGAGTTACAAATAATGCTCAAGTCGAAATTTTTTCCTTCTAAGGAAACATAATTAGTACTTCTTTATAATTATAAGGAGTATTAATTTCCTTCTACAGCAAACCCTAGACGGTTTATAATGAAATATTTCATCCGCCCAAGTATTCCCAAAACATTGATCCCAATCTAGAAATATATAATTATCTCGATAGAATTTGAATTATTTCTATGTTTCTAATTTTAATTCTATTCTAATTTATTTCCATGTTTTATAATTTTCTAGTATAGAATTTTATTATTTCTATGAATTATTTCTATGTTAACGTACACAGCGGATCTCTAATCTTAAAATTCCGGCCAACCTGCAATAAAAAAATGCAGATTAACCTGAAACCAAAATCTTCCAATATTTATTTTTTGAAAATTAAAACTGAGGATTCATGGACCCTCCAGCCCCCTAAGGATAAAATCAGTAGATAATCGGAATGGGCTCCAACGGAGTCCTACGAGCGTAGAACAAAAAGACAAGGGGCCTCGGATCCGGGACGGCCGCATTGAATGAGTTAAGGATTGTGGAGCGACTCCTCCAAAGCATAACGAACTCCAGCATCGACAGCCGGGTCGATTCTGCGCCAATTAACTTTTTGCGTTCAATTGCCTTTTTGATACTAGCTACATCGGTAAGTAGCTCTAGTTGTAGGATTTCTTCAGTTTTCCAAGGTGTCTTCCTGACTTCCTCCCACAAAAATGAAACCTACCTGGTCAAGTACCTTCAGCTTAAGGTTATAACGAACAATTATACACGGAAAAATAACTATCAACTTTTATACAGCAAGGTTTATAATTAATCATGAATGAAGAGTGAACTTTGATTAAAATTATGGCTCTCCATTGAGAAATTAATGTATAGAGAAAAATATCAGAAAGCCGAAACAGACAGCATACGTTAGGTAGACTCACATCGTAATCGTCGAAACCACCAGAGTACATCTTTACTCGAAATAACAGCACTATTAAAATGAAAAACTACTTGCAAATGATTTTCAAAAGTAAGTAAATATTGAAAAATAGACGATGTAATCCGGAATTCGCACGGGAACAAGAACAACACTCTACTCGTTCGACAAACGTGGAAGGCGCAGTGTTGACTATGAAGACCCACGATATAAATTTCCCTTTTTCGCTCTTTTTTTTTAAATTCGTTCTCTGTTTAATTTCAAAGTGATGGTGAGAATTAAAAATGAAAAATACAAGTGTTCTGAAAGTTCCTGATAGATAAAAAATAATTTCTCCCATTATTTTCCCGTTCGTGCTCGTAAACAGATTCCGATCAATGAAAAGGGAAATTCGAAGAGAAAATGTTAATTACATCCTTGCTTAGTTCCTGTTTACATTATTACTGTTTACAATCGTAGTATCACATTTCCTGTCTCTGTGTCTTTTGTCCTTGTAAAGTACTTGTCTCATATCGGGCTATTATATAGGAGAGCGGCAGTTATTCAGTTTTCATTTGATATACGAGCAGCAGGGAGTCGCTGCTCGTTTTCGTTCGCCGGTAAGGAGTGGCGCCCTTATCTTTCAGGATTTCGAGTCCTCCGGCAGCAAGCTTCTTTTCCAGCAGTTCTAGTGCGAATTTGGCATTAAGCGGTTTTCGGAAAATTCTTTTCGCACTTTGTGACAAAAGTTATTCGCCATGGCTAGTTCATCGTTTGCCAACGACGTCCGTTTACTTATTTCCTGCGCTCATTTTTGGGTATGTTTCATCGCACTTCTTTTACTCGCCGCCGAAGTCTTGAACATCGGAATGATAGCATTGATTCTCGTTGCTTCGCCGATTTTAACGTTCCTCCTGATTCGGAAGTACTCTGTGCCATTGCCGGATGAGGCTATCGTCAATGAAGTGCTGGGCAAGTGGATGGAAGGGACGGACGAAGCTACGGACTCAGCGGCCGGCAGTTCGGATTCCGATTTGCCGACGATTTCCGTATGGGCGCACCGGTTCGCCGCTCTGGACGCTCCAGAGAACACTCTTGAAGCTCTTGACTTGGTATGCAAAGGATATTCCCCTATATGAGTTTATTCAGTATTATTAGTTATGGTCTGTCAATTAGTACTAGAATGGAAGAATCTGACATTGTATTGAAAGATCACTGAAATTTGAAAAAAAGGCATCTAAATTTTATAGGCTTTACCCCAACATTTTTCACCTTTAAGGACTTACATAGCATATGCGCTTTCCTGGGTGGATTGACTTTTAAGTTCATATAAAAACCCGTATTTTCTCCACTGAAACAATTTACCTATTCTTTTACTCACCCAAAAGTCTGGGTTTTTGTAAATTATCAAGGTAGGTAGGTTTTTTCTGGGAGCTGAAAAGGAATTTACATAGCAATCCCAAATAATGTTCGAAGCAATAATTATTGCGCATCTCTAAAGGCACTAGGTCCAAATGAAATCGCAATTCTGAAAAAAAAATCTGAAGAGGAACTGTCGAGAGAAGAGTAGCGCGAACAGAGGAAAATTGCGGACTTCTGAAGCACAGTCCCACCACACTGAGCTTGTACCTTCTATTTGTACCACCCACCGAACCGCTTCGCGTTCCTTCGCTCAGGGCTAGAAAACGGCCTTCGTGTTAAATCTGGTAGCTCCTTTTGGTTCGAGCCATTTTACAGACGTGAAAACTTCACTAGAAACGTGGGTTTTTATAATGCAATTTCAGGCCTTTGAGCCGTCACTCCCAGTGGCATGTACTTTCGAAAAAAGAAAAACGAAAAATCATACAAATTCCCCATTGAAATTGAAGAGTGCGCTTTAACTGATTCATATATCCTAGGTAATACCCAAAATAGTTGTCCTACCACTGTAAAAACATTTGTCAATATATTTATGGCTTTCTCTGGTACAGAGCTCTTGTTATGAGGTGAGTCTGTTATTTGATCGATCATTGTGTGACCCTTGTACAAGCCTGTAACGAAAAATAGAAGGTGTCTCGAGCCCAGGACAGACATGGCTCGCGCTTTGCTGCAGTCCCAGATGCAGGGTGGCAGCATTGAATGAGCCCATCTTCCTAAGAGCCTTCTTGAAGGGCCTCTCACTCCTATAGATAATTTATTGTTTAGCAATTACATGAGAGCTCAATAAATAGTAAGGTATCCCTCTTTATCCTGAGAGACGTGCATTTTTTGGCGCCCATTCATTGCCCCTGGCAGAACCCGTTAGTAAACAGCTAATTAGAAAATGAGCGTTTTCTGTTATGGAATATTAGAAATGTCAGTAACTTAATTATAGTTACTGAAAAATTAGAGTTATTGAAATTATTTTCCATTATTTTGCCAGAAAAACGAAATAAACTGAACCATCATCTGAACCTTTGATCAAACAGGATTTGAATAAGTGTGTGATTTTGCAAAATCTTGCATGTTTTAATTTTACAGAAAATATCAGCCATAAATTTATCTCTTAGACTCTGGTTTAATCAGTGACCATTCCAAGGTTTCCAGATAAGAAATCTGCTACTCGTATTTTAGCTACCTTGTTGACATTTATCGTGTGGAATTTCCTTATCAATATGTTCCTGTATTATCCTTTTGGTGAATTTATAAACTGCCATAGACGAACGCGTATTGCTAAGCTATTTGAAACGCTTGAAAGACGTGATAAATTGTTCCACTATTAAACACTGGGAGGAGCACGGAATTATCGCATGACGCTCGTGATTTAGAACGAGTAATTAATTATTCCTCCCTCATAACTTCAAAAAGTTATAATTTGACCTCATTCGAAGCTACAATTTTCCCTTTCTGTCTGTGGAAAGTGATCAATAAATTGTACGAACTATCAATTACTTTTAGAGAGGTTGGATTCGCTCAGATACGCTTTTGCTTCAATCAATAGAATGGCAGAAATGCGGAAACTGGAATATCACTGCAACGTTTATTGTTCAAATAAAATTTCCCACTAATTTCTCGCGTGAAGCCTGAAGAATCATGAAGTATCTCCTGTGTTTTTCAGTGCATTCAAAACGGAGCGAAAGCAGTCGAATTCGATCTCATTTTAACAGCCGATCTGGTACCTGTGATATTTCACGACGCCCGTTTGGATAGAATGACGAACTTGGCGGCCGATATTCGTCAGTTGCCGTGGTCCAAAGTGAAAACGTTGGACGTTTCGCAGAACCATCCATTCAGGTAGTAAATTTGTCGCTGTTTTGGTTTAGTATCAATCACAAACCATTGTAATCAGCCAAGAAAAAAATTACTAACTCCCCTCAAAATTTGATGTTTTACGTTTCAAGGCATATAAAATCCGAATATCCAATTTAAAAAAATTCTCTCCGTCCGCTTTTCTGGCGAGAAAAGCTAAATTCTTGACATTTTCATCAAATATCAATTTTGGCCTGACAATGGCTCAATTGCTACCTCAATTCTAAGGGTATTTTTGAGGGGGAGAAAATTTGTTGTTTCCTACGTTTTTCCGACAAGGGTGTATTTATTTATAGATTTTTATCATTGATCGATAGAACATTTATTGGTTCTCGAGTTATTGCAGTTTTTGTGTTGAATTTGAGCTTTTCACAAATTGGGAATTAATAAATCGAGAATTCTTGGAGCTATAAAAATTGTTCTATACTCATTGGAATGCCCGTCAAACACTCTTCATCTATACCGTTAGGCGAAAAATTTAGCTTTTAATTTGAAAATTAAGAAGAATAAAAATAATTAAAATTACAACAGTTGCTGCGGAGTTTTCCCTTAGCCTTCCTAAATCATTATTTAAGCAAATCCTCATTTGCAGCGTTTCACAAGGTGAATAAATTTCGCTGGAAAGTATTACGCACAATATCTGTTTGAGGAAAAAGTATAACGATAACGAGAATGTTTTAAATAATAGTAACTGAAATGAGATTAAGATAATAAATCTGTTGGTACCTATCAAAATTAACATTGATCTTAACAATTAAATCTGCAAGTTTTCACCACGAAAAGGAGGGAGAAATTAACAAATTACCTAATTTATATAAATAAAATTAATAAGCAATAGCGAATTAAGAATTTTTTTCAAAAAACTCGTTGGCAAAGTTGTCTTTTTGGCTTAGTAAAAAACTTCGTAGTTGCTATAATGGCTCAAAATTCTGAAGAGAAAAATCTTTGTTCCAGTACAAAATACCCTAACGCGCGGATTCCTCTTTTCGAGGACGTCATAAAAAAATGCTGCGCGCATAAACTTCACATGGTCATCGACATCAAGGACGACCGACCCGAGGTACAGACTTTTAAAATATATTTCAGTCCGCATTCTAAAGTTAACTGTATTCTCATCCTCGTGTGTTATTTCGTTTTTTTTTTTTTTCAGCTCGTTGACGTTGTGGTTGCTACTTTTTCAAAATACCCAGAACTACAGAAGCTTGCGCTAGTGAGCGGATTAAATCCGTATGTCATTTGGAGTGTGAGTTGGAATCTTTCTTATTTTTTGTGAAAATTTCTGTTCATTTTGTCTGTCCCATCTGTTTTGTACATTATATTTTTGCAACCTGAAAATATCAGAAACTAATACATCATAACTACGTTTGATTCTTGAGGAGAGTAATTTCGTTATTATTTCAGATAAGAAGAGCGATTCCAGAAATGGTTTGTGGACTGACATGGAGGCCGTTGTACCTGTCACATTCGAAATACTCTCCAGATCCATCACTCTGCATACCTCACCCGTATTCACCGCCGATTTTCTACGCAATGCGCCTAATGGACGTCTTCCACAAATACGTCTTCAACAATTTCTGCCGTAGCCTGATTGGATTTTCGGTGGTTTTATTGGAAAAAGACAACATAACTAGGTGAGTAATTTTTATAGTTTCCCCAATTATCGAATTACAAGTACGATTCATGATTTTTAATCATTTGGTATTTTTCAAACTGTTCAGCTGACGATGCGAACGTCATTGGAATTGTCAATAAAAACTCAATAATTTTCTTCAATAAGAACTCATCGGAAATACCTCCCTCTTAATACCGTTCTTGACCAGAAGCGCAGAATTTCAATTCGTGGCCTTCACAAGCTTCGATTGGCGCCAATTGATCTCTCAACTTCTAATTCCCTCTTCGATTGAATCAGTCGAGCTCTTGTGATTTTGCTCTTCATTGATTTGACGATTTTGCTCGTCCTTGCTACCAAAGTCAGGTGTCAAGGGTTTGGACCTTGTAATTTTCTTAAAAGTTGATCTATCTAGCTATTGTTATTTTTCGTATTGCTCATTATTTTTTCTTCTAAGAAATTGTTTTCCATAGAGATAGTTTTTTTTTTTTCAATACTACCATTACACCACGAATTTAACCTAATTCTTAATAAATTTATTTATTTTCCAAATCAAGCATTAGTTGAACATTGATCTGTACACAAAAGTACCTCAAAATCAATCGTCCCTTCCTTTAAAAACGACACAAAGAGAGTATTCGTTTAAAATTATTGCTCTCAAAGATTGGGACTACATTTTTATCCCTATTATGCACCTACTCTTAATTGACACGCTTAGGGAATTTCAACCTTGCAATAATATTTACTAACGATTTTCTTCTTTTTTCAGAGGTGATATCATTCGCTGGAAGAAACAAAATGTTCGAGTGATGGCTTGGACTGTCAATGTACCTATTGAGAAGCAGATGTTCATAAAACATTTAGGTGTTCCAATCATAACTGATTCAATGCTCGGATCTTCAGTTCCTGTTCAATAGCGAAAATCCCCAATGATACAAACTTTTTGATGGCCTTGATACATGTACAAAGTACCTCCTACGATATGATAAATATCGGAGAAAAGGTGTTTTTTGAGCAGTGTAAGCTTGAACTGCAAGGACAAGGTCGAGAGGTGTGAACTGAAAAATCGATATCTAGAAATCAGTTTAAACCATGAAGTCAGCCTGGCTCTATCTGTTCGCTTGGTAGTCATTTTAGTTTTCTAGGTTTTACCTTTATAGTTTTAAGATGAACATGTTGTATTTAAATAGGTCACATGTCTTGGAATGTATTTCCTATTGCTTTTGGTGGGCTCTCATTTCCTCTGTGCTTTTCCTTGGCACACATTGTGAAGATGTAGCTATTGTGTATTCAACATGCGTTAATTAATTATTAGTGGACTAGAAAGAGGAACAATGGAGGTTGATGTGAATGGGAGTGTTTGCCTTATGGGGATGCTGATTAGTATAATGTTTTTTCACAGAGTACAAGCTAGGAAAATTGGTAAAAATAAATGCCAATTTTTTCTAGTTAAAAGAGGTTAAACATTATACTTTTAAGTGTCATAATGGTGCCTGATTTTATAAAAATTAATCTTGTTTGCCATTTCCTGCCAGGATGGAATGAGGTTGACGTCATCGCTGACTGATGTTTAATGCGTAAAATGTGAGTTGCAGAAAAAAGAAACCGCTTTCACTAAGATTTTTTAAATTCCAATGGAATATGTTTATTCAGCCTTACACGCTACGATAAATCGCATTAATTCAATGCTCTATTAGTGTTCTAGCCCTGGTCAGAAGTTTGTTGTCTTTAGAATTTTTTTCCACAACGCTATAGGCCAAGAAATTGTTGTCATCTGAGTGCTCCAATCTTCGATTTATTTGGAAATTAAATGGCCAATCTCGCTATCGAGAAATCGCATCAATAGATCGTAGTGTGTAAATCTGGCTTTTGATGTAACTCCTGAGGCAAAAGTAAGCTGCACAGTTCAAATAGTTGACATTTGGAGTTAGCAGATTACTTCTCATCTGTGAAAAGATCTCATTTTTAGTCATGTTGCATTCCATTGTTTTCACGCCAGCTCAACGATCTCTTCAAGTGCAACTGAACTGCCGATAGTTCTTTACCAACGATCAATTCGGTACTATTATTCGGTAGGTATTATATTGCCATATAGTAATGACTTGTAATTACGAACGACCAAAACACTAATTTAATTTTACTGATGAACAGTTATTTTTCGCATTGATTGACAAAAGAAAGAAGCCTAATCTTATTTCTTGTTTCAACATCTGAAATTATGCACAAATATGTCAGCATTTTACTAGTGGAGCCTGTACATTTTTTATGCGCCAGCCAAATAAAAGTTTTATAATGCAGTGGTGCCATCATCCTGTGCTTGAATCATCTTCCCCGAGCTGAGAGGAGGTCTCGGTTTCGCCCTTGCTTTGCAAGTATTTTGAGGACAGTTCAAGGAACGTTTTGTATTTTGGTTTAAATCTATAAATGATGATCTATAAATTGCTTTTCATTACGGCATTCTCGGCGAATGCAAAAATCATGGTTTCTTAGGAAGCGAATAGGTGATGTTGACAAATTTGGTTCGATTTTGACAACACGTTCACAGATTATAAGGTTGCATGAAATGGTCAAATCTCGAAATCCCTACTTTTGGAAAATCCACATCAAAGTCCCCTCACTTCTGAATTTCCTCAAACACTCAAGAAATATGAAAACCAATTATTATCCTGTTCTTCATTAAATCACTTAATTATCTTCATTCAACTCGCTTTGTACGTCATTGAAATTAAACTCGCCTTGTGGTTTTCAGAGGGCTAATATCTATAGGATAATTCTTCAATAGAACAACTTAGTAGTTCAGCTGCCATGATCAACAAAGCTGCTTATTGTCATGTTAATATTAATTCAAGTTTTCTATTCATTGTTGGATTGGCTCTCTCGAGAAGTATAATTGGTGATGGGTGATGCGACTAACTGGCTCGAAAGCCAGTCTAGTCCTTGGTATAAACCTTGACCGGTTTGGGCTGAACAAGCTAAGGCATGCCAACTGTGGCTGCAGCAAAGTTTGCTTGTTCCTAGAGCTTCGGTGACAACTTCTAAGCCTTCACTTCCTTCGACATCCTGAAATCATATAAACGTTTCAAGAACAGTTGAGAAACAGCCAGCTATTGATTGATCAGCAGTGACAATTAAGTTGCAAATAAGAGCCTTACAAATATCAAAGAACAGAGCAATGATTTACAAGAAACTCGGTGACTCAGGTTAAGGCTTAAAATAACGGTATCAATATGTTAGAATATATTGCTTTTGTATTGTGAAGACATGGACCAATTTGTTGGAGCTGTGTTTTTACAAAGTGGATTCTATTGCATGGAAACGTACCTGTTTATTGACTAAAATCAGGAGCGCAGCTTCTTTCAGATCTTTTTCGGCAACTAGCTTAGATAGTTCAAGGGCAGCTTCTGCCAATCGGTCTTTGTCGCTGGAGTCGACGACGAACACAACAGCCTATAGGAGAGAAGAAATGGAGGGAAAGTTAGCTATTGTTAAAGAACTTCTTGTTAAGGGGTGAGAGTAAGCTTTTACAGGGTAATAAAATAGTGGATGGTTTATTGTATAATTAGCAAGAAGTATTCAAACCACAAATTATGATAAAAAATCAGAGTAACAGTTAAGCTGCATATCAGGCCCTAACAAGAAGGAATATTTTCTTGTTGTAATTTTTAAAAGTAATGTTATCAGATGAGATATTTAGCAAGATTATGCCATATCTTCTGCAAAAATTGTGAAATGATGATAAGTTGAAATTCTATGTCTAACCTGCGTATTCAAAAAGTAGTGTTTCCACAGAGGTCTCAACTTCGGCTGGCCTCCAATATCCCAAATATTGAAACGCAGGTTCTTGTATTCGATCGGCTCAACGTTGAAACCAATTGTGGGCGTTCGGTAGGACATAAATTCGTTTTGTTTCAGCTTGAATAGAATGCTCGTCTTACCAGCGCCATCCAAACCTAGAGCGACCACTCGCATTTCGATTTTTGGCCCAATATGCACCCGATTGTCCTGGAAAAGAAGCTGGTCTGTAGAGAATATTTCAAGAAGAATATGATATGAAGATTTTTATATTAGTGGACCCTAAAAAAGTAATAAGGTGAATCCACACAATGCTGAAACTGGCCAGTCAATTTTTGGTTCAGCATGACATTTTTGGTACGCACTACATTTTTTTTTTTTTTTGTTTGATTAGGCTTCCTCAAACACCAATTACATTCATAGGTTCGGCGTCATTCAGATTCATTTGGAAAGGCCGACTGGAGCAGCCATTTGACCTAGCTCATACACTCAAGCTGAATAATACCATTTCAAGTATTGTGAAGTTAAATTATTGTTCCAGTCGCTTCTTCTTTAAAACAATCGTCGCAGAAAAAATATATTCTAGCATCTCATAATTTTGTTTCTATAGGTATACATTTTTCTAAACTGATTTCAGCAATTACAGTTAATTGTCACCTTTGTAAATGTGATTGGAATATCAGGATTGAATTGGTCAGGACTGAGCTGGCTGAACTGGTCGTGTTGCTTCTCGATGGAATCTATGGCTTTTTTCAATTGCAATCCAAAGGAGACTAATTTAGCATCATCGTAGCCAAGTGAACTTTCACAGAGGACCACAACTGACATCACCTGGAAGTAAGGTTTAGAATAGTATTCATGAAGCACACAAAATGGGAGGAATATCTAAATACTGTCAATCCACAATTACTCAATAGCCATCTCATCATGTTACAAAGCTAATGAAAATCCCCAAGTTGAATATAAGGATTAAATTTAAACACAAACCTGGGCCAGCCATGTCGCAATATCTTGTTGGGATGCTCGAAGTGTTGCCAGTCGCTCTCGAGCATGGGTTTCAACAGCAGATCGTGCAGCAGCTGCTTGCATTTCTAATTTGCAGCGTAATTCTTCAAAATGATGTTCAACTCGTGTTCGCGCAGCATCCAAAGTGCCTCCATCATCTGCTCGCCCTTCAATACCTATCATCACTTCCTCTGAAAGCAATTTAGATAATGCAATAGGTAAATTTATCAAGTATAGCTGTACAAAATTACAGCCAAAAACACAGGCAATACTACCACTTCACAGAGCTAGATTCATCACATAATTATTCTCACCTAGCCTTCTCTCCGTTTGGTTCATTTGATCGATCAGCTGATGTGATCGCTGCACAGCGGTAGATAGAAGCGTCCTCAATTTCTCGGCTTCGGCTTCAACAAGTGAATGCTGCAAATTTCATGACCAAACTCAGTCTCTAAGAGGGAAAATTTGTTCTCACTGACAACTAGCTACACATCTGTCATTTAAAATGTGGTCTCATTTCATTCAGCATTCCAAACTCTATAGAAATCTATACTAAACTCGCCTTTGTCTGACAAAAACGAGAAAAACATGAATCTCTCCTAACAAACCTACAAAAATATCCTTAAAATTGAGGTAGCGATTCGGCTAAAGAATTGAGCCATGGTCCGGCTAAGAACAATTTATGGCTAAAATTTCAAGTATGTAGCTATTAAAGACTCCTCTGAAAAGAGGGCATTTTTTTAAAATTTGACATTCGACATTCACATGCCATGAAATGTAGAGCATCAAATTTTGAGGAAGGGAGTAAGAATTGGGTTATTAGAATGGTTTATTATTGAATAATAAACAAAAAAAAGAAGAATTACCGAATCTTGAATAATTTATCCACTGAATCTGTTGAGAGATAACATCCTAACCCATCGATAAAGCTAACTTTGCCATCTGTCCACTTACTGGATGATCCTTATGACGCCCATACTCCTTACAAAGGTAGCATACAGCTATGGCGCGACACTCGTCTTTAAGACAAACAAACTCTGCCGTATGACTTAAATGAACGAGACATTTTGGCATTTCGTGAGGTTTTTCCGATAAAGGGACGCGTTTATGCGGCGCCAAAGTGCGTGTCGCATGAGTAGCGAGGGAACAAGCGTCGCACAGATGCGATCTGCAAACGATGCAGTAGACGACAGCTGTGTGAGATTCGTCCTCGTCGCAGCCGACCCAGCCCTAACAATAGAACAGAAACAAAAATTAAGAGGATGAATCGAGAATTACTTGGTACCTTAACATTTATGAGGTCGGCATTTAAAAAAAAAAAAAAAAAAAAAAAAAACAGAAATAACAATTAGTCTTGATTATTTTTACACATAAAACTGCTATAATGGGCAAGAATGATTTTTTTTTGTTACTACTTCATAATACCATTAATGCTTACATCATTATGATTTCTGATGACTTCTTTGTCCGCATATGACGCTTCTTTATCAGTCAGCTCGAGTTTCTCCAGTAGTTCGAGCAAAGCAAAGTTCTTCTTCAATCCCCACACACCAGTGCTGCCTATAAAAAATTACAGCTACTAATATAAACATTGAAATGTCATAGGGAATGCTTGTTGCTTCAATATAGAAGATTGCTTTTGCCGCTCGATTTCTGCGATATTTATAAAATAAATTGATTTAAAATAAGTCTTTACCGACAGGTGTTGCTTGGCGATCGAACGGACAGAGGATCGTGTCTTCCTTCAGTGGAAGACGAAGGAGGCACGCATGGCAGACTGTGTGACCACAATAAAGTAACCGCGGCACACGATCACCTTGAATTGTGAACACGTCCTCGCACACGCGACATTCGAGAACCTTTAAAAAAAAGCTTGAATGTAAGCTCAGCACAGGTTTTACATCCAACAAAGAAGGTGCTATAGGAGAAGTCAAGGTTGAGAAGTATAAAGTGCTAAATTGGCTATCTGTAGCAGAAGAAAACGGTGTTCTGGTTTGACACTATAATTTTTTTATTAGTCACTTGTGCTGAAGTTGTGGAATCCCGTTTCCCAAGGTGTCAACCTTGTAACTAGTTACGGATGATGCCCTAACCACCAAATCGATCAAACAATAGAACTCATTTAAATCAGTGGAATTTGTGAATACCCCTTTGCCCCTATTCTTATTTGACACGCTAGCACAATTATACCAATATATCATTAGAATAGTCTCCAGTATGCTCTATCACTGGAGCACTGGGGCTCTCTTGTGGCCGTTAGGGAAATGCCCATCTTTCAACTCTATAGATGTGCAAATTCTTTCGCGCATTTGACATAATTTGTCGGCTAGATTCGACCTAAAGCAGTGTTCACAGGCCACCATAAAATGCGTTCAATCTGGCAAAACAAGGTCGGGACTCGTAAGCTTTGCTCATTCGAATGGGGCAGTTCATAAACAATACTCTACACAGCTCAACCTTTCTAAGCGACTGAAGAGAATTTTTCGGAAACTAGACAACAATCGCTAGTTGCCGAGAGCTCATCTGTCTGCGCGGGAAAATATTCAATGAAAGAAATCGGATGTGTATGCATTTGCGGCAAAAACCAAGCCCACAGATTGATTATTTCATGATGATGATAACCTCCTTGACGGCCTTATTTACGGCTGTTCCATGGCCAAACCGAACCATGAATACCCCAAATAGGTTGAGCACAATGAAAGCTATAAATTAAATTGACTTACATAATTTTTACCAACTTACATTGTTCTTGTTAGTGAATTTCGCCTTGAACGAATGCATCATCAAAGAGCAGCAACAGTGATTTTTTAAATTCTGAACATCGCACAACGTTGAGCTAGGAAGAAATATTAATATATTACGACATGGATCACAATAATTGTTAAATTTGAACTTGAAAAAATTAATTAACTCCGAAGTGTTTATTTGGCATCTTATTTCACAACAAAAAACTATGATACAACACAAAACTATGATAAAGAGAACTGATAAATCTTGCTGATAAGGTGTTATAAGAAACTTAGTCCCCTAACTTTTGCTACAGTAGACAGACGAAATAGTTACTCGGTCCAAAAACATTGCTTCAAAAAATCTTTCTGCAGTGTTTCCTATTGCTTTACGTAATAAATAGCCGGTGATCTATCCACTCCTCCAAATCCATTTTTTTTTAAAATTGAATTACGCGTTTTATGACCTTCAAATATGCTAGGTAAATTGTAATGGGACAGGTATGTGCTGATTTCGCCATTATTTGCTTTTTAAAATAGGTGGCTCTGCTTCGTTAGTTTAACTGGTGTTGCCAAGATGATCTCAACGGAAATCTCCCCAAGTGTTCAGCAATTTCATCAATAATTATGATATCGGAGTCTCCTTGCCAGAACTACGAGGGTATACAAAAGCTGGTGCCGAGGCTGAAAAAATGTATTGATCGGGATGGCGATTATGTCGAAAAATTAACATAATTATATTTTGGAACACGCCCTATAAATTTGGTTAAAATTTATGCACTTTTCGATTTTGAAAAGCAGTTGTAACCTTATTTTCTGGATATCCCTCTTATCTCGGTTTAGATGTGTTGTTTGACTCTGCCATGTCAACCGCTGGCGTCAGGCATAAAAAGGAAAAATGAGATTGAATTATGGTTGTCAGGTGCCAAGTAAAACAGGCTGTTGCGTAAGTAAAATATTATATTGCAACTAACAAAAACCCAATGAAATAATGCGATAAGGTAAACGGTACTATGATAGAAATAATAACTTCACAATTCGGCGCGTTGGGCTACTGAGATTAACAATCCGTGACAAATACGGCTCATGAAAATCACTCAACTACGAGAATGAAAAGGATTCCTAACGACTTTCAAGTGACATGGTATGATAAATGTTTCTGAGCCATCGAAATATTTTATTGGAATGTATAATGAAAAAAGTGCTTATAAATTCTATAAGTAATATGAACTACTTCTTTGAAAATTTATAGCATTTACATTCGCTTTATCGGTAAGCTATCTAATTTGAAAGGTTCCCAGTTTTTCTAGGTTTACATAGCCAAGACTAGGAAAATTAAGAGTTTTGACATGGTACGGTCAAATCAAACAATAAACAGCCATAGAAGGCAGCCGAGGTGCTCGCAAAGTGAAAATACTTCAAGTTATTAGGAATTAATCAGAGATTTAAAAGTAGCCGGAATTACATTATGAAACTAGCGCTAACTGTTGCAGGCCTAACTTTTGAGGGCTCTCTACAAAGCCGAAAATAGTCTTGAAGTTGTCAACCGTTACATCCAGCACCACTTTCGGGCAGCCGGAAAAAGGAAAAAAAAAAACAAAAAAAAAAAAAAAACAACACACGATAATGACCTAAACTATACGTAAAGCCAGTGCTTGTACAGAAATAGCAGAAATAGAATATTCTTCGTTTATTACGTAAATTTATCTACTCTACGAAAGAACGGCTTCTGTGGTTTCTCTTTTCTAGATGTTATTCTTTGTATTGTCGAGTAGGTACAACGTTCTTGTTACATCGTAGAGCGAAAATGTTCAATGGTTCTTTTTGTTTGCCTCCTGGTAAGTTGGTGGCGGTTCCTGCGGAAAAAATAATAATAATTTTAGGCGGCGAAAGAAATAAGAAAAGTCATGCCTATAAACCACAATGTAGCTACCACCAGGGAGCCAACCTTACAAAAAATACCACAGGTATTCTAGGTTTTATACACTTATATCGGTACAATATCTAATTTAAAAATACACTAACTATGAGGTCTTTCAAAATTCATGCGAATTCGCGCTCTTCGTAAGATTACGAGCAAATATAAGCCCAACCCTAAGAGAGAACAAGCAATCCTCCATTCGAACGTAAACCTCGAAACAAAACGACTTCCTCAACCCCCGATCCGAAGGAGGCATTCAATATTCAACCTAATATTACTTCTCTGCGGAAGAGTTCGAAAACAAGGGTTCCTCTGGTAAAGGAAGCGATTGCTAGTTCCCCGACCAATCTTATCTCGTTCTCCTAATACATTTTTAATGTTTCCCTCTCCAGTTTCTTCTCTCAGTTGGAAATCTTTTGCGCTGAATCTTATCAGAGTGTATTCATTTTGGATAACGAGGGCGGCGCTTGTTCGGAATCGAGTTTTATAAGCTCAGGACGTAAGGATAGACAGTCTATAACACTGATCTGTCTCATTTGAAATCGAGATTATAAATAATAATTTCTCAGAAAACTAGGACCAAGGAAGAATGTCATTCCTCTAAAACAATTATTTTACTGACCAATGAACCTATGAATTAGTACCTATTCAACCTGAGGGTTGACCTATACAAGATGAGAAAACGGCCCTTGATGAAATTTAACCATTATTAATTATTCAGAGAGATAATTGGTTTTTATAGCAGGAGATTTCTTTGAGGATTGCCGTACATTTATAAAACAACGATTAGGAAAAAGAAGAAACTATCCCGTTCATATTCCCGAAATATACCGGTCAATAAAGCAATTAAATAAAAGCTGCAAATGATGGTATAGTGGTTTATTGTTCCTATGCTTCAACTACGATTTACGAAAACCTTCCATTTGTGATAGAAACTAATAATTCGAACATTTATGAAAATTTCCACCTATCAACAGATTGGTAACTATCTATAAGGGAAAACTTCTTAGTAACTATCGTAATTTAAATTATTTTTATATTGCTTAACTAATTGAAAGTTAAGTTATTAGCCTAATGGCGCTGCAGAGTGGTTGAAGACAATTCCAACGAGTATAGAACGATTTTTATAGCTCCAAAAGTCTCGAATTATACCCTTATACCAAATTTCATACCAGAAATCTATAGAAATTGATACCAAATCACGTCAGTCTGAAAAACGTTAAAATACGAACTTTCTTCCCTTCAAAAATAACTGGTTAAAGAGTTGAGCCATTGTCAAGCGAAAATTGATTGTTGGTTAAAATGTCAAGAATTTAGCTTTTCCAGTTTCGTCAGAAAAGTGTTGACGGCGTACGGCGGAATGGCAGAATTTTTTTAAATTGAATATTCGGATTCTACATGCCTTGAAACGTAAAACGCCAAATTTTGAGGGGGTTAAAAAAACATAGGAACATTAACTTAGCACGATCAACATCGATGACCAAAATAAAATATCCGAAGGGGCACGTGAAATATTTCGAGGATTTTTATACAGCTTGAGATGGGCCGTCCATCCGGCGGTAATCGAGTATTAATCGAGAGGAAATCATCGGCCGCCTTGACCTAGTTTCCAGGTAAAAAACCCCAAGGGAAAACACGTCCATCTCGACGATAGCTGATTTGATTGCGGATCTTCTAAGTTGTAAGTCGATTCGGGATTCTTTCGAAAAACGACAACGGAAGAAGGATTTAGCTATCTCTTAAACGATCGCAATCAGCTGATTCATCAGCATCCACCTCATGTCAGAACAGGCCATCTCAAGCCTAGTCTGTAGTCTTTTTTTAGACGGATTTATAAATAATTGACCGACGGTTGGAATGATGAAGCGGTTAGGTGGAGGAGAGAGATTAATGGCGAGACTCAAGTCCTTGATTGATGAAAATCGATTTACTTTAGGCTTTTAGCGAGATTTTCATTTGCAGGACGACTCTACCCTCTGAACGACAGGCGAGAAGGGATTGAGTGACGCGAACAGGGAGTTGAAAACGAAAAATGCAAAGCTACGTGGATTAATGCTGAAGTAACAACTACGTAAACAGTAACTTCCCAAATTAACGAAATTGTGTGTATCTTAAACGCACTGAGGTGAAAAAACCGCACACTTCGAAGAGTAGAAAGACGAGAAAACACGTTGTTTTGAATGAGAGCGTCATAATGACGAAAACTGGTGTGCTACTGCTCGACGAAAACGACCGACGCAGCCGCTAATGCATCGATGTGAACGTCGATTGAGTAGAAAATGGTTTAGATCCTAATCTTTCAGAAAATGCCTAGTTTCATTTTTCATTAATTTATTTTAATTCTTTCTTCGTTGGAAATAGTGAATTTCGATGGCTTCAGAACAACATGTGTTATAAAAATTTGGCTGGTTTTCAGGAGAGAGAAAAAACGTTATAAAAATAATGGGGCAATTAGTGTTATGAAGAGTGCAGAAGTGGGGAAACCTGTGATATCATGCTATATGCTTTGGAATCTAGATAGTAGCTCAATTTAGGAAAACACCTTGAATACACTTGTTGCCGACAAGAATGGTATAACACATGTTCAAGCGGGAATAACTCATTCCCAGCGCTACCAACAAAAAACTGAGGCCACCACGAGATTCGGCTTGAAATTCTGAATAAAATCATCCAAAACCTCAAAACCCATTTTTCATATCACATGTTGTCCTGTAGCCATCGATTTTTGAAAAGATTTTACTCAGGGTAATATACACCCTTGTAATATATCTATAAGAACATTCGTCTCTCATGGAAAATAATCGGGATTCGGCCAATAAAAACAATTTCCACCTTTTTAATTCATAATACTTCTGCAGTTAGCTTTCGGAAGATTGATTCCTACGTCAAACTTCTTGGAACCAAATCACCGAAATCATAAATATACGGTTTTGTCACTTGACAGTAACAATATCCATACATTCACAGTATGAAATCCTAAAATCCTTCAGCTTAAATCAACTTCCTGTTAATAATTTTCCATCAGAAATATTCCACGGCCAACTATCATAGCAAAGAAAAATTTGTCGTAGATCGGTTCAGGTCAAGTTCATGACAAGCTAACCACACATGACAAGCGTCTCACATTGTAATCAAGGATGCGAGATAGTAATATAGCAATACAGTTGAAAATAAATAGGTACATAATACGGTACTAAAATAATAAAAATTCGTTCAAATCATACAGATTACTCACGTAATAGGCTGGAGGAGGAACGTAAGCGCACTGCGGTTTGTTCGGATCGTAGTAGGCGCTCTGAGCGGCTTCCGCGGCCTTGGCTTCACCTGTAAAACATCAATCGATGTTTTTAATGAATGAGAGGTGGTAAAGGTTTTGGAAATTTATTAACGTCCGATTCCGATAGAATAATGGCATTGATCGATCAATGTTGGAGGCATTTTGCGTGCACATTGATTCTCTGTTTTAGTAAAACTGTCCGTATCATAAGAGAACTAATAATAGCGAGTGGAAACAGAATGAAGAGGAAACTGACGCAAAATAGGGGCCCTCATTTTATAACATTGTCGTTTTCAAGACAGAAATACTTCATTGCTTTTCCATTAATGTATGTGACAAGCAAGAACGTCAAAGATAAGTGTTCAATGGAACGAAAACTGGACTGGTTTAATTAACTAGCGAACTGCAACACAATTGCGATGTGATTACCAGATACACGTCAGCATCAGAAGATTTAATTTTACATTTTTTCATTCAACAATAAGAAAACAATCTTGGCCAGTGATTTTTCTCTTCACCACTGTCAAGCTCGACTGCATCAATTCATTTCACACAATGGCGTAATTTACATTATTTTTCATAATGTGTGGAAGGAAAGCCTAGTTCATATTTATATCCCTGTATGTTTCCTTATGAAGCATTTTCGCCGCGATATAAGTTAGAGACTCCTCCTGATAACAGCTGGAACTAGCAAAAACCACGAGTTACAAACAACCGAGCAAAAGCTGGTTTTTGTCAGAATATCAAGGCCTACCAAGCTCCAGGGTCTCGTCCTGTTCGACCGTTCATAGTTTCACGTGAACCATAAATCGTCTACAATCCGCACAACCTTGACGGTGTTTTTTTTTCTCGAAGATTCAACCACAAAAAAACCGTATTTTTTTGAAATTCGACCGTAAATTTTTAAGAAATACAAGAATTCATGATCACTTTTAAAATCCCGTAATTGGAACAGTAACGAACCCGTGTTCCTAATATCGAAAGGGAAGTTCAATACTTGAAGAGATAAATAATTCTGTGAAGATAAAAAAATCAATTACCACAAGTAGCTACGTATACTATAACTAACGGTGTAAGTACTCGTATTATTTTTTATATACAATAATGTCGTACGATTTATCTTAGGCCGAATCGAGGAAAATCGTTATCCGTAACGGAACTGCTCGTACTGAATACAAAAGAGAAGTTCCCTCGAGGGCACTGAAAACCAGGGAAACAGGTGAACCGTACTAGGAAAGGCTCTAATGGCTATCCGACCCTCAGATGGGACACTTTGTTCCATTCTCGAATACAACCTACAATACATTTTCTGTATTGAAATGCGCATAATTGTAACGAAAAAACACAACACGGTTCCAAAAAATCACATGACAGACTTGAAAAAAAAAATAGAAACAACCGTGAAAAAATTAATTGCGAAAATAGTTTTGTAGCGCTTGTTAAAGCAGTAAATAATATTTCATTTTCTTTGATCTAAGAAACGCATGAAAACCAATTAACAGTGGAATATATCGAAAGTATAATAATTTCGGATCGTTACAGAAGTTACTTGCAAAGTAAAGCTGAAAAATTTCGAATCCTGAAATCTAGGCCATTTTTACAACGATTCCACGATCAATTTACCAGAGACATTATTAACGGGGCGATTTTCCAGTGTTTGCGACAGAAGCTAGAGAGAAGCAAAAAAAAGGATATACAATATTCGCGAAAACTGATGGTTGTCAAAAAAATATCCTCGTTTGGATTCGAAATTCGAATATTACGCCGAATTTTATAAAAGAAAAAACACCCAAATCGCCTGAACTACAAAATTAACATTTTCACTCTGCGAAGCCCACGAACAATTATTGACTTGTCTCGAGGAAAATAATTTCTCCGGAAGAGGAGTAAAAATGATTTTGTCCCAACTTTTTTCTGCGTTCGTATGAATAATGTCCAGACGAACCAATTCGAGCAATAAAACAATACTTTTTCAAATGTTTAGGCAAAGAAATTCTCTGGTAAGGACACATTTTCAGACTTTATGTCCAAAATAATTTAAATGTTCGTTCATCGAACATTTTTTTGTTGTGATTAATGTGCGAACGATTTTTTCTAACAAACTAATTTGAGTACCTATACCTACCCAGTCTGTCCTCAGCATAAATTCGAGTCCAAATTTTATAAATGGATTTTGGGTTTTGCATTAATCGTAGAAACCCTCATAATCATTGGAACATTTATCGAGCAATAATTGTCTTGCACTTTTGGTAGAGATTTTTATCAAAATTTTAATGATCCATATTTTCAAGTGCAGCATAGGCGCCAAACATTTTCTGTTCAACGAACAGACATTCACTGATTATGCTCACTCTATTGTACAACAAATTCGCAACAAATGTTATCCATACAGGATTCGTTTGGTCAATTTTTTCAAACTTGATTTCACGGGTTTTAAAATTTTTTTCGAAATTGGTTCACGACGGAAAAATTTCAAAAGGTAAAAAATTGGATTTAAAGGAGTTGAAAACATGCATTATGCGCACTATTCTGTTGCAAACCAGTACCCAGCAGAATTCTCTTAATTCAGTAGAAAATTTTCCACCAACTCTGTCAATTTTCGGGTTCTTTTAGGAAGACCGCACTAACCTCGTTACATTGACTGAAGAAAGGCTATGATTAAGGTTGGTCCTGAGTGAACTGTCATTTGACGGACGGACAGTCGTCGTTTCGTCGTCGTCATTGCCGCCGATGATGTTGAACGTGTAGAAAAACGAAAGTATGTTCAATGATAATATTGTCAGGCCGAGAAGTATCACACCAGCACAAACCAAAGTCGATCTCCAGCCACTATAGTCTCTGAACGGCATGTCACACAGGAAATTTCACAATTTCTTCCCTTATGAATAAAAAATAAATTTTATTTTTGCCACTCGGAGTTTGTATTTTGAAAACAATTTGGTCCCACTATTTTATGAGTAGTTTCATTTTTCATTAAATGGCACCGAATTACAATTCGCTCAATTAGTGTTCTTTTCTCGCGATGGGAGCGAAGACGGCACTGCACCAATTTTCACGGTAGAACGTCGGATCGGCGAATGTCACGCTCACGGTCGGCGTTGGAGGCGGTGGGAGCAGCGATAGAGCCGGTGGGAGGGGGCACCGGGGGCGGATTCCGAAAGGTGCAACCATGGAAGAGAGGACGGAGGTGGCGATAGTCTCCGGGTAGTAGTGGTCGTTTTTGTTGTTCTGGCCGTAGTTATAGTGTTGTGGTAGTTTGAGTTGCCAGAAGGGAGCAGTCGGGAAGGGTAGTATCTCGCGGAAGTGCCTGAGCCTGATCCTTTTCCACGTGGAGGCTAGAAATTGCGAGAGTGTGAAGCCGTTTGAAAGATGCGAATCAAGATCTTCTATGGAGGTCAGAAATGCTCCGCCAATGGCATTTTTTCATCATAATGCACTGATGCTGACTATAAATGATATTTTAAAGAAATTGTTATGAGTATTTCCTCGCATAATCCTTAATTATTCGAAATAGGATCATAATTGAGCGGTTATTGCTCAAGACGGCGCCCAAAAACCGACGGACGAGGAGATAAAAATGCAAATACATAAACGCGAAAAAACCTGTCGACATTCTTCCCCAGTCGAAAACAATGACGATGCTTCCGCTCTTTTTTATTTATTTTTACTAAATCATTTGTGCTGAGATTATGGAACCCCAGTATAGAAGACAAAGAGATTGTCACGAATTGCACTGGTTTTAAACTAGTTATATTCTTATATCGAGTATCAAATGAGTTATATTTTCGTAAGATTGTTACTGATGATTGCCTAATCACCGAAATCGATGCAATAACGATATAACTCCTTTAAAATCAGTGTAATTAGTGACAATCTCGTTGTGTTCTATCCTGATGCTTCCGCTCTGCTTCAAAGAAACTAAGAAGTTAAATTAATGGACTTTCGAGTTAAAGTCAGACTCTGCTAGACTATGCTACCAAGCAGCTTTCCCTTGAGTGAGTACATGGAAAACTACTTGGTAACACTAACTGTAGTATACCTCAGATTTTGTCTACAATTTATAAACGTGCCCTTAGACAGATAGAAAAAAAAAATAAGAAAATATTCCTCTAGACTAAACAATACAAATCGCTCTCATTCGAAAAGGCCACGTCAGGCACAAATGAAATCGCAAATCGCCTGTTAATCGCGAATTTTTACTGTACTGGGTTGGTGAGGGGGAGAAGAACCAGGCGACATATTCTCCGATTTTTTATTTACTGGCCGAGTACTTTCGCCCCTTCGGGCATCCTCAGGGCGATGTGGAACCATAGGTTACCACAGCCTATGGTTCCACATCGCCCTGAGGATGCCCGAAGGGGCGAAAGTACTCGGCCAGTAAATAAAAAATCGGAGAATATGTCGCCTGGTTCTTCTCCCCCTCACCAACCCAGTACAATGAGAGATGCGACGACTCAACCAAGGAGAATTTTTACATTTCAGTTGCCATAGAACACCAACTGATGGACATGACTAACTTTTCCAACTTTAACCTGGAGATCAGGCTTCTACTAGAAAGTAAAACTTTAACCAGAAGGTCTGACTTTACTTGTAAATCGGACATTAACCTGAAGTCCCATACCAATCTGAAAGTTCGACTTTATCTCAAAAATCCGACTTCAACTCGAAAGTCTCGCCGAAAAATCAAAACCCGACTTAAAATAGACTTCAACCCAAACATCCGACTTCAGCTATTGATTCACAACTTAAAACAAGCTAACTTTAAATTCGGCCGGAAAATAGGACGAGAGAAAAGTCGCGGGAAAAATGTTAATTAAATTACCTTATCCTTACGAGGCGACAATGAAACAAAATTCGCGGTGCACAGTTAATGGGTGGTTGCGGCTACTCTCAAGCAATCCGATGAAACCTTAATCCCGACTAGACCCCAGGGCCAGGAGGTGGGGTAAGAGATAGGGAAAGAAGAGGGGAGATGGAATGAAAAGCAGACTTCATAATGAGACGAGTTTCCCACCTTCGGTGAATTTTCTAGTCCTTCACATGTACGAACACGCATCTATTCTGTACCGTACAAGCTTTTCTTAAGCATTGAACATACTGAGCGTTCCTAGAACCGAAAATTCCAAAACGAAAATTTTCGCGAGCTGAAAATAATTCACAATTGTCCAAGATTCCGATGCAACCGGAAAAGCGGGGATAAATCAATATCGGATGACAATAATCTAATCAACATTCCGAATGTAGTAAGGGTTTAAAGATGAATAAGCAGTATAGAGGATGAAGAGCTGTTAATTAATTAGCGGACAGACCGAGTCAACGTAATTAACTTCCATGTCAGTTGACTTTAATACTGTCCATAGACATCTCCGGGGAATCAAAGCGTGACTGATCAATAAGCAGAATTAATACCAATTGTCGGACGATGCAGAAGGAGAAATGACTGGTGGACTCGTCTGGGCAGGAAATCCCTAGCGACGACATTATCATGAACACTGCAGTTTTCGAATTTTCTAGTTCGAAGTTTCAAATTCACGTGAGAAATAATTAAAAATTCACGATGGCTTAAAATTCTAGAGAATTTAATAAAAGTTTCAATAGTACTGTAATCAATAATATAATAATAATAATAGAAATGAATATTACGAGAAAATAAGTAATAATAGAAAACACCATTATTTGTTTGCTAAAAATAATAATTTACAATGGCTACTGAGTTATTACAAGGATAGAGAGAATATCGACATAATTAGCATGAATGAGAGTGATACTGAAAAGGTGAGAAATTCATATAGGTTTAGGCACTGTTTGTTAGCGGAACCATCTTTCGACTTTTGAATCTCAAAAAGCGTCACTGCACTCGCAGAATTTAGGTAGCAGAAAGTTCCATCGTAGGATAAAAAATTGAAGGCAATTGGATCGTTCTCTGATAGAAATGTTTGAGCGAAGGACGTTACATGTGAATCCATGGCTCGCATCAAGGGCATCCACATGTACACGTCTTTTGGAGATACAAGCTCACTACAGAACAACGCAAGGCTCTAATTGATGGAACACATTCCAGCAGCTTCAAAGCCAGGTACGAATAGGTGCGATCTTCATTCATCAATCCCAGCGGACTAACCGTCGTCGTTTTTATAGCACAACTATTACGTTCATTCCTTACAGTAAAGCAATTCCATACTGAAGTTCAGTTACTGCTGTACTTATAGTAAATTGTCGCAGAGAAATATACGATCTGGCTCGTTTCAAAAACATCGTCCATCGAATTTCGACCCGAAAACTCGTACAAAGTCTGTTTCATGCATCGGAGAATCAAATTACGGAGAAAAAATTGCCTGTACACAAGAGAGATAAATCACTACGCACGATAACTGCCATAATTTCGAGATGAAAATTTAATGTTTTTTTTTTTTTTTTTTTTTTTTTTTTTTTTAGAAAAATCTGCCTTGACAAAAGTAATAACAAGCGGTTATTACGGTTATTGCGGTTTTTGTAAGCATTATTACATAGATTATAAGATTCATGAGTTCTTATATTTCAGTCATCATGTGAGGTGATCTTTATTCCGCTGTAATTCAGCGGGTAGAAACTGAATCCATATAATTCGTATAACCTCCCAACTACAACTCTGATATTGAAAGAAATCACGTTTTCACGTAATTTTGAGAGTTTCAAGGAAAAATGCGTAGAATTGGTCGACAATTTAGTGTACATTTTTGTTTAAAATATATCACTATTTATTAGACATTTTAGCCAAACTATATTTTTCCTCGCCTTTTTGCTTCAAAATAATGTTTGGAATTCGCATGGGATGATCAGTGTCTTATTTATAAGGGCTTTCAATTCCCCAGGAAAAGGTCCGAAATACAGCTTTGAAGATCATTATGATAGCACGCTCTTCGCTTTCATGTTAAGGATAAAGAGAATTTCTCTTTAAGCTTTCTAAAGCTTCTTTTGCAGCTATAAGGAACCAGCTAAATCCTCAAAGTGATGTAGGAGATTATATAAACCTATCTTTATCCGGGATAATGAATAATACTGGAAGATGTAGATGGAGCGTGAATATGCTAATACTCAATTACATACACTATTACCATTTGGCAGAAAAATCAATGTTACGTGGGAACTGAGGAAAGAAATACACACATGCTCTATGGTAAACCATCCTATTCGAGGAAAATAGGCGGACACATGCGAGAGCACGTTCAGCGGAATCGAGAATCTGAATTAATGAAGTCTGGTTAGGTAAAATACAAAACTAAAATCAACGGCTTTACATGCTTCATAAAGCAGTCTTTCCTCATTAGAAAAATCGAAAATACCATGCCTTTATCCTAAAAATAGTTCATATTTAATTTTGACTATATTGGGTGAGAAAAAATATTTTTTCAACGCGATTTTCTCCAATTCTAAAAAAAAAAAAGAAGTAAAAAAATTGAAAATATGAAGTGATTAAATAGCATTACTTAGTATTTATATGAAAAATACACGAAATTTGATAATTCCTATCCGTTATCCAATTTGCGACATGAAACAATATTGTCAACAGACAGAATATTAGACTGATAATAGTACCAATTAAGTAACGAGATACTAAATCATTTCGATTACGGCTGTATAAATTGGGCGATGCTAGGCGCTTACTGGGCTTGTCAATGAGCGTTTCCTCGGCTGGGCTAACAAACCACCGATTAGAGGTACCGACCTTGTCAAAAGCTCCCGCAAACCGAGGTCAAGGAATTTTTTCTTCCCCTCTCCTCCTGAACAAGGGAAAGCTTACTTTGCCATAGTTCAACAAAACCAAAGGCGATTCGATGGTAGGTGTGAATGGATGGGGTGAGCTAAAGCGAGATAACGGAACTCAAACTCCCCGAATCGATACAGCAACAAAACGTTCTTGTGTGTTCTTGTCGAACGCATGCTTTCCCCCAGCTTTTACGATTTAGTTCAATTTGGCTCGAAGGCGGTTCAAAAAATGCCGGCAAAAAGGGGCCAAACAGAATTTTCGATTGACGTTGAGTGAAACGCCTTCATAAAAACGGCCTCCTAAACCGTCCGACTCGCGTGTTAAAGGTCAGCTGTGCAATCAATAATAGAAACACAATTGTAATTCTTTCTTCCCTTCTTTTTCCAGTTCAACTGGTTCATTTCTGTTTTTTATGACTTGGTCTTCCGTGAGCGGCATAACAAAGCACAGACGATTCCTTAAAAAGAAAAACGTCCTGTCAATTGTTTTTTTTTTCGGAAAGTTTTCTTCACAAGATAAATTAACCATACAGAAAGAATTTTTTCTAATTCCGTCTTCCAACCGTTTCACTGCTCAAAGCAACCGACGAAACGAGCTTTTAAATCGTTAAAACGAGTTGAACACTCGTTACAGAAAATTATTGAAAAATAACGCGACGTAAAACTACCATTCTATTCTAACTACCATTTCAATACCGAGTAGAGAAAGCCCTCATTAAACAGCCTGAAACGGTCGCGAGCTCTAGATTACCAATTTCATAAATGGCGAGCGAATTTTAACCGTGTAATCGATCATTCTCGAAACTAGAACAAAGCCTGACTTTAATTCAGAAAAAATTTGGGAAAAACTACTATTGTTTCAGCGATTGAGAAAATACAATACACACAAATAAAAACGGCTAAATAGTTGAGCTAATCAAGATGAATAAAATGGATCGGTTCCCGTTCTGGAGTTCGGAAATCCAATGGACCCGATTCGTTCGCAATATTAATAAGTCACGGATGTTAAATTCATTATTTCACTTCAGGGGTTGTGGACTGTATATAAATAACTCCCTATTGAAACTAAACTGTCCTTTTAGGCTCTGACAGAGCAGCCAAAGAAATAGAACAAAAATAAAGAGAGGAAAAAGAAGTGCAAGAAGGGTGACGCGTGGCTGAAAGGGTTTTGTTGACCGACACCACTCAAGCTGCTCGGCGGGAGACCGCCTTGGGAGGTCTGAGCGAATCTGAGAAAGGCTAGGTAATTTTCACTTTGAAAAACAGCAGCCGACCGACCTTTTGGAGGGTTATTTTAGCAATGAACGCTCGGAAAACCTCAACAGCGTCCCGTTTCACATACATAGATTTTGATGAAAACAGCAGCAAAAACCTGGCTGATATTAGTAGAGGGGTTGTGAGGGGGAGAAAAACCAGGCGACTTATTCTCCAGATTTTTAATGGCTGGCCGAGCACTTTCGCCCATTCGGGCATCTTCAGGGCGACGTGGAACCATGAGGTCCACAGACCCCTCACAACCCCTCTACTACAACAAATGCGACGACAACCAAACGAAGCTGGCTGATATTGTTTAAGCAGCATGAATAACCGAAAGTGCCCAGGAATATTTTCAATAGCAATTGAAACTTAGTGCGCACGAAAATGAACCTAGTCATCAACCTTCGTAACGTAATGAACCATGAATCTTAGTACTATCGATTTACGACGTACTAAGAACTCATCAAAAAGCCTTTGTCGATTTCCTTTTTTAAAGATTTTCTTTTCTGACTCTAACGTAGGCAGGAGGTTAGTACCGAATAAATACGATCCTTCGTTCCCCCAAAGCTTCAACGGTAAAAATATACAGCACCCAATCACTAGAAGCACCATCAATACTGACAGTGTAATATTGTATCATTCAAATCGAAGGTCAATTTTTGAGCGAGCCAAGATGGAATAAAGCCCACCGAAAGAGAACTATGGCGAATATCGTTAGGTAGAGGTACCAGACCTTCGACAAGGGTTTGGGGAAACCTTCTGAATGTAGATTTTTTCCTTGTTATGGTAATACGAAGCGGCCAAGGCTAATTGGAAGAAGAAAAAATCGATGGAGCCCGCTTTCGAAGCAGTTATTTCTGAATATGGAATATAAAGAGAAATTGCACAATAAAATATAATACGGTGAGAAATAGGCTGTCGTATGCTTTGCTCATCTTTGCAATTCTATCCTATTTCCAAGCGCCTTTTTATTTCTTAACCTATCCCATCGCTTTCAAGATAATTAAGCTGACAAACGATTACACGGAAATAATATTATAAATAATCACTATTATAGGATAGAGAAAAAGTGAAATATCTGCAAACCCTAATGATCTGCTAAATCGGCCGTTCTCAACCCTTTTCCCCTTACATTATTATATTCACACAACGAAACATTTCAATCGATTAAATGGCTTCAGAGGCGATTTACTTTGCGGGCGATGACTCCTATGATAAAGGCAACACAGCAGGACATTGTTTTCAAGGAAAAGAAATTCTAGTTAAAATATGCATAATTAGTAAGACGTGTCTTGTAAAATGTTATCAACGTGACGGCAACCAACAACACTAGAGAAAAAAGTAGAGTGTGAGTGAGCCAAAGCAATGTACAAAAGTAGAAAAAAGAAAAAATTAAAAAACCAGTCAGCTTTGTGACACACGTTGATGACAATAAATTGTCCCCGATGTCACTATTCAATTATTTGCTACCGTCAGAATCGATAAGAGCAGATTAGAGGAATCCAAACAATTTCCAGGCAGATTAATTTATTGAACCCATTCCCCCCATATATCTTAATTCCTGCCGTATGGTTAGAGACTTGATAAGCGTCAGGCTGAACTCAGCCTGACAAGAAGGCATCCACCTAAATAGACCGAATTTATGACGATGTCATAAAAAATTGTGTCTGGAGGTGAACGAGGAACCATTTCATCATGGAGCAACAACACAACGTCAAATATTGGAACTCAAATTAACATAAATTATATAAAACCCACTATAAATGAAAAACAAAACTAAAAATTTCCTTTGTATGCAGAAACTATTATTAGCAAAATAACGATAATCAGAGAGTACGTTCATTATCAACAATGTGAATTATAAATTAATTAGGTATGAATTAAATAGCCTCTCCTGCTGTACAGTTATTTACAGGTTCACAAGTGAAACGTACTAACTCTACCAACATAACTGACCTCACAAAAGAATACAAATCGACGATGCCTTGGGTAACGCTCGCATAAGATTTTGATTTGTTACACCACCTAGCCAAACATTAAAATTGGCCCATTATAAAGGTGGCCAAATAGATATATAATATACTTTTGCAGTGAAAAAGTATTTCTTAGCAATGGCAAAGCACATGTGGAAAAGTCAAATAGATAGCATCTGATACTGGCAGTGGAAGGATGAATAGGCAGAAGGCAATGAAAAGTTAGAGAAGAAGGATTGCCCGCCATCGGGATAAAATTAGGAACACTCTAGGCAACCAAATAACGAGAAAATGTCACCGAGCAATGGCAAAGTTAAAGTATATTGGAAGAGAAATTATACTACAGAGTTGAACTTGACATGCATTCTTTCCCTGTGAACGTAGAGGCTTTATCTTCATTTTAAAAAAATCAATGATTGCAAACGTTGCACATCCCAAAAGAAAAAAATACTTCCTACCTACATGAGCTTCTTGCGCTAATAGTTAACAGTATTCAACAGATATTCTATTGAAGCTATAACAATCAATTCTCACTTACTTGCTGAGAGTCCATTGTGAGCGAAACCGGAGGCACCAGCTGGGCCACTACCGTTCATCATTGGAGGAGGAGCAAATCCAGCCGAAGGAGGCTGAACAGGAGGACTTCCAGGTGCATTAGCTCCAGGGCCAGCATAGCCTGTGTAGCCAGGATTGATACCAGGGTAAGGAGGAGGCATATCCGTCATGAATACCGAGTTTGCTGTAAATTTAAATAAAAATCTTGAAACAAATAGTTGAAATATAGAACATTAAAAAAATATTTGATTCATCAAAATCTCATAAACATAAAATAAATGAAAATCGTACCAGGAGGTTGGTCTGGGAACGCGTTTGTTGGTGGGACCCAGCCGTAATAACCATATGGGTTTGGTGCATAAGCAGGAGGAGGAGCCTGATACCAAGGTCCCGAGGGTGGCGAGTATGGAGGTGGTACGTTACCACTCGCATTCCTTGAAGCTATACAAACATAATCTTGATGTTAGCTAATAATCCTAGAAAAATTAAAACTGAAAAACCAAGCTATAATATTCTAGCTAACCCAAAAAGGTTGGGAGAAATGAAAGATGTGGATCCCAATTATAGAGAAACTAAATGGATTTCAACTATTCTGCCATCAAATTCGCTCACCCAAAATTTGCACTAGTTGGAAATGAGATGAAACAGGCAAAAAAGTTTGGAAAACTCGCATTTCAAGAGATATAACTCACATTTAAATAAAGAATAAATCAGAACTAATAAGTTGAACAACTGCATACATTTCCCAAGTTATAACTAGAAATTTTAGTTTTATTTGCCATGCTTCAAAAGTCATAAAATCACTCGACAGCAAGGAATAAAAAATTAAAAACCAATTTTCTAAAAAATTATCATGACTTATTCTTACCCATTGATGCAGCTTTCAGCATAGCTTGAGCAAAATCAATGCAACCTCCTTTTTTGAATATGATTTTGAATTTTGCTTCGCCAATCCAATTACCATTTGACTGAGCACGGACTTTGCCCTTGAGATAGTTTGCACCAAACACTGGCTGCTCAAGCTCAACCTTAAAAATAAAATTGCACGGTTGAAAAAAAATTGTCACCGATAAAAGTCATTATCTTCATATCAAAGAAAACTGATCGAAGATGCAGCTGCAAGAAATTTAATATCGGAGAGCATCCTGGAAGATCTACAGCAGAAAAACATTTTTGACTTTTCATATACGACATCACTGGCCAAAAAATCAAAGGTCGGCATTATTTTGATACAGTTTTCAAAAAGTTGACCAATGACTTACATCATGCAATGTAACGAACGGAAAGCTGAACGATAAGAGGGCATCATTCTGCTTGTTGTTGGTAAAGATCATTCGATGAGTTGTAAGATAAATGCGTCCCAACTTGACACCTTTCATTGCTTGAGTGTCCGTGCCGCTGAAATCCAACGTCACATCTTCGGAAAATAGCAGGATGCTGAAAGAGAAGCAGAGATAATTTAGTGTCGGAAGTAAAATAAAATACAGTCACATTTTACACTTCTACCTATAACTGACTGTTCTTTAACTTCTATTACAGACGTATTACTATAATTATGTCTTATGCAACCCTAATACTCTCTGGCAGACTTCTGATACCTACTTCTACTTTACTTTGCTAAGCTCTTTTTTTTTTGTTTGGTTGTCGACGCATTTGTAGTAGTAGAGGGGTTGTGAGGGAGAGAAAAACGAGGCGACTTATTCTCCTAAGATCTTTAATGGCTGGCCGAGCACTTTCGCCCATTCGGGCATCTTCAGCGCCCATTCGGGCGACGTGGAACCATGAGGTCCAGCTCTGGACGTTCCCCCTGAAGTCAGCCCTGAAGATGCCCGAATGGGCGAAAGTGCTCGGCCAGCCATTAGATCTGGAGAATAAGTAGCCTGGTTTTTCTACCCCTCACAACCCCTCTACTAAGCTCATTTTGTACGCTGCCCTTGCCTCCTTGTTGAGATAATTATAAGCCAATTTTGCACTGATAACAAACGCTCAAAACGCATCAAGTCTTTCTGCTAATACGCTGTTGATCGTTTATCCATTTTGAACCGTTAAGATGACCACGAAGATTATAAGAGCAAATAGAGCGGTGAGTTATAATCATTGTTAACGATGACTAAGGAGCGGATGATTAGAGCCTTCGTGTACATAAAACCAAGGCCATACGGCACAGACGAACCAAACAATTTGGCATCCATCTTGTTAAGAATACAACGAACGACATTTCCTGTCGTTTTTCACTTGAATGTCAGTTAAAAGACATCAGAAAATAGAGACGAGACGACACAGACAATTTTATAAATATTCTACCAAGACAAATTGCGCGGTACTACGTAATATTATGTAATTCGAAGTGAAGAACAAACCAACAATCTAGAGGTCGAAACTTGATGGATATTATAGTAGCAATAAAATATTTATTGACGTCGAATCTAAATTGGAAAGATGCCGAATTTCGGCTCAAAACAAACCGAAAAGCTGACAGCGTCCTGGCAAGGCAAACAAAAGATTAAGGTCTGCTTACCATTCTCCGCTGTGGATAAGGACTCCACCGTTGACGTGTGCAGTGTTCAACGACATTTCTCTTGAGTGCGATTTTTATTAGAAATTAATAAAAGACTATTGGTATACAACAACAGAATCCGCTGATGACAGGGCGAGCATCGAACTGGGCGCAGAAGGTCTAGAACATTTCGGATCGGAACTTGTCAGACCGAATGAATACCTGTTACGTCAGATATAGATAAGATAGGACTTCCAGTGATGCCAACACCTCGTAATCCCGCTTCGGTTCAAATTTCATTACACCCATGAAGTTGTCTGAAGACTAGAAATTTTATTCATATAATTATCACGGTAGTTTATACTTTTATTAGTTCAATAATGAACAATCTAAAATTACTTAGTTGCGATTGAAATGCTACCAATGAATATCGTTTCTTCAAAAATAAATCGATTGAAGTCACCCTATTTTTGGTCTCAGAAAATCGTTGCGAAGGCTATCAGGAAATAATAATACCTACCTACCACCGGTCACAAAAATCAATTTTGGAGTTTTTTCCGAGTAAACGGAAATTTGAACACCCGCGTACCTAATCTTGAAGAATATAATCAATTAAAGTTCCAAAAATCATTGAAAATTTCTAAGCATATAAGAAAATATTGGTACGGATTTTTAACGTTATTATCAATATATGAAGAGCACCACCAATATCGGTCTTAAAAATTTGTTAAATTTCATAACACGAAAATATATTTTAAAAACTCAAGAAAATAGGCATGAAAATTTTATGAAGAAATGATAAAATGTACTAAAAACTTTTTATGACCGCAGGGAAAGGTTTTATTTTTATTCTTAGGACTTCAATAGTTGTCACATAGTCAATTTTTTTTTATAAGCGGAATACTACACGAATAGAGAAAATAGAAGCACTAACAAACAGAGCTATATTGAAAAAATTGAATACGATTTTATATTGGTGAATATTTCCTCAGTGTGTTCTGGCTTTTAAACGGAGCAATTAACATATTCGTTCCTCCGACCAGTAACCGAAAGAGTCGCAGCTGCAGCGCGCACGTTGCGCAGGCTAATTTTAAGCTCATACGAAATCAATACCTACCAATTATTGTACATCAAGTATTGAGCAATCCGTGGCGACTTATACCGTTAAATGCGAAACAAAATGCCGGCAAGATTACTTTGAACGAGAATATTTTTCTGTATGAAAACAGAAAATCGAGCCGTGGGTTGTGCACGGACCTATTCACGCGTCTGCGCCTGTCGGTTAAGTAAGGCGCAGAAATCAATGGATAGCTTTTAGCAGTCCCCCGACTAAGCTCGAGTTATGCTCCCAAAACTTCACACGCTTCTATTCATACAGTTTTTCTCAGCTTCGAAAAAATGAACATTTTCAATTATTGTTTCGAAGTTAAAAAATAGTTTACCCCGATACATAATTACAATAGTTTTTCGCTTTCAAAATCCAACCGAACAATCTTTGTTCATTTCAAGCTGCAGCGAAAAAGGTACAGAAATGGATGAAAATTTGAGCCGTGGGTACATTCAGTTGGGAAAAGCTCGAGGTGTGAACGATTTGAGATTCACCAACGGGTTTAGCCACCTGTCCCCTCCGATTGACAAATACGATGGTATTTATTATTCTCTGGTGCTTGCGGGAGTCGGATTTCTTCTGCCATACAATAGGTGAGTTGACGAATCATTTTCACTCCGTTTTTCATACATCATTTGACGAGCGAATAAGTACGAGTATGGGAATTTTATGGAATGGACGATGGTGTTTCTGGAATTTTCCGGAACAAACTCTCTAAGCTGATTTACCGAATCCACGGAAAAAAAAGATGAACGGTGTCGACTGAAGTTGGCTTGAATCCAAATTGAAATCGTACAACGCTCTTTTTTTTATCGAACGCCGAGTTGACCCTCTTAGTACGAAAAAATTTCGAACTATTAGTAAGGCATTATAATTACTTTTAGTACCTCATTTCAATTAAAAGTTGCAAACCTGAAATATCAAGGTTAATAATAATTAACATTAGAGGAAAATAAGGTGAATCAAATTTTTGTAAAGTCAGGTAAATAAATGTTAACTGTCTGATTCCAGTTTCATCATAGCTGTGGACTATTTCCAAAATCAGTACCCGGGCACAACTATAGTTTTCGACATGTCGCTCGTTTACATAGTCATGGCTTTTTTCGCTGTCTTGGCCAATAATCTTCTAGTGGAAGCGCTGTCACTTAACACAAGAATCACTTTTGGTAAGTTATCGTGTAATTAACTGAATTTCTCGACACAACATCTCAGGCCAAAAACTAGGATATAATATGTGCCTGCAATTGCGTTGTGTTTCAAAAGCCTCTGTTTATAAGAATATTAGTTTTTGCGGTAACTATAAGTTTGACCGACTTCAAAAGGAGCAGGTATCTATGGTTTACTTGCGTATTTTTTTCTTCTTTTTTAACTACATTAAGCCATTTAGTACTCATTCGTAAATATCATTTTGAGGGTTTCGAATTCAGAGAAATGTTCGATTTGTTGAACTAATAGATTATAATGGTCTCTCAACGCTCTTTAAAATTTAAATAATATTTTTGGTAAACCTGCTCTCGACAACTACAAAAAAGGAATAAATTATTTCAAATGTGTTTTCGATGTTAACAACTTATGAGTGGAACGCTTGAGGTTGGAGTACATAACGATGGATTATTTTATGGTTTGTAAAGGGGTAAAAATAATATATGCAAAACTGAGGGTATACAGTACCCTCACTGCAGATGAGTATTGCAGGAATGGAATATTGAGATCTACCCTAGAAAAAGTGCTAGCTTGGGTAAGGTTTGAGATATTGAAGAGCACCTAGAATTAAACAGCTCAAGTTCTTAACAAACTGCAATTAAACGAATTTTCGAGTACTGTTACTGAATTGGTGTAACTGAAGATTACGTTCACCGTGCTCAATTATTTGAGGGAAAAATAAATTAATTGCGCGATCGTTTCCACGAAAAGAGAATTATATGATCCGATTTCAGGCAAGGTATCCAAGAAAAATTCTTGAGATCGGAAACCATCGGTTTATTGCGCATGAAAGAATTTTAACCAATTATAAGGATGACGTACGATAGCCGCATAAATTGATTTTTCTTTACAGGCTACATCGTATCATTCTTCACACTTCTATTTGTAGCTGTTTTTGAAGTTCTACTTGGCATTATCCCGCAGACTAAATCGTATACTGCTAATCTCATCGCTGTCGCTGTAGTCGCCTTAGGTTGCACTGGTAATTTCTCCCTCTGATTACAATATAATTGGAAATTATCCTAGCAGAATGGCACCTGACGAGTGTTGATTGATTGCAGTTCAGCAGTCGAGTTTCTACGGATACACAAGTATGCTTCCGAGTCGGTATACTCAAGCAGTGATGGCTGGCGAAAGTAAATGACATTATTTGTAATCTCTCGGCTATTTCAATGTTCGGCTACTGAGCCGAATTATAGTTATGATGTAAAATGCGAGTAACCTAAAACTTAGTAATATTCCTGCCACGATATTTATATAAATGCAATTATCACGTACTGCTAACACAAAATACGCCCTAAATGAAACATCTTGCTTCAGGTGCTGCTGGTCTGCTCGTTTCTGTTAATCGAATCTTGACAAAAATGCTGCTCAACGATCAGAGGATAAATACGTTGATATTTTTCACAGTCAGCATGCTCATAGTTGGTTTCTGTTTCGGCATACATCAAGTCGTTCGGCAAACCGATTTCGTCCAGTTCTACTTGACATTGTGTAAAGAAGCAAAAAAAATTACCCTGGAGCCGACAGAAGATGCTGGATTGGTAAGGTCGAAATTGGAATTTTAATGAAAAAATATTATGAAAATAATTAATTAAGTCAAGCTTCCTGACACTGACGCAAGTTCTGAAAATTTGTTTTCAATTAGATGGATCCTGTTGACCAAACTGAGGGAAAAGGTTCGCAATATGGGGTTCTCAAGCTTCAACCACAAAGTCCAATCGACTCAGCGTCAGGCGCTGGCCATTTTAGTTTCTCAAACCCAGTGTACGAGCCGTCTGCAACGTCAGCCACCGGGACGACAACTTACAAGGTAGAAGATGTCGTTGTCAGCCTGCGCAGTGGATCGACAAGCTCTTATAGAAGGCCGAGCTCGGGCATAGCCTGGTCATCAGTGCAGAGTATGTATAAAAATAACTATTCTCCTTCCCGACCATAATAAGTTAGTCTACTTTGATAGCAAAGTCCGAATACCTCAGTCATGAGAACCATTCTGAAAGCAGCTGGTTAACCTTATCAGTCCAATTTTTACAGCTGAGTATCAAAACCAAAAAATTGTTATTAAAGCTACAGTAAGACATAGTTTGAACTTATACCAGCTGTAACAGTAATTGATATGAAATTGGTGTCTTGCAGAAGGAATGAAAATGAGATGGGAGGTGGCTAAAAACATTTGGCCGTCCATGATTGCAATAGCCATCACCTACCTGGTTACTCTCAGCTTATATCCAGGCATTGAATCTGAAATAATCTCATGCAAATTCGGTTCATGGATGCCAGTCATTCTTATGGCCGTTTTCAATGCTTCCGACCTTATGGGCAAGGTATGTTGTAAATTAGACACGCTAATAAAAAACTTGAATGCCAATAATTTGCATAAATAATTCAACATTTACAGATGTCAGCCTCATTAGTCTATGACTGGTCAAGATTCCAACTGTGCCTGTTCGGTGCTAGCAGAATCGTTCTAATACCAGCGTTACTAATGTGTGCCTGGCCCAGAGAAAAGCCATTCTTCATAGCTGAGGGCTATGCCATATTTTTTTCCATAGTCCTCGGTCTGACAAATGGAGTCATAGGCAGTGTCCCCATGATACAAGCGCCCAGTCGAGTGAGCGAACAGCACAGGGAACTCACAGGTGAGAATTTTTTAGAAACGATTGATTCATCCGAGTCCCACAAGATGATTTGAAAGTTCAACATCAGATTTTCAAATTATTCATGTCTGATACGCTTGAAAAATTATTTTGTAAGGAAGCATCAAAAGCTTAAATTGAATGTAATTTCATCCTATTGCAATGCAGGTAACATAATGACGCTCTCATACAACTTTGGACTGACGGCAGGATCGCTAGTTGCTTACGTCTTCGAAGCACTGCTAGGTCCTCCACTTTTTGACCCATGTGGCTTCCGGCACATTCAACCTCTCGCTTACAATGCGTCAACCTACTTTAACCAGGCTGCTACAACAGTCGCAGCTGCTGTGGCAACAACATTGCCAACAGCAAGGACAACTCTTCCGCCAACAACAACATTACTGATGACAACACTAACATCAACAGCAGCACCAGATACTACTGCACTATTGACAACGCTGGCAACCGTAGCAACAACTACTGTCGCCAGCATCAACAGCACTGTTAGCCCGTAAATTAAACCCAACTGAACTGACTATTATCATAAAAAGCAGAATATGCAGGAGTCACAATTGATTCTTTGACTGTAATTAACTTTAACCTTCCCTCCTTTGGTTGTCCCGTTTTGATCCCTACAGTAAATGGTGGAGTAAATAGATGAGGTGTTGCTCAGCATTGTCCTGAAGCGGTACGAGGTGTTCAATGGTATCACTTGTTAGCTAAGAGTTTCTTCAGTGCTTCTTGGGATAAAGCAGCCTCATCACGTTCCTGAATATTGAAAACTGTGAGTCCCTGAGGCCTTAATAATAAAGTTCATCAGTTCGATGCTCACCGCTGCCAAAAATCTGAGTTATATCAGCCCAATCATCATAATGATAAGAGAATAGACAGATATCAAAACTTTTCAGTTATCCAATGGAAAAGTGAAAAAAATTGGAAGAGAAAGACAAGCCTTATCCAGAATCTTCAAAAGCGACCAATGAATCCTCATCGAACTCACAGTCAACAAGGAAAACCTAACCCCAAAACCTTTCATACCCAAAAAATAGAAGGGACGCATGATATCTAAGTAAACTTTTTTAAATAATATTTATAATATAACGGATTGTAAATTCAGTACAAAAAACGTTTCCAGGAGCATCTTCCATTTTAATGGGCTCCTTGAAGAATGTTGAGATTAACGTTCAAGATTCCTGCAAATGGAAAAAAAACACCTGAAGTACAGGAATACACTAAATTCGCTAGAATGAAAATACTCAAACTTAGAATTCAAGGCTTATTTTACAAAGGCAATCACCGACCATTTGGGTAGGTAGTGATAGTTACAATAGTATTGATAATAAAAGACTCCTTTGTTAGATTGTTGTGTGTCCCAGATAGTGTTGTTAGTTATCAATAGAAGTTATCAGATTGAGAAACATTGCATGGCTGTGAACTTGTTCAGTTGAGTAGTAAAACGAGATATAGCGTTTTATTCTAGAGAGGGGAGCACTGTAAACAACGGTACTTGAACAATACCAGTAAGGTGTTTTACTCAAGAAATAAGGTGGAAAGGTGCTAGCTCATCCTGCCCTCTATGTAAATACATTAAATTTTGTTAAAATATCTACTTGGCATTCTTCATTGTTACGGAATTTGATCTTCTATGAGAACGATCATTGACAAATTAGATCGCCGACAAAAGATTAGAAAAAATCAACCAAGGCTTCCCCCTTAAATATTATTATAAATATTGCTTTTTACAAATAGCAAGACCGCAATACACACACTCACATGAAAATGGGGATATTGACGCTCTTTCGAGAGGCATGCCTTGACATATCAATTGGTAATCGTAAGTTCAAGATGTGTTATGCTACAAAGGTAAGAATTTCAAACGCACTACAGCTGATTGTAAAATATAAATGCATGAGAATCAAAATCTATTGTAAAATATTGTAATACTTGGGAAAAAATAAATGTTTCACAACTGATAGTAGTTTTAAACTGGAACCCTAACAATTGTTCGAAATGCAGGATAGGGGAAATAGGGGGAAATCGTTACAAAAACGATAAATTTTTAATTTATCCAAAAAGCAAAATCTTAATTGGCCTCGGGACTAGACTTCCACAAAATAATTTCTCTATGTGCGGGGTTTTAATTATTTTAAGCTCGAGTGAAGCCAAACTATTCTGAGATCAAAGATTGGTTTTTTGCAAACTTACAACTGGTTTATTTATTTTATTATTATTATTTTTTTTATTAGTAAATATGTTTTTTCAAGATGAAAACTCACAAGATTCTTGGTAAGATACAGATTCCTGACAATGTTCTATTTCCTCGATCAATCAAATTTCCTATATTTTAAACACAATCAATTTCCCAACGATCACCTGAGATACTCACCCATGGACCAAGCACAGCCTCCTTGATCGAATCAATATACTGAGCAGGAACCCAGTACACCCAGTAACGCGAGGCATCTGTCGTTCCCAGTTGTATGCCCTGGAATGAAGAAAAAAGGTTTTCTCACATCAAAATCAACAATATTACCGTGTGAACAAAGTGAAAGGAAGTGTGATTCCAAAGAATTTCAATAGAACGTATTAATACACCGCACGGATCCCATAAATGATTGTCACGTTTAAATAAAATATATGAAATTAAACGCTGACCATGATATGATACTGTTCTTGGCCTTCAATAGGCTCGCTGACAATGCTCTTGATGGAAGCCATTGGGACCTTATCCGTTCTTTCTTTAGTTCCAATCCAAAGTTGGTCCAATTCTAGTTTGAATGTTAAACGCACTTTGCCTCCGGATTTGTTGAGCATACCAGACAATGGAAATGGAGGGAGCGGTTCCTGTGGGCATCAATATTTACAATATCAATTGAATAAAATAGATGGTCACTTAGAAGTACAGTTAACATTCTCACCTTAGAGTAGAGAATGCCTGGCAGAACGTCATCAGGCGGTCCCTTTTCGAGAACTTTCATGTGATTCTTTTGCTTGCAAAAAGGTGTTTTTGACGAACTCGAGGCCTTCTCTTCAACGGAAGCCTTACACAAAAGTTAACAGTGTCAAGTAGCCACAAGTTACAACTCATAGATGCTCTTTATGACTTTTGCAAACCAATGTTCAAGAAATAATAAAAGAAACAGGGCTGACGAGGACAAAAATACAACAAAAGACTTGTTATCCTAACTTTTAATTTCTTTCTGAGCACTTTAACCCAATCAGCCATCATCAAGCCTTCATAGAACCATTACAAGGCCATGGAATCCCGTAGACTATTGGAATTTGATGGTCCTACTAAGCCCTGAATATAACTGAGGCGTCAAAAGTGCTAGGCAAGAAATTACAACATTGGAGAACAAGCTGCCTTGATTTTCATTAGCCTCTTTACATAAGAATTTCCTTAGGTAGAAAAAAGTAATCATATCGAAGTTAAAATTACCAGATTACTGGTTGAAGACAGAACCGTCATAACTTCATCAATTTTCGACCCGACGAGCATCAGCTTCGCACCAGTGACGACTCCGATTTCTTTTAATGTTTTTTCGTCTTTAGCCAGACCTCCTTTATACATGATTTTTTGAAGCTTCTGTGGAACTTCTGTAAGGGAAATGAAGTATTTCACTGATCTGTTTTCAAGCAATGACAACATTCACATTTTTCAAAAGAAAAATCAAGCAACACCCACGATGAAGAAAGCCTTTATTCATAGAACTATAGGATACGTTTTACAGTGGCGAAATGTTTGGGAGCTGAAACCTACAGGAGATTGGATACAAAACAAATGGCAAACAAGCTAACTTATGATATCAATAATTAGATCAACGGTTGTTACAATATGTATCAATCCTATTTTAGCCAGCTCAAATGATCAATCACACTGACAAAATTTCATAACTCCAACGGAACTAGGGCATTCGACATAACACACAGGTTGCCAGAATAATCAAATAAGAGAATCGTACCAGTTAACGTTTGGAGATGAAGTTTGAGCTGTTCAACCGTATCGTTCAGGGGAAATTCCACGTCATACTTGGTTTTACTATGTATGACAATGAAGCTGATGTTTTCTTTAGGAAGTTCTGTACCAGTGGACGATGGTTGAATAGGTGACCGAGGTTGGTGTTGTGCATCACCTGGAAGAAACGGCAATGAAAACAGAACAATGAAATCACTCAATTTTTCGATAATAAGGTGGGAGGTCATGTGCAAGACGCTTTCATTCATTCTCAAACAACCGTAGATACAAGTTAAAAAAAAATGTGAAGGAGGCATCTAGTATTCAATCTTCAATCAACTTCGGTTCCTTTTTCCTCTACTACACAGTTATACCTATTGGGTTGAGAATACTTGGGAAGAATACAGGGGAAAATGGATGAAAAGGGACTTACATGAAATCGGATATGTTTCATAGTGATTGTGCTACTTACATTCTGAAACTGTAGATGATAGCTCGTTCACTACTTCCGGTAATGGGCTTTTGGGCGGTTCTTGTGGTGGAGGGTATGGGTTTTTTGCCGGTTGGTCGATAATATCGGGGCATTCCTCATTCTTTGTTTGGAGAGTATCACCATTCGAGTTGGGTTTTCCATGTTCTGCACACAAACAATAGTCTTGTTCAAATTATATTGATTTAGTTGCACTTTGACTGTCATTTTTTGGTGTAATATTAGGAGAGAAAATTATGTGACCTTCTAATATACGTAAAATGTGATAGAAATTCAAAACAAACGTGATTTTCTTCAAGAGAAGATGCGAATTGAATCTCACTTTTAAACATATGGAAGAAACGCGATGCTGCCAGTAATAAAATGAAGTATACCGATTAAATGATTTTAAAATAAGAAACGTTCTTTAGATTTCCTGTTCCTGACAACTTCGCACATAAAAGAATGTCCAACACGACATAACTTCATTAATTTTATTGACTTGGCAACTTTACTTACTTGGCAACAATTCAAAACTGTATCATAGATCAATTTAAAAAGACACCATTATTATTAACATGATAATATTATTGATATTTTTATATGTACATGGTACAATAGTTCCACTTATGGTACTCCTGAAAAAATAGGCAAAACGTATTTCTATTAATTAGTTGAAATTCGACAAGAGTTTGCCAATCACCAAAAAAAGAACTGGCATCATCGCGAATCTCACAATTAAACCCATTGATATTATAATTAAAAAGGAGATAGACTAAAATGGACTTGAATTTTATAAACGTAACCAATGACTGAAATATTTTTTCGCTAATAAAACTCAAAAGTTGCAGTGTCACTCAAGTGCCGTTCGAAATACCTGCTTCCATTTTGGCTTATTGTCAATTCTTATCGAAGAGCATTACTGCGCGAAATGCGGAAGTATAAAAGCCACAAAGAAAAGATAACTTAACAATTTAATTACTCTACAGACGAACAATCTCGTCAATATTAAGTGCCCGAGCGACAACGAGATTATGGAACGACTCGCATAAAATCAAACTAAATAACAAGATAACCTTATAATAAACAGCGAATGGAAGGTTTATAGATTGGGCATACATTATTGTCAGACATTACTCGAAAAAGTGCACTGAACCTCATTGTAAACTGAAAAACCCGAAGAGCACTCAAAATAACATTCGTGCCTTCATAATTACTGTAAAAATATTTTTTCTTCTTATGATTAAGTTATAAAAAGAAAGAAACGGAGAAAAATTCAAATCTGAAGTCTCAATCGATGAAGATAAAACCGTGAAATGTTGAAACCTTCCCACTCACGCGTTTTCGCTAATGTCTAGTTTTCCTTCCACATGTAAACAATCGCCTCGTGATCGTGAGTGATCGTGTTGCTGTCAGGACTTTTCAATCATTGATATATTTTTCCGCCACTTTGATTTATGGGAAAAATTATTATCTCTGATTTGCCGTATCTTTTGTTGAGAATCTTTCGGATCCTTTTTTTTTGTTACGTTTGCTTCATGTCAGGTTCAGACTGTGTATTCTTTCTGACCTCGTAATTGATCTAACAAGTGTTTCCAGTCCTGTTTAATATTGAGTGTACGATAGATTGTATTGACCGAATAACTTGCCAATGTTCGCAGTCTTTTGGTTGGGAGAAAATGCGTCGTAAGCGAAGTTCAGACGGTGTTGTTGAGTGTTCAGACCCCGACAGTGCCGACAATAATAATTTTCACTCTAAACACCGGAAATTAAAGCGAAAAAATGGTGATCGTTTGAGTGAGAAGATAGCTAAAAACTGTGAAAAATCGTTATCGTCTGATAAAACTTTGTACTGTTCCGATTTCAAAGTCAAAAAGTGCAAATCTTCCCATCCTGGAAGTATAAATCATAAGGACAGAGTAGTTGAGCGCAATGTAAAATCTGATTGCTCTAAACTGAAGAAAAAAGTGAAATGGGACACAAATCTCGTTTCTTTTGAAGAGAAAAAGGTAAGTTCTATTTTGTTATTAGAATTACGATAATAAATATTATAACGATTATTACGATATTACGATAATAAATATAACGATGTACCTAGGTATATACCTAATATACATAGGCTCATCATAAAATAATTTTATGATGAGTAGATCGCCTTGATATTCCTCTTTCGCCCAATTAATTTTGCAGTTTTTGACAATGATCACGTTTTTTGTTTTAGTCTCCCATAAACCAATCATCGGAAGATGCTCCTTCAAAGCAAAAACTACAAGTTCCTACTTCCTCGATGCTCGATATTTTGGCTCAAACTAACACAGTTGTTCATAAGGTAGATAATTTTCTTAATATGTAAATGTCGACATTCTATAATTCCTTTTGTAACACGGTCCAATTTTACAGCCAAAGAAAGCCTTGCTAGGACACGAAATGATCAAATTGAAGAGACGTCAAAAGCGGCAACCGAGGAACATGAGCAGGAAATCGAAGACAGTGCAAATGAAAGCTGAAAGACTAGCGAAAAAAGCTCGGAAAAATATTAACGTCAACGGAACGAACGCTCCCCAATCTATTACTGACCTCAACGTGAAGAAAATCAAGGTGCAATTCATTTTTTTTAACGGTTCAACAACATTAGCGATAATTATTGTCATTTTTTATGGTGCTTGATTACATTTTTCAGATACATTTTTTCAAGCAGCCCCAGTCGCATTCACGTTGACATAGCAATGTTGTCGTCATTAGTTCAGTGATAGCGCAAATTTCCACAATCGAATTTCCACAGACAGTGATGTAGGGGGAAACATTAGCCCGTTTTGTTTTTAGTTCAAGAAGGCAATGCCCCGTTTTTCCTCCAAAAACTTTTATTACAATATTTCAGATTTTAACAAGCTCCCACCAGTATCTGATGCAACATGGTACCCTCTTCGGGTAAATTTTAGCTTAATTGATTCCCAAGTTATTTAGCAGTATTTTGTATCGATATTGCTACTATGTTAGGTTTTATTGTTGCATGTTTTGTGTATTAGGTTTACTGTTCTGTTATTGAAATTGTCTCTTCGTATTTTTTTCTGAAATTAACTTTAATCCTGCTATAGAATGGTTCTCTGTTGAATAGAGAACCGATTGAAAAATTAAGCCTTTGTGAACGTTTCCTATTAATGTTGCAGTTTTAATCGCTTCATCATCCCTTCATTTTAAATGTTTCTCTTGCAGTTAAAGAAGAAAATGGATGCAGAAGACTTGGAGATGCAAGAGGCGAAAAAACCTCGCCTGGATTCTGGAAGGAAATCAGTAAGTGTTATGGATGTGTGTTCAGCGATTCACATTTAAAAAAATATATTACTTGTAAGGCTATTGAGCTGTGGTTTATTTTCACCATTTTTAAAAAAAACTGAATCAGTTGTCGTTGCAACTTTATGTTTCAAAATGTATTATTGCAGATAACGCCAGAACGAGAAATTGTTCCTGGCTACCAATGGAAGGAGCTAACCGGTGCTCAAAAAGATAAATTCAAGAATTTAACTAGGAAGAAAAAAATGGCAAAAAAAGTGAGTGTATAAAAGTGTAATTAACTTTGATATTATACTTTGAAATGGGGTTTTCTAATTTGTTTCAATGCATTTTGTTACGCCTAGTTCGCACCAAAAATTAATCTACTCAATTTCGCCAACTATTCGTCGCTGATTGTGGATGACGAAGAACGATCACCTTTGACTTTGAGTGATTTGCAAGATTTCCTCATCTACACTTTGTACAATCAGCGCACGAGCGGCTCATTTCCAACGTGAGTTTCTTGAATTCGCATCGCATACAAATTTAATATTTGATGTACATACCTTGATTATTTTGGCGCACAAGATGTTTACACTACGATGTTCCTGATGTTGCAGCTGGGTAACAATAAACCACATTGATAGCCTGTCCAAAGTTGTCTTTGTCATTGTCGATGGTCTCTCTCAGTCTGATTTCCTCGGCAAAGAAGACACTCTTCCTGCACTGAATTCATTCAAGTATCAACTCGACGTAATCACTCCGTACGCGTACAATGGAGATTTTGTCAAAGAGCTTTTTCAAGTTCCGCTCTCAGCTACCCAAAGACAAAAATTGATTAAAAGTAAGGCTTTCCCTTTTAGATACCTATTTACTGTTAGTAAACCAACATATATATACTAAAACATATAAATATATAAATAGTACGCTACGCAACAACTGCGATAATATTCATTGTCCACTCCTCGTATATTTCTCTAGATTTGGTTCTCTTCTTAGTCTAATTTTTGTTCACCTCTTGTTATATTCCTTCTGCATCACGTTTTTTTCAGAGTTTGGCTCCCTTGAAAACGCAGTCATGGGAAGTGACGTGTTTGCATCACTGAAGAATATATACCCAGCTGGAATCTTTCGACAGAACAGAGTACGAAAATCTTTCCTTCTCAAAAATTTAATGTAGATTGGAAAAAGCCTTGGTTTTATATTTCCAATTAAAAAAATTATTATCTCCTGATTTCCAAAATTCAACTTGATATGCTTGTGCCGACCACTTTTTCATATTTTCTTTCATATGCTATTCAATTCATTCGATGCTATTCTTTGAACAGGGGGGAGTTCCAAGTGTGAAACCCCAAGAGAAGACTGAACCTACTGAGGAAATCACTGCCAAAACTGTAGTGGATGCACCTAGTACCGAAGATGCATTCCCAAGAACCGAATTGTTGTTGAGAAGTTGGGACATGATAAAAGAAAATGTTCCAGTGCCGTACATTGCTCAGCAAATACCTGCCAAGTTAGTTGAAAAGAAAAAGTAAATTTGTACATTTTTTGAAAATTAGCACCTGATTGAATTTGCTTCAATTTTTCTACTTATAGGTACCAAGGGTTTATGCCAAGTAGAGACTATTACGAGGAAGTTTCTGACAAATCTCCGATTTGGGCTGTTGATTGTGAAATGTGTCAGACGAAATTCGGCAGCGAATTGACTCGAGTGTCTGTGATCAACGAAAATTTCGAGGTGGCTGGAACCGATTTTTTTCTACATAAATTCTCCATGTTCCGTTTTTTTTTTAGGTTAGATGATGATAATTGTAAACCCTTAATTAGTTCTAGTTTTGAAAATTTTCAGGTTGTTTACGAAAGTTTGGTGAAACCGTATAATCCGATTATCAACTATTTGACGCAATATTCCGGTATTACCAGACGTGATCTTGAAAATGTTTGGATTCGACTGGAGGATGTACAAGAAGATTTGCGCCAGTTGCTACCTCCTGATGTTATCCTTGCTGGCCATTCGGTTGGATTTGATCTTCGGGCGTTAAAGGTAAAGTGCTGAAGTCAGGATTGCAATAAAAGAGAAAACTTTTGTGATTTATTGTGAAAAATGTGCATATTCAGTTGTTCCTTAAAAGGTAGCAAATGCTTTTTGACTATCGGATGCACCTGATTTACATAATTGCAGTTGTTTCATCCATACATCATTGACACATCCGCCTGTTTCAACTTGTCGGGTGTACGAGGTCGGAAGACGAAACTGAAAACACTCATGGCTGAACTACTGTCTGAAAGGATTCAAGACGGCGGCGCATCAGGTCACGATTCAATAGAAGATGCAGCTTCATGTCTGAAGCTTTTGAAAACTAAGTTGTCCCGCTGTAAGTACTGACAATTTCCGGATTCGGCGCATCGTTTCTCGACCAAAAAAAAATATTTTTTTTACATTTAAGTAGTTTTGAAAAAAGATTAATTACATTCATTTCAGCTATTGAATGGGGTAACGCTGTTCTTGGCCATAAAATGACTGAAGAAGAATCCGTGGTTGCTCAGCAATTGCTCCTTGAAAGGGACAGAAATAAACAGAAACCGGTAAGTGGTCGTAATAGTCCTTGATTCAAGTGCAGAATCAAGCGAGGATGATTTCAACAGTATTGTTTGCTCTAGGACTATGCAATAGCTGCGAACGCTATCATCCGAAGCGGCCCGCGGCTGTCACATTTTCCCCAACACAATGGACAGACGCAACCCCCACACCTTGCTGGAAAGCGGAACTGGGGGGTACCCAAAGTTCCTGCTCTTCAAAATGAATTGCTTCGGAGCAACAAGGCCTACAATGCTTGCGTTCATTCGAAATCTCTGTTTTCTCATTTGATCAGTCGAGAAAAAAAACACAGTACTGATTTTTTTTCTAACTTCTGCTGATATCTTATCATACTGAATGAAGGGGTCGAATCAAGGTGTAACTTATTGAATATTCTGTTTCAGTGTTGGTCGTCGGAGATGATAAATTTATCAAAGGTGGATTTGAAATAGCAAAATCAAAGCCTCAGTTTGTCAAAAAGGACTCGAGGCTGCAGTTTTCGGTGCAAAATTTTCAAGAAGTTCTTTCGTACGGATGCAAGAATGCGCCCTCATCCGGTGTTACTCTGCTCCGCTTGTCCTGCCAAACGGATTCAATGACAAAATCCATTGAAGAGGTAAGAAAAATACACAAATTCATTGACGAAGAGTGATTTTCAGGGGTTGTGAGGGGGAGAAAAACCAGGCGACTCATTTCCCGATTCTTTATTGGCTGGCAGAGCACTTTCACCTGTTCAGGCATCCACAGGGCTGTGGTCAATAAAGAATCGGAGAATGAGTCCTCTGGTTTTTCTCTCACTCACACCCCCTATACATAAAAAAAATGTGACAACAAGGAAAAGAAGAGTGATTTTTTTACATTCGATTTCAAAGTTTGTGTTTGTTTAGGTGGATGGCCTGCTTCAAGAGGCGCTTGCAGTGATGAATAACACAACAGAGCATGTACTATTCACTGTTCTGCTCACTGGGAAAATCACATTGGACGAAAGTCAAGCCAATAGCAATCATGGACTCTTCATGATGAAAATAATCAAGCCTCGTTATGTACCACTCACTATCGAAGATATCTCGTGATATGAATTACAGAGATATTTTTTCCAACGCAGTTTTGTCATTTTATTTTGCATTGAGTCACGTAATGGGGTGTGATTTTTTACGTTGCCGGTGGAAAGAAGTGTTGAAAAACAATAAGTGATTTTTACTACTATGTTTAAATAGTAAATGGTAGTATTGTGAATGTGAGCGAATTTGGAACCGAGGTCCTGTTGGAAGAAATTTTCATAGTACTATACTCAGAATCAGTTCTTGAACAAGTGTCTGTGTGACTGTGGTCACAAAGTGACATAAATCGCCATATCTCCCTGAAAAATGAACGAAACTCAATGAAATCTTCAGGAAATGTTCTCCCACTAAATGATAAAAATGAGCTTTTATTTAAATTTTAGTAACTCACTGCATTCAAGACATACCTTACCGTTCAAAGTTTTTTCTGTTCGAATTTTACAGGCTATAAGTCAATATTTTTCTTTGTTCGAGTCCTTAAAATGTTTGTTATTGTGAGCTGATTACACTCAATTTTTTGTATATTGGGTCACACACAGTACCTCCACGTTATTGGTTTTTTTCACAATTTCAATAGTGCATATTTCGTACTTTGATTTTTACAGAACTGAAAAATGAACATATTTTAACGCTGGGGGACTTCACATGTTTCTATATGACAACATATTGGGGTCACACACAGTATTTTTTCCTCAAGAAACGCATTTTGAGTTATTTTCATTCGAGCACTATTGTACTATTTATCCCTTTGGTATTAATATCACCAACTTTGAACACGTTCCCAAAACTAGCATTGTTTAGTTCACACACATTACTTTTTTACTGTTGGGATTTTCACTTGCCGCAAAAATCAATATTTTTGATGCTAGAGGTCTTTAATGTTTGTAACGGCGAGTGAATGACGCCTGATCTTAATTGCTCGGGTCACACACCATACATCTATACTCTCCAGTAATTTTTTGTATTAGAAATATTCACATTCTCCAAAGATAGGGTTACGTTAATGAGATCATCAAATGTTTTCTTTAGCTGGTGAATGAAGATAGATTATTATCGTTAATGTCACATACCGTACTTCCTCGTTATCAAAATATTGTTTGCATCTAGAATGCTGCAACAGTGCGTTTTACAAGGTCCTGGAATGTTTGTTAACATTAGGGAGTCACGCTTGATTCCATATAACTAAATTGATGTATGGAAATGATAATTCATCATGATTATGATAGGTTTTCATCTTGAATTGACAACATTGGAACATAATACAGTTGACAAAATCGTTTTGCTGTGAACTTATTTTCAATCATTCCATCGTCCATGGAACATAGGAAATTATTTCGTCTGTTTGTTATTTTTTGTATAACTAAAAAAAAACCGGAAAAAACAAAGCCCAAAATAAATTGTTAAATAAAACGAAACTGATTGAGTAGAGGTGATAATCCTTAGAAATGCTTTGCCTGCTCCATCTATATGTTGCATGCGCCTGCTCTTAGAGCGCTTTGCTCACTTTCTAAACAAGTTTCTTTGCGTCCATATTTATGTCCATGGTCACAGTGACAAATATTGCCATATCTCCCGGAAAATTCTTAAAATTCGATAAAATATTTTTAGAAAATTCTCTCCCAGTGCAAATAAGACTACTTGATTGAACTTTCAATACCTAACACACACTGCTTCCGAGGTATAAGAATTATGTCGTTTATTGTGATTTTTACCAGACTTAAAAGTCATTATTTTCGAGTGGTCAAAGCCTTGAAATGCACTTCATGGCAAGGAAATTGCCAGATAGTTAAATTTTTGGCTCACACGCCATATAACAATGTGATGAGCATTTTTGTACCCATTTTCTATTGGCAACAAAAATCAATATATTTTAAAGCTGGAGATTTTAATTTGTGTTTGCTATAAAAATTATCACATTTTACAAAACTTTGCTTCTATCGTTAGGCTCACATGCTGCACTTCAGCATTATCAACTTAATTCGTGTGTTTTTCTATTTTTGTGTCTCCTGGCTTGTTTTTCAATAACAATTTAATTGAACACCATTCACAATGTAATTGAACTTGCCGACTCAAACATGGAAGTACTTTGTAATCTATGCACACCATTGGTTTCTCCTCCTCATTCGATGGTGTGTGATTTCATTCTAAGCCTCTGAAGCGTCAATGGCTTGAGAGCTCTGCCATTACAATATTGAAAATAATCCATGACAGGGCCACTGTTCGCCACTGCTTAGCATCGGCTGCTCATACTTTCGGTATATATCTGATCCATTAGTTTACGTATCACTTTAATTTTCTTTTTTATTTTATTTTACAAAAAAATCCAGTAATTACAATAAATTAAACAATAGAAAAAACAATGTGCTATTTACAAATATGTACATTTTATTAGTGGATAATGATCACAATGTCAAAGCTGTCGATTTCTCCGCAGGTTCAACAGTTTTCTTTGATTCAACGACAGGAGGCGGGTCGTTCCATGGCTGGACTTGGGCTGATCCAAAGATGACGAAAACCACGTTTGTGAGTACAAGGACGATTACGGCAATCCAGAAAACCAGCCGCCATTCCAACATAGTACTCTGCAAAACACATTGAATGCTCTGTTAACTTATGGCATCATTCAAGATGAAAAATAACAGAATCAATTAATCATCCGAAATTGAAAGAACGAACAAGTATAAAGGGCCAATAAAATCATTATTGGTTACTACTAAACTAGAAATACTCACGTTGGGGGTAAGAACGCCGACGAGATAAGGTGTCAGAATGCCAGAAATGGCTCCTATACCGCCAACCAGTGCCATCAAGGTTCCAGCATAGTTGGGAGATAAATCAAGACTGTTGACTTTGAGTGATGGCACAAAAGCGCCCATCAATCCCATTCCAGCGGTGAAAAACAGAGCCACAAGGACTTTGTCGCAGCCAGCATACGATGCACTGATGATACCCACAGCTGGCCCAATAGATGCTGAAAACAGAAACGCGTAAATTCAGTTTGCTTCATAATTTTGCTCAATTGAGAGCCTAACATTTGAGAAATTTAAAATTTAGTCGCATACAGGCAAAACCAGGAATATTTTCATTCTCAGCTGAATAATATTATTGTACGTTTGTCAACTCTGAATGACAGAATAACACTACTTTGGAAGCGTGAGATGTATATTTTTAGCTTGCTTGTACACGATAATGATTTTTGCTATTTCTCACCTATGGAGACAAACAATTTTCGGACGAGGGTAATGTTAATGCCTTTTGGTCCGACCATCCAATCGACAATCCATCCTGATATAATGGCAAACACCCACATGACAAGAAAAGGTGCCGCTGACAAGAGACCGTTCTAAAAACAAGGAACAAGTTTGTGATTTGAATAAAAATGGAAAGATAATTGGCATTTATAGTTCCTCTTGACCAGGGGTGCTCAAACTTGAACTGTTGGCGATCTACATGAATATTGTTAGACTTCGATCGATCGACTCTGAGAGGCCCAAAATTCGTACATTTAACCCCCCTCCTCCCCCGCTCATCACCTAGGAGTCAGGACTTTTGGTATGTAATCAACCTAAGCCCCCTAAACAAGTTTCTGAGGGAATCGCTTAGTTACCTGCTCACGCACTCTACACCTCATTCCTTGACTGGACTAGAAACATCAGCAGGAATCAAAGACACGGCTTTTCTTTGACAAGTACCGCACGTTCCTCTGACAAAGCCGCCTTTTGCCACTAGCAAATGGTTATTACGATCAAAGAAAGTGATGAAGGTGTTATTCTGGTCTAATTGCGGATCGAATAAATGTTAGTAGTTTATTCATTAATTTAGTTCTAGTGACCTATCTATTTAAACAAATTCTGTGAGTAGTTCTATATTTTGGTTTATTATTCAATAATAAACCATTGTAATCGCCCAAGAAAAAAAATTTATAACCCCCCTCAAAATTTGATGTTTTACGTTTCAAGGCATGTAGAATCCGAATATCCAATAAAAAAATTCTGTCGGTCCGCCGTACGCCGTCAACACTTTTCCGGCCAAACCGTAACAGCTAAATTCTGGAAATTTTCACCAAAAATCAATCTCGGTCCTACGACGGCCCAATTCTTGAACCAACTTGCTAGCTCAATTTCAAGGGTATTTTTGGGGGGTTTTGAGGGGGAGAAAATTAATATTTTCCAGGGTTTTCGGGAAAATGTGTATTTTGTATCAAATTATATAGATTTTTGGACGCTAAATCGAATGGGACCATCGCCAGGTCGATAGTTTAATTGGTTCTCGAGTTATCGCAGCTTTTGTGTCGAATTTGGGAGATTTTCAGAGATTTGACATGAGGGTATAACTCGAGAGTTCTTGAGGCTATAAATGAAGTCGGTTAAAATCGTTCTATACTCATTGGAATGGTCGTCAAACACTCTCTCCAGCTGTACGGTAAGGTAAAAAATTTAGCTTTTAATTAGGAAATTAAGAAAAATAAAATTGATTAAAATTACAATAGTTGCTACGGAGTTTTCCCCTATAGTTACCATCTGTTTTTCGGTGGGATTGTTCAGAAACGTTCGAAATAATTACTATCACAAATGGATAGTCTTCCTAAATCATTATTGAAGTGAAGGAATAATAAACCACTGTACAATCATTTGCAGCGTTTTCTTCTCGAGATCGACTCAAAAAGCACTCGCGATCGACTAGTCGATCGCGATCGACCGTTTGAGCACCCCTGCTCTTGACCAATAAATTATTTAATAAATGAGGGCTCAATATAGCACTTGATATAATATCCCTCGCAACTGCATAAGGTTGTTACAGAATGTAAGTGCTCCAAGTCTACCTGCGTTATCGAAAAGTGCATGACACTTTTCATGTATTTAGGTAGATCAGTGACGATGGTAAAGAGACCCCAATCGTGGCCAATTTGAGCTATAATCAGACCCCAAAGTGGTACGCTGGTAAGTATAGATCTCCATGGTGTTGGCGGCAAATCCTGCAAACAAGAAAAAAATTGATTTTATGTTGGCTGTTATGGCATACAGGCGATTAAGATAGTGAAAACTATATTTCTGCTGATTCAGCCATCTATAAATGTGTTGTGAGAAAGATTTCTATTCCATTGTGTATAAAGCTTACATCTTGCTTTGTTCTGCCTGCTGTCTGAAGAATATACTGTTTTTCCGAGTCAGAGATACCAGGGTTTTGCGACGGCGTCGAATACACAAGGAACTTCCAGAGAACTGCCCACACGAGGCCGATGAATCCAAACGTGTAGAAGACTGACGCCCAGCCACCATATGAGATCACATATCCGGACAGTGCCATTGAGACAACATTGCCAATTTGTGCCCCTGGAATCACAAATAAACAATAATGGTCTGAGGAGAGAAAGAGTCTGGAATTTGTCCCTGGCTGAAGTTACCGATTCGTTTCCTCGATGATGGTTGTTTGTTCAGAATCACTTAACATTAAATTTTTCTGCCAAGGTACTTTCAATGTGCCAATATTTATTGTAATGTCTTGTTTAAATTTTTTATCCCAAGGGATTCTTTGGTTTCTTTACGTATTATTTGTGTTGAATGGGCCTTCACCTGCAAAAACAAGAGCTCCCAGTCGGCCTCTTTCGTGCTTCGGCGCCCAGTGAGCCAGAAGGACATTTAGCGAAGGATAAAGTGGACCCTGGAACAAACGTATTGTCATCAGCTTTTTGAGAATATGGATGTATTGCCGTGAAGTGGTTCTTGGGAAAAGAATCAATTCTTCAATTCAATTTTAAAAATCCAGCCGCACCTGAACAAAGTGGCTAGCTGATTTCAGAGGGAATGGATTCTGTGGATATCAATGTACCTTTCTACTATTTTACTATAAGAAATTTATTTACGAGAGAGATTTATTTAACCTCGTATTCCTTCCGGTAAGAAGGACAGAAGAGAAGACATCAGTCTATCGTCACTGCATTTATTGCACTTCCTTGCATCTCGATGAAAAGTTAATGTTAATTTTTTTCTTGGGCGATTACAATGGTTTATTATTGAATAATACTTCCTTATATAATAATAGATTCTTTTCCCCCTCACACATCTCGGACATCAAAAAATGCGACGACAATGAAAAAAAGAGTCGAAATCGATTGTCGGAATGTAAATTGATAAAAAATGAGAGTAAAGAATGTAGTTGAACAAGAGCCAGAAAATATCACCCATTTTGATCCTAAATTTCTACAAAGTTACCAGTGCAACAATCCCAAAATTAAATAATTTTATCTATCTAGAAAATAAATTCAGAGAGGCCTATAGAGGAAAGAGCTATAGATAAAAATGAATTTTCCTCAATGAAATATACCACAAAATTCAGTTCATTTAAATTAAAAAAAAAAATTCAAATTAATTGAATTAAAATTACAAAAGCAACAAGCTACAGTGTAAAATCTGATCCGTCTTAAAAAAAATTCACTACTCAATATTTTGTGTTTTACTACTTCCAAAAACCGATTTTATTCCTTTAGTTTTTATACTTCTTTACATCTTACAAACGAAGATTGATGAGCCTATTGGTCCACAACATTGCTGAACAGGTACCAAGTACTTGTTTTCTTAGAAAAAAAATAAGTGAAAATAGGACTATTGTGTAAGGGCTTCCCCCTATCGTGTGGGCCATTCGGGTGAGGGCCATTATGAAGTTTAAAAGTACCATCTTCCCAAAGTCAAAAAGTGACCATATTCACCTTCATTCATTTACGTTAATGTTTTTACGTTGATGTTATGTACGTTACGGCTTCCAATACGTTATGCTTGGTAAAATTACATAGCTGGTGGGCTGCTAGAACTATCATTACCTGCCCCAAGCCGAGCACAAATCGAAGAACGATTAGACCAATGGCACCATACGTTCTAGCAACTATCGGTGTAGCAAGTGTTGCTAACGTGGACGTCAACATGCCAAAACCCAAAGACACCTGTAAAAATAATTGCAATTAGGTTACTCATTATTTATTTTTTCCAAGTTTTTCTATTAATGTCTTCCTGTAACTTACCTTTCCGCCGAATCGCTCAGCTAAAAGGCCACCGGGCACTTGCATTATGACGTAGCCCCAAAAAAATGCCGAGAGTATCAATCCTTGCGTTGCTTCGTCCCATACGAACTCGCCACTGGCACTCTGCAAAAATGCGCTCCTATAGCCTCATACTATTGAATTTTGAAGTTTTGGAAAACAGGAAAACTCATTCGGGAAATGTTATTATGTAATGTGAAATAGTTTTCAGCTTACATGTACGGTTCCGTTGGTCGTTATGACTGTGTTCTCGTCGAATGGGCACGCGTGGAGGTCAATTTTTGTCGGATGTAGCCGGTGAGTGGCGACCATTTCTGTGATGGCAAGACTGAGACAAAATCGCTGTATGTAACCATTGGCTAAGGCGAAGAATCCGAGGAGACCGACGACGTATCTTTGGCAAATCCATCCATCTGAAATAACGTAAACCATAATTATTTTCATTTTATATAAATAAAAATTATGGATGAAACATTCTTGTTTATACATTTTAATTACTCGGGTTAATGTACCAGTACCATAATTATTTGACGATGTAAAAAAATCAGTGAACAGCATTTTAACCGTATTTTTCCTTATATTCAATTGGAGCTCTTTCAAGCACGTTTTCAGCAAATTTTCGAAGAAATTGATGCAATTCTACTCTGTTATTCGCATAATAATGCAAAAACTGATATCGTCGTATTTTTTTCACGTTTCCTCACTAGCAGACTTGAAATACGATTAATTTGACAAGTTGACAGTATAATGATAGCTCTGACATGTTGCATTAAGTATGTATTTCCCATTGTAAACGGCTTCTTGACTTCAATAACGTTGCTTACAAAAATGTTACAAAAATACCATCATTTTCCGCCAACTCGTATTGAGATTGACAGGCAAACGATGAACTTCCGAAAACGGCTCGCATTATTCCGCTAATTCGCCACATGATAAGGCGGATCAATCTGCCGACAATTCGACACAAGTTTCGTGACATGTTTGAGGCTGGCCAAGGCTTTTTCAAACAAGCTGGGACATCCCGTGAAGATTCAATTAGTCGCAGTTGGACAAAGGAGTCGGAAAAGGAATGCACAAAAGTTGCTCAGTAAGGAAAAATACGTTTGAGAAATTATATCCAAGGGAAATATAGTTATCGGTCAATCACGCCGTAATTTGTATTGTCAATGAATTATACACAATTTTAGGCCAATGTCGACTGAATTATCTAGGCTTATATTTTTGCGATTGCCTATTTTCCGTTTCGTTTCAGTTTTCCGAAAATGAGTGGTAAATTTATATTGAAAATGTTCTGAAATCAACTGAGTAGGGCTCGAACCCTAATCGCGTTTCCCGTTTTCACATAGATACCCGAGTCATGAGCTGTGACATTTATCTGAATCACACCAATAATTTGTTCTTCAAAAGCAAAACTTAGAAAAGTAATAAAATGAAATAAATAAATAAAAATTATATCGATAAGGAAATAAATAAAAATGATATAGATAACAAATACATTTAGAAATAAAAATATAATAAAACATGAAGAATACAAAGAGTACAAATAAAATTAACGAATGCATTAGGAAAATAATAAATAGCTTATTCATTACCTATTGCTTTGATCAATTATGAAATAATGTTGTTTTTTTTTATCTAGATTCAAAAACTGCTCCAGTCTGTGCCGTGTAGGCTAGTCAATGGTAGTCATTCACACTCAAGACGGTCATTTACCTCGCGTCAATTAGTACGAGCCCGCGGCAAAGTCGAGCCTCTATTCCTGACCTTGACCTCATTCCGGCCACGATAAAGAGAACACTATTATACATTTTTGAACCGTCTTGACCTCACCCTTGAAACACATCAACGTCAATTAGTGGGGTTTTCGCAGTTCGTACAACTAGTAGGCTCATTTCGAATACCCAACACGCACGTCTCAGATGGACAGAAATTAGAGCCGGTTCATCTTCCATTGACACGATGTGAATCTATAACACGTGAGAGTATCTGTAGGAATGTCTAGGGAACATTTTACAGTCATCAATTATTGCCGCTTTTATAATTAGGTATACCTACTCGTTAACCAATGAATTCATAGGTTACATTTACAGCTTAGATGGATTGCTGGAAATAACACGACCGAAAATAATTTGAAACAAAAACGTAAACAATTATTATCTATTCCACACATAAACAAGACATAAACAGACATAAGCAATTGACATAAACATCATTAAGACTTAAACATTTCCATTGTATATTCATAAGCATTAATTAGGGTACTAACGCAACCTAATTAATTAGGTAATATTTTATGGAATAGATTATCATTTAAACAGTTTTTCGTCCCATTTCTAATTTGATTTTGTCTGCTGATCGTACAGTTGGAAAACAATTTCACCTTGATTACAATTCTATTTCGAACAAACCACGAGAATGTAATTGGGTCAAGTTAGCTTCCTATATAATTAGTTGCCATTACCTTCAGATTGTTAGAGGGCAAAAGATAGTAAATTTGTTTATTCGTGAAAGCTATTTTCCCAACAATAATCAAGCCGGTCGTTTTATTACCAATAATTTTGGTTCATTATTCAATAATAAACAATTGTAACAGCACAAAACAATTTCTAACCCCCTCAAAATTTGATGTTTTTTAAAAATATTTTTATGGCATGTAGAATCCGAATATACAATAAAAAATTCTGTCCGCGCTCTGTAGGACGTCCGCCGCCAATGTGAATTATGGTGATTGAATGGCTTTTGAATAAGTACCTACCTATAGCTTTTTTGATGAACTTGAGAGATTTTCAGAAGTTCTTTCACTCAGTCGTGGAAAGTTTGCAGGAATTGCGTGCAGAGACGAAATCTCTTGTAAAATACCGTTATGTTATGCTCAAACGCTTCACTGTGCGAAAAGAGGTCCAACAGTGCGAAAGCTTTGAAAAGTTGTAAATCGGGTTAACCTCGTGTCGGCGAGATCAACGGTGAACATAATCGACCGTTTAACCTGTAATGAAATCGAAACCCGCTAATTACCGAGAGAACAGTCGAGGCAGCTCTCTCGCGTTCAAGTCGCGATATTGCGGATGCTCGACGCTTGACACGTGACGGAATGAGGCGAAACGAATTAGCTATGAAATTAAAATTCATCCGCGGAAAATCACCGGATTATGAACTCTAACGGGGATCTAATTCATTGGACTTTCGAGTGAGATGAATGCTTCATATCTAATAGAACGAGTTTTCGTTTAAATTTTTAGAGGTTTTTAAATGGTACTATTTAGTCGCGGAAGGTGACCATAATTAATAACATTAGACGAGGTTCAGTCAAATTGCTAGTAGTGCCGTTCCTTTTATTTCATGTTCGCAGAATGAAATCGCTTCAATCCCTTCGTTATTACCCATTAAACAAGATATCCATATACCTAAAAGAATATTTCGTTCTGCGCGAGCTTCTCCGCACTTTCTCCCGATTTCTGTTCAGCCATCTCGCGTACCATTTCATAAAACCGAAGTGAAATCGCTTCAGATTACCTGTCTCCGTTTCATACACGTCAACATTGCCCAGTTGTTCACTATCTAGATCAGGTATATACTACTCTTGAGGAAAATAGGGCAGTACACGAACAGTCAAGATTGCTTCACTAATCTGAAGCAACTTAGTCTGAATTAGAAGCTAAAAGAGTCTTCAGTCATGAATAACTGGGTAAATAGCGGTCCAACTCGTAAAAAGCGGCGAGCCCAAGCACAATGGTAGTTTACAAATATCAAGCAATTATACTAAAAAAAATTGTATGCTTACATTTTCCGTAGCGAAACTTGTCATTCCTAGCCATTTTTTGTGTAATGTGTCGCCTCGCTGGGTCACAGTTTTGTATCAAAAGCGTTCCTACAGCTCAGAAAAGTGCGTTCATTTTTTAAAATAATTTATTTTTACTATTTATCTAGTTAAAAAAAAAAATTAGGTGAAATTTTAGTGGATTAGAAGCGTGGTGGAAGTAAATTGAAAGGTGAGCGGAAAGACGATGAATGATTACCCAAAACCCTTCGCACATGTCTGGAGAAGTTATCGGAGATGAATTAACTTATGTTTTCAAGTGGTTTTAAAACCATTGCTTGAACGCAATTCCTCTGAAAATTCGAATTTTCAGTCAGAATGAAGGTATTTGATCGACAACTACTTATCAGCTTTCCCGATTTTCGATTTTTTCACCATTTGGGTTGAAAGTTAGAAAACTGGCACTATAGCTACTACTGCAGAGAACTGTTTTAATTTGAAAATCGCTAAGAAATTTGAAGAACATAAAAACAATAAAAATAACATTAAAAAGACCGTGGATTGGACTTTATCAAACAATTCCGAGCCAAACCCCGAAAATTGTGTTTTAACATTTTTTCAAACGCGAATAAGTCGTAAAGGAACCAACATAATTATACTTTCGTATATCAACAGATAGGTTTTCGATAGCTCTATCTTTTTCTCGGATACGACCATAATGAATTCCCAACCGCTCGAAATTATTTATCAAAAACTAGCGGAATAGGCACAACAACGATCTCAGAACACCAAAAAATTCTTCAAACGAAAATTCATCGAGTGTAAACCCTTCAAGGTGTACAGTACACTACAGTGTACACTATAGGATAGTAACTATCCTTATCACTGAAGTGTATGAAAACAAGTTAAGTCCGTATTTTCAGACCTGCCGAATAAACACGCAGTTTCATCGGAATCGGCCAAGGCGTTTCGGAGGAGTTCATTTACGAACACCGAGACGTGAATTTTATAGACATCAAAATGTTTTCTGTCCTCGATATAAATTATTTTCTTCAGAATGCTATTTTCTCGATTTAGGATATTTTCAAAAATCGTTTGGAAGTTTGGACATTTGAAATACTTCGTACAAATCTAAAACTTGCTTACGTCAACAATTCGAACGTCCTCAACTTTCAGACGGAAGTGTTTGAATGGCGTCGATCAATCCAAATCGCTTCGGTCCAACGTTTGAATTTTCTACTATTGCGACAGCGAAGGTGAAAAATCGGTTCTGGTATTTCCCCATTGTTTGAAGTCTGTTTACTGTCGTTTGTGACGGGTCAAAGCCGGAGATCCGCATTCGTCTGTTACGTCGGACCTCATTGTATTAAACCTGCGACGAATAGTCAACAGTCGACGAGGCGACTGATTTCTCTCATCATTGAGCCACCGTTGGTTGATCAATGTTTGCCTTGTGGTGAGAAGATATTGTTACGAGACTAACAATCCAATCGTTAATTTGCTGATACAACACGCCTCACTTTAAAAAGTAGTCAATTGAGTTGCGGAAAGGGAAATTAGTGATGTTGATTAGGATCCTCCCTAAAAATTGTAAATTTTGTACATGAATATTGAGAATTCAATTACTGCATAAATAGTTTCCCGGTAAGTATTTAATTTGATGACTTGGAACTACCAAAGTTGTTAATTTTTTTATGAAGGGGATATAAACTAGGCGACGGATTCTTCGGATTTTTATTTTGGCCTGGCCGAGCGCTTTCTCCCGTCGGGCGTGCTCACGGTGATTTCGTTTTTAAAACCCTGAGTGGTACGAGAATAATGCGACGACCAGGCGAAGATAGAAATGTTGGCTGTTTTTCTCTGTCTTGTAAAACTTGGCTGTTTTCTCAGTTAGAATTCAGGAATGACCCACAAAGACCGACATTTTATGTTGGATGAAATCGTTCAAAATTATAAAAGAATAATTTCTAACGTACGGTGGTCATGGAAAATTTACGCGGAATTAGACTTTTAAAATGGAATTATTCGACTTTCACAAATAATTGATTATATTATTACTGTCTGGTGGCCTACACAACGAAGATGAAAAATCCTCGCTTCGTCTCAAGAAGTCACCTTCAACAAGAACCAATCCAAACATCCTTGGTGTACGGCATTGCTAGGCAACGTGACAACAATGAATTTTAATGTTATATTCCTTCCGCATCTCATTCTCATGGGACGGCCTATTTATGTTCCGATTTAGCAAGCGCTTCGATATCTTCCTTACACACGCGAATACTTGCCTTTTCATCTATTTCTTAATATATCAGTTCCGATTTTACATTTTGCGTTTCTTTTTCTAGATAGACAATTTCTACAGCTGTTCTCTCCAAATTCGTTCCAGACTGTTCCAAATTGCTGGGGCATGAAAATAGTCGGAAAGAATGGACTATGTAATTTTTTGTCGTCTCTCCTTTCCTCGGAGAAATACAGAACCCTCGCTAGAATTCGGTTAATAAGTTTTACCGATCCTAGCTCTCACACTGTCCATCGTAAAACAGTCCTACTCGTCCAAGGTAATGGTTTCTGAGAACAGAGAACTTCGAAATGATGATTTAAAAAAGACCTAATTCTCAAAGGAACCATACGAATGGTGTAATTTGCACTTAGCTAGGTTTGTTGGCGGCAAATACTGAAGAAACATTTCGCGACCGCAGTAATTACTCGAGTGCGGTTTGGAAAGCCAAGTTCTCATTTCCTACGGAAACATTGAAGGTTTGAACTTTGAAATCTCCTATAATAATTTTTTTCTGTCCCGAATTGAATTTAAATTCAGTTTTGATCCTCCACGGCTCTTTTATCTATTTTATTTCAATCTATCAACAACCGAGGCAAATCAAATACTAAAAAATATGTTCACTTTTTTTTCAAAAATATTGTTGCATTTGCAGGCCATGTCAGGCACGTGGCACATCCGTCTGCGATAATTGGTCCCGCTATTCATGCGCTGCGGATTCCGTTGTCAATGCCTAAATGAAGATTCGTTACTTAATAGTGGCAAAGCACTAGACCAAAACCGTTCGTTGCAACGGTTGGTTCGGCAAGTCCTTGGCCATGAGGACGTCCGATATGAGCGAATCGAGGAAGTAAAGTATTTCACCAGGAACATTCGGAAGCCAGGCGCAACCGTGTAATATCTCGTTTCCCAAAACAAACATGCGCGAATGAAGTGCAAAGGAGGGCACTGTTTACGAACTAACGAAGTGCCAATTAAATAATGTATGTGCCGGAAAAGCGCCAAGCACTGAACTATACTTCTTTACTCTGGCTTCTTCCTCTTCCTTCTTAAATGTAGTGGTTACGTAGATGCGACTATTGAGAAAAAGACGCGATCATAGGCCAATCAGGGGAAATGAATTTAATTTAATTTCATAGAATGAAAATTGATTTTTTTTTTTATGTTTATTCCCTCAAAATTTTATGTAATATGTTTCAAGGGATGTAGAATCTGAATTTCCAAGAAAAAAACCGCTGCAAATAACTGTAAAGCGGTTTATTATTCTTTTGCTCCAATTATAATTTAAGGAACCATCCATTTGTAATCATCCCGGAAATTTGTAAACGTTTCCACTTAAATCAGATAGGTAACTTTAAAAGAACACTCCTTATAGGGACTATAAAAATTATAAGTATTTTTATTTTTATTAATTTTCAAATTAAAAGCTTATTCTTTCGCCTAACGGTACTGCTGAAGTGAGTGTTTGACGAGTATCCCAACAAGTATAGAACAATTTTTATAGCTCCGAAAGTTATCGATTAGTATCAATATTATTTGTACCTTGATTTTTATAGAATAAAGCGAATGAACACATTGCGGGGTTGATACGTTTAGTGGTTTTTGCGTTATTGCAACTATTGTGTGGAATTATGGAGAATTTGAGAAATTTGGCGTGATGGTATGAGTCGTGGTGGAGCTATGAGAGTAGTTTTTTATTCGTAAACAAACACTTGGATGTGTACCTATTTAGACGATAAATTTGACATCAAATGAGGCTATTAAAAAAAAAAAAAAAAAAATCACGATAAATAATAATAGTTACCAATTGCTTATGTTGTTAGGTGAACACGATTACGAAATGTTGAGTTAGTTATTACAAGTGAATGGTCAAGTAAAATCACAATTGAAGTGAAGGGATACAATAATTTGCAACGTTTTTTCGTTGAACGCCGTAAATTTAATGCAACTTCTTCTAAACAATTGGACGTAGTTTCCTAGTAGTGTTTTCGTCGTTGATTAGAAAGACATTAAAAGTTTCATTATAACTGAACGACTTCCAGGATCAAGGGTCATAGGCTGTAACTCCATTGATGCCAGCAGTAAAGCTTATCATTGCAATCGGCTCCGAGATCAGAGATCCGTGCCATTGCCTCGCGGCAGAGAACTTTTATTAATAGAGATTTAATCGACCTTGAGACGGCACATACGAGATTAGTGTAAAAAGAATCTACCCGGATAGATCACGTGCTTGTGTTTCACAGTCTTGTTTCCGATGCTCGACTTCCAGCGATTGCAATCATTTCCTCAAGGAGCGGATTTATCTGCCATCGAGCTCCGCGGAGCATCAAGCTGTAATTCACACTTGAAAACTATTATAGACGTTGGAAGCAACAGACGAGAGAAAAATCTGAATAAAGTTGAGTCATGAGGATCCACGTAGTCTATATAGGTACACTAGCCATTTTCTTATTTTTAATGGATTCTACATTGAATTTCCTTCATTATCTTCCACAGCACCTAATCTGTCTCATTTCAGGAATGTGACGAAAAAAAATCCCCAAGTTGAAACTTCAAAAATATGAAAATTGTAAAAAATTCGAAAAATATTATCAATTGTTCGAATTTGATTGGTTTTCTTTAAATTAGAATTCTACGTCTAATTTCCTGTAAAAATCATTAATTAATCAAATTTGATCGATACTGTAAGTATTTGCAACGGATTTTCAAAGTTGAAAAACGTAGGAGTGGCGTAGTATTAAACCTGGAAAAACTGATAGTTGTCGTGAAATTTCCGCCGTTTTGACGTCATATTCGGATTCAGCATTAAATTTCCTATAAGAATAGCTTTCAAAATCGCTTTAAAACGAAAATTTAATTTTTCACTATTACCGCTGCTCGGAATTCCGGCCGACGAAAAACTCGATTTACGGAAAAAAATTTCTCTGGCTCTGTTTAAATTTTTTTCACCAAATTTTTTGCTATGTACGTGTGTAAGCCGTTCAAATGAAGACTCCTGCATAATGAAACAATTGATTCGCATTCATTTTGACCCCGAAAATCACGTTTAAAGTCCAATTTTCGAGCTTTCAAAAACCGATTTTTTTGGACCACTTGCAGATTTTTCCGAAAAATAAAAAAAATCACAAAAATACATCTTGGTAAGACACAACTTTCCTGAAAATTTCAGATTTTTATCTGTATTGAGAGAGGAGTAAAAAATCGTTAACTGTTCGGTTGAAAAAAATCGCAGGGGTACCCCTTGGATTTTTCGCGAAAATTTTTTGGAATAGATTTAGCTCAAATTCAGCATAATGATAGTTGATGATGTGTATATCAATAATATATAGTTCATTCTTTGTTTCTTTCGCACTAAATAGATGAAAAGAACGGTTAAAGTTGAAAAATGTCATGTTTTCGTGTATAGTCTACTAATATTGTTGAATAACGCAAAAACGGTTGAAAAATGTATAGGTACATTACATTGGGAAAATGTGGACAGTGAAATTACCTATCTTTTGGTATATTCAAACATCTGAATTGACGACTTTTTGTTTGAGTTATCCACTGTGCAAGTTACAAATCTTGGAAAACTTGAAGTTGATACGTCTAATTCTGCTATAACTTTGCTCCAGTTGAAAAACACAATACTTAATTATACAAAGTACATGACAACACCTCCGTAGCGTAAATACGAGCCGAACGATCACATACCGCTCATCATGGTTGAGCGTCGCCGTTAAGTAGAAAGAGAGAAATAATGACAAAATATTTTATTTGTCGAATTATATAATAGCTAATATTTGTACTTATTTTGCAGTGCACGATTTTGAGAAAATCAGAATGAGGTTAATAAAAGGAAAAATGTCAAGATTGAACTCCTTAATAATTTGAATTGAATGCTTTGAATTACAACAAACGTTTTTTTCTAATGTTTGTTTCAACTTTATAGCAACACGAATGCGAAGTTGATCACTAAATTGTTTACATACATTTATGAATAACCTTAAATCTCAGTTATAGGGATATTTACTGGTGAGGTGAATACATAAACATTTGTAGTTAATTCAGTGCTTTCGAACGAATGGTGAACGATTTTTGTGGCATGGAAAATGAGGAAGTTATTTTTCCTTAACAAATCATCAGAAATTTTTTCCAACGCTTTTCTATAACGTTTTTCGAGTTTGTGTGCCATAGCAAAGACATAAAAAAGTCAAAATGGATAGGTACATTACATGGGGAAAATGTGGTCGATTAAACTTCCTAACTTTTGGTATATTCAAGTATCTGAATTGACCAGTTTGTTATAGTTATCCAGTTTGAAAGTTGCAAATATTGGAAAACTTGAAATGTTGGTAGGTATATCTACTTCCGTTAAAACTTTGTGTTAGTTGAAACACCAATACTCAGAGACACAAAATCATGTCATTCACCACCTATTTACCAAATAACTATTATACAAACCGTAAGTGTCGCATCTCCATACAGAGGAGAAAACTACATAGGGAAGGAAAAGGGACAGCACCCCATCGACATGCATGGCACGACTGAAGGGGTGGAGCCCCAGCGACGGGCCGCGCGGGGGTATGGAGGGCAGAGCCCCCCACGCTGGGGTTTAACCACGGAGCAGCCAGGGGCGCATAGGTAGCGTAATAATAGAAAAAATGTAGTGTGTTATTGCGAAAATTTGTTGGATTCGCGTGGGCAGTTAAGGAGTGAGTCCTAATAAATTTTCCATTATTTATGTCTTTGAATGAGGATATCAACCGTTACCATTTTAGCATCCCAAATAGCGAACGCTTGGCTGGTGTAGTTTAAGCAGGGATCGAGCAACGAGAACACTATCAAGGTCAAACGTTTTGACGATTTTCGATTCATCGCAGCTTTTCTAAGCGAGAATCAAGTAGGTTATAAAAACAGCTTATTGTTGGAATGCAGATCAAACGCTTTTATCAATCGGGGATCAAGAGTTGACTTCAACTTAACATTTTAAAAATACAGTCTGACTAATTTTTTGAAATATATCCGCAACAAGTGTAAAACTACTATTTTGTCAATGCAATTGCTTGAAATTAAGTAGCATACCGAAGGTGGTAAGTAATTACAAGCTACAATTAATTTTAGCGCTTTTTTCCTGAGCGAATGAACATTAGTGTTCAATATTCTTCAGAATTTATTTCTTGAGGCTTCTTAACAATGTAAAAGCGGCACGCTTGAATTTTTTTTTTGTTTCTCATTCATTGGCTCAAGGAACCAATTGGGAGTTTTTGCTTTTACCGGTGTTTTTTGTTCACGGTGGCCTGGGGAGTATTGGTTACTTTGTACAATCATACGCTTCTAATGGATACCGTCATATTTTCGACCGTGGATTAAGTGTATATATAGAGACGTATGATTTTACAGAGTATACAATTCTCTCCACGGCCACCGTCGAAAAACATTGGTAAAAGCGAAAATTCCTTGAGACCCAATGGTTGAATATGAACGTTAACTCAGCGTTTTTAAAAATTTATTTCCTAATCTTGCCACCAAAAAACAAGCACTAATCCACAACATACAAGACGTAATATAGGTACATTTTTTATATTTATACTAGAGATTTGATGAAGGAATGATTAAACAACTGAAGGCCTGGTTACGTTGAGATTCAAGGTGAACCAAATCTCTATGTATACAGCCTTTTATATGATGTTTTGAAAGTTCTAGTGTCCACTGACGTTAGACCAGATAATGAACTTATTCATTTCCAATTTGAAACAAACTAAAAATTTCAAGACAATAACGTAATTTGTTATTTTCTCTTAACAAAAAAAAAAAAAAAAAATCGCTATTATTTTTTAATTTGTTAGTATCTATATATTATACGTAGGTAATAAATTACGTAAAAATTACGAAGAAGTAGCTTTGTGGATTATTTGGTCGCAATATGTTGAAACACTTTTCCCCATTTGTTTATGTTCAGTTCCTTTGACTAAGGTTAAAATATTATTGCGTATTTTCTTCTGTGTTAACCGGAAGATATTTTTTTAGAAATGCTATATAGTCATTGTTATGTTAAAGTTTATAGTTCACAATAAGCACCAAATTTAGTGAAAATCTGACCAATACTGCGTGGTTTAACCTTAATGCATTGACAGCGTAAGTATAGTGACCGGCGAACGGTCTTTTTGTGGATATTCACGTTTGAAATAGGTGGGATAATTATGGAGATTCGATAAATATGTAAATTATCCTACGATAAATATGTAAATTCAAACGCGATTAAATTGAATAAACGAGCATTGAATCTGTTTTCATTCAGGTAACGTACAACAGGTATTTATTAGGTACGTGTTAGCACAAAGTTTTTTAATTGAGGAATAATTACATTTTACGGTTAACCCCTCCGAACGTAATAACCATTTCATTATCTCCGTGTACTTACAGTAGCTATAAATTTACTGTATCTTATGCGCGGATCAAATTCGGAAAAATTACCTCTTTTCTCGATCGGTGTTTCCATGGTGATTCGAATGACAATAGGAACTCAGTCCACGATTTTGAACGGATGGTCGGTTTATGCACTAGCTCGTATCGGCGTCGCCCGTTACCGGTCCTCCGGCCCGTGCTGCAGACGTACGTTAATTCAACGTGTTCAGTTGAAGGCAACGTACAGGACGACCGATGTGCACCAAACGAGTGGACCGAGGAAAGTGAAGCGGCTCGGTCGTCAGTCCCCTCTGCTGACTCGACTGTCTCCGCTGTTCTCCCTTCTGCTGACGGTGACAGGCTTGGCAGTTCTCAGAAACCCAGACCGACAGGTATCTGCGAAACGAAACGATGTCGGATGGTTATGTTCTAAAGGGTAGTTAGGTGTTTATTCGAAATTCAATCGGCTCAATCCCGCATTGAGTTCAATTGTCGGTTTCGAATAACGATTGAATCGCTTATTGAAACTGTTAATAGAATAGGAATAACAGGCCTTATTTTGTTTATAATCGTGCAAATAGTACAGCTTTGTGGTCTACTTGAATACGATTCCCCCCCCTCCCCCCTAGTCTGGGTATATTTCTGATGTCTGCCTGCTGTCAGAGCCATGCCTCTTAAAATACACAAAAACAATTCAAATCGTTTACAGGAATACTCAACTATTTTGAGATGACTCAAAATCTGTTAGGCTAAGAGTTATTATGCGACTAATTTTACAATTTTAAGATTCTAGACTGAAAAAAATCGAACTTTACCCTTTTAAAACTACTCGTAAAGACCCATAAAATTGAATTAGCCATTTGGCTAAAGATTTGAGCTATTGTCAGACAAAAAATTGATTTTGGTGATCATTTCAATTTGTAGTAGCTAATATAATTCCCTCAGAAAAGTGTTGACGGCGGATGGACAGAATTGTTTTATTAAATATTCAGATTCTATATGTCTTGAGATGTAAAACATAACATTTTGACGTGGGGCGTTTGAATTTTTCTTTCGTTAGCAATCAAGAAGGTTTTTTTTAATAGAATAATAGACCAAAAGTATCATTTAGGGATAAGTGCAATATAAGTGCAATGTAGCTTGTGATGTATTTTTACTATCTGTTAATTGAAGGTTTTGTAGGTTATTTTGAAGGTTGTGCTATTAATGAAGGCCTATGGTAATTAGTTTGAACGTACGGAATAATCCATCCACTAATTTGGAACCCTTATTCAATCCATAGGACGCATTGATAACTATATGATCCGTCAGAGTTGACAATAACCGTTAAAACTCTATTTTCACCATTATTCGTTATTGAAAAAGTAAGTAAAAAATCGACAAGTTAAATTTTTTTTTTTCTTCAAGAAAATTGTGTTTTTTTGGCATTTCTCCGAATCTCGGGCCATCATAACTAGATGGATTCGATTTCGAAAATATGCAGTCACATGAAATACTTTCGCGTTCAATAGGTAATTATAATAAATTCAGAGAGCAACGAATTGAAACAATCGTAATTCTTTCAAGAGATCGCCCTTATGGCTCGTGGAAAACTGATCATCGTCGAACAATGGAGTCATTATAGAGTCAACACACTATTCTATTTAGGTTTCACATTACTGCAAACACAATCTTGTTATAGAATACCTGCGCTAACGTTGGCAAAATATTTCATCTCAACAGTAATCTGCATTAAGTCGTTTAGTTTGACACAAGCCAAATGTAAGGTAAATTAATTCACCTTTGCCCCGTATCATGGCTGTTTATAGTTTCAGTTAAGATCCAAAGCGAAATTAGGATGGTATACCTTAGGAAGGCATACATGCGGTATTATTTAAGAAACTTAAATTTAGTAGATCTTTTTTAGTAGATCAGCAAGCCGAAGAACATTTTTTACAACTACGTTGACATACTGGTCATGACCTTTGGTTATACGTTACGTAGGGTAATATGAGTCCTGCTGCTAGGGAAAGGAAATAGGGATGTAATTATAACGCCCTGCAATTACGTCCATTATTACGGAATCCGTTGGTTAGGGATCTTATTATTCTTCTCTAAGTGTCCAAAGGCCACGGTTGTGAACTTTCTTGTTGAACCAGCTACCTAATTGGAAATGAACAGTTTGTTAAGGAGGACATTATAGAGGTTGCATCAAGAAGGTTTTGGCATATCTTTACCTACTAAAAACAGAATGTAGTGTTTTCCGGAATCAATCTGTTTTTGCGTTTTAATATATTTTTTCATAAATTGATGTACCGCTTTACTCATTTATTAACTTCATCTCAGCGAGGATTACAAATCATCGCTATAAGCTTTGGAATTCAAAATGTGCTCAGAAAAACAAAATTCAGCTAACCAACCTTTTCTATACAACACGTCTCTGTGCTTTAGAATCTTCAATGTAGTCCACTCGTTCAGTTTGACGGCCCATTTAAACAGAAATCGGTTATCGCATGCATTTATTCTTTGTAAAACTTGGTCAGTGTAAAACTCGTTGACGTCAGGCGACAGCAATTTGACGCCTTTGAAAGTCATAGTGTAGCAAATATGATCGTTAGTGTCCGCCGAAGCTTAACGCCCGATTGGTTAATGAACCGAATATTTTCTTAAGAGTTCATAATTTCAGCGAATGGTTGAATAAAGTGCCTCATTTTCCTGATGCCGGCTGGGAAGGTTTTTTCCTTCCAGTTGTCACGTTTTTTTCGAATACTTTCAAGTCGGAGTAGCAAAACATATGAACACACAAAACACGAATTCCCATTATTTCTTTTCTGAAGCATGTCCGACCATTCAGTTATCTTTAGAGCAGCTTGGTTAATGCGGGTGAGAGTGCATGGTGACGAACAAAAATAATGGAGAATTCGTTGACTCGATGTTAATCTTTTTCGCCTTAAAATTTACTATTAGTCGAATCAACAATTGGATACTCCAATAACTCACTAACCAAAATCTTGCTTTTATGTAACAAAAATCTTGCTTCTTTTCCTTCTCGTCGCATTTCTTGATGTCCAGGGGCTGTGAGTCCAGCTAATAAAGAATAATTGGAGAATGAGTCGCCTGGTTTTTCTCCCCCTCACAACCCCTGAAAAATCTTGCTTTTAAGTTTTAACGATAAAACTCAGTAAGCAAAGATTTCGTTGTATATTTCTCTAATAATCCAACTAGAAACCATTTTCGCATGTCAAACTATTTTGACTATAAGTTCTATAGGCTATAGAGGGGGGGGGGGGTTGGCTATAAGTTTGACTAAAATTTAGTGTTCCTTTGCTAAAAAAACCCGGAAGTCAACCATAGTAACCTCCTCTTTTTGTAGTCGGTTAATGATATTATGCTAGCTTATATCTTGACCACACTGATCACTCACCTTTATTTCCAGCGCGATGAACTGCGATTGTCCTTTAGATAACAAGCTTGTTGACTTGAGATTCATTCGATTTCTGACGATAATTGTGTCAAGTGAGAGCGAAACGCCGACCTACACAAGCACAACCGATGGAAGGGCGAACAGATCGCGCAACGAACACGGGAGCACTGGTCGAGCAATGAGAAGCTCCAAACTAAGTCTTGGCATATTTATACTCGCATCACGAACAGAGGATGCTCTTGTTCCGGGCGGTCAATTCCGCTTGAAGTCCTTAGACCTCACATATCGACAGTGAATTGGCAAAACCATGTAAGTCTTGATTTTTTCGAAAATAAGGTTTTGAGCTATTCTGATACTTTGTGAGGCTCCCGACCCACCAGAACCGGCTGTTATCACCTATCTGTTATCATTTCTTCTCTGTACTCGAATGAAAAAACATGTAAGTCTATTACCTTCGTCAGTAGTGGTAAGACCATGTAAGTCTGACGAATTTCGCTCTGTTGATGGAAGTTCTTCATTGAAGGTAAGTTTTCCGTTTATTCTAGTTTTTTTTTAGTGCTTCTGCATCGTCTCTAGTTGATTCGTGTATATGAAGTAAGTGAAACCAAAAAGTTAAATTTATTACTATGAAAAAAGCCCCAGAAAGTGCGAGGGAATCAAATGGTAGACTTACATGGATTTGTTTGGCTGAGATTCCAGACATACATGGTTTTAGAACCCAACTTGATATAGAAACCCAAATTTTTCATAAGGTTGTTATTGTTTTAATAATAAACAATTATGGTTGAATAGACGGAAGATACCTTAGTTGTTTTCAACTGAATTCCCACTTCCTGATTGTTTGGATCACCTCCCCTAATAATATAAAAATTACTATTTCTCATTTCCCAAACGATTAAAATACTTTCCTTTCACCTCTGAATCGCCTCCAGATTGATAATATTTTGGAGTCGGCGCCTCTCTTATATTGTCTTGGAGAAGCCTATAGATTCCGAATTAGTAAGAATATAAATATAATGAGTAAATTTCATGATTCTTGAACAGAGCAAACCAGCATTATTTATGAGAACCGATTTTTAACAAGATCAATATGACGATGACTATTCACGCCTGTTCCTAAAAACCATTTCAGATTTCTCTATGAATCTTCACGTCCAGACCCAGACTTATTACCTGGCACCTAGGTACTACTTTGTCGTAAATTCATATTTATTTGTAACCATCGGGTAGTCCTGAATGGTCTTGAATCTGGAGGCGATTCAGAGGTGAAAGGTAAGTCTTTTAATCATTTGGGAAATGAGAAATAGTAATTTTTATATTATTAGGGGAGGTGATCCAATCAATCAGGAAGTGGTCAGGTCAGTGCGAGAAGAAAGTAGTCCTTAAAATGTGTAGTTGGCGAATGAGTTGCTGCGAAGTTGAGAAATTTTTGTTATTTTTTCCTTTTCAGAGTTTATTATATAGGCAATCATTTTTGAAGTCGGTTTATTATTTTTTTAAAGTTTTTTTTATTTTTCTCTTTTTAGTGTCTTACAATCATGGACAGCTCTCTTCACAGAATTTTCCCAAGCTTTCATTATTGTGTTCTTGTCACTTACTAGTAAACGTCCAAACTTGAAGTTCTAAAGTATAATGATTACCTAACTACTTTAATGTTATTCTGTTGATTGAGGGCGAGTTTGGACGTTTGGAATAACTCATCCACTGGTTTGGGTGTCTTGGTCAACACACCGGATGCTCTAGTCCATGTTGTGATAACATTATTCATTTCTTATTTTAAAAAAACTTAATTGAGAAGGTAGAAAATGTGTTTTAAATTGCAATTCAGCAACATTTAAATAAAGCTTGAAGACTTAGCAGAAATAAAGAGGCAGTTTTCTTGTGACGAAAATTTTGGAAAAACCAAAAGATTAACCTTGGTAAAATGAGTTGCCAATTGTGTGCCTCGTCACATTTTGTTCCTATTTTCTATGAAAAACTTAATTAAAATGTTATAATCCTAAAGTCTTTACTATTCTACCTAGCCCCCTACAACTTATCAAAACCACGTAAGTCCTCTCCAGTACTGGACAAAACCATGTATGTCCTAAATATATCTCTAAAACATAAATCATAACTGTAAAATGTCTAAAATTGATATGGTGATTAGATGGCACGATTACTTCGTTGTTGTGACGAAACTTTATTCGTTTCCTTCGTAATAGAGCAAATTAAGAAGTTTTTCTCGTCTCCTGTAAAATTTTTGAGAAAAGACATACATGGTTTTGCCAATTCACTGTCGATATATCACTGTCCAAACGCACTTTCAGTTTTTTTTCATTAGTCTTCGTTGCAAGGTATCTTAGTGAGATCGTTTTCAGAATATAAAATATTGAATATAAAATTCATGGCGAAACAACTATTAAAAATAAATTCGTGAAAAATTACATTTCAGATCAAAGTCAAAACGTACAAGTGACATGTCGGAGTGAGTAATTGAAAAATAAGAGCTTCATACCTTCATAGCGGTATATTTATGTCCCTATCTATGGAAAACATATTTTGCGTCCACAAAAATATCAATTATCATAAAAAAAGTGGAAGGGTAGCGAATCCAATGTTGAAAATTTGATTTCATAAAACACTGAGAAATGATTCTTCAGTGGTTTATTAGTCCAAATAACCTTTGCTTCAATGACAATGTTTTAGGGGCATCATAATGGTTGGGCCGTTTAGAATAAGCGTGACGTCCACCAGGGCCTCTTCAGGTGATATCAGCTTTCATGGGGAGGGGATTAATAAGAACGATTCATAACAGCAGACCTCGTAGACCTAGCTTAAATCCACATTATAGATAATAAAGAAACTAAAAAAAATTGAAAGGATCACCTAGTATGGTGGTTACGTCATTATCCGAGGTGCGAACATCGGTGGCTTCAAATAATCGTATCTAAAAGAAAAAGAATTAACTTTTCAAAATAAGTTTGCTGTACATTGTGTTTTCAGATATCCGTGTCCTAATAAGGGCTGTCTAGTTAGCGCTTAGGACGCGGATAGCTGAGGACACGAATATATACGACAGTGCCAATCCCAACAGTACAAAATTCAATACGGATAACGCGTGATTCCTAAATTTTTGAAATGAAATCTTTCTTAATCATAAGTTCTATTTCGCGTAAATCACCAGTAGCCATCTAACCCAAACTAGATATTACTAGAATTTTTGCCCAACTACATGTGTTAGTTACAGTGACGATTCGCCGCCGAGCTTATGTTTCGCATTTGGCCGTGGTGCCAATGGACATCAGACCTACTCGATCTTGAACTTCCAAGAGACGAGCCTCCAGTACGATCGTTATCCAAGCGTTCGTGACATTTTGAGCACAGAAGCGTTGCTGTGTTTTTGTTGCAAGCCACGAAGGTTCAGCTAGATTAGTTAGATTGGTTTGTCTATGAAAAAAACGGGGTCACGGATTTACGAACGTTATTAGTGGTACAAAAAATAGTAATATTATTTAATATATTTTATACCATTATTAAATGCGAAAATATATCGAAAGACATTTGGCAGGATGAAAATCAACATCAGAAGATCAGCTTTGTCGAATACACGTTCATTAGAACAACGTGCCTTTTGAAATGTAATTGAATGGATGCTGAGATAAATTGTTCTCTCAACTCGGAACTCCTATTGTTCTTTTCTTGTAAGTGGGGAAAGAACGGTCAAAGAAAGGCCGAAAATTTTCGTTTGATAATTGTATTTTTTTTAACCCATTTGGAAATGTATCCGAATCAAAAAATGTTGTATACATATTCTCCCTGAAAAGTTAAATAACACGCATTACTTCCGAGATATAAGAATCAACCTTTTTTAACGACTAAGGTTGAAATGTTTGCTATTGCAAGCAGATGACGCTGGATTTTGATCAATATGGGCACTTGAGCTATTTCTCGAGAAATTGTTTCCATTTTGATTATTGCAGAACGCAAAACTAAAATATATTCGAACACTCGGGGTCTTGAATTGTATTTGAAGGTTGGGTGAATAATTTTTTGTTTTCATCTTTAGTGTCCCACACCGTACTTCCTCGTAATTTACATTTCTCGATAAGGTATTATTGCATTTTTTGTTTCCTTGCACTGCGCTGTTCAGATATTATTTCTAATTTCCATTTTTCAACTGAGCCTTTAGTCCTATTCCATAGGATCAATCAAGATAGGCATTGAGCAGTTGGTATCGTTAAACCGCATTCTTTCTCGCTCGGGGAACCGTGGAAAGGCCTGAATGAGTGCAGGGGAACTCCGCTCACTGGCGTCATGGAGGCTCGTCCCGCTGAATTATGTATTAATATCGCTAATCTTCCTCACTCAGATACACTCTCTTGCGTCGCGTATAAAACAGGACGGAATCGGGTCAGAGTCCAGCACTGTCATGTTACTATTAGCTCGAGACAGAAATATGAGGGTGTGTTTTTACCACTCGTCTCTTCCCTACGAACCCTACGAATCAAATCTGTTCATCTAGTGGGAGGGGATCTAGGGCTGCGATAATATTATCAATCTATGTTTGTATACCGTTACAGCTACTCGGATGTAGGGGTCATGTAACGTCTCCGTGAATAGGTCCATTTTTTCTTATTTTAAGATTGCTATATTTTTTCCTTCAATATTTTTTTGTCGAATTCGAAACAGAGACGAACTAGAATTTTTTTTTATAACCTTACTATACTCGGAAACACTTTTGAAGTGGCTGCCTCTTAATGGTCTAGATCCGGCAATAAGGGGCGTCATATCTTCGTGAAAATCCAGACCAAATTAGATAATATTTTCAAAAAGTATTATTTTCCTTGGATGTAACCGCTGTTATTGAATTACGGATAACATTGAGTACTTCCGTGCTTTAGGGTTTCAATTTTTTCTATTTCGATTTTTACGGGCCACATATCGCTTTATAATTGAAGGCTCAAGGTTTTGAAATTTCTTGAAAACCGTTTTTTCGGGTCTCCCGATCTAATTTTCGCATAATTGGTCTTACATAAATTAAATCAATTAACATCACTCAATTACACATCATCTATGGTTAAATAATTGCACAATGATGAATGATTAGTAAATAATAATAAATTAATTAAATAAATAAATTTAAATCAACCAATAAATTAAATAAGCAAATTGCGAATCTATTCAATAATATCTATTCAATCTATCAAATTTCTGAATAAATAAATATAATTACGAATGATTATACATTATAAATTATAAATAAAAATAAATCTTTCAAATCTAGTTAAAGGAATTCGATCATTAATCAACTTAAGCTACTAGATTCGTATGTTATAATAGCTATCTTAAGACTTTTAAAGTAATAAGGACGTTTTCCCCATTCTTTACACTTCAAACTAAACATTTTTGCTATGCCTGTATGAAGATTCGTTTGCTCCCATTTATCTACGCTCATTTTTACTTGAAATATTACCTATACCATGAGTGTGCTCAACCACTCAATTTTCTGAGAAAGAATTAGTTTTTTTGCGACGAAGAAATAATAACGAAGATCGTCTTGGGTTTCAAAAATATCCTTCGAATACTTCCAATTCGATCAGTGATATATACTCAGAACCACATAGCGTCCAGCTCCCATCCGGCGAACGGTTCCACAGTGACCCGGAGCACATTTACGTAAGATTAATACTCCCAGTTATCACAGACCAGGGGAATTTCCATTAGGTATCTCGTTCTGGTGTAACAACATTTGTCGATCTCGTCATTATTAACCGTTTGAACCCTCGCATCGCAAATTCGCAATATCATTCGGCGATGTACGAACAGCAGTTAGTGCGTAAACGATAAGACAACAATCACCTCATAGGAGCGATTTTTTTTCATTCGATCTGCGATTCAGGAAATTCCTAATCTTTTTCAAAAAGATAACGTATATAGCTGTATTAGTAGCAGAAGTCTGCCATAAATTGTGCTAAAAAGGAGTTTACTGAAATTCTTCAGTAAAATTGAACTGATTTTCTCATAAACATTTTATTGGGATTGTGAATAATTTAGAGTATTTTACCAAAAACGAGAACCATTGATTCTCATCTTCAATCGTTGTTGAAATCCTCGTGACTAGAAATTAGGCCACATGCTTGAAAGCAGAATACCCTAGCGTACACAGTCAAGTTCTAAAGCCTGAGTGAATCTCCCATTGGTGCATGGCCGATTAAAATTATACAGACTGGTTCAGCTGTGTCAGTAGACTCATCATCTGCTCATTAAAGTTTCAATAGCCGTGCCAATTGTCCTCATTAGAGGTCGCGGAAATGAGATTAACCTGCGATTGCCAGGCCGGTTGGCAATCGATCTCATAACGACGGGTGAATTAATAATTTTACCAGCCCTCACCCCTGCAGTAGTGCAATTTTTCATCATCACCTGTTCAATTTACCTATCAATTCGAACGACCTGGAGATGAGCTACCGAACGTCGATTACTGCTACCACTGTAAATTACTGCATTGCTGAGGCTGCGGTTTTTCTTTAAGGTATTCATCAGAGGAATTAATGGCACAATGAAAATCAACTGGAACGATCCAAGCTTAAAGCGATAACGAATCTTCCACTCAGAATACTATTCATAATACCGGCCAGAAAAACTGGAAGTACAAAAATATATAGACACCGTCATATGCATTCTTACTACCTTTTGTTAATGTTCTTAACAATTTACCTACTTCACAGCGAGTATAAGTTTAGCAGGATTGCTCTACGTGAACATTCTCTTTAAAAAGCTAATTATGAGCTTTATAATAAGCACAACAACAACTAGTGGCTGAGCACCCCTGGCGGCTCCGCCGCCCTACCACCTGTCGTGGGGCTCCGCCCTCATGCCCCCGGTGCGGCCCGTCGGTGGAGCTGCGCCCCTACTGCCGTGCCTTATTATTAGTTGGGCTGTAGTTGTCCTTTTCACATCTATATACTATAAGAGTTTATTACTGTGTAATTTATAGTTTGTATAGTAGTTACTGTAATTTGGTATTTAGGTTGGGGTGTTTTCATGGTTTTGTATATTAAAAATTGGGTTTTCAACTTGTGCAAAGTTTTAGCTGAGTTGAAGATAACAACTTCAAGTTTTCCATGGTGTGTAGCTTGCAAAGTGGATAACATTAATGAAAAGCCGTCAATTCAGATGTATGAATATGCCAAAAGAGAGGGAATTTAACTATCCACATTTTCCCCATGTTTACCTATCCATTTTTCAACCTTTTCTAAGGTATTTCACATGCGCATGTGCATTACAGATATGTTGTGCGGGAAATTCTAAACATGTTCGTCGTTTGAATAGACCGGATCCGACGAAGCTATAGCGATTCAAAGTCGAAACTTTGAAATTTCGTTTTGAAAAAACTCTCGTGGATGGAGCAAAATTGTGAAACGATAAAAATTTTTTGACCACATATTCGTTAATTAAATCGAAATTCCTGACCCCATTTTTTTCCTTTTTTCGATTTTCGACTTGGTTTTCTCGTGAGGTACGATTTATGTAAAATTTTGACGTTTTCCGAAACCACGTTTTTCCGCAGTTGATCGCGATTTTCTCGAAAAATTCTCACAACGCAAAAATATTTTATGAGCGCATTTTGTACATGGTTAAATTCTTTAAACGAAAAAGTACAAGAATTCGTTCGTAGGTTGATTTTAGTCGGAGATAGAGCGGCCCGAAGCGAGGGTCAAAAAATCTTGGGTATCCAATTGGTTGAGAAACGGGGAATAGGTAATCAAATTTTGATCATAGAGTCGTTAAATATAGACAAACTCATCGTGTGAAAAATCTTTCTTTTTTTTAAATTAGGCCTCTGTTCAAATTTTATTGCACTTTGAAATTTTATGACCCTGTTTTTCGCGTTTTTTTGCATGTTTTTCGCAAATAACTTTTGAACCGACCACTTTTACGTAGGTGTATTACTCTGAGGCGAGAAAGAGCTATCAAAATCCCACAATTTGGTGTATTTAATTATATTTTTATGTTATGTCCCCGCGGAGCTATTCGCGATCAAAGAAAAGTCAAAACACGTTTTTTGACATAAAGTGGAATATATATAATTGAATATAATTTCCTGTAAGAATCATTAATTAATCAAATTTGAATAGTACTGTAAGTATTTGCAACGGATTTTCAAAGTTGATAAACGTAGGAGTGGCGTAGTATTAAACCTGGAAAAACTGATAGTTGTCGTGAAATTTCCCCCGTTTTGACGTCATATTCGGATTCAGCATTAAATTTCCTATAAGAATAGCTTTCAAAATCGCTTTAAAACGAAAATTTAATTTTTCACTATTACCGCTGCCTTCGGCCGGCGATAAACTCGATTTACGGAAAATAATTTCTCTGGCTCTGTTTAAATTTTTTCACCAAATTTTTTTCTATGTACGTGTGTAAGCCGTTCAAATGAAGACTCCTGCATAATAAAACAATTGATTTGCATTTATTTTGACCCCGAAAATCACGGTTAAAGTCCAATTTTCGAGCTTTCAAAAACCGATTTTTTCGGACCAGTTGCAGATTTTTCCGAGAAATAAAAAAAATCACAAAAATACATCATGGTAAGACACAACTTTCCTGAAAATTTCAGATTTTTATCTGTATTGAGAGATGAGTAAAAAATCGTTAACTGTTCGGTTGAAAAAAATCGCAGGGGTACCCCTTGGATTTTTCGCGAAAAATTTTTTGGAAAAGATTTCGCTCAAATTCAGCATAATGATAGTTGATGATGTGTATATCAATAATATATGGTTCATTCTTTGTTTCTTTCGCACTAAATAGATGAAAATAACGCTTAAAGTTGAAAAATGTCATGTTTTCGTGTATAGTCTGCTAATATTGTTGAATAACGCAAAAACGGTTGAAAAATGTATAGGTACATTACATTGGGAAAATGTGGACAGTTAAATTACCTATCTTTTGGTATATTCAAACATCTGAATTGACGACTTTTTGTTTGAGCTATCCACTGTGCAAGTTACAAATCTTGGAAAACTTGAAGTTGTTACATCTAATTCTGCTACAAGTTTGCTCCAGTTGAAAAACCCAATACTTTATCATACTAAGTACAATACAATACCTACCAACGACATACCGAAATATAGCAACTACTTACTACCTACTATAATAACAACTATAGATTCCCACTCTCCATACACAAATAATAAACTACTATACCTATACCTATATTATACTATACACTATTATATTAGTGGACACTGCCCTCGACTAATAAATAATATGTAATAATAATATGTAATGTAATAATAATATGTAATGTAATAATAATTTGTAATAATACAAAACAAGTTTTGTAAGTGTGTGGCATATTTTGTGAAGTTTTGTGAGTGGTTTTTTGAGTTGTGTGTGTGAGAGTGTTTCGTGTGATTTTTATAGCCGGGAGACCCGAAAATTCGAAAACGCTCCGCGCTACTTTACGCACAAATAATAAAATACGACGTTCAGCTGACATAAAGACAAATTAAAACTCCCCGCGGGGCGAAAAATCAGCCGTCATTCTATCGTCCTCCCGGACATTTCAAGACCTTGAGCGTTCAAATATATTGAGTTTTACGGCCTGCCATAATCAAAATACAATTACGCACTAGTGAAATAGCGAAAAATGACCATAACGTGGAAGTACTGTATGTGAGCCACCCGATCAAAAATCAAGAGTCATCTGCTCGGCATAACGAACATTTTGAGACCTCGAAGCAGCGGATAGAATGTTCTATCCAAACGCGACGAATTTTGGCTCTCCTTTAAAAACGTAGCGGTTACACGAAGATATGGAATAATTAAAACCTTCGATCCAACAAATTAAAATAGCATGTATTTTTCCTCCCAAAAAAATGTTTTGAAATATAATTGAACATTTGCGCATCATCAATAGCTGCGTACGCCTTAACACATCCGTTCGAAGCAAACTCTATAAAACGTCTTATGTAAAACTAGGCGTTCAATGTTAACAACTGAAATTACTCAATCTAGACAGACGGCGTTCCAGTTAAACTATCCGTAAGGTAGGCAACACATTTGCTAGAAAATATATCTTACACGATACACTAATAATTTTCGCAAACTTTTCTCACTTAGCTCAGTCGTGGTCATTTTCAAAGTTAGCTTAACAATTGAGATACTATTTGGTAAGTGTTTGAATAATATATATTTTTTCCAACTATCAACAATTATCCCATCTTGTTCAATATTACTCGGAATGTCTTTAGTTTTTCAAGAAAAAGGGGAAACCGTTTGAAGGCGAAAGAAGTATTTGAAGTAGGTAGCTAACGGTTAAATTATCATTACGAACCGTCCAAAGATTGATAGGTTTCAAATTAAATTATGAGTTGTGTTTCAAGCTCAATACAATGATATATTTTATATTTGAACTGCCTTCGTTGATTCTATTCCCCCAATTTTCTATCCCCTTTAAATTTGACAACTTGAATTGAAGGACGAAAATTCTAAAAAATAAATCATCATGGTGAGCTAATAATCTTCGGCGTTTCATAAGCAATTCAACTTCGCCGTCGGATATAAATTAACAAGCTGGTTATTTTTAACAGTTCTATAAAGTGATGATGCCCAAATAGGCGAACTCCGAATGAGTTTCATTCAAAAAATTAATTTCCCCAGCATATTATTAAAGCTGTTTAACTTAGTTGGAAATTGAAAACTGAATTGGGGAACAAAACCTTCAATAAATGAGATGGTCATTACGACCATCATGACATCAACCATCGTATGGCAGCGTTATAACCCCCAATAATTTATTTAAGTTTGTTTTTCATATCAAAAATTGTATATTCATATCATTTATCAATTATTTATTATTCGCGAGTTGGAATTGGATTGCTGCTTGCTGGAAAAACGTCAAAACTAAAGTTTACCCCGATTTTTGATCGCACTGTCGCTCACGCTATTCACAGAGTTGGATACAACAATAAAATATAGGTCACATGAGCGCCTTCACTGCTAACTCTTCAGAAATAGATCAACGACTTGACTATGGTTAGCAATGTGAAAAATTAATCCATCACAACCCTCAATACAGTCAGATGTCGATGAAATTAAAATTTGTAGAAAATAAATTATAATCGACAGCATCTTATTTCTCTTTTACACGTGTTTTCCCTGATAATACGATGCGTTACGTGTAGGCAAAATTAGAAACGACTCGATGTTGAAAATGACTAAAGATGAAATTCGTGTCTTCGGATGAATTTATTGTACTAAAAAATTCAAATACGAACGCTGATCTGTAAAGCACATTTTTTCAACTTTGAAGCAAAATATGTTGACGCGACAGTTATATTGAACAGGATTTGATTCCGAACGGATTTGGTGTTTTGTTTACAGAAAATTTACACAAAGCACCAAAAACAATTTATAGAGTCACATGTTATGGAAACCGCCCAATCCTTGCGCTGCGAATTTTTTCAAGATGAGATTGGTTTATTTGTGATCAAAAATGAAATGTGACTGAAGAAATTAGGAACTAGCAGACCATGATGAGCAAAATCGATACATTCGACAATGAAGAAAAATCAATTAGGCCTTAAGCAATTTAGGTAATGTTGCTAAATTCTTTGCATGTGATTATACCAAGAGTAATTTGAAAAATATATAGACCAAGATAAAAAACATACATCCAGGACTTTCAGTTAAGGTTATCCTAATAATAGACTCTATAAGCCTTACTTTTGGTCATTTGGTTTTGTATTCTGCTTGAACTCATACGTCCCAAGAGTGGGATGAAATTACTAAACTCTATCGGGGAGGGGGAATCTCATAAGAGAAATGCAGCTTGTCCCGTTCATAGACGCTAATGGGACTAAGCTTATTTTTTTTTAGAACGGTGAGCAATCAAATTGACATCGTTGTTGATAATCAGTGAATTCGCAAGTCAGTTTTGGGAATGCGCACATTTTTTTGGCAGAGCGTTTGGAAATTTGGAGCGTTTGAAGGAGAACCGTTCTTTCGACTAGGAGTGATGCGTGGCCAAAATATAATTATTTTACCATGATGACAATGATAGATTCACTCCACTTCTGAAACCGTTTTTACAGAATTTGTCTATAGAGTTCATCTATTTAGTTTTTTCTTACTTTCCTTACGGAAATCGTTGTTTGTAGAGAACATATATTTTCTCACTCGCAAATTTTCACAGTGATTAGCCAATATTCCTGAAAAACTGTCACGATAGCCAAATAAAGAGAACATAAATATATGACCGATGTTGGATTTGAGATTATGAAATAATCCAGACTCCAGAAGAATGCGGATAGTCGGAATAAAAATAATTCTTATCGTTATTGTTATTACTTTGGTATTTCCATTCTTGAGAGATTCAAGGAAGCGTATGGTTGAACATTCCCACAACGACGTTTCGAATCACAATAACCTTCAAAAGCTACTCTTTAGCAATTTATTTATTTTCTATTTCCTTACATTATTCTGTTACTTGCAATCATCGTAGCGTTCGTCGCAATAACCACAATACCTAATTTCCCAATTTCCCTTCGACCTAGATTAGGCTTAAACCGTACGAAAGGTTGGAAGAGATGTATGGATTTCTTCCCAGCAAAATTGATTCAACAGCTAATAACACACAGAATCGTGGCTTGGGTATATAAATATGTCTTCATGGAAAATTGATCGGTTTTTAGACCTAATATCGAATAATGGCTCCATGTCTATTTTGTTAATAACATTTTATCGATACACAATACACACCATAACGAAATCTCGTTCGTACGAGTAGAATTGGTAATCAATTATACGAATAAATTATTTTACTAGACCCCTGCCTGACCGGTTGACGCTCTATTCATGGTTAACTATTTACAGGGATGTTCAAAGAGCCTTTGGACAATGTTCAAGTGTAACTATAACTTCAAAAATGCACAATGGCGTAGAGAAATTCGGTTGACAAGCAGTGATACTGCATAACTATTACTTACTAAGGAACGTAGAGACCGCGGCTATTCAGGACTCCATAATCGAATAGTTATGATCTTCCAAATTCGATAAATATTTACAACGGCATTCTATTTTAGATTGATCCGATATATGGCCTATAATCTTTTAATACGAGCAATATTATTTCACTGCTTCGAACTAATTGTATTAAATATATTTACATTTTCGATAAATTTTTTTGTATAATTGATAGATTTAACAGATCAGTTTTAAGCTCGGAGTCATTGGTAAGTAGGAATGATAAAATTTGTCAGTATTTTTGTAGAAATGCTTATCCTGATAACTACAATATGCGAATGATGATGGCAGTGGCAGGAAACAATTAAGTATTAGTTAGTAATACAAACATTGGATGTACAACCTAATTTGTTCAGGGATTATTTTTGTAAAATACCTATCAGACGAATTATGAGCACGTGCAAGAGTGATTTCCGTTACAATCCTTCCTCAGTCACTGACGAATATTCCGTTTCATTGACGGTATACGTTTGGCCGATTAGGATTGAATTTCCTTCAAAAGTACATATTAAAAATTAATTGGTATTTGGTACAGAAACAATTTGGAATATTACCTATTATAATTGGATACAACTGAATACCTCGAAAATTGAAATCTGAACATTTAATGAGCCGAAAATAATTTAAACCAACAAATGAAAGCGATATAATATACGTTTGAGAAAAGATAAACGTAGGAACGAAACAATAGAAAAATGGTTTTGAATGACATCTGTTTCGATTATTAAGGATCCATAAAACACGGGATCTGAGGGAAATTCCTTCAAATATTGGTATATTAGATGGGCCTAATTTGCTGCAGTTTCAAAAAAAAAGTTTGACCCGAGGTGCAACAGTTGCGACATTTCGGATGCATCCTTTGATTTATCAAATTAAAATTGAATAGTTCTGACACAATACAAACTAAATTTCATATTTGAAAACGTTTGGATTGCTGGAAAAAGTTGGGGAACATGTGACCAACGAATGACAGTCTTATCTAAAATATTTGAGGCCTGCGACGACGAGAAATTTTTCAATGAAGAGTTCCGAGTCGAGAACAGCAATGTGAGCAGCTCTTCCGATCAATGAATTCGCCGTGTTGGGCAAAGCATGGTGGACATCGTAGCGTACTAAAGTGACGTCGCGTTTTTTCACTATTGGCCACATAATGTTGTGTACCATTTCTCTGTACGCTGCTCCTGTTATGAAAAAACCACTAGTAAGATGCCAGAAATCATGGAATTTATCAATCAATAAGCTTGACATCTGTTATAAATTATTATCCTCAATCTATGGCGCTATACTATAGCGTCTAAACCGTTTCCTGTTCGAAGTAAAAGATTGGATATTTGCTGATAACACTGGGTAATGTATTTATGCACCCAATCAAAAACTGATTTTTTCAACTTGACTTTTTAAAGATTTTTAAAAATTGAAAAAATTACTTTATTACGTCTTCAACTTTGCTGAGACAATCAAATGATTATATTGACCTAGGTCGAGTGAAAAATAGATCCGAAAACCTACCTATGGGGGATTGGTCTTTAATGGCGGCTTTACAAAGTTCAATCCGGGCCGAATGCAATGGGACATAGCGGTCCTGAGATGAGCCGCAGAGAAGGATATTCTTGAAATGAGGCAAGTTGCATCGTTGACTCAAACGGTACAGGAAAGTGTCCCTCACATCAGCAGCGTCTCTGAGCGACAGCTGCAGTAACGATCCAGATTTTTTCCACTTCTGCATGAACCACATACCTGTCGAAAAAAATCGAATGTGTAATAAGTAACATATTGACGTAATATTATTGGGAAATCGTATTTTATTGAACCTATTATTTTGGCGTGGAGAACTTACCCATGTTGACTAGGCCGCTATTATTGTATAGGGTCCCCAAATGCGGGCCTGACAGACTCAAAAACGTGTGGAGTCGCGGTAGTAAATGTTTCAGTTGAGGGCGAGCTATCGCTGCTCGGATGATAATATTCCCTGAAATCGTACACATCACATTGAAAAGAAGAAGAGAAAAAAAAAGAGCAATATTGCTACAACAACAAAATCATTAAAAATTGAAGGAATTAAAAACTTAATCTACTTTACTAACTTCTTTTATCCAGATTTACTTTTTACTTCCAGCTTAAATGATCATCGGACTCTGGCAAAAATAATGGAAAAAAATTCCTCGACAAAATAAAAAGAAAAATTTCCGGGAGCATCGTACAAACCGGTTATTACCTTCAAACGCTAAAAAAAATTCATGATAATTTGGAAAGATTTGATTTTCCTGTTCACCGATACTTACCCAATGAATGGCCGACGAAACTGATCCTCGTCGGGTTGAAACCTCCTGCTTCTATGTGATACAAAATTTCGGCCACTAATCGATCAGTCATCGTGTCAAAATCCGAAAATGTATCACCCTGAAAATCGAAACGAGTATTAAATTTTTTTGACTTAGCTTCGTTGCAAGTAATTAAGTAGATCAGATTTAGCAATTTTGATTTACTGAGGAATAACTTGAAGCATTCGTGGTTTGGTTTCTCAAGTACCACGCTGCAAAACGCGTATTCTTTTATTTATTTTTATTTTTTGCATCTTTATTCACGAGGAGAGGAGAGACAACTCAGACGGCGAATTCAATTTTCTAGCAATTTTGCCCTCTCCGGGTCGCCTAAATCATCTAATGCCCCCACACACAACAGCCTTGAAAATGTTCTAGCTGATTGAAGGGGTGGGCAAGGAAATGAAAATCGAAGAATGAGCCTTGTGATTTTCCACCTCTCTTTACTGAATTTCGTTTACCTGATTTCTTTGAGACATGAGAAATTCGAGATGTGCACCAGGAAGGCCAAGTTCTAGGTATGTTTTCACAAGACGAAGATCTGCCGAGTTGCCGTCAAGTCCATGAACGCAGACGACAAGATGAAGCCCATCAGGGGAGAGGACTCTTTGATCTTCAGGAATGTGGAAATACGGCAGCGTCGATATCAACGTGGGAGCATCGCTGGATAACATTGAGCGCAGATGTTAAACGAACAATCAACTTAAAATAATAATAATAATAATTATTATTATTATTATATAATGATTTTGTTCGAATATAGTTCGAATAACCTGTAAATCATTCCGGTGATATTGATCTGTTTTTTGAATTCCTCTTTTGACTTGTGAAAAGTCGTATCTTCCATATCAGCGCTGATAATAGGCGGTCTTTTTTCGTCCGAATAGCATTCGCACAGCTCTTCGTTTGCATTCGATTGCGATTGTGTTGCGTTGACCGAGTTCATTTTAAGCGGAGAAGACCTTCGTGAGAGGACGTCACCCGAAGAACTTAGACCAGATACTGCTTGTCTTCTGCAAATCAATAGTTTCTGTCAGAAAATTTTCCTACGGTTTTGTACGATTTCGATTTGGACTAGGATGAATGACTAAGCTGAAGCATTTCAGATATCTTTGTATCTCGTTGTGAGCACTTACAGGAGGTTGGCAGCATGCTGGTCAGCCTGTGCTCGTTGGTCGGCCAGAATCTCTTGCCGAACCGTTTCATACATATGGTACAGCAGGTTGTCTATGGGCTGAACACCACTATTGCCGCTTTCGTCTCCCGTAAGTTGCACATCGTCCGGGTCAGTTGGTCGTGAAAGGAGTGCGCGAACTGTGAGATCAGCTGTTTCCAAAGAACCTCCCGGAGGCGGCAATGGTGCTGGTGGATCCCTGAAAGGTTCGGGTGGAGGCAAATCACGAAATTCAGACGGTGGCGGTAGTCTGACTTCTTCGTAAGTGTGCTCCACGTTCCACCCTCCGTCTTCCGAATCCTTGCCCGTTTCACTCCCTGGAAAATAATCGATCATGATGACGAATAGAATAGATGATAATCAATAAAACTGGTGGTGTCCATACGAGAGAGGTATTTTGTTGCTGTACGAAACTATAATCCATAAAACGCCGCAATTCATCTCAATTATGATTTAGGAAAACCATCCAAATGCGATAGTAACGATCCCGAACATTATTTGTCAGCATTTCCATCCAGCGAAAGATTGGTCGTTATAAGTCTATAAGTGAAAACTTCTTAGCAACTATGTTATTTTTTTTTCACTTTTCTAATGGTACCAAAAATTCGATAAATCTGAGATATAGATATAGTTACCAAGTAGTTTTCCTTGTAAATACTCACGATAAAACTGCTTGGTAGCACTAACTCAAGGATATCTTGGCTTTATCTACGATTGATAAGCGGACTCTTAATTATCTAATTAAAAGTTAAATTATTCGCCTAATGATACACCTTAATAAGATATTATGACTATTCCATCAAGTATTGAACAACATTTATAGAACTATCAAGTCCCAAACTATACCATCAAGGCGAATTTTTAAAAATCTCGAAAAGCGAGAGTTAACTCGAGAACTATTACAGCTATTGGCTCCGATTCAAGTTTAAAGCTATCCATTCAGCATAAAAAATCTAGAACTTATGAAATTAGTTTCAAACACTCCTAAATTAAAATTTTTTTTGTTGAAAATATGAACTTTTCCTCCTTAAAATTCATAAACATACTCTGAAAAATTGTTAATTGTTGGCGAACACTTCAAGAATTTAGCTGCTATATTTTCTTCAGAAAAGTGTTGATGGCGTACGTACGGTGGACGAACAGAATTTAAAAAAAATTGGATATTTGGATTCTATTTCTGTTGGAACGTACATAAAATTTTCGAGGGGATTTGAAAACGAAATGTCTAGGGCAATAACAGTTTGTTGTATACTATTGAATAGTAAACCAAAATGCTAATTCAGATGCCATATATGAATACGATTGAACGGTAGAGTCAAAGGATGTGAATTAATCAAATGGGAATTTACCTGTAGGTGTGGGCTGAGGACTAGACGAAGGGGTTGATCTGTGACTAGATACCCAGCCACTCACTTCGGATGTAATATCCGACGAGGGAGACGATATGGAAGATCTACGCAGTAGAACCGAGATGAAAATATGCAATAAGTGCGAATATTTTTTGGCGAGATGCAATTAGTTAATTGTGTGGATAACGTATTGTTTGTACAGAATCGATACTTTTATTTACCTGGGGCTCGATGTGAGGTTAGGCATAGACCCGGTTGGCTTCGGTTTCACCCCAAGCTCGATTCGGTTGGGTTTATCTCCATCGCTTAGCCGGTGTGGTACGGACACACTGCTCTCCAATTTGAGTACTTTGTCAAATTTCTTATCTTCTTCTAAAAGCGCAAAAAAGGTAGCTATATTTTTTATCCTCGATCGAAATCTTTAAGTAAAGTTCAATTTCACAACACGACGAGGAATGAAAATAACTGGTCTTAGTATTGGAAGGTTGATTGCAACGGGATTTCTAGATCGAGAAAAATTGTATCATCACAGAGAAAAATAACTCAAATTAATATAAAATCATTACTTCGTACAAAAAATCGTCATCTTGAGAATGGGTTCAGGTTTTATTAGTACTCTTATGTTGTAGATTAAAAATTAGCCCGATCGATTATCGAACTTTTTATTCTTCAAATTAATATTCAAGTTAAGAAGTTGGACCTCTGCTTTACCCGATTTATGGTGCCGATGGGACGCTGTCAGACCGTTCCGGAGAAACGCCGCCGACGGCTGGTGATGCCGTCTGCGTGTCGGCAACGTTGAAAAATGGCTGCCTTTTTTTGATGGTAGCAACGTCGACGGTCTCTCAGCCGGGTTTCCTGGCATCGGTGTATGATGACCATTGAGAACACGTTCGGATTCACGGTTTCCGAACCTTGAATTCTTCTTGGCTTCATTGCTATTGATTCAATCATACATATAATTCAACTGGGCTGATGAAGAACAATACAAGCACTATCCTTGCATTATGGATGGTAATTATTCGTAGAAATATATAAATTCGCCAGTCAATCATCATAGCTGCATGTGTGCAATAATGCATTAATGCAAATAACAATTTCAGTGAATGTGAACTGTTGTGGTGTTTCATTACGGGCTGAGGAGCGAACAAAATTACAATCGTTGACTCACGGTGCAACTGAAATAAATTTCATGCAACATGATCACAGAAAATTAAGGGCGTCGTTTAATTAAGAGGGCATATTTTTTCTAGCCCTCTGTCTTACATATTATTGTACTCCTTATCCGAGTAAACTATTTTCTTCATTGATTTACACTATTTCCTTGTCAAACGCGTCTAGAAATGGAACGATTGTTTGATCAATGCTTCGAATTGAGACAGAAAGCTGAGCTTGCTCTGCGTAAAAATGTTCATTCAGATTTTTCCATGTTGAATCGCTACGAAAAATTACCTGTATCAGAGGTTATAAATTAAGCAGTTTTTGCTGTTACCGGTGTTTTTCAACGTTGGCAATTTAACTACAATAATTAAATGTAGCTCTGAGTCGAAAATTCAGTAACAAGTGGAAATAAACTATTGTGCTTAGATTACAATGCTCTTATTCGTGCGCTGTGAAAGTCCCGTCAGTCAACAAAAAATGGAGAACGCCGTCTATTCGACCATGTAATCACCAAATGGGTGATTGAGTTTAACTATCAAAATCATAATTTCTCAAACCTTATTCGGAAACACGCTATCCAATTTCATCTAATCAAAGTCTTATCCAATCAAATGGCAATTTTTCTCTTTCGAATTCGGAATCCCTTCTTATCCCAATTATTGCATCGAACAATAAAAACAACTACGCCAACAGCGCTCCTTGTTTTAGTACTCTTCTATATCCGAAATTGCCTCCGTCCTTCGCATAGTTTGTCTTAAATAGGCCACTAACCTATTAATATGATGTTTGTTGACTCCCCGGTTTCTCGACAGCGGTAACGTCCTGAAGTCGGTTGGCTCTTCTGTCCGTTTAGAACCTCTCGATGGTAATGTCGAACAGTCGATTGTAAGCGGTTCTCTGTTCATGCAAACAGGCAAAAGGAAAGGAATCACGTGGACTGAGTCCCAGCCAATGCCACGTAGGTAATCGCTCAAATAAAAACATTCTCCTCCGACCGGATTCGACTTTAATTCGACTTACTACCAAAACCAGGGAGTTAATTGTAGAAATTAGCCATCCCAGTGAAGTGTCTATATTGGCTAAATACCTAATTAGATATTATTTCTCATTAATATCCGGAACATAAAATAAAATGTACAATGTCAATCCGAATGCCCAAATATTTATCGTTGTGAGGTTGAGGTGGAGACAAAAAACGCGACCATTTCTCCTTATCATCTATATTGCTTCGAGCGCTTTCGCCCTCACGGGCCTCTTCAGGAAACATCTTAGAAATTAGTATGTCAAGTCTTTTTAAAAAAGGGGTCGCCCGTGAGGAGGGTTCGTCTTGAGATGAGGAGTTTATCACAGCTGCATACCTAATCTAGTTTTAAAGCTTGAAATTTATTATAATTATAAACGAAGACTAGAAAATGCAAGTGACTAGAAACATGGAGACTAATAAATTACTAAGAGCTACAACAATGAAGGTATTTTTTGTCTCCACCTCAACCTCACAATTATGTATCAGCGACAACAACCAATGGATAAATATTTATCGAGTCACGATTATTAAATAGATAAGCGTGATGTGGTCAGTGAGTGTGAGTGTGCGGTGTGCGTGTGTGTCTCTGGGTCAAGAGATTGCATTCAGCTCTTCAGAGTACCATGATTTCGTTCACATTTTTACCACAGTTCAGAGGTAGTTGAAAGCCGCTGTGACTTTTCTGTATCATCACAAGCGTGAAAATTTTGAAAAAAAATTAAGTCACCAAACTGAATCAGCATGCTATTGCTTTCCAAATTTATACCTTTTGCTGATGGTCGTATGATGGAGATGATGATGTTGATGATGGCCAAGAGGGAGTGCCATGGCCAGAGGTTGATGAGCTCTCAGGAGATGGTCGAGTGATTTGCTGTGCCGCGCCTGAGGAACAAGACCCCACGCGTTCATTCCGTTGTTTCTCTGCTCATAATCTGACCATACGCCTCCTCCTGATAAACAAATCATTTCTTATAGATTCATGACTGTATATTCACGGAAATTGAGCTATAGATAAAAAAAAAATAAAATAAAATAAAAAAAACACACACGTAAAAATTGGAAAATAAACTGATAATGCGTCGGATGCCTTACTAGTAAATGAAGTAGATACTTTGGATGCTTACTCTTACTTTGGGATGAGGAGTGGTGGTGTGACTGTTTAGAGCGGGCTTGAAGAATAGCGGCGATACCGCAAGAGCAGTCCTCTTGTGCAATCTGGGGTGCAGTTACGGCGACTGCCGAGCTCGATTTAGTCTCAGTCTTAGGTTCGATACCGCATTGGTTCAGGAACGGATCTAGAGACGAAGGAACACAAAGAAATGTTAATAAACTAGTTAAATATTTACATATTTTCATATATTCATCCCAAAATGGAAATGAATAGCAAACGCAGCTGTCTTACCGCTTCCAGCTTTCCTTGCAGCAGATCGCCGCCTCGCGAATTCAGCTACGTCCTGGTATTGGTCCTCAAATATCACCGGTAGAGAATTGACGTCACCGTCCAGTTGCGGACAGTGCACAGGGAGCTGTGGTAATAGACTAAGGTACCTGAACAGCATAATTATGGTAAATTAATTTTCCTGTTGGAAATCAATAAATGTTTTTCATTTCAGATGATAATGCAATATCTTGTAGAATGCGGCTGTTCACACAGGCCATAGAGAATGAGACGGCAGAAAAGAAGAAAAAAATTGGTGATGATTAGTACATTTTGCGCCAACAGAAGAGACGGTTCGATTCAGGCAACTATGATCGATGAGGCTACAATCACAGCAAGAAACTTGGACATCAAGCCTGTTTTAGGTGATGAGCCTTCAAACCTGCATTGTATTTAATATTTACTTCTAAGCCCGCTTCGACCGCTGAAGTTCTTCAAGCCCTGATGAAAATATATTTCCCAAAAGCTTGGTAACGAAGCAGTGAGTTTCGACCCCTGCGATTATTGACAACCAAATGGCCAGTTTTTATTGTATCTCTTAAAACCTAACCTACTTCTGCATAAAAGAGCTTGAAGGATTGTTCCAAGCTTTGAGGAAGGATATTAATTTTCCAAAACCACGGAAAGGAGAACGTTTTATTCGTGGGACCCTATTCATAATTTATGACTATAAAAAAATAGTCTAGCCTGTTCGGTATAACAGCATTGTTGGGCAAACTATCTTAAGTCATTATGTCTACACAGATGAAAGACCTCAAGTTTTCCATGGATTTTTTACAAGTCATTTTCAGCTAATGAATTTCATTCTGCATCATAATTTAAGCCAAATACGAAAGTTCAACGAGTTTCGTAAAAAAAAGTGTAATACCTTCTTTTGGCAAGCTCTGATACTGCTAAATACGTTTGATAATTTTGGTCGTAGCACCCGGCAGCTGACTGTCGAGGGTTGTCGAGTACGAAGAAACCTTCGGCAAACCTTTTTACCTGAAATACGCCTAGGTTTAGAAATTATTCAATTATCATCCAATTATGGGCAATCGTGGCATAAGGAGAAGCATACCCTCAAATGATGGTGAACGGTGGCCAAGTGCATGCTGACCGGCTGTTGGCATGAGCAGAGTTCCAAAAACTGATGCCAAAGGACAATATTCTCGGCGCACAGTTGAGCAATGTCGGAATTCGCAACTGTCGCGAATTCTTCTTCTCCTTCCATCAGCTAAAGAAGATATTAATTAGGATTCGTTGAAAAGTCAAAGCCGCAGAAATGTTCAAAAGGCAAAATAAATATCCCACAAAACTTTAAGCAGTTAGGACTCAATAGTTCAATCCAACTCACTCTCAGTCGCTCCCAATGCGCTTCGGAATGCAAAAAAGCAGTTCTTTGTTGAATTGCTGCCAGCAAATTCCTCGTGTTATCCTAAAACAATTAGTTTTCCAGAAATTATTGTCCAGGGTGTTTATAATAGATCATAAAGGAGAATTTCGCATCGAACTTTTTATTTTATTTTTTGGAAGTACATTAACACGCGGATAATATAATAATAACTCAAAAGCTCGAAATAGCATTCGACGAGGATAGAAGATAGAGATAGATAGATTTTATTGAAGTAGTCACGTAAGAAAAAATGGCTCAAACCGAAGGCGGCTACCACGATGTTAACGTCACTTGTTCTCTAGCCCTGGGAAGCGGTTTGGTGGGTGGTAGGCGGGATGGCTATCTGTGAAGAGACTGGGAATGTGACGTTGAAATTCTCCTCAGTTTCCCACTACTTTCGATCGCTCAATTCGTCCTTAATGTTTTATTTTAGGATTTTGATGTCACTGGGAAATAGTGTTTTTAGGGGAGCATAATAGGTAATGGTTGATGATCACATTTGTAATAAAAAATATATGGAAATTTCTCATTCTTTTCGAAAAGAATTGAACGCTCATCTCTAAAACGGCGTTCACGGATGCTTTAACGTATTATCCTAACGGTCATGTAGGTATACTCTAACCGTATATCTAACTCCAGATACGAAATGGATTGGATTGTATAGGTACATAGTTTACTAGCTATATTTGAAAAAGAACTAGAAAACTGAAAAAAGTAAAATGCATTGAATACCAAAATTTGGTAATATTTAATATTACTTCAATTTTAGGGAATCGCCAATTGCAATCATTACATCTTACATTCCCATTGATGATAATACAACTTCCTAACACAAAAACATGAAATTTATTCATGTTACTGAGAGCTTTGAATTTTTGAATGGGTTCAATGTAATTTCTTCGGATATGAACTCAGTACCTTATCGACATGATTGTCAGGATGAACGAGCCGAATGTACTGCTGCAGTGTGGAATGTAACGAGTCATACGATGCAACGAGCATTGTACATACTTCTCGATGAACGTGACGCGCGTGCGCCAATCGGCTACCGCTTCCACCACTACTGCCACCACCTCCAACACACTTACTCGTGGAACCATTCTGCAAAATAGAGAAATAACGGAATCCAGAAATTATAGGTCAAATGTAACAGTGTTTAAAAATTTATCGTTTATCGAGACATCATAATATTTTTTATTGATTTGCTATGATTGCGAACTATATGGGCATGGAATGGGAAAAAAACCCATAGCTGTTCTACCTGAGCTTGAGATTTATGATTCATAATTCATACTACATAAAGTGAAATTCTCAAGGTATTTATAACTTACACCTACGGAGCAATTCCTGTGTCAGTTGATCTTCGTAACAATGAGTCATCATTTTGCCCGATAAATGCAATTTACGATGGAAATAAACGGAATTTATCACCGTTTCATTTGGCCGAGTGTGAAATCATTTGGACGTGAAAAAACCTCGTTTCCGGCTTGGAAATCAATTTACGCCCCGTGATGGAGAGTTGGAGCTACAGAGGGTTTCTAGGTGTTTCCGTTATATTACAGAAGTTATTGATGTAAACCTGAGAAGCCGAGAAAGGCCTTCTAACCACGTAGTAGTGGCTGGCGCGTAACTTACCAGATTGCTGAAAAATACGGTTTCCACCGTGTTCTGAGGGCGGAAATTATAGCGCTGCGACGTTCCCAGCCACGTTTTACCGCTTCGTGGCGTGCTGTCCGCATCAACCGAGAAATAAATAGCAAAACGTCATACTTCAGTTAACAATCTTGTGAAATATTTTTTCATTCGAAGGAATGTAATGAGCTAAATGAAAACGGATGAATCAAGTTTTCCTTACCAGCTCTGGACGAGGTTTAGGATGCTTTTTCTTCATAGCAGCAAGAAACAAGATGAAACGCTATATTTAGTCGAAATAATGCGAACAGTAGAATTTATGGTCTTTCCATAACTTACAACCATGCGATAAACTCCATTGACAAAACTATCATCAACAGATTTCGTGCATACCGAGCTGATGTTAGCGTCATTAAATACAAACCGAAAATAAAAAAATAAAAATTAATAATATTTTTTTCGACATCGCGATACAATTCAGAGTATTAATTCGCATTCGTTAGCTCTTCATATAGCAGCATGCAGTATTATTTCAACACAATGTAATCTCTCACTTGATATAAGGTTGATGGAGGGCGACAAGGCTACCGTGTATGGTGATTGTAATAGCAGATAAATGGAAATAGTCGAACAGGACGGGCAAATGGTAGTGGAGGCCTTTGGTGGCGAGAAAACTGAGCTGTAGCGTTCGTAGTGAGACGCATGTCACGTTCGTCTGCTGATCCGAGATCAACGATTGATCTGAGAACCATAGTTCGATAGATAACGTGAAGTCCGCTCTTTCTAGGCTTTCTTCTATCTGAAAAAGAGAGCGAAAACCCATAGTTCAATGTTAAAATAAAAGTATATTTTGATATTTTTCAACATATAGCGTAAACAAGAAATTGCTTATATAACTATTCCTATTCTTATTGTCATAGGAAAGGAAAAATGTGGATATCTATTAAGTTAAACGTAAGTCAATACTAATATATTTATCTCCTACGTCCAAAGACATTGATTTCTCTGTGGAAAATATTGTAACGAGCAAGGGACCGCCGGCTTTCTGAGAAGCGCAGCGCGAGAAGGTTCTAGAAGCGACCTGGAGGGCTCGACTAGGCTCGACCGGGAGGGCTCGATTGGGCTCGACCGCGAGGGCTCGACTAGGCTGGGCCGGTCGGGTCCGACTGGTCTCGCCGCTTCTAGACCGACCGCCCGCCCCTATATAAGCCGGCAAGCGAGAACTGCGAGTCAGTTATTCCGATACCAGTTATTCCGTTATCCGAATTCCGTGTTCTGAGTTAACTTCGGTTGTCTCGGCGCTCGACCAGTGATAAATCGCGTTATAAATCGTGTGTGAATCGTGTTATAAATCGACTGTGCGTGTTATAAATTAACTGTGCGCGTGATAAATTCGATTGTTTACTGTGAGTAATAATTGTGCGTTATTAATAAATTAGGAAACTGTTCTTAAAGTGTGTTTTAATTTCCAAGTCTGACCCGAACGAATCCGCGTAGTGTAAAAACGTAACAATTGGTGTCAGGTGTGGGGTCAGACTTAGTGAAACTTTAAGTGCAGTGAACCGAAAATTTTTCGCGAGTGACTGTGAACTTTTCGCGAGTGATCGTGAACTTTTCGCGAGTGACTGTGAACCTTTCGCGAGTGACTGTGAACTTTACGCGTCGGAAAATGGCTTCGAGAAAACTCTACGAACTCAAAGTGGCCGACTTGAAACAAGAACTCGAAGAAAGAGATCTGGATTCCTCAGGCAGCAAAAGTGCTCTACAGAATCGTCTCAAGAATGCTCTTCTAGAAGAGGGGTTGGATCCTGAGCAATACTTGTTCGAGATTGTCACTTTGGATTCATTGAAGTTGGAGGTGAGTAAAATTTCTGCTTCGATGAAAGACGAGCTAGAGAAAAATTCTACTTCGATGAGAGAAGAGCTAGAGAAAAATTCTGCTTCCCTAAAAGAACTAGAGAAAACTTCTGCCTCAATGAAAGACGAACTAGCTGCTTCACTGAAAGAGGAACTAGAGAAAAATTCTGCTTCAATGAAAGAAGAGCTAGAGAGAAATTCTGCCTCAATGAAAGAAGAACTAGCCTCTTCAATGAAAGACGAGCTAGAGAAAAATGCTGCTTCAATGAAAGAAGAGCTAGAGAAAAATTCTACTACGCTGGAGTCATTAATAAATCAGAATGTCACATCGTTAGAACAAAAACTTGAACAAAGTAAAGAGGAATTCGACTCGAAGTTGAAAGAAGTCGAGGTGAAGATTGAGTTGTTGAACAGAAGAATTGAAGACAGCCCCTCTACACCGACTGCATCATCGGCATCGCTCGACGAATTTGACTCAAAGTGGAAAGACGTGGAGGCGAAGATTGAAATGCTGAACAGAAGAATTGAAGGCAGCCCCTCTACATCGACCTCTTCGGTACTGACGCATGGACGTGACTTGCCAACCTTTGACGGCAAAACAGCCTTGGAGGAGTACTTCACCCTGTTTGAGACTGCGGCTGCAGTGCACGGATGGTCAGCAAGCACCAAAGGCTCTATGCTAAGTCTCTCTCTGCGAGGTGATGCTCTACAGGTCCTCCAGAGCATTCCAGTATCGGACAGACAGAATTATGACGAACTGAAGAAAAACCTGGAAATGCGATTTGGCCAGAAGCACATGGAGCATGTCTACAGGTCGCAACTGAAGAGCAGGTATCAGAAGCCTAATGAGACCCTGCAAGAGTTCGAGGCCGATATCGTGCGCCTGGTTAAGTGTGCTTACCCGACCGTGCCAGACGACGTCTGCGAGAGCCTGGCAGTCGACAGATTCCTGGATGGACTTCGAGAATTGGAGACACAGCAAGCGGTGAAACTCGCTCGACCAAGGACACTCAGCGAAGCCTTGTCACAGGCCCTCGAATTCGAATCAGTAAGGCAGTCAGTGCGTGGTTCAGCTCGCGTGCGTGCTGTGGAGGGCACCAGTGAAGATTCAGGTACGTCGTCGCTGGAGGAATTAGTGAAGAAACTTCTCGAATCAATGAAAACCCGGAAACGAGAAATCCGCTGCTGGAACTGTGGCGAGCTGGGGCATGTCAGGAGTCGTTGTTCTAAGCCCCAGAAATCTACAAGGCCACAGGAAAACTAGGAAGGGTTGACGGAAAGGGGCAGCTGTCGACCCGTGCTACCGAGGCCCCAAAAGCACACGCGAACGTTGCCTTACTGGGAAGCCAAACAAATAGCATCCTGGTAGATGGGGAGGTGAATGGGAAAAGTAGAAGGCTACTGTTGGACACCGGAGCCACCATGACGATTCTGAAGCCTGATGTCGCTCGCTCGAATGGAAAGATAGCTCCATCCAGATGGACTCTGCGGACAGCGACGGGAGCCTTAGTGACTACGCACGGCGAGACAGTGGCCCACTTCCGCATCGGCAGTACCAGCTTCGAACATCAGGTGCTGGTAGCAGACATCGAACGTGACGTAATCATCGGAATGGACATTATGACAAAATTCGGATTCAAACTGGACTTGAAAGACGGCGTGATCAGGATCGGAAACGAAGAAGTCGTGCTACAAGGACATGAAGAGGTGTCGGCACGTGCTGTTCTGGCTGAAGACACTACAATTAAGGGGCGAAGTGAGGTAATGGCCCTTGCTAGCTTGGGTTGTGAAGTTCCGGAAGGTCATGTTGCAATGCTGGAGCCTCTGACACTTGATTGTGGGCCTGAACGGAAAGTCTTGGTGGCAAAGGGCCTAGTACACATTGGAAAAGAGATCCCGGTGCGCCTCATGAACATCAACGACTACCCAGTTACCATCAAGAAGGGGAGCTGCCTGGGATATTGCTCCTCTGTGTCTTCAGTAGTTCGACCGACTGAACATGTGACTGCTTCACCACCGCGACACTCGAAGAAATTTGAAGACTTCGTTCATCAAGTGTGTCTGAACGTTACCCCTGATACGCGACGCAAGGAAGTAAGCGACTTGCTTCACCGCTATCAAGACGTCTTTGAGGAGGGAGGCGGCCCAAAAGGAAGAACGAACCTCGTCCAACACCGGATCGACACTGGCGACTCAAGACCCATTCGCCAGACGCCTAGGAGACTGCCCTTAGCGAAACGGGAAGAAGCCGAGCAGATGATCCGTGATATGGCTCAGGAAGGAGTCATTGAACCGTCGAACAGCCCTTGGGTTTCACCAGTGGTTCTGGTGAAGAAGAAGGATGGATCTACTCGCTTCTGCGTCGATTATCGTCAGCTGAACAACGTGACAAGGAAGGACAGCTACCCTCTCCCCCGGATTGACGACACGCTCGACACGCTGGTCGGGTGTAACATCTTCTCGACTTTGGATCTGAAGAGTGGCTACTGGCAGGTGGGACTTCACCCCGAAGATAAGGATAAGACAGCATTTTCCATTGGTTCCGGTTTGTGGCAATTCAACGTGATGCCATTCGGATTGTGCAACGCTCCGGCCACGTTTGAGAGATTAATGGAAAACGTTCTGCGAGGACTGTCTTGGGAAACCTGCCTGGTTTACTTGGACGACATCATCGTCTTGGGGAAATCATTCGCCGACCATCTCAAGAATCTGGAAGAAGTGTTTCTACGCCTGCGAGCAGCCAATCTTAAGCTCAATTCCAAGAAGTGTAATCTACTCCAGAAGAAGGTCAACTTTCTTGGACACGTCGTATCCGGAGAAGGCGTCTCCGTGGATCCAGAGAAAATAAGCGCTGTCAAAGACTGGCCAAGGCCGAAGGACAAAAGCGAGGTTAGGAGTTTTCTGGGACTCTGCACCTACTACCGCCGCTTCGTCCCAGGATTTGCTGACATCGCCAAGCCACTCACCAAGCTGACAGAGGAAGGACGAAGCTTCGACTGGGACCCGTCTTGCCAGGATTCGTTTGAGAACCTGAAGAAGGCCCTAATTGCTGCTCCTGTACTGGGATATCCTCGGCCCGAGGGGAAATTCATCCTCGACACAGACGCTAGTAACATTGGCATCGGTAGCGTCCTATCCCAGCTCCAGGATGGTCAGGAAAGAGTGATTGGGTACTATAGTAAGGTTCTATCTAAGCCGGAGCGCAACTACTGTGTGACACGCAGGGAACTTCTAGCCGTGGTCAAGTCAGTGGAGCACTTCCACAAGTACCTGTATGGAAGAAATTTTCTTCTGAGGACAGACCACTCTGCGCTGCTGTGGTTGCTGAAGTTCAAGAATCCCGAAGGGCAAGTTGCAAGATGGATAGAACGACTTCAAGAATACGACTTCACCTCGGAACATCGTGCCGGATCGAGCCACAGAAACGCCGACGCACTGTCAAGAAGACCCTGCCCAGACGAGTGTAGGCATTGCAGCCGGCTGGAGGAGAAAACTGCAACTGCTTGCCGAGTTACGGCAACCGACGACAACTGGAAATGCGACGAGATCTCCAAGGATCAAGAAGAAGACCCGGATCTGAAAACACTGCTGAAATGGAAGACAGAAGGAAGGAGACCTAGCTGGGCGGAAGTTGCGCCTCTCTCTCGTAGCTTGAAGTCTTATTGGGCTCAGTGGGATTCCTTGCGCCTGGACGGAAACCTGCTCAAGAGAGTCTTGGAGAGTGAAGATGGCTCATCGAGCAGACTTCAGATCGTGGTCCCCACCAAGAGGATACCAGAGATACTCGGCCTACTACACGACGGAACTTCTGGCGGGCACCTGGGGGTTCGCAAGACTCTAGAAAAGGTTCGGGAAAGATTCTATTGGATCAACTGCAAGGATGATGTCAAAGACTGGTGCAGGAAATGCGTTGTGTGCGCCACGGCCAATGGACCTCATCGCCGAAGGAAGGCTCCCATGAAGCAGTACAATGTTGGAAGTCCGTTTGAGCGGATTGCAATCGACGTCGCGGGACCATTTCCAAGTACCAACGACGGTAATAAATACATCCTGGTCGCTATGGACTATTTCAGCAAATGGGTTGAGGCTTATGCTTTACCCAACCAGGAAGCAACAACGGTGGCAGATGTACTAGTCAAGGAGCTTGTGTGCCGCTTTGGAGTACCCCATGAGCTTCACTCCGACCAGGGACGAAACTTCGAGTCAGCGGTATTCCAGAACATGTGTGAGATGCTGGGAATCAGGAAGACAAGGACAACTGCACTACACCCACAGTCGGACGGCATGGTGGAGAGGATGAACCGAACCATCGGGAAGCACTTGTCGAAGGTAGTCTCTGACCAACAACGAGACTGGGACCAGCACCTCCCCTTATTCCTGCTGGCTTATCGCTCCGCCATTCATGAGACCACCGGACTAAGCCCAGCGAATGTGCTGTTTGGACGAGAATTAAGACTGCCCTGCGATCTGAAATTCGGCCTCCGACCCAACGAAGATGTAGTTGGAGATGACTACCTATCCAACCTCCGGAGAAGACTGGACGCCATGCACAATCGAGTCCGTTCATCTATTCAGGACGCAAGTGACAGGATGAAAGACCGCTACGACATCAACGCTGAAGATGGAGGATACCAGGAAGGAGACCTGGTCTGGCTATTCGACCCTAAGAGACGACGAGGACTATCACCGAAGTTGCAGCGCTCATGGGATGGGCCGTATGTGGTGATGAAGAGGATCAACGACGTCGTCTACCGCATCAGGAGAAAACCAAACGGAAAGCCAAGGGTGGTGCACTTCAACCGGCTTACACCGTACCTGGGAGACTCTGCTAACCAGGAAGTTCGTGTCTGCAGGATACCCAGCGAAGACCAGCCATTTGAAGAGTTCATGCGGCAACAGGAGTTCAGACGCAAGGTCCGTCATGGAGTCACGACTGAGGCGAGGCTGGACCTGTTTGACTCGCCCTCGGAAGGCGCACTGGCTATCTGCGCTGCTCAGGACATCGCGTCATCAGGAGGACTATGCCAGGTTGCTCGGAAGAAGCTAGGCTTGCCTTTGGCTGAAAAAGGCCAGCAGGGAACTGCTGGAGAGACTGTGCATTGCGAGCAGAACAACCGGCATCTGTTCTACTTGGTGACGAAGACTCGCCCCGACGAGAAGTGCAGCTACCGGGCCCTGTGGAACTGCCTTATCAGCCTACGGGACCATCTACTGCGGCTCGACATTACCAAGCTCAACGTGCCTAAGCTCGGCTGCGGGAAGGACGGATTGAACTGGCGAGTGGTACGGAATATGCTCGAGGAGCTCTTCCAGCACACCGGCACCATGATCACCGTCTGCTGCTTCAACCCTTGGGCCAAGGAAGGACGCCAAAAGACAGTCGACTGCTTCTTCTTCAACCAGGGCAGATGCACGAAGGGGTTCAGCTGTCTTTACCGCCACAAGGGTCAAGAGGATGCTGTTCCGGGACGGAACAGTCTTAAGGAGGGGGCAGTGTAACGAGCAAGGGACCGCCGGCTTTCTGAGAAGCGCAGCGCGAGAAGGTTCTAGAAGCGACCTGGAGGGCTCGACTAGGCTCGACCGGGAGGGCTCGATTGGGCTCGACCGCGAGGGCTCGACTAGGCTGGGCCGGTCGGGTCCGACTGGTCTCGCCGCTTCTAGACCGACCGCCCGCCCCTATATAAGCCGGCAAGCGAGAACTGCGAGTCAGTTATTCCGATACCAGTTATTCCGTTATCCGAATTCCGTGTTCTGAGTTAACTTCGGTTGTCTCGGCGCTCGACCAGTGATAAATCGCGTTATAAATCGTGTGTGAATCGTGTTATAAATCGACTGTGCGTGTTATAAATTAACTGTGCGCGTGATAAATTCGATTGTTTACTGTGAGTAATAATTGTGCGTTATTAATAAATTAGGAAACTGTTCTTAAAGTGTGTTTTAATTTCCAAGTCTGACCCGAACGAATCCGCGTAGTGTAAAAACGTAACAATATGCTGAAAAACAAACTTAAAAACAAAGAGAATTTGCAATTACCAAGTACAAGATTTCTGTAGGGGCTAATTCTCTTTTCAACTTTTCCCAGGTGTCTTCGTAAGTTATAAGATATTAAAAAAAAGTTTTAGAAAACTTCAGGTACAGTAGAGTATACGTGAGGTAATATTTTATCGTAAAAGAAATCGATCGACTGGAAGTATCTTCAAACTTCCACGGTTTATTGCGGTCATGCCAAGGAAAAGCTGAAAATAAATCCTCAAAAACGAACAGCCTAACTCTTCGCATCTTCAAAAGGCATTGAAGTTTTAATGATGGAAAGGGGGAAATCCGCCGTTCGGGTGAATGGGGAAAATATTGAAAAGAGGTCGACGTCAGATATAAGAAGGTGCCCCGTCATAAATCATGGAAAGGTATAGGTTTATACTAGAGGGCCGATTCCTTTCCTGCAAAGAGGAAGTATGGTGGAGCAATACTGAATGTCAATGACCCTTTTCAAAATGGCAGTGAATCCTCCTGCTCAAATATCTGGATCTGAAAGAGCGTTTCAATATAGTGTGAGGCGAGTCGAGGTGCTAAAATGATGGAATCCGTATTGAAAGAAAAAGTGAATTACGTCAGAGCGTTTTCCGATTTCCACATTCCAACAAAACGATTCCCCGCGATTTTTGCCACCTCGAACCATTGAAGTTCGGTTTGGACAAATATGGAACTTGTATAAATAAAATAACAGGTAAAAAACCCAATAAGTAATGATGTTAACTATGTTATAATGATACAGAAAAAAATGGGGGGGAAAAATTTAATAGAGCAATGGGCAAAAAAAAAAAAAAAAATAGAATAAAAATTGTGAATTTGTGCTAGTGTCGACAACAAAAGGAAAGATATTGGAAAAATACGAGACCTTGAACACCGATGTCGCCAACAGTGCAATCTCTACTGCGTAATTATGAAGAAAAAGTACTTCAACTTTTAATTCACCCATTGAGCATAAAACATCTCGTCAAATTTCTCTTTAAATATTCAAGCACTTTCAAATAATGCTTCACTCGCTTCCACATCGAAGATAATAAAAATATATAAAGCGCATGTAATAACATCAAGTGATGTAGCAGTCTTCGATTGAGAAAATCGTCCAAATTAAACGCTCTCTTCTGTATTCCTGTGGGATCTAAAGAAACGATTGGTCCGGCAACGATAAAATATTTGAACGGACGGTCAACGAGTTTTGATTCGATACAACGCAATGTTTTTCAATTTGCTCGAGCTTAGAAAAATACCTCTGAGGAATTCCCTATCTTCAAACGTCCGTCCATTTCTTATCTGCAGCTTACAACCCCAAGAGTACCCTTCGGGCTCCAAGGCCAGTTTGGTTATTTATGATAGCCGACCCTTCCGAAATGCTTTTCAGTGCTTGCCCCTCGCAGGTGAGAATTCTGTATCGCTCAAGTCACTTTTTCGCATGCTCTTCGCGAGTTTGTATGTATGCAGACTACGGCGGAAAACTTGATTCCTGGAACTACAGTTAACTATAGGCTATGATGTCGGTTTTAAAAATGATCCAAAATAAATTGGAGTCAAGGTATTTTTTTAAATTGATCATTATTGTGAAACATGAGGATGCTTGGGTATTAAAATAAAATAGGCAAATAGTTACATAGAAAGGAACATGGTGAACTTATTATTATTTATCGTAATCCCCTTTTCGATTTCAAGATCAACGATTCCAAAACTTACCCGTTTTGTCTACACTAGATCATAAATAAGAGCTAAATATACTAATATTGTACTAACAGGAAACCAATTATATTATTGTACAAATTATACATCAAAAGTGAATTATTTTTATGGGACATGATAACTAATTCCGAATAAGGAGTACCTATCAGAAGTTCAAGCTCGATAGGAAATGTGATGTAGGAAAAAATTGGTACCTTGTGGCTGTCGACGAGAATGTGCACGCGAAACATGAGCGTGTCTTCTAAATTGACTTCTTCGTTTCTGTACAAAATTTGAAATGTCTTGCTCACACCTGTCGTACCTCCGATGACACATGCGGGCAAACCCAATTCGTTTTCTGCAATTATAAATAGCACAATTTACCTACTAGCGGATACAAAAATTTGTAACTTTGATGGCGAAAATTGAAAATGTTCGAATTTTTAGGAAAAAAGGGAATTTTTCGGCAAAAAATTAAATGCGTCAATTTCTTTGGGACGTCAAAGAAAAATGTATTAACTAAGCAACTTTGATCTGTCTATTCTTCTATTCAAACTTGGCGCTGTATTTTAGAGGTGCCATTGATTCGATAAAATGGGCGACTTTTCAGAGATGCAACTTTAAGCGAGCAAACGCGAGCTCGAGGCAATATAAACGCTTATCGCGTCGTAAAATGCCGAAGCAGGTATCGCTATTAGAATTGGTAAGTCTGTAAGTGAGTCAAAGGGCGTTGCGAACAAAAGCCTTACCATGGCGGTGTCGAGATGGAATTATGTCTGTAATATCCTTTTATAGCTGAAAGCATCACGTGCCTTGCATGATATGGTATAATGAGGTGGGCATTAGCCTAAACTGATGAGCGTAAGGTGCACCGGGTGTAAATGGGATACCCTTTCATAAGAGCGGTAACTTATTTTTAAATACTCGAGAGTACATTCAGTTAGAAGGAAGCATACTTAAATTTCAAAGATGCCTGCAATTTTTTTTTTCAAAATGCAATATGAGTCCGAATTCGAACGAACCCTTCTCTATAGATCCTTTCTCTCTTTCAAAAGAACATAATACTTCATTTTCATTTTTTTTAGCCAAATGTTTCTTTTTGTTACCTTAAAAACAATTCTATACGGATATGTTTGATGAAAACCTTCTCAAATACTATTATGAATGCGCATAATATTTTACAATTATCCTATTGAAAAATGCAACTAAAAAAATTATTGCACTAATGTTTTAGTATTGATTTATACTAAATGTAACAGTAATTAATATAGACAACTCATTAAAAAAAAAGAAGAAATTCCGGAGGAAAAGGGAGGTTCCGGATGAGATTAATTTAATTTTTGTGGTTCCGATCAATTGATAACCGTTGCAATAATCAAATGATATATTGTGCAATCCAACTGCAATTTCAAATAATATATTGTATTTGAATCTTATGCATTTTCCAATTGTTTATTTGTTGTTTGTTTGTTTTTCGTTTTGTTGTTTTCAACAACCGCAGTTCAGAAAAAACTAGTTTTTTAATAAAATTCGTTTAGGAAAAAAAGAAAGCACTGCCTGTTGACTTGGTTTTTAAAAATAACACCATTTTACGTTCTCAAATATATACGAAACTTGCCGTACTAAAATGATCCCCATTTTCGGGCAATTAGTAAGTTCGTTTCTCTCTTTTGTGAACACAGTTCAAATGCTCAAACATGGATTGAAAATTTCACGTTACACTCAATACTCGGTATTGTATGACAATGAAAGCTTATCGATTTGCACGCCAAACCTTCATATTGCCTCTTGTGAGTTGTGTGATAAATGCGTTTTCACAGGGAACAGTTTGGCCTAACCTTTTCTGATATTAAATCCGTATTCTCTCTAACACCTTCGCATTATCCTCGAAGGTGCCTATTTATGCGGATGGAATGGCTTTTGAGAAAAACGTTACGTGGGAAAAGGTATATTACCGGCGACGTTTTTGTTTTGAGTTGGAATGGAGCACTCGATTTTCACTGGAAGCTTTGGCGACACTTTGAGGGTTGCCCGTACTTGATAGTACCTGCACATAATAAAGAAAGAATTGATTGGTTCAATCGAAATCAAAATCCGCTGGACGAAGGAACGAGTTATTTGAACGTGGAACTAATGCAGATAATGAAATATTTGGTGAAACATTTAAAGAACGTACCCCCTTTGAAAAAGGTCCACATTGTAGAATTTGCAGAGTTCAATCGAGAACTCGACTGTGGCTTGAAGTTCGCTCATTGCGAGTAGAAACGCATCGCTCCCATCCTGTAAAAAAAATATGGTTATGAATAGATCCGAAGTTTACCATTAGCTTGTCGAAATCTGACTATTACTTTCGGCAGATGTTGAGCAGGACTGCTTAATGCTTCTACAATCTAAACACATAAACTTGATCAATCTATTTTGGACAGTAAGTGTTGCGAACTGTAAACTTGAAAATGTTTGACTGGTTCATTCCCTGGATGTTATTTCTTCGGCAGTACAACGATTTAAGTTGACTGGGAGCCAAAGCGGGAAGAAACAAAAGTTATTTCGCCCTGAAAAACGAAACTTTTTATAATTTTGAATGAAGCTTTGCAACCCTGCCAATCACAAGATTAATTATAATAATGAAATTAAAAAACAAAGAGATTACGAATGATTGGAGAAAGCTTTGAAGCTTTGAATGCGAAACTACGGTCGCCTTAATTTTTTACTGTTCTGAAACGAGCGAAACCAATAACAGTCGTTCGTAAAGTTTCCCAAAAACCCATCTTGGTCTGAAAATGGCTTGAGTCTTGAACCAAATCGCTACCTCAGTTTTAAGGGTATTTTCGGGCGGTCTTGAGGGGGTGAAAATCTTATTTTCCAACGCTTTTCGAACAAATGTGTAGTTGATATTTCTATAGATTTTTTTAACGATAAATCAAATGAGACTATAACGGTGCTGATAGCATTAATGCTTCTCAAGTTATCGCAGCTTTCGGGTACAATTTTCGAGATTTATGCGAGACTCTAGTCAAAAGCCAAGGATTTTTGGTACTGTATAAATCGTTCAATACTTGAACAGCACCATCAGGCAAATAATTGAACTCTTAATTTAAAAAAAAAAAAAAAAAAATAGAAAAATAAAAATAATTAGGTACAATGATTATAATAGTGCTAAGCCGATTCCCTTATAGAGTTACCAATCTGTTGTTAGGTAGAAACGGTTGAAAAAAGTCCTTAATAGTTACTATTATTAAGGACCGAAAAAAACCGCAAAATGCTCAAAATGCAAAGTTTCGTTCCACCCGTCATGTACCCGAATTATGACGATGGAGGCCTTCAGGAAAATGGCTAAACCTGCGAAAGATGCTTGGAAGTGTGACAACTGCAAAGGGAAACGGAAGCCGGAGGCTAGTGATGATCTGGACGAGGTGCGCTCGGAATCGTCAAGGTCTGATGGAGAGGAAATGGGAGATACGATGCGCGAGATGAAAGCAATGCTTTCGGAGTTTAAAAATGAAATAATAGAAACGATAAATAAAAAGATGGTTGAAGTAGAAAAAAGTGTTCAATTTCTATCGGATAAATTTGATGAACAGAAGATACTCATTGAAACATACACAACAAAAATTGACCACCTGGAAAAAGAGAACGAGGAGTTGCACAATCAGATCGGTCACCTAAAATCTGAACAAATGCAGTTGATAACCGAGTTTCGTCGTAACAACGCCCTGTTTCATGGAGTTCCGAAAACAAAAGATGAAGATGCCTATGAAATCGTTCTGAAGGTCGGAAAAATAATGAACGTCAACATAGTCAAGGAAAACATAGACTTCGCATTCCGACTCCCATCGAAAGATGAGAATAAGCCGGGTCCAGTCGTATGCAGATTTCTAGCTAGACATCACAGAGAGAAGATTCTACAAGCCTACAGAAATACCATGAGGATCCAAAATGATGGAGCCGGAATAAAACTGGCGTCAATCAACCGAAATTGGGAGGGAATTCGTTGTTATGTCGGCGAGCATGCACCGCGTGAGCTAGGTGCCTTGCTGCAAGAGGCAAAAAAACTAGCAAAGGAAATTGGATTTCAATACGCCTGGATGCGGGACTTCAAGGTAAATATTAGGAAAGCGGAAGGAGAACGCCCATATCGTATCAGGAACTTTGGTGACCTGGACGGCCTGCGAATGAAATATCAGCGACAAACACAACCTGAGAAGGCAAGATTCTAAATATTAAAATTTAATGAATAATAAGAAATTGTTTAAGGATAAGTTAAACTCTTTATGGATTTGTTGACAACAATAGATAATTCATTTAATGTTAACTCTCCGGTATTTTCCAATTATGATGAAGTCAATGACTTTTTTTCAGAACAAAGTAGGGGCCTTTTTATCTTTCACCAAAATATACGTAGTATAAAGCAGAATTTCGACCAATTGGTCATTGAGATTGCTCTACTAGAAATTAAACCTGACCTGATAATATTAAGTGAATGTTGGCTACAAAATTTAAATCATGATTTCCATCTGGAGGGATACACATGTTACATTTCTCAATTCAATTTTAATCAAAATAGCGGCACAGTCTGTTTCGTAAAAAGTGAACTGGATATAGCGGAAACTGAGGAAGTAAGACTGTACGGTTCCAGTTCAATCAGCCTAAAACTCAACATGAACGGACATCTTATTTCAGTGTTATCCATTTATCGGTCTCACTTAAGGATGGCCTATGAAATGGATTTGTTCATTGATCAACTGGAAGCCACTCTAGGTTCAAAGCGGCCGAATCTCATTGTCGGAGACCTGAATTTCGATGTTATTGATGCCACACCAGATCACCATACCAACAGATATCTTCATTTGATGGCTACGTGTGGATACCTCCCATGTATAAATGCCATAACCAGACCGAAAAGCCCAAATTCCTTGGAGGGGTCCTGCCTAGACCACATATTTTCTAACCTAGCCAACGATATGAAGACGGCTGCTGTACACTCTCAAATTAGTGAGCATAGAGCCATATTAGCGCTGGTAGCAATTTACAGCAACCATTCGAAATTTGATAACGGACCGGTGATCTCGAGGAAAAAACTGAATTTATCGAAGTTGAACTCGTCTCTGGCGTCAGTGAACTGGGACCTTATGATGGAAAGTACTGATGTTAACCAGATTACCGAAAATTTCATAGAAATACTCCAAATGCATATTGACAAAGCAACAGAAACTACTGAAGTCCCGAAGAAGTTTGCACCGCTGAAGCCCTGGATCACACCCTCGTTAGTTGCGTGCATTAGAAAAAAAGCTAAACTCTACGCTGCGAGTAGAGCCCAGCCGTTTAACCCCCGTCTGAACAACTACTTCTTGAAGTACCAGAAAACAATAAAGCATATAATTAAAGATGAAAAGGAAAAGTATTTCAAGAAGGAATTGTACAAAGCAAAGGGAAACAGCAGGAAAGAGTGGGAAGTAATAAAAGGAATTATAGACGGAAAAAAGCGCAATGAAACCCGTGTGAGTAAATTGATAACAGAAAACCGAGTCGTTGACGGGGAAAGAGAGCCTAAGGAATACGCCAATGTTTTAAATGAGTATTTCTCAACTGTAGGATCGAATCTGGCCAAAAATATCTCTGACGGGGAGGCAGATGATGATGTAGTCGGGACGGACGATGTTGAGAGCGATATTCGGTTTTCCAATTTTCAGGGAGTCACCGAAGAAAAAATAGGAAATATAATCGATTCCCTTCGAGGACGGTCAAGCCCAGGATTCGATGGGATAAAAGCAGAAGTCCTCAAAGCAAACAAGCTCATACTATCCAAGCCGTTATGTACAATAATTAACAAAAGTTTTGAACAAGGGAAATTCCCCGACTCACTAAAGTTGGCACTGGTCACGCCAATATATAAGTCGGGAGATAGGACATTGTGCAAAAATTACCGTCCAATAAGCCTGGTATCATGTGTGGCCAAAATCATTGAAAAATGCGTTAAGGAGCAGCTGGTCGAATATTTGGAGTCAAATAACTTGCTCCCTGATCTCCAGTTCGGCTTCAGGAGTAATCGCAGCACACAGGATGCCACTTGTTTGCTGTACAACTTCATCGCTGAGGACCTGGACGCCAGACGGAAACCTATCGGCCTCTTCCTGGATCAAGCAAAAGCCTTCGACACAATCTCTCATGATATTCTTTTTCAAAAAATGGAGAAAAGTGGAATAGTAGGTAAAGTTCAGAGTTGGTTCCGGAGCTATCTTACCTGCCGAAAACAAAAAGTAAATTTTAATGGTACTCGGAGCGAGGAGGCTTGTCTCGGGTCGTACTCTGTCCCTCAGGGAACAGTGCTCGGACCGATCATCTTTCTTCTCTACGTGGCGGACGTAGCAGCTCTGGATCTCCCAGGAAAGGTTCTGCAGTTTGCGGACGACACGGTTTTTTATTGCGCCGCGGACACTTGGGAGCTAACAATGAAGAAGGCGGAAGCTGGCCTCAACATCTTGAATCGATGGATGAAGCGAAATAAGCTGACTTTAAATGGCGAAAAGACAACGTTTGTCCCCTTCAGTTTGGACTCTCAAAAAGTGCCATTGCAGTCCACGTTAACTATTCATACTGCAGCCTGTGATAGTACATCTTGTGGAAATTGTACTACGGTTAAGCAAAGCAGTTGTGCCAAGTACTTAGGGATCTACTTCGACGCTGAAATGAAATTTAAAACGCAGATAATATCCACAAACAAGAAATTAAGGAAACTTCTATTCGTTTTCTCGAAACTTGCCTCCATTCTCAGTAACCAGCTCTTGAGACAAGTTTATTTCGCCTTAGTCGAATCTGTGCTGACTTACTGCCTCTCTGTTTGGAGCAGTACATATGAGTCGAACCTTGCGCCCATTGTAACTTCCCAGAAAGCTTTAATTAGAAGGGTTTGTAAAACCGGAAGGCGGGAACATACTGCCCAACTTTTCACAAAACTAAAAATACTCCCTCTCTCAAAGCTGATCATATACAATAACATAAAGCACATTATAAAAACCAAGCATTACAATCTCCCAACACATATAGCCAACACTAGATTCAAAACTGATTTTAAAATTGAACTTCCGCTTTTCCACACCTCATTTGCACAAAAATCATATAAATATACAGGACTACAAGCTTTCAATAACTTTCCAACCACTCTGCGAAAAAAACTATTATATAGCAAATTTACTGGATCAATTAAAGGGCAGCTGACGGAGTTCCTTCTTAGTGAAATTTAATTACTGAATTATGGAGAGTAAGACGACGAAAGCCCTGACTCAGAATTAAGAGAGAATAGCAGGCTGTTGAACAAACTCATCTTCCGACACGAGCTGCGTCTCATATGGGAGATTATTTCCTTTGAAATTGAATATTATTGAGCCTATGTGGTAGATACTACTTGATTGTTAACGGTGTTTAACGCCCAATTCAATGTATGTAAAAATATTGTGTTTGTTTTTTTTTTTGTATGGAAATAAATAAATTCTATTCTATTCTATTCTATTCTATTACAAATGGATGGTCTTCTTAACTCATAATTAAAACTAAGCAATAATAAACCACTGTACAATAATTTGCAGCTTTTTTCTCAAAAGTTTTTTTTTCATATTGACAGTAATTGGGTCTCAGAAGCCCTTTATTCTACATAAGTTTGTGAAGAGATTTCCCTCTGAAAGGTGTTGCTTAGTCGTCGTTGATCTTCGATGTAGCCAATTCACCTATTTCTTGGGTCTACTCCATATGACAATTAATATCCCTCTCCAAGTTTCTTAAGCGGTCGAGAATCTTACTTCGATCGTAAATCGATAACCTAACTCCGTCATGGATTTTCATTCTCCACCCCTCAGCCGAATCCTACGCACTCCCAATCTATTCTCTAAAGACAGTTTACGTAACTTAAGTTTGTGCGCAGTAAATTCTCCGCGAGTTTCGAAGGCAGCTCGGCGCCTTATAAAGCTAAGTTTGATGGAAAATTGTTCATTTAAATGGATGTTAAACCGGAATTCAATTATTGACAAATAGCGTCTCAGAGAGACGACGGAACGGCTGCAAACCCTAAGTTTTCGCTGCGAAAGTAATAGAACTTTCCAAGGGTCTGATGGTATTGGTCTGTGGGACGTGAAGGAGGAGGTGTTGCTCAAGTTGCTTCTAATCTTCGTCTGCCGGAAATGCTCATTAGGGGTGTTAAACGCAGCCGCTTGAAACTAGTCTTCGGATTAACGCCAGGTAACCCTGAGAGGGTATCAGATTTGAAGAATCTTATAGTCCTGAGTGATACGCGAGATGCGATCTCTGTTTAGTCAAATACATTTGGTACGATTTGCGGTCGAAAGTAATATATCTTTTGGTAAATAATTCTGATAACACTTGGATTATCTCTGGTACAGGTGTATGTTTTAATAGCTTTCAACTCAAAATCGAAGATGTCAAAATCGATCATTCGGCCTGAAGATTGAACGTATATAAATATAGATTATTTCTCCATGATGGCGAGACGGAGAAAAATCTGATTTTTCATATTTTTATTGGTTAGCTGAGCAGCATATTTTCATTGGATATAGTACGGAATGGTTCAATATCGCCCCGAGAATACGTGAAAGGGAGAAAGATCTCGGCGTGGCCAAAATGAAAATCCAAAGAATCAATCGCCTTGTTTATCTTTCCCTTAACACTACAAAAATAATGCCATTGGACAAATTTTTATCCTGATATTCGGCAGAGATCTTTCGCCCATTCGGGCATCTTCAGGACAGCATTTCTGGGTGTCTACATGCCTTGAAACTTAGATATGCCATCAAATGTTGAAAGGTGATCGATTTTTTGACGATTACATTTTGTATTTATAACTTAATAATAAACTAAAATCACTTGATAGAAAAAAATTGCATTAGCCGAGGGAAAAGGTATAATTATGGGAACGCTTCACAACCCTGTTATCAACCTCAGCTTAGCAAGCTCTCCGCTTCTGCTGCGGTTGAACATTCAAGTAGAGTTTCCCTAAAAATTAACAATAACTTTGCCGATTCATTTAAGTGGAAATTAGGTATTGCCCGAGGAAAGCTCCGCAGGTTATCTGAGAAAATGAGCAGGAAACCCAACGCAGAGAATGAGGATGTAGAAAATGGATTAGTTTCTCACAGGAGACGAGAGACGGTATGGGTGGTGAAGGGATGGAAGCACCTACCCTGTGGCATAATGGAATTGCCTCCACGTAACTTCGACCGCGGGATTAAGGAAGTGTGGGGAGATGGTGAAGGGCTGAGGCTATTATAAATTTTTGTTTCATCGTCTCAAATTTTATACGGTGTGAGTCAGTTTTCCTTTCATCAACAATTTATTTAACGAAATTCCCTACCATTGGGTCGAAACGAGTAAAATATTTACTTCATAGTTCATCATATAAGACAGGATTTTGAATTTATATTTCTCGAGTAATAAATAGCACGATGTTTCCCTTTCACGGCGCGTGGAAACTCGAGAGGAAACCACCAAAGGAAAAACGGGGAGGGAAAGTGTGACGAAGAAATGTTTTTGCTTTCCTCAGGAAAATCGTAACGCATCGTGCAAGAGGGGAAAACTTTGGTTGAACTTGCGTGTAACGCCAGTTGATATGGTTTTGCAATGGATGGAGCGGAGTTTTATCATTTGAAAGTGAAAAACACCGAGGAAGGGGAAAACGTTCCATAAAACTGCCATTTGGTTCTGCTCGTTGTAACGCTCGAAATTTCGAGCTGCGGGAAAATCCAAGAAATTCTCCGTCAGTTGAGTATAGTGTCCTTATAGCTTCGTTTGCTTAGTGGCGGCTAAGTAGTCACAAATAAATAAAATAATGATGTGATAAATCACATCTGATATCACTGGATGGAAGTACTTAGTCGTTCGCGTGTACTTTTCTGTGTCATTCATCGATTTTAATGGTGTGTTCCACAAACACATTTTTTTTGTAAAGAAATTAGTCCATGCAGCGATTTTCAAAAGAAAAGAAAATGGGTGAATGGCCAGCGAATTAATTTGCGTCATTTGTAACGTTTTTTTTAACGATTTTTTGACGATTTAACGATTTTTTAACAATTTTTAACGATTTAACGATTTTTAACGATTTAACGATTTTTATCTGAAACGGTTCGCATTACTACTGTAAATCTGAAAACTATGGTTCCTTTAAACCAAAGGACAAATAATATTCGTAGATATTTATCGCATTTCTTCCTACGATTGTTTACTCTTTAGACGGTATCGTGCCGAGGGAAGAATTAACGGTTCAACGAATCGGGTCCCAGTAGGGAGAAAACTAATCGTCGAGAGGATTGTTGTGGCAGTAACGATGGTTAATGGGAAGGGCAAAAGTTGGTAAATGAACGTTAAATTGCGTGGCTAAGGGAAAGATATTAGGCCCAAAGCAACAATTTCGTTCTCCCCAATGTTAAGAAAGGTTAAAGGGTAGTTATGGTTGCTGGACTCTCGATTGATGTTGACATATATTGGCTGTCAGTGACGAGTTCATTATAAAACTGGAGCAATCGTATCATCATATCATATTTCTTAAACTGCATTATTTACTTGATAACTGTTAAAAAATGTATAGAAAAACATGAACGTGTTTCTGTTTCTAAAACTATGAAAAATTCTCCACGAAAACGTCTGTGAAGAAACCGCATACTGCAGAAAAATTGAGCTGATAGTGTGAAAATTGAAAAAAGTGTAACCTAACAGTCAGCTAAACCACCTTTCAGCTAAAAACTCTTAAAAAAAATCTTAATAATACAGTAGTTGGATGTTTTAGTTTGTAAAGCTACTATCTAGTTTTGTAGTATTAAGTAGTTTTTTGCTCAAACGATACGAATAGTTTCTTCGAACAATAATCCAAATCAGCTGACGGTCAACGCCAGTTCCAGTTTTCTTGATTTTGAAGTTTGCGGGGGAGAAAAACTGGGCGACTCGTTCTCAATTTTCTTTATTGCCCGCCGAGCACTTTCGCCCCTTCGGGCATCATCAGGGCTTTCTACAATGGAATACATAAAGATCATTCAGTATCAATTATGGAGGCACTAGGGTGCATTCACTTATAGGTAGTACTAAATTATACTCACGTAGCACCATTGGTAGCTACGGCCAAGTCCGGCTTAAAATATTTAAGTTTTTGTCTGCCTGGTCCCTATCCCTTGCTGTGGTCGTCCTGCAAGGTCATAATCATTAAGAATCTATCACTAGAGAGTAAAAAGCTTTTAAGTTTCATATTATGTTGGTAAGTACTTACATATTAGTTAAAATTTGGTAATTTGTCGTCGGGAACATTTACATTTAACTATCCTATTTTACGTTTAACTCTTCAAATATGTTTTTTAAATGTTCCCGACGACAAATTACCAAATTTTAACTAATATGTAAGTACTTACCAACATAATATGAAACTTAAAAGCTTTTTACTCTCTAGTGATAGATTCTTAATGATTATGACCTTGCAGGACGACCACAGCAAGGGATAGGGACCAGGCAGACAAAAACTTAAATATTTTAAGCCGGACTTGGCCGTAGCTACCAATGGTGCTACGTGAGTATAATTTAGTACTACCTATAAGTGAATGCACCCTAGTGCCTCCATAATTGATACTGAATGATCTTTATGTATTCCATTGTAGAAAGCCCTGATGATGCCCGAAGGGGCGAAAGTGCTCGGCGGGCAATAAAGAAAATTGAGAACGAGTCGCCCAGTTTTTCTCCCCCGCAAACTTCAAAATCAAGAAGATATGAAGCGACAACCCAAAAACGAAGTTCCAGTTTTGCAATAACAACAATAACCCATTAGGTTACTCTATAGTAGCCACGATCACTGCAGCTAATCGTATTCAATAAAAAATATGGATTCTGACGGACTGTGCTATATCTTACATATTTCTGGAAGTGCAATCAGTAATCAATGTGTGATACAAGTCACAGAACACATTTGTTGCTTGCTGAACGAACGGAAGTAAATTAGATTTTCTATTCTTTTCGAGATTTGCGGTTCGGATCACTATGCGAACACTGAGACATGACAAATAACTCCTTGCAAGACTGCCGCGGTTGGCTGACGGCGAAGGTAGGTAAATCCAGCGGCAAAAACTCAGACGGAGCAACAATATTTCGGTCTCTAAAAGCACTACTTTTGGATCTTAGTGCCGAAGTCGATGAAAAGGCATACACAATACGCCATCGCAGATGGAGAAAGAAGCCAACCAGAACAGAGTAAAACAAGCAGGGGCGCAGAAAACTACGAGCACACGTACGATTTAGATGTCTCATGGTCTATAGGACATGCAGGAGAAAAAAAAAGAAATGTGAAGACGTTCCTGAGAGAGATAGTCCTTGCGGCGTCAAGCAGCGATAGTGGACACTGTTTTTTTCTTACTACCGCTCTAAATCTTTTTTCTCTGTAAACCAATGAACAAAAAATTTTCGAGACCTACGAGAGCAAAACTCCTACTACAAACTATTGAGCCAACTTCAACAACCACAGGGTTCAAAGTAATTTTCCGTTTCAATAGGGATCACAGTTAATACATAGTTTAATCATATTTAATATTTGTTTGCAGACAAGTTGGTGGAAATCCTCTAGAAATAAAAATGGCATCAGAACCATTCCCGTTCGTAATTGTGTCTTGGACGGTGACTAACGGGTGACCAAATCGATTGCTCAACTTCAGTTAAAAAAATCGCTCACCTACGAATTAAATAGCTAGATTCAATAATTCACGAAACAATAGCAGATATTTTTCTCCGTCTTTTTATAAGAGATTCCAACGCTAAATGATATGTTTCTAACGAAGTCGATAAGTTCTATAAGATGGAACTATGTTGGCCTGAAGGTGCCCAAATAGGCTAAAGATCTCGGCAAAAAAAAAAAAAAAAAAAAAAAAAAAAAAAATGGCGAAAGAGTCGCCGTGTTTATCTCACCTTCACCCCAGCAGTTACGTGGAAAATGCGACAAACGAAAGAAGAATAAATAATGGTTTAAGATATGTTCCGTGAATTGACACGTTGTAGAATTGGCTTCAGAAAATTGTCCTATACAAATTCCAGGACAAGAAATTCGTTCGTGTAGTTTAGCTCAAGTCACGCTGGCAGCCAGAGGTCCATTGACGTGTTTTATCAGGCCAAACCCTTCCTTTCGTTCCCTATCAACCTACACCCTGCAGAGGAACAATACCAACTCATTCTACTTTCGTCATTTCCTTTGGGGCTGGAAATGCGCGGAAGGAGCTGAGGGGAAAATGGATATACGCTCGGGCTATTAGTAGCAATGTTTTTCAGCAAGCCGCTCGATCTGATGGAATTTTAGGAAAGAGATATTGGATATCGCACACAGTGCTTCGACTGTGGAACTTAAACATCTGATTCAAAATAGAAGTTGCTCGAAACCTCAGCGTTTTAAACAAGAAGGTGAAGATGAATGAATACAAGTGACTGGATAGATTAGGGGGATGGGAGTTTAAAAATAGGTCATTAACACACTGGATTTTCAATTTATGACTTAGTTTTTTAAAATCGAGATAATGGGCTGAAAAATGGTTGTTTTTTCCATGCCTGTGGAGCGAGGCATTACAATCGACGAATTGTAAATTTGTTGGCTTATTGATTAATCTGGTTTTTCTCGCGTTACCATGGCGATCATGTTGAGCCTTTTGGAGAAAACCAATTAATTTATAGAAGATTTGACAACGTAAAAGTCATTTAAAACTATTTTTCTTTGACGCCACACTGTTCTAAATTCAAAAACTAATATATTAGGACAATTTGAATTTTTTTTTAAAAGTAAAAAAGCTCACTCAATTATATTTTGGCACCATGCAGCTACTCTGTAAATTTAAAATGTTTTATATTTTTTCCATAAATACTTAACCCGATTAACTCAATAATTTTACTAATTCTTCCATGAAAATGACGCAGAATTTTTAAATGTAATCAAAAGTATTTAATTGGCGTTTGTGAGAATGAAATATCCTCCGTGAGGACTGTTTAAATTCTTCGTAACTCAAATTAATTTATAAATATTGCGGTATTTTCTGTTCTAATTACTCCTTAACGTATGCCATGTGAACGTAAGTACATCACGTAAAAAATTACGAGCGGTAAAATTTAATACTGATATAAAAAGCTATCACGTCATTTTCTGAGTGCACGTCGACCTCTATAACCCTTTTATGCATCCTTGTCGCTGTAAGATCCTTGACATTTCAGTTTAAGACTGATTAGAAGAGCACAAAGAGCGATTTTTTCTTGTTTCCTCCAGCAGAAGCAAGAGCTATGTTGTGGGAAGGAACAAAAGCTTCGTAGAGCAAGCGCATCTTCACTGGTAGTACGCTGTACTTCACTTAAAAAGCAGAGGAATGCTCTCCACAAACCTTGTACTAAATTTTAACGTAAAATAACTCATTATTTTCAATCGAAAGATTACTCAATGAGCTTTTCCGTTTTTTGTTTGATAAAAAACGAACCATTTTTCCAGTCAAACAATGGTTTAAAAACAGTTATACTTTTTTTTACTTGCTTTTTATTTTTGATCGGCTATTAATTTCGATGTATATTTTGTGTCAACTGAACGATCAGAACTGACTTAATGAGAGAAAATATAAAAAGAAGATGATTATTTCAAATCGAATTCTGAACACTGAAGTAATAGTGAACAGCAAGGCGACCGAGGAAACAGCAGAACCGTGAACTTATTCTGTGATTTCCGTCAATTACTAGTCCGCAATCGTAATCTAAACAATTCTTTGAATAAACGGGAACAAAACATTTGAAATTCCATCAATAGTCCATGCTTAGTTGGATAAGGCAAACAGCATTTAATCGTCTTAGGAGTTTTTTTATAAGCGCCGTCTCCTTTTGAAATTGATTTTTCAATAAATAATAAAAATGAAAAATTTCCACCACGCCGGCGAAGAAAATTTCTGGCTACTTTTATATGTGAGCTTGACAGCAACCTATCACGTCGGAGGAGTCCAATAAAAAATATTGAGTAAAAATGTCGATATATTTTTCAGCGAGGCCAGATCGGCATTGCAGCGCGCACTTTATAGTGGACTTTAAAAATCAGCGAACTCTGTGCTATTAATTTACTTTGGATAAGTATTAGAAGGATATGAAGGATAAAATACTTCAATAGAAATATGACTCTATTGATGATTAGAGCAGTTTAGTCATATGACCTTCAACTTATACGGAAAACTCTCAACACTCAACACTCAACTCTCAAATACTTGGGTAGGCTTGACAAAGATTGAATTCAAATCAAAATATGAAAAGCCGAAGGTAAATGTTGTATACAGTTTTTGTACTGACTCGTTTAATCTTCTCATACTGAGAGTTGAGGGGGAATAAAAATGGCGATTTATACCTAATCCTTTTGTCGCATCCCGGGTATTTTCACCCCTTCGTGTTTCATCAGGGCTTTGTTGAATCAATTGCTATGTATATCTAACGGTTTTACTATGTCCTGATGATGCCCGGAGGGGCGAAGTTGCTTGGCAATGCTATAAAATGATCAGAGATCAAGTGTTCGTGGGCCGAAAACATACGAAACGTCAACACTAATCGGAAATATGGTACTGACTGCCTGTATCCAGTTTAGGTCGAATCTCCGAGTAGTGTCTCTAGCAAACGACCATTAGATTAGGCGAAGGCGGCAACATGACGCGTAATCGTAACTCGGAAGCTGTGTAGGTTTCCTTTTCACCATTCATCTCCCAAGTCAGCCGCGTTTGTCAATCCGATCACGTCCGACCGAAAGTTCAACGGGGAAGACTCGGGCTTGAGAAACAGGTACTCACTCCCATGTCAACGCAATGATGGCCGTATTACCTGGACGAGGACGCTCGTACGCTTACAAAGAAGCCCATGAAAACCCATTTCACGAGTTTGACTGAAGTGAACATGAACGTGATAAAATAGCATGAGCAGGATTCCCATTTCGGGTTGAGTTTTTCGGAACTGGCAACAACTTGGCAATTAAATTGTTGAGATGATTATTAACTTTCACTTCAACGTTTACGTATTAAATGGAAGTATTGGGATCGTCTGAAAAGTCGAACTCCGAACGGAGGTAGATTCAGAAGACATTTTCATAGTACCTACTATACTCAGAAAAACTTGCAGAACAAGTGTCTTAGTGTGCCGATGGTCGAAAAGTGACAAAAGTCGTCATATAATTATCTCGGTGAAATTTGATAAAATGTTCAGAATTTGATTTTCATTGTTTGATCTGCAAGTGAATGTGCAAAATTAGCCTTTATCGGATTGGCACCCAGTACTTCTGAGATATTGGTTCTCGAGATTGGTTGGTATTAGTGTTCGAAGTTTTTCTATTTTGATTTTTACAGGCCGTAAGAGTAATCGGTTAAAGCGGGTACATTTTTTTTTATTTCTACAAAAATCAATATAAATATGTGGACACATTAGGTAGGTATTGAAATGTTTATTACGATGAATGAATGTCGATTGATTTTTATCGTTAGTGTCACCCACCGTACTTCCACTTTCCGTTATTTTATTCGCGATTTCCATTTTTCTTATTAGAACGCCTTGCTTTGAGTATTCACAAAACTTCGTGTTAATAACCTATTTTTCGTGCATTTTGTGGTTTTCGGGTCACCTGGATAGTTTATCAGAGAAAATATTGTAATGCTTCTTTTGTTTGTCACATTTTTCACGTTGTTATTGTGACAAAGGGAAGATGAACTTGTCGACTCTTTCTTAATAGTATTTTTGTTTATTATTCAATAAACAAACTATTAAAATCGTTCCCAAAAGAACATTTTGTAACCATCCTTCAAAATTTTGATTTTTACGTTTCAAGGTGTGTAGAATCCGAATATAAAAAATTCAATCCGTCCGTCGAGAGCACTTTTCTGACGAACAATAAAAGCTACTCACTTACTTGAAATTTTTCATTAAAAATCAATCTTGGCTTAGGTACAACGGCTCAATTCTTTAGTCAAATCGCTATCTTGCTTGGTATTATTGTGGGGGTTTTGAGTTTGATATAACTTTTTTTCCTAAAGTTTTTTTGGGCAAAAGTGTGTTTTTATCAATTTATACAGATTTTTAGACGCTGAATCGAATTAGACCATAACGGTGTCAATGGCTTTAATGTATCTCAAGTTAGTGCAGCTTCTGTGTGACAAATTTGAGATTTCGAGAAATTTGGTAAATGGTACAACGTGAGGTACAAGAGCTATAGTTTGCTGACCCAAACATGGAAGTACTGTGTGATCTATGCACACCACCATTTTTCTAAAAATTATTTTAATTCGATTTATTTATTTTTCGTTAAAAAGGTTACTACTTGGTGAGTTTTTAATTCAAATGTTACGCAGTCAGGTATCATCCAAAAAGTCTAATTTGGGACGAAGGTGGGTTTGATTTTTTTTTCTTTTTTAATAGTCCTCAGAAACACACTATTTCTGTAAATAATTTATATAAATTGGACCATTGAATAAAAAATTCTTTATACTAATAGAACTGTCCGGATCGATATTCGATGAAAGTTACCAACTGCTCGATAGAACTTGATTTGTACAATCCAAATGTGATTAGTACGTGATTGAAGTGGTCTCCGCACCGATGATGTGCACATCTGACCGGAAACGGGTAATTTTCGAATTCAATCTTGTTTCAGTCCAGAGTGTGAATCACGTGGGGTGAAAATAGGATGAGAAGGGTCAGCAGTGCACCCTCGAGTACAACCTAGGCCCTTGGAGGTTCGGATTATCAATTCCCAACAGTATTCTCAGCAACTGGACCATACATTTTCTATGACTCTTCAGTTTGTTCCGGCCTAGATAAATCCGCTTTTATTTCACTTCCAGGCTCAATAGAACTGTCCGTTAGTAATTTAGTATTATAGGGTGTTCCAAACAGGGTTCAAAGTAGAACATTCCTTTGCTATTAGTATACGCATGCGTACTGTGTATACTATATATAAAATACTACAAAAATTTTCAATATTAAAAGCGGATGATATAAGATAATATGTTGGTTTTTTCATCTCGTGTTACATTTTAAAACAAACATTTTTCAATTATGATATTCGATGGTACTTGATATTCCTGACTTGAATACCCACGAAGTTAATAAGTGACTTTCTTATATTTTGTTGACTCTCGCGCCAAAAATAAATTCGAAACCTGGTTAAGTTGGATAATCCCAAGTAACTATTTATCTACATTCTCACGAACGTCACGGAAGGAGATTTTCAATCTGAGATTACTTGCAAAACACAATCCATTTTATCTCCTTACAAGAATAAATCGAATAAAAAATAAAATATTTTAGAAAATTTTTGATACGTATTTTTCTAGATGATGAAGCTCACAGTTAAGAACGAGTTAAATAAAACTGTAGCGTTCGTCTTGCGATTGTCGTGTCGATACTGCCAACGCGGAAGTTGAAACTGTCCGACATTTATTTGGTTTCATCGTTAGTAACCGCGTGACATTCGAACGTACGGCCAAAAGACTCGGCCGACGCGTTATTTATAAAATAAAAGCTGGCCAGCCACATCTGACCACATTTGTAAGGTGTACAGGTGTACGAACTGTTCGATACGGTCGGTTTTCAATCTTAGCTATTATTTTAGAGCCATGCTGTATCTTGCTTTCAAAATAAATACTTTAAAAGTATTATATTAATTCAACTCATTGACTGTGAATTCATTTAGTTTTCGTTTTTGTTTTAATCAATTATAAACTCCCATCCATATTCCAAACATCTCGTGATTTGAACCAAGGATAACAACAAGGATGTAACAAGGATTCTTTATGTCCACCGCACGCCTTCAACACTTTCCTGAAAAAACTATGATCGCTAAGGTCTCACCATTTTCACCTAAAATCAATCCTGGCTCAATTTTCGGGGGTTTGGAGAAAGTTCACATTTGTTTTCAGATGAAGCTAGGTGTGTTTGGAATATATATCTGTATTTTTGGAAACTGAATCGAATGATACTATGACGCGAACGATTGCTTTAATGTCCTGGGGTGGTGACTGACGAAAAACAGGCGACTCATTCTCCAATCCTTTATTAGCTGGCCGAGCACTTTCGCCCATTCGGGAATGGAGAATGAATTGGAGAATGAGTCGCCTGGTTTTTCTCCACCTCACAACCCCCGGACATCAAGAAGTGCGACGAGAAGGAAAAGATTGCTTTAATGGTTCTCGAATTATCACAGCTTTTATGTGGAATTTTTGAGATTTTGAGAAATTCGACATGAAGGTAGGTAAAGCTCAACAATTCTTGAGTTCCATGCCATTGGTCGAGTGTTTTCGTATGTATAAAACGCTGCAAATGATTGTTCAGTGGTTTATTATTATTTCGCTTCAAAATTGATTTAAGAAGACTATCCATTTTTGTCATTTTGAATATTCCGAACATTTGTGAACGTTCCCACCGAAAAACAGATGGTAACTATAGGGGAAAACTCCGTAGCAACTATTGTCACTTTAATCATTTTTCTTTTTCTTAATTTCCTAATTAAAAGCTAAACTTATTGCCTAACGATACAGCTGGAAAGAGTGTTTGACGACCATTCCAATGAGTATAGAACGATTTTTATAGCTACAAGAACTCTCGAGTCAGATTTCTGAAAATCTCCCGAATTCGGCACAAAAGCTGCGATAACTCGAGAACCAATACAGCTATCGACCCGGCGATGGTCTCATTCGATTCAGCGTCCAAAAATCTATATAATTTGATACCACGTACACATTTTTCTGAAACACCCTGGAAAATATGAATTTTCTCCCCCTCAAAACCCCCCAAAAATTGAGCTAGCAAGTTGGTTCAAGAATTGGGCCGTCGTAGGACCGAGATTGATTTTTGGTGAAAATTTCAAATTTTTAGCTTTTACAGTTTGGCCGGAAAACTGCTAACGGCGTACGGCGGACGGACAGAATTTTTTTTATTGGATATTCGGATTCTACATGCCTTGAAACGTAAAACATCAAATTTTGAGGGGGGGTTAGAAATTTTTTTTTCTTGGGTGATTACAATGGTCTATTATTGAATAATAAACCAAAAATCGTTCAATACTCGTTGGAATGCTCGTCAAATGCTCACTCAATCTGTGTCATTAGGTGATAAATTCGCTTTTTAATTAAGTTATTAAGAATTAGAAGAGGATTTAAAATATTCAGAATTACAATTTTTGCAACGGAGTCACAATAAAGAAGTGGGTGGTCTTTTCAAAACTAGGAATAATAAACGACTACATAATCATTTCGTTTTCGATGAATTTTACCACAATCATTATTTAATGAAGTATTTTTAATAAAATTGAAATATACTAAAATGCATAAAATAATTTTATGCATATCCAATGGTGTGTTTCAAATAAATGGTGAATGGTGTATTCAAATAAGGCAGCGCTTTCAAAACGTAAAAACCTTCAATATTGATTTATTGGCCGTACTGTGCACTCGATTACCGAATCACTGCGGTCTATTATTGCCATCCGATATTTGAGATCGTGACGAACAAATCATGCCGGTCGTACCTTTTCGGATTCGATGGAAAAATCATTATTCTTCAGGATGAACAGAATATGGTCACTGTGATACATCACCCTTTACACCGGGGGTGAAGTCAAGAAACGGAAGAGGTGGAATTAAACGGCTTTGTAGCACGCGATCGGCGGAAAACAAAACGCATGTTCAGTGACTGGAGCTTACTAATAAAGTAGCCACTCCAGCGTTCGTTCAACCCGCTTAGAGCACGATTTCGCAAAACAATCGTGTAAAGTCAAAATCCCCTTAAAAACTTTGTTTAGTTAGTTGAAACTTGTCACTCCTTTGTGTTACTGTAGAACAATGGAAGTCGTGTATTATCGGTTTAAAATTAATAATTTTTTTAATCGATGTGCGATAAATTCTAAAATTCTACTTTAATTTTCGAATGTTAACTTGTTGTAAGATAAAGTTGAATCTTTTCATTGCCAATTTTGGCTTTAGATTCGCCGATTTGACTAATTTCGATGGATTCAATTGGGCTGTGATAGGCTGTAATAGTTTTCTAGTTATAGGCAACCTTTTTTTTTATAATAAATTATATGAGAATGCGAATGACCGAATCGCAATTTATTTTATATGCTGTGAAAAACGATTCCCTCTAGCATTGCCCTCAAACATCTTCAAACGAGCTTATAAACCTGCTAATCGGACTAATTAATTTTTTATTACATACCTCCAATCCTATCGCAGGAGTGCAACAAAACAATAGACGTTTGATACATTTAAGTTCTATATTATCATTCATTTAACGTTATCTTTTTTACAATTTTTCTAGAGGAACTGAGAATTTTCTCGCGAACATTTTTCTTTCCAGCTAGGCAAGTGATAATTATTAGCTTGATGGACGTTATGAAGGGGTGGTCCCTCCCCGCTTTCCTTGATCGGGGTCACTCACACTCATAGCACCCCGCGCCCTCCAAGACTTGATAAAACCGAATCTTGATTCGCCATCGTAACGTACCAATTTTGTCGGATTCCTGTTGATTGCGTTTGGATTGTTTACTCCGCTCATAGAACCCAAAATATTGTCACTGCAATCTTTTACGTTATATAAGCATTATCGCTTCGATTGAAGAAATTTTCAGCAATTTAACAGCAATAAACAATAAAATGTATGACTTGGCTGTATTTATTTAATTAGAAATTTCATGTTTACCTATTTGAGGATGATCTGCGTTCAAATGGTCACATACCAGAGAGAGCACATTATAAACACAGCACACATCCAGCTTCACGTGATGCGATTCGGTTGACGAAATACAAATTGAGATTCACAATATGCGAATTTCGCTCTAGACGCCGTATTACACGAGACGCGAATCACGATTGACGGAGAGGGACTATTATCTCGATTCTGACCTCGTCACTGTACGTTGTCGATTTTATAAATTAAATTAACGAAATTTGTTCACATCTAATCGGCACTAGCATTGCAATCGTTTTTCGTTGGTTTCAGTTGCAACGGCGCTTTACGGGTTGCGCCCCGGGGGCCGATGGGAGACACCCGAAAACGGCAGAACTGAACTGCGTGGCCTGCGACCAGCCGATGGGAAGCGGGCATGGGGGGTATCAGCCGCCTCCCTCTCGAAGTTGCGCGAGGTTCGATAAGCGCTTGCTCGCCGCCCCAACCAGCTCTTCCCCGCCTCCACATTTGGACGACTGCCAGTTTCTTGCGTCTGCCGGAAATTTCCCGTTTTATTCGGGAAATATTCTCCACCGCTCACAGCTTATTTACGGTAGTGTTACCACCATTAGTCCGTAAGTTTCCCTTTTATTTTACTACTCAATACTAAAATCGTTTAATCCACGAGAGAAAACATTTTCTAATCCTTGTCAATACATCGCTCATTGAATCTAATGGTGTCATTTCCCAAAATTTGGCAGGGACCAAGGACTTGGACACGAAACTGTGAGAGTTTTGATAGCACGACAAGGACTCTCATGTTTAAGGTGCAAAATCACTCAAGGGGAATCAATTTTTGCATAGAACCATGTTAAGTAGAATTTTTACTAATGTCACTCTTGCAGTAAATTATCAATATGATATTTATTTTTCGTTTCTGGAAATGTTGAATCCGACTAATGAATTGAAACAAATTTCAACAATCTGCATTACACCGTCACCCATTTATTTACTATATGAGAGCAAGCTAATGCCCAGTTTCCAAAAAATCATTTCTGTCAAGCATTGGCTACCAGTAAATGCACAGGGCATTAAATTAACGTATTGTTCACATCTGTGTACAAGTCGAAAAATAATATGGAATTGTTGTCACCTTCATTAATTTATTCCTAAATTTCATTTTCTCAATATTACTTATCAATCTCTTAGCTTCAGTTTGATAAATTATTATACAAATATCTGGTTACCCAATTCGAAATTACGTCTTTAAGAAATTCGTTAATAAAATATAATTCAGCTTTTATTCATTAAAGAGTCAATTTATCCACGCGTTTAGTTAATTCCAACAGGTTACTACTATACAGATTATTGCAGATGTCAGATTACTACCTCGATTGCGAGGGTATCTATCATGGGTTTAATAGGCGGAAAATATAGATTCCAATGTTTCCAAAGAGCCTTTAGGAACCTATTGACATCCTAAAGTTGAGAAAACCGGGAAGTACTAATATTGCAAGTCTGCGTCTCAGTTAGAGCACACGAAATCGTGCGGGAAATCTGAAGCGTAAATACCATTTCAGCTCATTTTCACCATTTAATTCGATTTCTATGAACGCAAAAAAATCCTCAGTATAAAATGCTATTGTCGTCTCCTCCTGAGTTTCGACAAAAAAACAATTACAAAACCCGCACTACTGAAGAGCATGTCCGGATGTGGAAACTTGCTTTTTCGTGAGAAATCATGTATTGATCCCAACCGAACTCATAAACATGCTCTTCCTTCTTGTACGAAGGTCATTTCAGTCAAGTTCAAGGGTTGCAAATGTCAACATGCTCACAACGGTCGGAGAATTGGGATCCCTTGAGGAAAAGGGTCGACGGTTAAACCGAAAGGGTAAAACTTGATTCGACGCGAAATGCCAACGACAGATTATCATCACTATTTGGATCTAAATCACTGACAAAGTTATAGTTTAAAAGTGATGTGAAATAGTACATAATCAAGCCAACTATATTTTATGTTGGGGCTCTTGTTTTACTATGAAAACGACACCAATTTAGGCATAGCCGAATTACAATTTTTCGATTCATTTTGGTTTACTATTCAATAATAATAGCCCATGAAAAGAAAGTCTTAAACTCTTAAAAACGAGATATCTTACGTTTTACGGCATGTAGAATGTAATTATTCAATTAAAAAATTCCTATTTATCCGCCGTACGTCGTCATAAAATTTTCTGAGGCAACTAGAACAGCTAAATTCTTAATATTTTTACCAAAAATCAATCTCAAATGGCTCAATCCTTTAACCAAATCGCTACATCAACTATAAGGGTATTTTCGGGGAGAGAAAGTTCGTATATTTTCCAACGTTTTTCAGACAATGGTGTACCTAATTCGTACCAATTTTTATAGATTTCCGGCGCGTTTTTTGCGAAAAATGTTTTGAAATCGATTTCGCTCAAATTCAGCATAATGATAGTTGATTATGTGTATTTTAATAATATATAAAAATTTGAATTTGACGTTACTACCAATTATTGTGATGAAACAGTTTAGTTCTATTATTGGATTAGACCTCAGAATTAGATGCTATTCTCATTATGAAAGTGGCCTGTTGTGAGATAAGTCACCGATTTGCGTTCAATACGAAGAAATTAAATTGTCTACGCGTTTTTCGAATGCTTTTTTACATTTTGGACTTGATATGCCTAAAAAATGTCAATTAGTTAAAAATTGGAAGTATAATTTTTTTTACTACATTTGAAGAGGTACATTTTAATTATTAACAGGTGTAGTTAGGAGACTAGTTGATCATCAAAACAACTCTGTTTGGAGCAGACCAATATTAAAGTACAAGAAATCTGACAAATTATAGTGTCCGGTGTTCGGTAACCGGAATGAGATTTCAGCTCGTCTCTTATTTCATGCGGAAAACGAATCGAGTTAGTTTTATCGGTGTCATGTTTTGGCGACGAAAAGAATTACGACGGAAGGTTTGGCATTTAGCCAGGCTACCTTTTTTCCCATCATTAACTGTTGTCATTTAATGGGTTATCGATACTTTTACGCCCACAGTTCCATCAAATCGCCATTATCTTTGATTTTTGACATTCGTAAGAACCGCTTTCGGGATCAGTAGCCGCACGAATTTACTTTCCCCGTTCCGAAAGGTGCTCTTTAGATAAAAAGTCGAAAGTTTTCTAAAACTTTCCGACTACGATGTGAAGTTTTAGGGCTTATCTGTTCGAAGCTTATTGGCTTTTTCTGCGCGAAAGCTTCTAAAAGTCTCGACTCTAATCGGATTCGATTTCTCTTACGAACTTTTCATTCCCTTTGAACGCTTGGAAAAGCGAATTACACATCGAGGAAATTTTTCGACGGATTTGAGATCAAAAATGAAGCTGGCGTTTGAATTTTTTTCTTCGCAAAATCGGTAGTCTGACGTTTGTTTTTATTAAGCCGATGATCGTTTCCTCAGTTCTGCTATCAATTTAAATAACGTGAATAATTTATCAATCGCCTAATATTACTAATTTCAGATTATTACCAAGATTTGTATGGCAATGGTTATGGCTCAATCTTCCAAATGTGTCACCTGTCGAAAAAGGTTCTAGAAAATGAGTCTTCATTCTAATGGTTTATTTACAAGGTAAAAAAATGAATTTGTACAAATTATTCTAAAATCACAATTATAATTTACAACGCAAAAACAGCATCAACTTGTGATGCTCGTAGTGTGTTAGTATCGATTTTATCCAGCAGTTAACAATAAAAAGGAATTGGGATTCTTATTTTATAAATCGTAATTTTATAGACCAGAACCATTCACACCTTTCATTTTTAACGTACAAAATGATTATTCTAGGTAAAAGGTGAGCTAATTTCAGTTAGTTGAGGTAGGTGAATTATTTTCAAGCTCAAAAATATGTGCAACTTAATAATCTGCGGCAAGATATTTTTTGGTAATGTCCAGAAATTGCAAATGAATGATTACACTTTGCGTTTCGGCAAATTTCGATGGTAAGACGATTCATAAAAAAACGTCTAAGAAAAACGAGTCCGGACCGTCCTCTAATGTAACTGGTTTTTCCTGAAGTATCCAATTATACAAAAATGTTCTTGCCACGGTGTTGCCTGAAAATCTGTTATTGGCCGAATGTGGTAAACCCCCTCTTCATACAAATTGGCCTGAACTAGTCCGTCTCGATGTCGACTCTTTTTTGTTACAGTGTTCAAGGCAAGAATGATTGATAATTGATATTTCTATTGATCATTTCGCGCTGATTTAAAATATTGACTTTCGGGTGAACAGAAAAAAAGATAATGAAAATTTTGCTCAAGAATTATGAATTAAAACAGAGCGGTTCCTAGCTCAAGCTGGTTTCATTTGCTTCTATTTCCATTTTCCATGAAAAATCGTTCGATTCCTATGTTAATTATTTCGTGGTATTCTTTGACGAACGGTAAATTCGTATCTTATTATGCCTGTAAGCAGGCAAAGTAGCATTTTACAAAGAACATCCAATGATAAATTCATTTGTGTTTCAACAATCGGCAACCCTGATGATTCTTCCTGATGATTAGGGGACTGCCTCACAAACGAAGAAAGTTTCGAAGGAGCATGCGGAATCGTTCCATTTCAACCCTTTGCCATCTCGGTCCCACAATTCTAAGCAATTTTCTTCTTCACCATTTTCGTACCTGAAACAGAGAACTTCCGAGTTATAGAGCCGATTAAGTTATATAAAATCGTTTCGTACATAAAAACGCGGAGATGAGAGTTCGTGGTTCGAATGCAGTTCGTGCTTGGAGAAAATCTTCTGCAAGGATTGTTTCTGTGCATTTACCACTTTCACAGCACATTTCCAATCGATTTAGCTTCTGAATGCACGCTATTATTTTACAAGTTTTCGGTACTGATTATAGATCACGAGGCTTTCTCTATTGCGTTTTTAACCTTTGCAGTAGTACCTATAGGATTAACTTGTTTATTTCGGTAGTTAAAAGCTGAGTTAATGTGGCTTGATGAACAGGCATGGAATTCTTTTGTTCAGGAAGGAACCAAACGGTCTTTGATTGAGTACTTCATCAATAAAATTGTTGCTTGAAGCTACAATTTTTCAATGATAATGGTTGAGTTGTTACGTTCTCCGTGGTCAGGAGCCCAATGGGTTCTCAAGAGGTGCTTTGTCAGAACCACTCACTTCGGTCTGAGAGACGTACCCTGAAGCACTAAGTTCAAAGAATTGATACGAGACTGAAGGAAAAGTCTACTGGGTGGTTAACCTTCTTATATGATTTTCACCTTGAGGAAAAGAGAACCGTCCGAAGAGATCAACAGGTATAGCTCGATTACCAGCCGGATATGATTTTTCTAGTCGGATTCTCCTAGCGAGATTATCTTAACTCGATTCCCTTACCGGAAATTGTTCGGTTCTCCTGCGTTCCAATTTGTAAAAGTGATAGGACGGCCAGTCGACATCCAAAAGAATTGCCCTTCGTCCGCTAGATCTGTCCCTGACACCCAGAAATGTTCAAAGCTGAAACCTGAGGGAAGAGAAATAATTCAATTAAGTCGTTGATTGTTAAGTCGTTAACTTGGTAATAGAAAGTCGAGTTCGTTCGCATAATGGTGGCTGGTAGCAAAATCTGAGTTCTGATTGTTTTCATATCTTCTCCCCAAACTAAGTAATCTTTCAGTAAGGAATTCTAATACGAAGGACTGAGGAATGAAATTGATGATACACTGAATATTATAAATCTACATTTTGAAATATGTGGTCATGAAAGTAAAAATGGAAGTTTTTACCGTAGCTTCGTATAGTTTCTTCCAATTTGTCATTTTCCTCTTGACTCGAAATGCTGGCCAGGTGCATTCCATGGTATCGGCAATACTGCGACGCTTTGAACCAGTTGGCCTGTAAAATTACATCTCATGTAGAGTCCGTAGAACACGTACGTTGTTCAAACAAAATTATTTTCAGTTTGCTCAATGGGCTTTTCTTGAGAGACTCGCAGATGCCATGCAGCTTAGGAACCATTTCTGTACTTCTATTCTTTCGAAAAATGTCAATAATATGAAAGTACCATCGAAATAAAGATTTTTTATGATTGTTCTTAATTCATCTCCATAATAACACGAGGCGTTATCAGCAAAATGTGTGGTAATTTAATTTTGATCTATAAATTATCAATTTAATTCCTTTTGTCCCTGAGTCCCTGAAATCTTTAATTTTGTTGACCAAACTTCTCACAAAACTTGGCATTTTTAACCGACTTCGAAAGGAAGAGATTACTATGGTTGACTTACTTTTTTCTTCCTTTTTTTTAGCCAACAGTTTTGCATTTTTTTTATATTTTATTTATTTACTAGGGGCTGAGCGCCATTTATTCTGTGGGATTGTTGTCCTCTTAACTACTATATATAGTATATATATAGTTAATTGATTGAGAAAGAAGAAAGAGGAAAGTTTTGTTCTAATATTTCGAAAAATCTTGGTCACAGATAGAGAAAGAATGACTGAATGACTTGAATGTTTTTGCGTCTTGGATCCATAGCGTGTAGATATAAATGGTTTCTCGTTGGTTGCAGTATCATGTTGATGTTTGTAATGAGGCTTGTGTCGGTTCCATTGTGTGAGGCTTTTGTCAATCATTTACATTGAGGCCGGGAGGACGGTAGGCACCTAAAATCAGTATATATATAGTATATGGTATATTTATATACAGTATATAGGTATGGGTTTAGTAGTTGATAATTTGTGCATGGAGAGTGGGAATCTATAGGTATTATTATTAGTAGGTAGTAGTTGCTATAATTTGGTATGTTGGTGGAGGTGTTTGTGTACTTTGTATCATAAAGTATTGGGTTTTTCAACTGGAGCAAAGTTGTAGCAGAATTAGACGTAACAACTTTAAGTTTTCCAAGATTTGTAAGTTGCACAGGGGATAACTCAGACAAAAAGTCGTCAATTCAAATGTTCGAATATATCAAAAGTTGGTAATTTAATTGCCCACATTTTCCTAATGTAATGTACCTATCCATTTTTCAACTGTTTTTGCGTTATTCAACAATATTAGCAGACTATACACGAAAACATGACATTTTTCAACTTTAAGCGTTATTTTCATCTATTTAGTGCGGAAGAAACAAAGAATGAACCATATATTATTGATATACACATCATCAACTATCATTATGCTGAATTTGAGCGAAATCTATTTCAAAAAATGTTTCGCGAAAAATCCAAGGGGTACCCCTGCGATTTTTTTCAACCGAACAGTTAACGATTTTTTACTCCTCTCTCAATACAGATAAAAATCTGAAATTTTGAGGAAAGTTGTGTCTTACCAAGTTGTATTTTTGTGATTTTTTTTATTTCTCGGAAAAATCTGCAAGTGGTCCAAAAAAATCGGTTTTCGAAAGCTCAAAAATGGGACTTTAACCATGATTTTCGGGGTCAAAATAAATGCGAATCAATTGTTTTATTATGCAGGAGTCTTCATTTGAACGCCTTACACACGTACATAGCAAAAAATTTGGTGAAAAAAATTTAAACAGAGCCAGAGAAATTTTTTTCCGTAAATCGAGTTTTTCGTCGGCCGGAATTCCGAGCAGCGGTAATAGTGAAAAATTAAATTTTCGTTTTAAAGCGATTTTGAAAGCTATTCTTATAGGAAATTTAATGCTGAATCCGAATATGACGTCAAAACGGCGGAAATTTCACGACAACTATCAGTTTTTCCAGGTTTAATACTACGCCACTCCTACGTTTTTCAACTTTGAAAATCCGTTGCAAATACTTACAGTACTGTTCAAATTTGATTAATTAATGATGCCTACAGAATATTAGACGTGGAATTCGAATTTTAAGTGAAAATAACCGAGTTCGAACAATTGATAATATTTTTCGCATTTTTTCGATTTTCATACTTTTGAAGTTTCAACTTTGGGATTTTTTTTCGTCACGTTCGCTGAATGTGAACGATTAGGTGCTGTAGAAGAAAATGAAGGAAATTTAATGTAGAGTCGATTAAAAATAAGAAAAAGCCTAGCGTATATCATAGCTCTCAAGATATATTCCACTTTATGTCAAAAAACGTGTTCTGAGTTTTCTTCAAGCGCGAATAGCTCCGCGGGGACATAACATAAAAATATAATTAAACACACCAAATTGTAGGATTTTGATAGCTCTTTCTCGCCTCTGAGTAATATGCCTATTTAAAAGTGGTCGATTCAAAAGCTATTCGCGAAAAACAGGCAAAAAAAACGCGAAAATCAGTGTCATAAAATTTCAAAGCGCAATAAAATTTGAACAAAGGCCTAATAAAAAAAATACGATTTTTTCACCGGATGTGTTTGTCTCTATTTAACGCCTCTATGATCAAAATTTGATTACCATGCCCCAGTTGCTCAATTAATCGGATACCCACGGTTTTTCACTTCGAGCCCCTCTATCTCCAACTAAAATCAACCGACGAACGAATTCTTGTACTTTTTCGTTTAAAGAATTTAATAATCTACAAATATCAGTCTGTAGTATTATTTACAGCTCCAATGTGAATATTTTGAGTGAATCGTGAATGATTGCGGAAAAACGTGTTTCCGAAACAGGTGAAATTTTCACATAAACCTCCCCCAAGAAAAATCCGAGGCTTAAATCGAAAATCGACTATTTTTTCGCCGTATCATTTTCAACCATATTGACGAATTTGGAACAAAATTAATTTTATCTTTCGATGCGTTCCGTCGGGTCGACAGCATTTTTTTGTATCGGATTTTTCAAGTTTCGACTTTGAATCGCTATAGCTCCGCGGAGGTAAGAGCAAACCTTACGATCGTAATTACAAAAATGTTCAAAACTTAACCGGCTACAACTTTGCAATTCATTTAGTATATTATGTAAAACCGAATAGTTTAACCGCTAGGGCGCCCGAAAGCCCGAATTCCTGAAAACCGACTTTTTCAAAAAACGACGTTTTTCGATACATTTCGAATTTTCAAAAATTTTCAAAAGCGAAATTCGAAATTCGGCGATTTTTTCAGCCGATGGCCTTAAATTTTAAATACTCCTTATTTTTTTCGTTCAAACCTTCCGTTTATTTTGGTTCTTTTCCTTTTTTCGAATTTATGGTTGAGAGTTACGCCAAAATCGATGTGAGAAAATTTATTCCTCAACTATTTTCACCAAATTTCTTTCTTCGTGAAGTAATTTTTTAGACCAACCGCTTTGCCTATCGCGCGCAGGAAAAAAGGACAGGTACTCAACACCATTTCGATGGGAACATTAAAAAAAATTATATTACGGAAATGTTTATACGGCACTAACCTATTTGACAACGAGACGGGGTTTTACGAGAGTGACCTAAGAACGGTTGCCAAATCGGCATGGAACTCGAAGGAATGTGATGGAGGAGATGCGGGACGAAGTAGCATTACGTATCCCCCGGGTCCCGTAAGCGGTTTTGCCTTCAATTCAATTTTCCTTCCGCTAACGACAGCTCACAACAGAATTATCACAGTTGGCTAGGCCAGTTTATGAGTGTCGCTTTGCTTTCCCCATCAGGTTTGAGAGATCGTAAACATGATTTTTTTCTTGTAGTTTCGACTACTAGGTGAACAATTTTTACGTTTATTCCAGTTCATCATTCGTCATGCGAACCGACAGAGCTCTGATTTTTGGTTTATTATTATTCAATAATAAACCATTGTAATCGCCCAAGAAAAAAAATTTCTAACCCCCCTCAAAATTTGATGTTTTACGTTTCAAGGCATGTAGAATCCGAATATCCAATAAAAAAAATTCTGTCCGTCCGCCGTACGCCGTACGCCGTACGCCGTACGCCGTCCGCCGTTAGCAGTTTTCCGGCCAAACTGTAAGAGCTAAAAACTTGAGATTTTCACCAAAAATCAATCTCGGTCCGACGACGGCCCAATTCTTGAACCAACTTGCTAGCTCAATTTTAAGGGTATTTTTGGGGGGTTTTGAGGGGGAGAAAATTCATATTTTCCAAGGTTTTTCAGAAAAATGTGTACGTGGTGTCAAATTATATAGATTTTTGAACGCTGAATCGGATGAGACCATCGCCGGGTCGATAGCTTTATTGGTTCTCGAGTTATCGCAGCCTTTGTGCCGAATTTGGGAGATTTTTAGAAATTTGACGTGAGAGTATAACTCGAGAGTTCTTGGAGCTATAAAAATCGTTCTATACTCATTGGAATGTTCTGTACTCTCTCCAGCTGTATCATTAGGCAATAAGTTTAGCTTTTAATTAGGAAATTAAGAAAAATAAAAATGATTAAAATTACAATAGCTGCTACGGAGTTTTCCCCTATAGTTACCATCTGTTTTTCGGTGGGAATGTTCACAAATGTTTGGAATATTTAAAATGACAAATGGATAGTCTTCTTAAATCAATATTGAAGCGAAATAATAATAAACCACTGTACAATCATTTGCAGCGTTTTATTTTATGGAAACAGAGGATTTTGTATTTTTGAGATTCTAGGTCTGGTAATTTCTGCAACGTCGATAAGTTGGAGCTCACCTTGAAGAATGTGCCAAGGTAATATTTTTTCTCTCTATATTTGAAAATCGGCATCGTGTATTTGTTCTGTTCTGGAAGAGATTCGTCCACGCAGTTGCCGCATTCCCCTGAAACAAAAGCGACGAGATATCAATCGTTATTCATCCATCAAAAGTTGTTTGCGGGTTTATACTGTCAGCCGAACTCCATCGCATATTGATGAAATACGAATTTATTATTTTCACGCTGAATATTAACGCAGTCGACGATTTCATCTGGAGTTATGTGTACTTCCAAAATATCCAGCGGAAGGGAAGCTTATAACATTCCTTGCGGTTTGCGAAAAACGAGGTTTCCTCGGTGAAAACTAATAAAATGAGAGCGACGTGATATTAAAGGGCGTCTGCACTTCAAAAGACGATTAGTCCGTAGAGCGGCTGTTGCTCTGTCACTGCTGTGATAACGAGGACTCACAGGATGGCAACAAGATGTAATGGTCTGACATCTTCACACAAACCGAGAAGTGCAATAATGAAATGGCACCCTCTGCCACTGTTGAATCACACTACATGACCGTCCTTTGAGTCACTACCAAAGGGAAGCTCAGTGAGACGAAGATACCGAGCAATGCGCAGAACATGATAATGACTCGAAAAGGAAAACTAGTTCGCCTGTGAGAGAGCATTTTGTTTCGCGAGAATCGCTCTTTATTAGAGCCTTGTAATCGCAGCATTCTTCGCACTTTTTGATTAATACTATTTTTTTCTGTCCTGTGAAACGAACGGAGTCATGTCAACAACTCTGAAACGATTCGAGATTTCACTACCCGGGTATTGCGAGTATTGCGCCGTTCCAAAATACCTTATCACCTGGAAAAACGTTTTTAGAACTTCTTGTAGTTGAAGTGAATTAAGTCAATAGCGGGCCATACAAGCGCGCACCTCAATTTGAAAACCACGGGATTTACTGATTACTTTCGAAAACATTTGTGTTAGTGGACGTTAGCACATGCCATGAAAATCGGCAAACGATTAGGTACAGGATTCGTGAAAAGCTGCTTCGAACCAGTTATTTGTGACATTGCAGTTGTTATTGCAGTTTTATGGATTTTTTTAGTTTACGCAAAAAGCATATAAGATCGAAACTGGAAGATCCCTCAAGCATTTATGAGCTATATGACAATTATTCTATATTTGTTGTTATATTTGTCTAACAGCAGTATTAAATTATATTCTACTACGCTTCGAAAATTCATTCGTAAAGGCATGCTACATGACTGTTCACTTTCAAATGTTACCGCGCCGAACCATCCCTAGAAAAATTATCTCAAATGGCCATAAACGAAAGTTCAACCAAAGTTTTCCATTTACATTTCATTCCTTACGCCGCGCCACAATTTTCCACGAGCAAACAAAAACTTTTTCACCGCACTTTCCTTCCCCGTTTTTTCTCCCTTGCAGTTCCCACTCACGTTTCCACGCGCCATAATTTCCCATGAGAAAGAGCGTGCGTGTATGGCCAGGTAATTTATTTTTCATTTGGTAACCATCTGATGAATATTTTTAGGCAATTAGTCTACAAGAGGTTAGCAGTAATAATAAAGCAACTCATAGATTTGCCATAAGGGTATAACTTAGCTATAAATAAAAATGATTAGAATTACAATAGTTGCTACGGAGTTTTCCCCTATAGTTACCAATCTGTTTTTTTTTCGTGGTAACGTTCACAAAAGTTCGGAATAATTAATATCAAATATGGATAGTCTTCCTAAATCATTATTGAAGCGGAAGAATAATAAACCAATCTCTTGCAGCGTTTTTTTCCGCCGGAGAGCGCTCGATTGAAAATCACTGAAATGGAGGCGAATTCATAAAAGGGGAAAAGCTGTCGTTTCCAAAATTACTCAAATGTCGTATTGTTACTGTTTTTTCGTTCTCTCGTCGGTGCTAATAAAAAAGGCCAAGAGGATTTAAGAATTATCAGGAATATAGACAATTCAACGGATTTTGTGCGATTCCAATGATTTAAGGTCAGTACCCTGCGAAAAAACAAAGCTCGGGTTTTATTTGATTTATTAATAACCCTGTAATATTCCTCCAATAACCTCCAATATTCCTGATGACTTACATTAATCCTGATACCTCTAATATTAGTAACGAAAAAGATCCAACAAAACCCTCGCTATTTAAATTCGACGTTATTCAGGCATCCTTTGTGTACCCGGTGGTGCAAATCTAACAACGGGTCATGTTAGCAGGTTCAACTTCAAAGAAACTTACCCGCGGGAGGTCCGCTGAATAATTTAGGTCTAATTTGGTTATTTATGAGGGGTAGGACATTCTTGAAACCTCGGCTCAATGCCAGGAAGGTGGCAACTTGGAAATTAGGGTTGTAGGTCGCTTTTTTGACCCGTGTATAGTTGAGTTTCGCCAAAAATGCACTGTTTTTCGTTCCCTGCAGTAAACGGTCTTCCGTGAATGCAAATTCAATAATGCGAGCATTGTCTCGATAATAACTCCTCGTAATATTACCCCTAAATAATAATAGCGATGAGTAATACGCATCATCCAAGATTAATTTTTCTGAAATAAATGGGGTCTTCGTGCTGACCTCTACAAAAAAATAATCTAACCCCCGAGTGAATCCGTTCCGGACGATCACAATGTTTCTATTTACTACGTAGTACATGGAAGTATAAATATACATAACTACTTTTCCACGCGAAATTATATAACGCTTTAGCCGCCTCACCTGAAGGTGTAATTATGACACTTGCAAGAAGAATACTTGGGAATGCTCAACGGATTCTTCAGCTGACAGTAAACGAGGGCATGCTAAGGTCGCATTCGAAGAGCCCAAATGTTGTTCGCAGGAGTGGATAATTTCTTCAGCTCATTTCCAAGTATTTCACGAGTAATCTTCACGTTAATAGCCGCAAAATAGCAACGGTTTCCTCGTATCGAAGCGGCGAAACGTAAAGACCATCTTCAACGCGTTTTCAATCTTTCGCAGCGAAAGGTGATACCTATGAAGTAAGCTGATGACTGCTAAATGAATGTTCAGTTTATGAAGACGATTTTTCCATTAAGACCGGAGAAGACGTTTTCAATCGTCAAACGTTAGAAAATCGTCAACGATTAGTGCACTTTTATTACGTAAGTATTATAAACAGAAGATAATAGATAATCAAGTTTGTTGGTAGAATGAGAAATAATGAAATACTAAGCAACAAAATCGCTGGTTACTATTCTATTAGAAACGAAACTGACTCGCCATATTTTTCGAAAATGGAGGTCAACCAATCTCTAACATGATATTACAACTTTTCTTCTTCTGTCAGAGCAATACCGAATGGGCTTCTGTTTTTACGAGGTCGAGCCGTAAAAAGAAAACGAAAAGAAAAAAAATGCTCTACGCTCGAAAGACGGGAGGAAATGCGATGAGACACGTTACGGTTTAGGTCACGAAGCGCAGTCCTTTCGTTGCCTGAGGGAGATCATGTCTGGTCTGATGTAAGGCAAAATGAACACTAACATATTACAGTTTTTGTGATGCAGGAAAAAATACATTTCTTTCCATAGAGTATTGTAATTTATCAAACTTTTATTCGGACGGCGCTATTAGAAAAGAATCAGCAGCAAATACTTTTTTTTCGAAAATCATTTGAAAAATAAAATTAATAACCTTGTTTTATTTTCTGCTCCGATCGAAAATGGGCAATTCCGATTCTTCGTTAGCATATAATCTAAATATACAAAATACGTTTGAAAAAATGCGTTGTTTTTTGTAGGTATAAAACAATTTAAAAAAATTTTTATGATAATTTAATTTTGTTGTACTACTGTATTACTGTACTGGTTTGTAGAGTGAGACTTTGTGCTTATTATTTACAAATAACAATTAAGTGATTTATTTATAATTATGCTGCATTGGTAGAAAGCGTATTGTAAGGTTAATAATAATTTAATTACTGCTTCGTAATTAACTCGTTTCGTTTTGGTATAACCTATGATTGCTGAGAGCGTGATATAATGTATACTGAACTCATTTATACCGTTTGCAACGCTTGATTTAATTTAGATAATTCATTTGACTAATTTAGTTCCCGCGTATTCTAAAATTCACAATGACAAATAATTAACTATATTCATCTCGAGCGGGGAGTCTAGTTTAAAAAAATTAATAAACAACTAACGTGTTAAGATTATCGTTTAGAATGAATACGCTTCGAACTAATTTCAAAGTCAGTTCATAACAGCTAGTTAACAGAGAGGGTGTGCGAGAGTATAACGTCCAAGTTACCCCTAAACAAGCCACGTATGAGGTCAAGGGTACGTTCTACATTTTGGATTACCATCGAGCGAAGAAACCTTAATCAATCAAGCTTCCACGGTTAGAAACTGATTTATGTCTCTTGAGTCGATTATTTAATGGCAGCTTCTTCACTTTGAATCGTTGAAGTATTTATAACTGATAAATTCGTTGAGTGAGCGGGCTTCTTAATTTCGTATCTGAGGTCGCAGACAAGAAGATCAAGGTCGTCCTGCTGAACCACGTTCTTGAATCTTTCCCGTACCGGAGATCAAGCTGTAACCTAGATTATGCGCATGACGTAGCAATTTGATTTCCTGCTAGCGCTCTTGCTTGAAATTTCATGCAGCTACCTCGAACCTAGTGAAGGGAGTAATCGGACTACTAAAACGCACTGTTGGTAACCGAACAAAATCCATCCTAAAGTCCTCACCCCGCAGTTGATAAGGAAATAGTTCAGTCAAATGAGAAGTTCATGAGTTCGAGAAAATTATTTGTAGTAGGTACCTACATCGTTATGACTGAAATTTTTATTCGCTTGATTCAAGTCTTGTACACTGAATTTCGCTCTACAAACCTTGAGGTGCAGCCGTACTTTTTACAAACCAGATTTTCTTTATTTTATTTGTGCACCGGGACTTGGAGAAAGAAAGCACTGCAACGTGCTGGCGAACTCGATAAGCCGCGGATGTATTCTCTACTTTGCCTTTGATCAAAAACGTTTTACGTTTGATCTGCTGTTCAGAGCCTCGAAGCGGATCAAACCACATACTTTTGTTGGTAGTGGTCGAGAGTACACAGAAGCCACAACGAGAATATTTCATTGGTCACAGAGAGTTTCTATATAGCGCGAGAGAGAAGCTCTTTATGAAAACATAAAAGTCAGACGTAATCCTTGGGCTAGGGAGAGAAACTGAGCCCTTGATGTTCATTCCATTTGCAGCTAATGTGAAGCTAAATAAGCTAGCTGCTCGCGGAAAATAATCATATCTTTTAACCAGCGATGCTAGTGTATTTGTATTAGCTGGAGCTCAGGATCATTTTTCCCATCGAATAAAGAAGAGAAAATTTGGGTTTGTTTTAAAAAACGCTGCAAATGATTGTACATTGGTTTATTATTCCTTCGCATCAATAATGATTTGATGTCTGTCTCAAAAACCAATGAAGCTATATCGTTTCCGCGATGGTCTAATTCTATTCAGCGTCCAAAAATCTTTAAAAATTAATACCAAATACACCTTTTTCTGAAAAACTTTGGAAAACACGCATTTTCTCCCTCTGAAAACCCCACAAAAATACCCTTAAAATTGAGGTAGCGATTTGGCTAGATTTGGAAAGCTAGTCTTGAAATATTGGGCTGGAGTGTGGATGAATTTTCTCTTTCTGATATGATTGCGCCCCAAATTACGAATATTAATCTGAAACATTCTGATAAATACATTCCAATTCTACGTGTCAAAAATATGAAAATATTGACCAACTGACCTGATTTCCCACTTCAACATGGAGTAAGTTAATGGGAAATGTTGAAGTGGGAACAACATTGGATGATCATATCTGATAGAACTGTTAAAAGCAAATAGGTAGGTACCTTAAAAAAAAAAGCTACGGCTGAATATAAATTTAGGCAGACATCGATCCGTGACCAACGAACTAATAACTGTCGAGGTCCTCCTCCGTCTGTCAATTAGTAGTGTCAGTTTGAACCAGATTTGAAAAGGGACGCAAGCAACCAAATTGAAACGGGTTCGACAGGTCAGTCGGTCGAGCTTATCAGTATTCATGTGCTTTTACCGGGGTCAACAAATGGATTCCGTCTGTCAAACAAGCACCTCTGGTCAAACACCTTACAAACTTGAGTACCGAAGTATCTGAATAGATTTTTAAAAAATAAATATTACTCGTAGAATAATAGTATTAAAAAGTTTCCAAAGTCGATGCACTTCTTGAGAAAGCATAGGTTTTCACTTCAAACGAGTCTAAATTTCCAAAGTGGACGATTCCCGAGACTAGTGAGTTTTGGTGAATTTCGTGTTTTTGAAAACTTTGAAGGAGTTCTGGTTACTTTGTAAAATCATATGTCTCTAATGGTCACCAAAATCCACCTTCGACTAGGCGAAAACCATAAGAAACTTACGATTTAACAAATTAATCAACACTCCTACGTTTAAGTTTCAAAAACACGAAATGCACTTAAACTCCCCGTGAAATAAATTATTCAACGCTGGACTGAAAAAATAATGTTGGATATCTTACTGCGATTTCAATACTTGCATTACATATCGTTCATCGTGATGAAGTCGAACTCATATTTATAAGCAAATATGTATTAGGCAAATTATGCTTCAACATAGATATTTTCAAATTGGAAATTATAAAAATCGGCAACTATTTCGTCTGCTACTATGGTGGAAGTTGCTGCCTAGCCATAAGTGCAATTTTACGATGTCTATTCATCCTAAATATCTTACCTGCGGATCCTCCTCGCTCAAGATCGTCTCCGTTAATCGAATTTTGCCCGTCGACGAACGATTTGTGCGATTTTAGTGGAATCCTGTCCGCTCTCAATCCTATAAATAATAATAATTATCAAGATAACATAACTTCATGAATCGATTTCGGAGCAACGATTGGATTCCGCTGTAAAATTATTGTTCTGGTCAATGCAGAGTTGTTTCATGGTAATTAGGTGGCAGTAATGTAAGAACGATGGAAATGCCATTCAAGGATGAGTTACTAAATTAACTTTATAGCTTTTTCATTCCCATTTCGCTTCCTTTTTAATCACTAAGTCTCCGACTTGTTCGAAAGTTGAAACGATTCCGCATTCAGTTCCAGTTCGAGTTTAACTGCCTGAGGAGTCAAAGTTAATTTTCCGTCCCGCAGTCACTGGCCGTTTAGTTTGCGACCAGCAAGTTTGCTTTGCTCGAACTCGACCCTTTTTGAATACATGAATTTTCCAAGCGATAGTTTAATTGCCGACGCGAAGGAGAGAATTCGAGCCGAATACCAAGCACTGTCTGATAATTTTCCGCAGGAATTTCTGAACGCATTATTTCAACACAATTTTAGTACCGATCTATTGCGCTGTGAAATTGCTCTAATATTCATGTTACTTAAGCAAACCGTGGCATCTTTAGTTATGTTTGCAGACGTATTCGGAAGCTTCGGTTCCCGTTAAATCTGACGAGCTCGGAAGCGTTAATCGATAGACGACCAGGATAAGTTTCATTTCCTGACAACCGCCTGCCAACAGGCGAATGCTTGATGGACTGCCTTTTGATGACTTCTCCTGATCTCTCCGCTTGGCATTGTATTACCTTCTACCGATACTTTCAAGGTGTTTCGAGGAGAGGATGCGGAAACAGTCGTCGTTTCCTCCGAGATTTATTACAGTTCAACGGAGGGGATCGGATAATTTCCAAAAGCAGGGCCAATAAATGCTACTCTGGCAAAAGAAATCCTGGAAAAACGAGGCATCTAAAAAGTAATAATGGATGTACTTTAAAGGAACTCTGTCATACATTCTATTACCTGATGGCCTATTGACCTTCGAGGAAGTCTATCGTTGTGTCAACATTTCATCAACAAATAATTAAAATTCCACCCGTGTAATACTTCGTCTTCGGGAGATTGGTTCTATAATCGTTTATAACGCCTAAAACCATGTTGAGCATTTACAGTCATCCCACTTTGATAGGAGACTCTTATGTTCAAGTGGGAATTATTCAGAAGGGGAAGTTGTTATATTGGTTTCCTCTCTATGAACGGATCCCCCAATGCTTGAGAAGAGCTCTTCTGGAGCCTTTATACTCAGGCATACTCATCTGCGCCGCTCAATGAGTTTTCGAAGCCCTTTATGAAAGATGCTAAACATTTCTCCCTCCGAATTTCCTGTTTGAAGGAGTCCATTTTAAATATTAATACTAAACTAAAATTGAACTGGTTATTTATGTATTAACAGAGTGTACTGAATTGTTTCCGTTAAATATTTATTCCAACATTTGGACAAAAAAAAATCATTATAACTGCAACCCTTACGTGCTGCGAATATACACTATTTTGGAGGGCTAGTTTTCTCGTCCACTTCTACAGTACAAACAGCTACAGATGTGTGCCACTTTTTGGAAGCTCTCGATTGACACAGTTTGTTTTACGTAATTAGTCCTTAATCATTTCTACACAAAGTAGCCGAATAATTTCAATTAACTTTATTTGTGCCGCTAATTCGTCTCATTCGTTCAATAATAGCAACCGTGTGAAATCGAAAGCATAACAATCACGACGAAGTATGTGCTTCTGATAAGGACTGCCCGTAGGGGAAGCTGGAATCGTGAGGCTAATTGGCACTCAGGGCTGTTGACGTAATCCAAGCGCTTGTTAGCTGAAAGGAGCTATAGCTAGATTGTTGGCTGGCCATCCATGCTATCGTTCTGCTCATCCGTAGCGATTATATAGAGACGATCGACTATTGGGGGCAGCAGAGTTATGAAGAAACAAATTGAGGGCGAAAACCACTACATTTTTCAAACCCTCGCTTTCGATTTCTCATACATTTTGAGTCAAACCGGTGGAAAAATGGTCATAAGATATTGCATTTCCTAACACCCTCCAATTCAAAGGCAGGTAAGAATACATTTTAAAAGTATTTTATCAACGGTTTTAAGAGGGAAAAGGGCTGAGTATCCATACCTAGTTTCTTTGTCTTGTAAGCGAATTTTCGGTGTCCTTTTCAATAATTGATATCTCAACGCTGAATCATGAGACCATAAAAAAGTCTTTAACATTTTCGAATCGATAGTTATCGAAGTTTAGTAAGCATTTGTTGGATAGGTATTTGAAAAAACGAGATGACATGAATCCAAGTAGGTTCCACGTTGTTACGCCAGCACACACCTATTCAATATAGGACGGATCTCTGACATTTCTCGTGAATTGTTCAGAGGTGAAGGGCGATCCATTGTGAAAAGATCAAGATCGCCTTGATAAATTTCGTATCTACAAACCGAATTGAGAACACACTTTACTTATCGATTGTTCATGAGATAGACGAAGAACATGGAGGGCCGAGTGAGTTTCTTTTGAGAACTCCCAATGTATTTTCAATGAATTTTTCAGTGCGCCAGCTCCTCATTTGTATTCAGTTTCGTTTGACGAAAATATGTGAAGAGATAGGTGGATGATATTACAGTTAAACGAAACATAGCAAACAGATTATTTGATCTGTTTTAATGTCGTTGTTTTTTTCCCCCAGCAAACTTCAGAGAACTTTTTTATATTTTATTATTATTATTTATTATTTCTAGTTGATTTCTTCACACCGAGTTTGATTTACACTTTCAGTCGCAAATGTATGATCCATCCATCCAAAAACGTATGATCCTACTACGAATAAATCCTTAACATACAAACCTCTTCTTGTAGCGAATAAACTGTCCATTTTTGTTGAGTGCGATGTAAAGCGATGTTCACTCAAAATTCAGCATTGTTATGAATTTAACTTCGCTAAGTAGTATCGTTCAATTTCAATTAACAACATATTATTACCAATTCAACGGGGTTTTTCCAACTAGCTATAAAATGCATCCGCGCGTGTTACATAATTGGACATTAGCCTAATGAGGAAAATCTCCCTCGAGCGATGGCTCCTGAATTACTAATTTCAAACGAGTTGAACCCGGTGGAAACAATATAAGGTCTCTAAAAGAGTACTGGATGGTCTTACTAAGCTAATTAACCAGGAAGCCGGTAAATATTTTGCTTATAGCGAGTATACTGACTTCTCGTTAAGCAGATTAAAATGCTCTTCCGTCTTTCTTCGCTCATTGCGTTCGTTATAATATCTCCATGGTGTATTAGGTTTAACCTTAAATGAACTCTACGCTACATAAAAATGTTCCTTCGTCATAATATTTTATTCTTGAAGGATGCGTTGTTATTGAGTTTTTTCAGGTAGAGATCACGATTGTAATTTCAGTACCATCCTCTCAATCTTATTCAATTTTTCAAAGACCTCTCCTAACTTTTTCCCCGATCCTATTCATTTACCTATTGGGGCGCAGTCTACTTTCATCGAAGAACCAACGTTTCCTATGTTTGTCGTCGTATGCAATCAACCGTTCGACTGAACCTATAACTGTTTCAGTACATGGGAAAAGAAGGACTCGACGAAACTGCTTCAGGCGGTAGGAGCAATCATTTATTCATAGAGAGCTCGCTTGCATTAGGGCAGGTTCACGTTGCTTTCCTTCCTTCAAGAAGCCCAAAAGCTAGCAGCTGAACACGAGTGCTTTTAGGATGAAAACTGACAGTTGGTACACTTGTTCGGTTTACAGTATTCATCCAACAAGTACACTCACGTTGACTGACTATCAGTTAGGAATCGAGTAACTCTATCTTAAACACTAGAATAACTATAAAATTAGCATTAATTTGAGGAAAAAAATCAATAGCAAAGCATCAGCCTTAATTTAACAAAATTAATTTAAAAGCAGTACCCTTGATTTTTAGTTGAGGAGAAGGAAGTCTATATGAATAAAAGAAATATTTTCTTTTAACTTTGTCTCTTCGAGTCAACTACCATTTTCTAAAATAATTCCGAAACCGTACGAAATAAAACTTGGAAATTTACTCCGGATTAATAAACATGTGAAACGGCCGTGTTTAACGAATGTCAATGCCACACGACAACGACCGGTCTACGATTCGAAGTTGATCACATTCCTCGCCCAGAGACGACCTAGCTACCATTATCTGAGCGAAACTCGCCCACTAGGTCAAAGTCACCTGCCCTGGCCGTATGGTCTGGGATCGGAACAGCCCGTGATATACACCCACGTCTCCCAGGTCACGGTCTATTCGGCTCACTCGGCCTATCGTACGTTCGAATACGAGAAAATTCAGATCGAAAAGATTATCTCTCGCTACGATTATTACAAACCGATGGTGTGGAACCGGTTTCAACACTGAACGAGTAATGCACGATAACTTTATTCAGGAGAATAAACAAGAGCTTTAATTTTAATCTCTTCAATCTCTCTTTAATCTTTAATTTTAATCAAACCGCAACACTCCGGGACTGAAACACAGAATGGAAAAAGTACTGCGCTTGTATCCGTAGCTTTCTAAATCAACAAAAAACCTTTTCAATTCGAAATGAAAAAATAAACGTGTAGTTTATCAGAAGAATTTATGGGCCCTTTTCATCAAAACTAAGTTACAATTTTCTATAGACAACCAAAATAGTCAACTATTATTGTAACATAATGAAGACTTTTCAGAACTGATGTTCTTGTACTTAATTATTTTTCAGCCTTACAAAAACCAACGGCTACTTCATGAAAATCAAAAATAAATAAAGATTAATCTGCTATAGGCAGAAAAGTGTGTTTGCTTGGTACGAGTACATACAGCAGATTCCCTTTTATGTATCTCTATGAAGGGGCTCTATGAAGGGAATGTATATTTATAGAGTGAAACAGGTACATGGATGATTTTTGAACTTAAAATAGGTTTCTACAATGAGTAAATTAGAACAAAAATTATAATTTCAAGTAGGTAAAATGTTTTGAAAAAAAAAAATCAGATTAATCTGCTAATTTGACTTTCTAGTCATCTCTATTGCCAATAGGATTGTGTTCCCGAAGAAAAATGCTCTTTATTCAGCTAAATTCTATCAGAAGAGAACTCAGCGTCTCAAAATACAACATCGCTTAAATAATAAAATGACAACCATAGCAATATTATCTACGAAATTGAATCACACAAACGGATGAAATTAGTTGAGTGTCGTTTGGAAGTAATCTGATTAAGGATTCCCATCTGCTCTTGAAAAGGTCGATATTGAGAAGGAAATCGGATGGAAGTAAATTGGAAACTGTCGGAAAAACTGTCTGAATTCATTAGCGCTAATTAAAATAGAAGGAGGCGGTGAACGTTCGATAGCTTTTCTCGGTCCCCTCGTTCAGTTTGAGACTAGAGTTGATTTTTCCGATACTTTCAAGATTGCCGAATAGAAGGTTTTATTTATTTAAAAACCATCTCTTCGAGTGAAAATATTTATACCTTGTCGATGTAGCGAAGATATTAGGTAGGGAGCACCCAACGGTTAATAAACAAACCTGTTCGAAATTCAGAATAATCAATAACGTGATAATGGTATGATAAATTATAACCGATAGCCAATACAGCCGTATTAATGGTTGTAACGATGGTAATGTATACATTTAATAATAATTTCTCCTTTATTAGTGCGTGATCTGTGCATGCTTTCTATTTCTCCGTGTTGCTGTTTCCGGTGCTCTTTTGGATTCATATCTTATTCGATTCCGAATGGCACTTAGTGTATAAATATTATCCACATCGTGTCTGCTGCGCATGCAAATTACAACAGGGGGTACTTTGTCTGCAAGGTTTAATGATCCACATTACGATTTGATTCAATTTTTTCAAGAAATATAACATTTCTATAAATTATGCAAGTGACAAAAACCTAAACTAAAAGCATCTGACGATATTAATCAAAAACATTGATTTAAAAAAAATACGAAGTCTGCCTTCGTTGGTATAACTTAATCAGAATTGTTCCTGTTTCGGTTGCCAATCCTGTTTCGGCAATTTTTTTCTCCAGGTTTGTCTCTTTCTTCGGCTGCGCTAACGATGCCAAAAACCAATGGTCCTGAATGCTGAAAAATATTTCAAACTTCCTTGTTGGATAAGTGTTTTAAATCGTACGGAAACAAAAAGCCGCGATACAGTATTATGTATTTTTTCAACCCATGGCTCATAAAAAATTTGAAACAGCTCAGAATCAAAATACAATTTTAAATTAGTTGTTAAAAGGTGAAAATGAGAGCTCCCGGTTGATTTATAGACCGTGACAAATATCTGGGCTTGCCCCGTTGGAATTTTTTAAACCGTCTTACGTCATCATCTTCGCGATTTTGTAAAGTGGCGATAACTTTTGGCCAAATTTCGCGAATGCAAATAACCAAAGGGAAGATAATGGATTGCATTTCAAACAGCTAACTAGTATTTCTCGTTTCTTGGCGAGCCGCTATAATTATAATTATGACTACACTTAAAATTAGGCTTTTTTCTGTGTCACGTCTGAGTTTCATGCATTCGCAAATATTTCCTGTAGATCGCTCTGAATTTATATTTGTTTATCCAATTTTCTTTTTCCATCGAGTCCCCTCCACTTAAAGGTCTTTTGAATCATTTCTATTACATCATCTCTTCATCAGCTTCATTGATATACAGATTCGTATTAATTTACCCGAAATAGATCTAAGATCCTTGGCTAGTCGATTGAAAACACTGCAGAGTTTAGATTTGAAGTAACGTTGCTTTAAAATAAATACTTTTAAATTGTTCCCCAGCCTCAAAAATAATTTTAATTTTTATAATTATTTTTCTAGCTGCTCCCTTCTGATTACGCCAAATGAACAGCATTTTCTACAGTTTACATTTTTAACGTATGAATCAATTGAACAATCGTTACATTCGACAACCCTTTGATCTAGAAAAGTTGATAAATTGCTGTACGTTCCCAGTTCAAAATCATAATTTCAATTTCTTACTTTTCTTTTTCACAAGAGTTCAGTGCTCCGTTGTAGAAGGAAACTTTCATACAACGGACATCCTCTATACACCCAAATCCCCAGTTTTGCTTTCATTTCGGCCGAGCCATAAAATCTGGCATTTGTGGTGCACAGTTCTCGTATTAGGGGAAGGGGAAAATATTTTATTGCTGCCCTTATTAGCTGATCCTTTCCCCTTTCGGTTGCCCTAGCTTCTATCTTCAATATGGACGGAAAGTTGGAACGATTCAATACCGTTACACAGACAGCACATGTATGTATAGAACGCATACACTAGCGAACATCTATTGGATACCGGGTGGTATGCGGCTGATACAACAAAGCCATTTAGATTCGTCCCGCGCTCGTCGCATCCCCTTTCTCGCTGGCGAAACATTTTAATGATAATACCTATTGAGTTATAATTTATGGAAATTTGATTTCCAAACCGCTGTCATATTGGAATTGTAATATTTTTTCTCGTGCCTTCTGTTTTATAAATATTCGACACATTTTAAATATTCGACAATACATTTTGATATACATGAAGTATGATTCATAATTACGAAGGATGAATATTAACGTTATTCGGCGAAATTCAGACTAATAATGCAAATTGGGAAATTGGAATTTAGGTTTAGTAACAGTAACTGAGAAATGAGAACGTGGCAACGACAATAATACTTCATTTTCTCCTTCTTTGTTCTCGTAGTTCCCATTTATTCGGCGAACCTTCCAAATCAACCCGCCATCATTTCAAAAATTAGGAAATAAATCTCAAAAATAGTCAAGTCAGTTTCCTGCGTATCATTAGATTTTCAAAGAGGGAAAAATTATACATTACTGTGGATGTACTTTTGTGGATTATGTAAACTTACGCCACGCAGCAGCTCGATCGTTGTGGCTCATTCAAGATTCAAGTTCTATGAACCGAAGCTCGAACTTTCGTCGAGAGAAACGAGCTCTTTGTTCTGTCCTTGTTTCGAAACCGAGCATGTTCAAGCCGTGTATGTATTCCGACGTAAACGAGAGCGCTGGTATATCTGTATGTATACATAGACGACGCGGCCATTTTACAGTGGGACGAACCGATCAGCTCGACTCGCTTGTATTACCATACAATCCCGATATTTTCCTTCGGTTGTGTTTCTTCGGTTTTGTTATATCCAAAATCTACCAAGATGTAGTCTTTATTCCTATTCCGCTCACCATCGGCTATCTTATTTTTTTATTTCAAATCTTCTACGGACACCAAGTTTGAATGTTTATTCGGAATGGCCTTCGGAAAGAGCATTTCTCTCGAACGTTGTTTATGTGTAAAATTTCGAAAACATCGTGCCTAAAACCGCTATAATTTTCAAGCTCTGACTTACAGCTTAGGAAATCTCGTCGTTATTTGTTTTCTTTAAAGCGAGAAATTCGATCAAAATGAAAAAAAAAATAGGATAGGCAACTCTTCGAATGATAGGAATGTTTGAAAATAATCAACTGCATGACCAACGTTTTAAGCGTTGAGCCATCTATCGTAATAAATTACCCCCACAGTTGCGCTTTTATTGGAACAACATTGGAAATTCCAATACCGAAATGAGAATGGTCTGAAAATATATTTTCTTTCACGTTCACATAATTATTTGAAATTTGGTAAGCTAAAATTTCAATCAATTGGATAAATCTTGTCACAATAAAAAAATAAACATTTTTCGCTAGTTTGAGAGGTGTGTGCGTTCCCTAGAATTCTTTGTGAGAAGAATCGGAACTCTAATACTCAAAGTACTCGAATCACAGTAGTCTTGGGTCATATCTTAATGTGTCCTAAGGTCAAGGACCTATTTGGTCTACGTACTTAAACTATATCATTACGAGCCCTTTGTGCGATTTTTCATCGTGTACAAATCGAGTAATCAGTACAAGCAAAAAGGGAATATTTCAAAACACTCACATCTTGCCAAACTTTACAACTACTTATTAATGTGACAGTGCGTTATTCTAGTTTCGAACCAAGCTATTTTGATTGAAAACTTTTGAGTGCTTTAACTTTTTTTTGTTACTGAGAGTGATAATTCTATAGTGAAAAGTCGGTTCGTTGCTCTGAAGAAGGTTAAAGTGGGCTACTGAAATTATAAAAGTTCAAAGAAGAAAACCGGAAATATTTACAGCCTTTTGATTAACATAGATATAAATTTTACCAACCTTTGAAAATTGCGGAGAATATCATTTTCACCATGCCAAATAAATCGTTTAGGACGAGCGTATCGGGTATAATATTTTTTCACCAGGTTAATTATGGGTTTGCTCGGAAAGTCAAGCAGGCTCGTAAGTACTCACCCAACAAGCACAGGCTTTCAATGTTGGGACTCCAGTGTGATTAATTGCTGACTTCAGCCAGCGAATTTTTTGCCCCTCAACTGAGAAGTAGCTTAGTGAGAAATTTATGCGGTCTTAGGCTCCGTTCAAATACAGATGAGTATTTTCTCAACGTTGAATGGACATCTCAAACTGAATTGTGCTTACGATGAATTACTTTAATCCTTAGGTCACCAGTTTAAAAACCAACACCTAATATTCTTCAATATTAGTCGCGAGTCAAATGCAATTTTCTTTACTACAATGAAAATAATAATATGGTACCTATGATGCTAATCTCAATGGGTTGTATGTATACCTTTCTGTTCAAAACGTGGAAGTAATCAGCTGTTGGAACCTGATCATGTTGCATAAGGTGGCGTGAAAGCGGCCTGTGTCAAATGAGACGTCTATTCATCGATGCCGCTTTGTCCTATCCATACGCCAGTCAAGACGTGGAAACTTTTTTCGCTGCGTAGGTTAAATAATCCCGAACATTCCTCCGAGCACCTCGCCGGGAACTCAATATAAAGGGCGTCAGGCGTGACAGATACTTTGTAAAAAATTCAAATCTAAAGACGCTTGACTAATTTGATTTGAAAGCCTTTTCTCCTGTTATAATCATCTTCCGTAGTTTCAATCCTAACATGTTTCTTATTTTAGGCTCGATTTAAAAAATTCGAACTTAAAAATCGAATAACTGCGCTCAAGTTATTTCTGATTGAAGAACGAGGTGAACCAAAAATATCAGCAGCGCCAAATAAACAACAGACAAGCTCAAGCTTAAGAAATCCTTAATCAATATCTTGAAAATGATTTTGAAAAATTTCCATTCTGCTTCGTTCTTGTCTAAATTTTGAAATTAGATTTAAATGTGGATAAAAAAATTGAATTAAAATAAGATGTAAAATTGAATAAATAATTGAATAATTGTCTACATTTCAAAATTGAATATGGCAATATTTAAGTACAATGGAAAGTGTGCACGGATCTTCATAGATAGAATTTCAGTATTGAGATAATGCGCCAAAGAGCGTCAATTGGAGCGAGGAAAAAATCAAAATGGTTTAGGATTTTACTGAATAGGTTCTAGAATCTTATTGGCGAGATATTTTAATTTGTGAATTATGAATCCATTGCAACCGATACAACTGGGTACAAGTCAATACCTAATGTGGCAGTTTATTTAAACCAATGCATAAAATCGGTAGTTCCGACTCTCGCTCAATGCCATCACTCGAAGACTTTTATCTTCCTCTTCAAGCAACGTTACTGTTCGATTCAAGGTAACGCTTCACGAGGGGAAAACAGTCAATTCGCTGACTGTTCGTCTCTTCTGAAGGTGAAAGAGAGGACAATAGACTGCAACCGTCCATCGAGGCTGGATGATATGAGAGGAGTTAAATGTGCCTTCCTTTCATGGGCTGAGCAGCCAACAAACCTGCATCTTTCCATCTCGAATGAATCGAGGAACAATACTCATTGAAATGACGTTTTTGGGTGTGTATAGCGGTGTCTACATTTATCCATGTCAAAAAAGATTTTTCAAACTAGCAATATATTTGTGTCTACAGTTATCCGTGTCAAAAGAGGCTACGAATTCGTTGAAATATCATGTGTATATCATCAGCAATATATTTGTGTCTACAGTTATCCGTGTCAAAAGAGGCTACGAATTCGTTGAAATATCATGTGTATATCATCAACTGTCCGTCTGTGTAAAAGAATAGGCTTTTAAGCTTTGGACACCGATATTTGTAGACACGATTATACGCTCACATTTTACTTTTTTTTAATATTCCGACCAAGTTTTTGACACCGTTATCTTTTGACACAGATAATTCCGAATGTTTTTGCATTAAAAAAGCTTCTTCCGTTTAGCCTTTGCACACGGATAATTGTAGACACAGATATGCACTCCCACGTTTTTCTGAAGCTAACACAAGCACTGGACTTGTAGCCGAAACCCAGCCGCCGATTTTGGTACTTTATACTGGGGTTTCCTGACGTATTTTTTTCGAAGTACACGTCTTTTTTTTATGTGTTCATGCGTCCTTCTACTCCCTCATATATTATTTCTTGGGATTGTCTGCTGAACTTCCTTTTTACCACCATGTTTACGTAGTAAATGGAAGTATTGTGATCGTCCAAAAATTCGAATTCGGAGTGGAAGAGAATTTGAAGTAAATTTCCATAGTACTAATAATACTCAGAAACACTTTCTTAACGAGTGTGTGTCTGTCCGTGGCTCAGTGATCAAAAAGTTACAAACCATCCACCATCATCACTTCCACGGTATAAGCTTTTTTCACTATTTCACTAGTGCGTATATTTTGTATTTCGATTTTTACAGGCCGCAAAATCAGTATATTTGAATGCTCAAGATCTTGAATTATTTGGGACGGCGATTGAATGACGACTGATTTTTATCGCGCGGGTCACACACCGTACCTCCGCGGTAATTAGCATCTTGACATCTTTTTCGTTATGTTATTCGTGTCTTTCTTTAACTTTGGGTCCCCTTGCTGGGGAAATAAAGATCCCGTTACACAAAACGTAACTTGTTTCGTTGAAATCACACACCGTACTTCGCGTTATTAACCTACTTCGTGTATTTTCCAGTTTTTGGGTCTCCTGGCTAGTTTTTCATTGTACTAACATTGCGGACGTTGAATGCGTCAATAGATTTTATAATTTGGTTAGATCTGTTTGCCGACAAACGTGTAATTACTGTGTGATCTCAGCACGTTTTCTATTAATAAATGGGGAAAGGAAACACACTTTGAAACAGAGAAGTGCTCCACATTTTAATCAACTTGATGACTGAACTATTTAAGAACACTAACCAAGTACGGAATAGAGCATTGAGCAAGTCGTTCAGTGCATAAGTGTAACATTCATAATGGATAGAAATGTCGTTAGGTTTATTATAGATTGAATTATGATTTTTCATCTATCTATGATATTGGAACTATGCTCTCTTCTCACTTTAATTTATATGAGCTTATTCTTATTTTACTATCAACACGCCTCGCATTTCTGTGATAGTTCTTGAAAAAGAAAGTAGTTTTTCATAAGAATACAGCGTCGTTTTAGCGTCCTTTTTGGGCCCTCTTGGTTAATAATTCAATAACAAACCATGAGAAATGGATGATTTACGTTTCAAGTCATGTAGAATTCGAACATCTGATTAAATCTGATGCTCTGATTTCGAATATTTCCTTTGCTTGCCCTATTCGCGTCGAACTTGAAAAGACCATGTTACACAATTCTCCTAACAATAAGACGTCACTTCAGATTATTATCTTATGCAATTCAGTCTTCCGCACGTCTATAAATTCTTCGAACACGCGCTATCAATCAATAAATGCCGTTTAACGAAACGAATCGATCCACGCGCGGGCTGTCTATTTTCTGAACGCTCTATTATATCGAATCGAACGGTATTGCAATCCATTGAACGGTGGTACAGCTGACTAGTCGGTTCTGTACGGATAGCAGCGCTCACGTACCGTGAAGGCCCCGCGAAAGTTTCCAGCCTCGAGCTGAGAAGCACAAAAGCACAAACGGCGTCATTGTTCGGTATGATATGAACAAGGTCATAATGAAGTTACTGACTGCATCAAAAAATTCTTCAGCGGAGATTTATCGAGATGAATTAGTATCATTGATACCAATTCGACGTCGACGTTTTACGTCTGCCAGTAATTTGAAACTTGTGATTTTTTTTGTTGCTAAAAATGGTTTTAAGCTTATTTCGGTGCCGGTGGTAGGATTGTTTATTTTAGATCTTGAATTTGAGTCTGGAATAAATAATTATCTTAAAAATTGAGTAATGCGAGGTTTGGAAGAGTTGATTCGTTTCATACAACCTCCAACCTTCAATTGTAAAATGAAAATTAAACGAAATGTAAATAGGAAGTATAGAAGGCGGTATGAAATAAATCGGATCTTTTAAACCCCGCTTTTCTTAATTTTTAAAATAATTATTTTTTCCAGAATCAAAGCCAAGATTTATATTAAACAATAAAGTTCTAAAATAAACAATACAACCTCCGGAACCATTTCTAAACAACTTTAGCGAAAAATATCTCAAGTTTCCAATTATTTCTGACTCTAACGTCTAGTGTTTACACGGTGCGATCAAACCAGTTTTTAGATAGGTACCGATTTATTCTTATGACTTTCTTTTTCATTGATTAACAATGGGCAAGTGATCCAACGCTGAAAAAAGGAAAATTTAACTGTGGGTGTTATTTATAAGTGAAAGGAGACGATAAAATGTTGACAAAACAATTCAATATTCAACAATGTTTGTTCAAACCATCGAAGATGCTCAATATTTTGAATAGTTTCCCTTGATTTTTAAACGCTGAATCTCAGACAATGAGTATTGATATCTTCAATGATTCTCGAGTTCTTGAAAACTTTTGAAACTTTTGAAACTTGAAAACTTGAACTTTTGTTGGCTTTGTTTGAGAGTTCAGTACGATGATATAACTCGAGTATATCATATTCACTAGTTAGAATACTCATCAAACCCTCTCTTCTGGTTCTTTGGACAATTTATAGACCTTAAAGTAAGTAATTGAGAGAAATAGAAATATCAAAATTACTCATAGTTACTAATTTGAAGGTAATGAATAAAGATTAGCATCCAATGTCGGATGGAATTTCTATCCGATCATCCTCCACCCGACTTCCTTCGCATAGGATATAAGCTAGCATTAACACCGACCGATGGTGTGATGGAAAAATTAGATACATTATGAGAGAAAAAATACTACGAATTAGAGTATAGTGGTTTATTATTTATTATTCCTTTGCTTCAAACGCGATTTGAAAAGAACTTTCGCTTATTTTATTGTTACTCTTGTGCAAGTTATTAAAAGAATGGTCTGAAACTCCTTGAAGGGGGAACGCCTTAGCAACTGTCATAATTTTAATTATTTTTCTTAACTATCAAATTAAAAATTGAATCAAGCCTAACGAAACAGCTTGAAGACAGTGTTTTACGAACATCACTAAACGAGTACTAAATTTTTCATAGCTCCATAAATACTCATATAAATAAGTCCAAAATAAATATCTCAAAAACTTCTTAAAAAAACTGCGACAACTCGACAAACGCCAAAGCTATCTACTCCGTTATGGTCTCATAAGATTCAGCGTCCAAAAATTTATGCAACTTGATACCAAACACACCTTTGTCTGAAAAACCTTGGAAATGCGAATTCCCCTCCCCTTAAAACCCCCTGAAAATACCCTCTGAATTGAGGTAGCGATTTGGCTAAAAATGTGAGTCACTAAGATTGATTTTAGGTGAAAATTTCACGTACTTAGTTATTAGGTCTAGTTTCCTCAGAAAAGTGTTGACTGCGGTCGGTGTACTGCAGACGAACAGAATTTTTTCAATTGGATATTCCGATCTACATGCCTTGAAACGTATAACATCACATTTCGAGGGAGAGGAAGTTTTTTCGTGGGCATTTACAATGGTTTTTTAAAATAATAAACTGAAATTGAATTGTGTTTAGACCACTTTAGAAAATACTGGTCGACCATTATTGTTCAAACCAACGATTGTTACATGGAGTTTCGGCTGTGCATATCAACTGTGAAATTATTTTTCTTCTGAATAATAATAACACAGAATCAAAAAGAATTCAAAGCGATTCATGTGGGACTTTTGATGGCAAGAAGTATTTTATAAAATATCTCTATTTGAATGATGTGTCAGCTTTTCCTGTTTCAGACGGTTCTCAACTATATAACGAACATACATCGACCGTTTTAGCGAAGTTTCGATAAAGTCGAAAGCCACTTTGATGGCCCCCGATTACCATGAACAGCTGTGAGGTGCAATAAAAGCTACTAACGGTTGCTGACTTGACATTAAATTATGCAATTTCCACCCGTTAGATGACTCTTCCTAAGATAAAATCATTTCGCATTCACGACAGTAGCATGCAATGGGGGAGGAGATTATAAGCTATACAGTATCTTCAAAACTATTATTTGTTTAACCACCCAGCTACTTGGAAAAATAGCACTTGAATAGTTTCGTTATAACTAGACCTATCATATAAAGTAATCTGAAATAACTACTGCGATTACATTTGTCGCCATCAGCAGACATTTCTTCGAGACTGAATTTGACACGGGCCTTGCGGAACAATACACCACTTTTGGAGACAAATGCAATCGATTTAGATAATGGACTCTTCTTCCTTTATTCCACCGTTGATAAATTCAATTCACGAGATCGAGTAAGGCCAGTGACAGGTTGAGTGATAGTTGTTCAGCTGTAGGTAGCTTCCGTCCATTAGATATCTCCAGCTGGTTTTCCCATTTCTCTCGACTAAAAGGATATTTTTCTCGAAAGAATGTTCAACCTATGATAAATAAGGTTTTCTTTGTTTTATTGAAATTCCATGCCCTAAACTACTGAATCGAATATTCGATTTTCGACTTGATCTTTATTAGGATCAAATGACATAGTGTTATCCTCTGTTACGTGAGCGTAGTCGTATTTCACATTCTTCTGCGCAGGATAAAATGAATCTAAGTGATCCTGTTTGTACCACTGATAAGTTCCATGACACAATCAATGACTTGAATCAATACGATCAAACAAAAGAAGAATTTTCTTCGGTCCTTTTGGATTATACATTGTAGCAATTTTTCTCGGGATTATTTGCAGAATAGTTATTAAAAAGATTTCATCGAGATCTTCCATCGCAATTTCGCCGCTTTTGGCAATAAAATCGTGTCTAAGAACGTTTTGTTTAAAAGAATATGCCCGATTTGATTTTCATTTTATTACACGAAGTCCTAACTTTTTTTTTACCTTCGTACTTAAACATATAAACACTTATTTAAAAATACAATGAATTCATCATTTTTTCCACATTATTTGCACTAGAATGAAAGATAAATAGAGTCCTTCTCGTCGTTTTTCAGTTAAACTTAGATTTCTTAATCCCGACTGAAAACTGATTTTTCTCGAGTAAGAAAATGGACTTCCCTTCACTAACTATAGCTAATCCTTAACTTCAAACCAGGGTTTAGAAGCAGCTAGCCCAAAACGTTCGGGGCTCTGAAAGAGAGATAATATGTATTGGCCAACATCTTTCAGTTAGCTATTGCAACAAACTTTCTTTTCCTCGGTCGAGCCTCTGATTACAAAGTGATGGATGGCATTTCTTCGGCTCGAGGATGATGACGTTTCCAGGGCCATCACAAATACCCGAGCTCCGAGAGAGGATTCGGCCATGAGAGGATTTTTACTACCTGTCGTAGAATATGATGAGCTGATAGTCTTGGGTTTTCGTCTCGGTAAGGAATCGATCTCTCAATTTTAACTCCTCCGTTGTTGAAATTTCACGGCAATTATGATTCAATCTTCTCTGAGTGAAGCTCTGATTCGATCAGATTTTATACCTCCGGAAAAAAACACTCGTTTCTAGATGATTCTCCTTCCTCAAAGAAAGGAATTTCGATTTTTTTTTTTACTTCTGGTTCAAAGAATTGCGTGCCGATAATACGTCGGCCCTTGTTCCGCGCCTTGTTCGAATCCGCCTTACGAAATGTTAGTAGGGCTCACAATTGTTTTAAACGTAACCGGGAGGTAATCGCTGTCGTGTCTTACGAGAACAAAATGGCGAAATAAAAGAAAACGGAGAGATAAAAATCGCGTGCAGGTTCTATGTTGTACTCCTCCGTTTGATCCGCAGTGGGTTTATTTGTGCTTAGATACTTGGATTCAAGATTTACTAACCAAAACTCGAATGGAAGCATCTCTTTCATTTAGGTACTGTTTTCATTTCTCATGTAAAATTGATGAAACTATTTTTCAATTGTACTAATTTCAAGCCAGGAAACATAAAAACGTAAATTATTTGACTGTGCTCTAGTATTATTTCCTTTGCTTTAGTAATGATTTAAAAAGATCATTCATTTGTGATAGTAACTATTCTCAATATTTTTTGTGAACGTTTTCACCTAACAACAGATCGGTAACTTTGTAACCCGCTGTAGTCTCAATCGATTCAGTCGGAAAAGCGTTGGGAAATACGAATTTTCTCCCCTTTAAAGCCCCCTAAAAATACCTTTAAAATTGACCAGTACCAGCGATTAAAGAGTGGAGGCCATTCTCCGAGCAAGATTGATTTTCGGAAAAAGTTGTTATTTTTTCTCAAAAAAGTGTTGACGGCGGACGAACAGACTTTTTTATAGGATATTCGGATTCTACACGCCTTGAAACGTAAAACGTCAAATTTAATTCTGAGAGGAGATCAGACAATTTTTTAGTGGGTGATTACTTATAATGGAACTCTTGATTAATAAACTGAAATTTGCTGAAATGAGTCTTCCCGTTACACTAGCCTTGCAACGCATTCAATGTAAGCTTGTAAATAGAATAGACTTGTCAACAGAAAAGGCGACTGTCCAACATTATCTGACTCCCTAAAGCGTAAATTTTTTTCAAAACAACAGACCACTGGCGAGTTTACCGTTTATCTGGCGATCAGCTATTACGAGCCGTTGAAACCGACGTGGAACTCTGGGAAAAGTTCGCACGTTTTATACGTCCAGTTGGTAGAGATGTTTTTACTGCTAGTTTGAACTGTCAATCGTTTTTGACTGAGGGAAACAGATCAAAATCGGTGGACGAGGTGAACTATCGGGCCAACTGGACAAAAACGAGCAACGTATTGAATAACTTAGTTTGTGAACTGGACTGACTTGCGACAGGAATCGAGCGCTAACAAAACGTTCGCTTCTGTTGCTGGCTAAAGCTGGAATATTCCCACAACCAGCGGTGAACTATTCCCGCGAAATGACCCGTTCCATTTTCGCAATTACCAAACATTGTTGATTAAAGCTGCTGGAGAAAAAGCGTTGGCTGGTTCCAGTTTGGAGAGAAGAACATGGAGCTGCCTAGTGCGTCTTATATAGCCTCCGAGGTCCAACTTTGGGACGCTTTGAACACTAAATAGCTGGCCATACACGCTCGTTTTTCCCTGGAAAATATCGACCGAGTGGAAACGTGAAAGTAAACTGCCAAGTGAGAAACGCTCCAAATGATTGTACAGTGGTTTATTATTACTTTGCTTCAGTAAATTATGATTCAAGGAGACCATAAACTTCTAATAGAAAACGTTAATGAATGTTTCCTCATAAAAACAGATTTGTAGCTAGAAGAGAAAACTCCTTAGCAAATATCGCAATTTAAAATTTTTATTTTTATTTTTCCTTATTAGGTATATCTAATTTGGTGTCAAATTATTTGCCTGATGACCTTAAAGGAGTGTTTGACTAGCATTCCAAAAGTTGTGAACGATTTTTATGGCTCCACAAATGTTTGAGAAACGAACTTTGCTAAATTTCTCAAAATCTCAGAAAAAAAGACTAACTTTCTCTTTTCAACTCCCCCTACCCCTAAAATTGAGGTAGAAATTTGACTTACGAATTCGGAAGCCAAGTTGTACTAAGCCGAAGTACTTGCACAATCATATTGAGTAATAACCAATTCATCAGCCTATATCTACCTCAAATGAAGTGTGGATACCCTAATTTTCTACCACTTGATGGGTTTATAATTTTTATCTATGAGTATCAAAGTATCATCTCACGTTTTAAGACATTTTACTATTTTTTATTCAGACAAAAAAAAATGACGGTCTGTGAAAAATCAGCAACTTGGAATAGTTTGTTAGAAGTCTTGAATAAATAATTGAAACTGCCAGATAGAAATTCGGTGTTGTTCTTGTTCGCCCTCAAAAAAGGGTATATTATTGACTTTTCTAGGATTCAGAGCTTGGATTTAAAAATTCACGTAATTTAAATGTACGCCTTAGAGAAGTTGTGCTCCGCGATTTCGAGAAAGTCAAACCTCATACTCTCACCAGAGCAGGCAACCTTCTAAGCCCCAAGTCAGACCTCACACCATCGCCACCATCCACTCTAGCATTCTACATTCATCCCGTACATTCTCGCATACTACAAGATCCTCTCTTATCTCTTGTAGTCTTCTAGGATGCGTACGCCTTTATAACTGGATGGTTGGGATTGCCTAGAGAGCTAAGGACAACAGAAATCCCTGCCTATAAAGCTTAGCATTTCGCTATCTAGACGATCTGGGCGGGATTTCGCCGTCCCAAAACAAGCTGTCTCGCCGTTTCGCCAAGGAGACGGATGTCTTGTCGGGCAGTGATCGTGAGACCTTGACAGTCTATACTGTCATTCATACTCAAAGTACGACAGGGTGGGGGGTTCCCGGAACAGAATATTTTATTGACAATCCATCACCTTATAATCTCCGCAGTTTTGACGAATGAAATCCTCCAAGCTCATGATCTCATCTCAATATTGAAAAGAAAAAAAGGATGAGAAGTGGTACACTTACAATAAATTTATTGAAGAGATTGAGTTGGGTTTTTGGGCATAAAATTTGAACTCACTAGCCGAATCCAATAGGCCCACAAATTTTCATCAATTTTTATTGACTTTTGTTTTAAATTTTTTTAGTTCAACTGTAGTATTGAAAAAAGTCGATATGCCAAGTTTTCAATTTGTCTTGACAATAGTTGAATTTGTCTTTTTAAATATTGAAGGGATGGCTGATAAATTTCGAAGGGTTTTCACATTTATTCGATCGAAAGTTTTCAACGAAAAAAATTCTTTCGTCGAAATTTTGCTAAAAATATATTCGCCAGCACCGAATAATATTATGAAAAAATACGAATAAAAATTACATAGAATCGAACTTTTATGTCAGACTATCTTTGATTGTTTTGATGAGTAGAGATACTATGCGACGCATGTGCGTATGGCGCGCAAATGTAGCTTCTTGAATCATTAACGGTCTCACTCTCGAGTTATCGCAGCTTTCATGTGAAATTGTTGGGATTTTGAGATACTTATTTGGTCATTTTTGTGGTGCTATGGACACCCACACGATTTTTTTATCAATTCCAACGCCATAGCGTGAATAAAAAATTAATTATTGGTCGCACTTAATTCAGTAGCATTTTTAGTATATTAGATGGATATCGTCAATTACCTAAGCAAAAACTATTGTAAAAAAATATAACTTTTGTAAATAAAAGAGAATTAAATTATTTACAAATTCAGGTGCGCAAGAAGTTAAAGCAGTTAAATAACTTACAAGCGCCTTATTATTACTCGAGTATGAATATTGTTTACATAACCAACATCCCATATTTTGCTGTTGTTTGTACGCAGTTTGCTTCCTTTTTAGCCGTATGTCAACCCAACGTGTTTGTTTTTCAACTTCTTCGATACAACGAACTTCTCAATTCCTTCGCGACTTTCCTTCTGACTTCAGCCCGTGTATTTTACTCTTGTATTTTTTAGTATTTTGCTTCCCACACAAGCAACCGGAGTTCAAAGTCCGATATAGCCAAGTGGTGAACGACCTGAGTTCCATTAGAAGACTTGTCGTTTTGCCAACGCACCCCTTCCCTTTGGTTGTCTTTTTTCAAATCAAGAGATTATGCTAAATAAGGGCAATGCACTCATGAAACAGTTCAAGTTCCACAATCGCGTGTTATGGTTGTACAGTTTGAGCATCCGATTTCAGGCGGATAAGACATTCATAAACATTTGATTAGTCGTTCAAAAAGTTCTAATTTTATACGAAGGGTTTCTAGCCGTGGAGTTATTAGATTTCTCATCAGTATAACGGCAGTATACCCGCAAAACCTCGAATTTTCCGTTCCCAAAATTTTACAGGGGACACAAAAAACTTCATTGCAACGATATGTGGCTCCTAATGTTAAAATAACCACATCCCATGATTACGTACGCATGTCATAACAATTAAAGGAGGCTCAATTATAAATCAGTGGACTCCAGTAGTTCTTGAAGCAGTTTTCGGGCTTACGAGGATTTCCCTAGAGGTTACTCGGACTTGAGAGGGTTTACACCGATGTAGCTCTTGGCTCAACAAAAACTCAAATTGCATTATTATTATTGCCTTTATTTTGAATCAATTTCAGCTCACTAGTATAATAATAGGTACCTTATAATTTCCCTATATAGTTTTCCCCTATGTATGGAGAGCTGTCAAGTATAGTTGGTATAGTAGTTTGTGGATCAGTAGTCACTAGTAGGTAGGTAGTGGTATATCCATGTTTTGTGCCATGAAGGATTAGTGTTTCAACTTGCGTGAAATTTTAGCCGAAATAACATTTTCCACTTTAAAGTTTTCCAAGATTTTTAGCTTTAACCTTCGATAACATCAGCAAAAAGTCGTCAATTCAGATGTTCAACTATACCTAAAAATAGTTGATTTAGTTGTCCTCGTATTGTTCAAGTAATCTACCCATCGATTTTCAACCGTCGGTGCGGAATTCAAGAATATTGGGGGAATGTACACGAAAAATCCCACTTTCCGACTTTAAACCTTCTTTTCATCTATTTAGGACAAAGAAACCAAGAATGTCGCATATTTTATTGATATACACACCACCCACTGTCATTATGCAAAATTTGAACGGAATCGAAAACAAAAAATTATTCACAAAAAGTCAAGGGGGACCCCTGCGAATTTTTCGCTCCGATCAGTTAATGATTTTTTACTCGTCTTTCAATACAGATAAAAATCTGAAATTTTCAGGAAAGTTGTATTTTACCAAGATGTATTTTTGTAATTTTTTCCAATTCTCGGAAAAAATTGTAAGTGGTCCAAAAAAAGCGGTTTTTTAACTCACAAAAATTGAACTTTAACTGAGCGTTACGGGGTCAAAATGTTCGTAAATCAGTTATTTTAATACATAAAAGTCTTCATTTAAACGCCATAAACAAGTACATAGCAAAAAGTTTGCAAGAAAAAATTTATTCAGCGCCACAGAAAATATTTTCCGTAAACCGAGCTCCTGACCGGGCGAAATCTTGAGCTCCGCTGGGGTCGACGGGGATAAAAATATAACTTTTGTTTTCGAGCAATTTCGAAAGCTTTTCTTACAGGAAATTTAACGCTGAATCCAAATTTGATGTCAAAACAACGGAAAAGTGACATCAACTGTTACTTTTTGCCATTTTTAGGGTTTCAGTGATTTACGTTTTTCAATGGAAAATGCTAACTGGACTGTTTGCTCACGTTTAGATACTTATTCTTACAGGAAATGAGACGTAGAATTTGAATTTGAAATAAAAAATTCGAAAATTCAAAAATATTTTTCGCCATGTTCGCTATTTTACTAAAAATCGACTCTGTGGAGGAAATGTAATAAAGAATCGAATAAAAATAAAAACAACACGGATTACTTTGTTTTTGAGCTATTATGCAATGAACCTATTAAGCCATAAACACAGTGAAGTATCATTTGATGGAGAGATTCAACTGTACGAGCCAAACCGCTGGGGTTTGCGAGGTTTTACAGCTTTTTTGGAACCTTCCCGTCTTACGAGTCATTCCAAATGAACAGAAGAAGACATTTCAATTTAGGGAAAAAATTGGACTTACGAGGATTTGTATGTATACTGTAGATAATTAACGTAGGAATACCGCTGGTACGAGTATCACCTGATTTCCTCTCAATAGCTAAAATTATTTGAAGTTTCATCGAGTTTTTTTTTTTTTTTAATTTTAAGGCAGAACGAAAGTTTTAACATAATAGTCACATCCTCGTATTTTATTGTTTCTTACGATTAAAGCGATCTCAGGATTAGAAACATTTTCCAATTCGGCGCTCACGATTGTCCCTCTACTTCGTGGAAAACTTCAATCGTATCGTTCCGTTAGCAGGCAGCCCATAATGAAATGACTAACGGATGACCCACGGATGAACGGTTTGTATTCCTCCTCTTCGAGCCAATGCTTAGCTTGTCAATGGAAAATCGGAGGGCTTCAATTGAGTTGAGAGCTGGCTGATTGCACTCCTTTGATTTTCCGCTCTCCTGGTTTTCGTACAGAGGCTGACCCGAAGCCGGAACACTTTCCTAAGTATCGACTGTAAACGAAATATATGTAGATAATATCTACATAAATATATCATCTTATATTATAAGAACGGTTAGCGGAAACAGAACTATTAGTTTTCAGCCTGTTTCCAGCGTGGACTATCAGTCGAAGGTAGCGATATTCGTCTAGTGGATCTCGCATGCTCCGTTAGTTGGACTATTAGATATGTCATTAAGACTGAGAAAAAATAATAGCTGTTCTTAACTATTTTCCACGTCCGCCTAATTCCATCCTGACCGAACCTCGCGCTGTGGCGTTGCTTGTTTTTTACAAATCGTATCCGGAAAAATATAGTAATCACGCATGAAATCGATCGTTACGTATTTCGAAATGGCACCAGAGGCAACATACAGATTTCGACTCGTCACAACTAACTGACGAAAATGGATTTCTTTAGTTCAAGGTGATTTGGTTTCAACCAAGGTCGAAACTCCTCTACCAATTGCCTGATTTCTATACTTTTTTCAAACCCATCCAAAAAGTTTAACGATAATGTCCCTACCCTTGGAAAGCTGATCGAAGCAGGCAACGCCTTCCGATCGAATTGGTTTTGTCGGTTTTATTTTAGACTGCGTTTATAATGAAAACAGGTTTGTAGTGCCATTTAAAGTCGAAACTGAACCCGCTGGTTGCGAGTTTTATAAATCGTTCTTCAAAAGATTGTGAGAATTAATTTAAGACGCTTTGTTCAGGAGTTCAATTGTCCCACCAATGTTTTTAACGCAATGAGGTACGTTTTTCTTAGTCAATGTATTTACCGCGTACGCATAATTTGGTTTTCGACTCATTATTCATCTCATGGATTCAAAGAACCAGAAGGGAAAAAAACTCTTGGATTTCTATAAACCGAGGATTCCGCATAACTCCTTGTTTCAAAAAACCTTTTGACTTTTCCCATGGTTTATTCAGTTTTCATAACGATGAACCACCTGAGGAGAAATTGTTATTCGTCTGTATTGTGAAAGAATAAAAACTCAGCCAGGGGCCTAGAGTTCGCTCGTCCAATTACCATTTCGGAAGACGATTTTTAGGAATTGGATAATTTTTTATGCCCTGGGGGTGTGAGGGAGAGAAAAACGAGGTGACTCATTCTCCGATTCTTTATTCGCTGGCCGAGCGCTTTCGCCCGTTCGAGCATCCTCAGAGCGACGTGGAGCCACAGGGTTCACAGCTGTGGAAAGAGATTGGTCAGTGAATAAAGAATCGGAGAATGAGTTGCCTGGTTATTCTCCCCATCACACCCTCTGTACATAAAAAATGCGACGACAAGGAAAAGAAGAAGAATTTTTTTTAGTTCCATCTCCTACTAATACCCTTGACAAGGCAAACTGGTTATCATTTAGTTTTGCCCTGCATAATATATCGATCTTCCTATTTAAATTATTGGTAATAATGCTTCCATTGAATTCTGGCATAGTAAAATCAGCAAGGTACTGAACAATGTATCCATTTTGTATTTATGTTAAACCGTGAAAAAATTATATTATTCAAAAGTTCTTGTTATTTATTTATTTATATATATTTTTTTTTTTAAGTACTTGAATTTTGGAATAACTATATAATCTGAACAATTCCCTTCCTTTCAGTTAGGGAGACGAGTATAGTTCCACTTTTGACACCATTTACCTAATTAAGGGAAAAGCTATCTTTCTCCAAGAGTAAGCAAATGGCTTTTGTAGGCTGACTTTAATTGGCTCCCCAAAGGAAACGCTCGAGCAAGGTCGATGCGCGAATATTTTATAGGCGCAGGTAAGATCAGAAACGCGTCAAGTGCTTCCCTATGGCTACGAAGGGACAAGGCCAACTTTCACATCAAAAGGCCAAGCCGGTTCATCCTTTTCGTAGGCGCCCGGGGGCTGACGATCCTTGGACTTCGCGATCGGCTCCTCACACCAATGCCTGCCCCGTCAGCGCGTTGCGTAATTGCCAAGTCATCGAGGAAGTTGTGCGATTTCGATTAGTTTAATGACGGAAATATCGGTTCATCTATTAGCATCACAGGACATTGTGCTAACCGACTGTGCGTGTAAGTTCACTCAATTATCAAACTAATTTTCACTCCGTACTTCTCTTCTTGTATGTGTATTATCTTGCACTGCATCAAAGATACGATTAAAATAACAGTTGATGCAAATAACAATGTTTGAAGCTGATATTTTGTGTTCCGAATTGGAAAGTGATGGATTGATTCGACAGGTAAGCACCTCATTCTTTGCACATTATCACTTCATTTCATAGAACTCGCCTTTGTGTGCGAATTTTGAAATTGTTTGGTCCAGTAAAAATTGTTTGGGTTTGAAGAAGATTTTTAATATTTTGGGTTTAGAGGAACAATGAATTGCACCTTGAGGATCATAAGTACCCAATGGACATACGCAAGAGATCTCTCCCAAGGGTAACAATTATTGAAAAAAATATAAAAAAATAATAATAATATATGGCCAGTTTATTCTCCCCCTCAACTCAATAAGTATTGAAGTGGGACCACCTCACGAATATTAAATATATACTATTATCTCGGTAGTACCATAACTGAGATAGATTTTTCTTATGATATGAGTTCAATATCAAATTTCATGAATTCTAAACGATATTGATGGAAAAGGGGATGAATTGGAAAACGTGTTCCCTAGCCTGAAAACGGAGCTCATATCCCTCAAGATTTTGAGTCCCAACATGAATAGAAAGTGCCAACGAATGATATTTGAGATAGAAAATAAGCCATTTGAGTGTGAACCAAGGTCACCCTTGAGGAGATTTTTCCATAAATATGTTGAAAATAATAATTGAATATTGCGAAGCCAACAGAGGGAAAAGGAATATCGAACGAAGTTGACCGTGAACCCAGTTGAATTCCCTTCCTTCGACAGGGAAGGCAAGTTGCATTCCTTAGTCCGGGGCGAAAAGGTGAGCAAGCTGAGTGGCGTGGAAAAGACCCGAGTTGCTCCATAGAAGATCCCCAAACGATGTCCCGCAAATCCCTCGAGCCGAGAGTATGGAATCAAATCAGAAATCCATTTTTCCCACGGCGTTACACCAATCGCCGTTTCTTATTCTTTCGACAGTTTTTGAAGCATTAACGTCAGAGGGCATCTTCGACTGCCGACCCATTCATTACGAATGGCCTCTTGGATCTTGCAACCGAGTTTCGCCTTATCCTACAAATTCGGTATGGCTCAACGTCGGTAAATCTACGACTTGGTATTCGGCCAAGGATAATCGAATGGGGGTGAGGATGGACTGGTTGTTCATCTTGACCTAGGTTAGTAAGAAAGGCATTTACTGTTTAACGGATACTATCCACTTTCGCAGTTTCTAAAATTGTGAACCGTTGCCGCTATTTTATTGGATGTTATACAAAAAGATTATACCATTCGGTTTTCCGAAGATTGTGATTCCTGAGGTTTTTGCATCCGCGTTAATTGATCAAGATCCGTTAGGTGTAGTTTGTGATGAATAGCTGACCGAACATTGTTCTCTTGGAAAAGCGCTGCTCGTGGATACTTAAGTGGAAATCGCAAAAGGAAAAATTGGGAGGGAAACTGGGGTAAAAAGCCGTTATTGCTTTCCTGGGGGAAAGCGTGCTGGCGAACCCTTTCTTTTTCCCTTGTGTGTGATGAATCTGTTGTTGGAAGCCGTCTTCCACGAATACTTTCCCGAATCATTCGCCGATTTTCATGGCAAGAGCTAACGCCCAATTACATAAATGATCCCTTATCGCGATTTTTGAAGGGAAAGAACGCTGCTATTAATTTCTCTTTGCCTTGCAGAAGTTAGGAAGCATGATTTACGAAGTATTGTTGAATAACAAACAGAGAGCTAGTGACCCAGCTGTTTTGCCTACCATCAAACCAAGTTCACCCTCAGCCATGATAAAGTGCACGGGCCTCTTGACATTAGCCCCTGGAACTGAAACCCCTGGGGATGAAAGCGTTCCATATAATGAATATACCTCTTTTCCAGGCCTTAAAGCCAAAAAAAAATATATTCCTCTCTCTCTCCGCTTTACATCGTTTAGAAAATTATATTAGGCTTAATTCACAGAAATCACGGCCACTCAGCTCGAGGAAAATTTATCGAAATTCAAGCCATGTAACATTACAACAGCCCCCTACACACTAGTATCCAACACATGCCTAAGAGGAGCGCAAAACCTAAGGGAATGAGTCTTCTCTTTCAACACGTCCACGTTTGCTAAAACCTCTTGGTGAACGGTGACTCACTTTCAGACCAATTCAGCGGTCCAAATATGAGGCAACTGGTAGCCATACGTCTCAAAACAAGGCAAAGTACAATCGCGAAGACTCCGAGTACGGAAGGTGGAATCGCATTCATCGGAGCGAGTAAGTGTTGCGATTGTGTCACCGTTCAACAAGATGGAACATTGTACACGTCGTCAATGAATACAGCGATTGGCTAACATACCTTGAAAGGAACGATGTAGGCTATTAGATTCCTCGGGGTAATTAGACGAATACTTTCTCGTGACAAGGATTTCAACAATAAATCCGCGATTAAGAAAAGCCCAAGATAATCAGTTGAGTACTTTCCGATTAACTCAACGACTATTCACGGCCAAGAAGAAAGTGAAGAAGTTTTCAAACAATACTTCCATTTGATGCACTTTCTTCAAATCCACGTAATATAAAAATCACAGAGCAATTCACTTATAAATTTGACATCTGTTGACAGATCGTTTAATCTTAATTAAGCTGCGGACAAATCAACACTCCGATTGTTGATGGTCTCACAAAACGCAGAATAAACTTTCCAAACACACATCTAAAAACCTAATAATTTTCGAACAAACGGGACCGAGTGAGTCTCGTAATTTAATGTATAGATAAAGTGGTTTTAGATGTAATCCCTTTTCTCGAGCCTTTTTCTAAATCCCACTCACCCTCCATTCTTATATTATATTGGACGGGTGAGGGGGGTGTAAGATAAATCTCAACTTCACCTCAATTGGAGTCGAGATACGATTCAACTTAGGAAACTCGCTGGTGGTCAGAACTTGTGAAGAAGTTCACGGAGGCTGCGGGCTTTGGGATCGAACTCGATTCAAAGTAACGGTTACATTGGTGCGGAAACCAAAAAATATGGCCGCGCAGATTCCAAGTTGGCTAAGATTCTAAGGCCGGTTTTTAAAACATTTGGCAAACATTGCCTATTAGTGATCCTAGCGCTGGAAAAAATGACAAAAAAATAACTCCATTTTGAGAACATTACGTTTACTATTAATGATAATTACAGATACAATAGAATAACAGAGTGATCATTCTTATCAAACTTTTTTATTTTTTGAATCTACATGCCAGCGGATACTAATAGTTCAATGGCCTGAAATATCATCTGCGAAACTCAGTGATTCAAGTGAAGTTGTGCAGTGAAAAAGGTTGCAAATAGTTATTACTCATTTGCTTCCATTATGACTCCAGATATTCATCCATTTGTGATGTTAACTATTCCGAACATAGGTGAACCTTTCCACGATGGCTCCAAGGGAAAACTCCTTAGCAACTGAGACGTTGATTTTAATTATTTTTATTACTCTTAGTTATCTAATTCAATGCTGCATTATTCGCCTAATGATACAGCTGAAGAGAGTGTTGACGACGGTCCCAACGCGTATAGAACGATTTTATAGCTCCAAAAATTCTCACATTACACCCTCATGCCTTCTTCTGAAAATCTCGAAGTCAACACAAAAGCTACTATTAAATCTATCGACTACGTAATGGCCTCATTCGATTCAGCGCCCAAAAATCTATCGAAATTGATACAATATACACCATTATTATTAGTTTCTTAAACGTTCTCACAGATTAAAAATGTTTAGATGTTGTATAAAAAATTATTATTAATATTAATATTATTATTATTATTATTAATATTATTAATATTATTATTAATATTATTAATTAATTATTATTATTATTAAGATTAATTTTTATCTTCATCGGTGAAACGCCGTGAGTGTTTACTTTTGGACGCTACGTTTTCCGGAGCAGTCTGACCTTTCCTCAGGGGGTGGTGCGCGTTACGAGGGTTATGAAATAGCGGAGAGTCTGAGGTTTCAGGTGTAAACAATGGTGCTTCCTAATGAGATGCTCGTGGTGCTCTAATCAAATTTGAATAGCTTTCTAACGCCCAAAGTAGTTACCATGATCACTGTTTAGTGATCGATTGCAATCGGCTGATATAAGGAATTTTTCTAGTTAGCAATTTACTAAACAGCCAATTATGGTACGCGCAACCTAAAACTGCACGATGGTGAATTTTTTATCATTCTTCGTCTGTTTGATTTAATTAAATCATCACTTTTTTTTGTTGATCAAATGACAAAAGGCGAATATTAGTATTGGGTAAATGATTGATGGAAAACCGCTATGTACATCCAAATTTGCCAACAGTCGCCGTCGTTTCATCCAACGCAAATAGAGATCCACAGGAATTGGAGGCAATTATGCAATAGCGGGAGCGCCTTCGTGTGCTTGACATGAAATGCGACCTCCCAGACATACAGACCTCTCCCATAGCTCTACCCATGTTGTCTTAGGACCAGTAGGCTTCAGCTTAAACAGCGATCTCACCGTGTTCAAGTTGTATTCCGAGTGTCACATTTTTCTTATGTTAATGCGAAGACGGTTAAAGGTCATAGTTCGCGCGAAAGTGCATGAGACATTCCTGCAATGGAGGATATCGAAAAATCCTCGTCCTTGGAGGATGACAAACAAAATCATTTTTGCGTTACGATAGAATTGCAGTTCGGATCATTCACAGGGGAAATTACCACTGTAAAAACCAACGGGCGGTTCGCGAAGGATACAGGATATGGCCGAAATATTACCAGGCTTTTATGAACCGTGTAACGAAGAGAGCATAGACAAAATTAGGAAAAAAAAATTTTAATCCTCCAAATTTTCTTTAAAATCGATTTCCAAGGAGTAAATACATTTATTCTGTAGTTCCACCATACGAACGTTTTCATTATTTGCTCTGAAAGTACCTTTCAAAATTACACCTGCCTTCGCATGGACTACACTGAATTCCGCGTTATCGAAGCGAGCTAGCTCTCTCCGCACTCCTCTTCGGTTCGCAACCGTGAATGTTTTAGTGCACAGCTAGACCTCTGCATTCGAACTGATTTGCAAGTCAGTGTGGCTTCCGGTTCCATCTAGTAGGTACGTACTCGTACTTCATAGCTCATGCATTCGACGACGCAGACTGCAGACTCTGATAATGGAAAACCGATCAATTTACGATTTATCGTCAAAAACTAACACTATAGTTTTGGTCCAGTTTTTATCAATACCGAAAATTCACGAGGGATCTATTTTTCAAGACTTTTTCTCCTTTCGAAAACATTGCCGAGACGAAAAATTGAATATAAGCACCTTCTATCCATGAATAATCTTTAAAAGTGAATAATCAATTCCTTTCGATTTCTTCCATTGTGTCCGTTGCATAAACTGCTTTCGAGCGTTTCGCCGCTCAGAGTGACCTTGGTCTGTTACCTCTTGTGGATAGTAGAAGCATTGTATTCGCTTGGAAGTCTCGAATGCGCTCGCATACTAATACGCGTGTAAAAATTTATATTGCTTTCCTCAGTCTATAAATTGTTGAGAAACAGCGTTCAGAAATCCGTATAAGAACGTTTAAACACATCGTTCAACTTTTTATTTAGACGTAGAGCCGAGAGAAATGATATCACATCAAACCGTTATAAATTGTTCAGAAACAGATGGCCGTAAAATCAATACACTGTCCTCCATAAAGTTTCATCTTTATTTCCCTTATTCCTATTCTTACGACGGAAGACAATTACCAAAACCCGTCCACCTCATGCGTTATCCGCCAAATCGTCTGCTTCGGCCGAAAAATAATCTTCGCATTCTGATGGAATTCGTGACGTTGCGGAAACGAAGAACAGTATTTTTTTGCACCGATGAGTAAGAGGTTGAAGAAATGTCACCGACGTCAAAATAGGAAAACAACAGATCGTTACGTGGTCTCAGTGTGGGCCGGATTCTATCGACTGACACCTCCGCATTGAGAATCCATCTGAACCGATTACTTTCGGCTCTTCAATATTCATTATGCATCCCAGGTATCGATCAGGGTAGCAATATTATTTTTGAGTTTCAAAAGTAGTGGTACTGACATGACCAAAATAATACCATGTCCAAGTAGACTAAACGTCATGACGACATTTCGACATTTTACAGCTTTCACCTGACGTTTCCATTATCGTTATTTCAGAGGTCAAGCCTGGCGAGTCAAAAAGGCCTTGACATTTTGCGATGATGAGGTCTTAGGATAAAGATTAAATGAAAATCCACCAGCCTCTGAATTTCAAAGTTAGATTCACAATTCGGAGTTTCCCATCGGCATTTGAATCAAGCAATTACCAGTCAAAGCGATCCTTGTCCTGTTTGTACGTTCGTAAAACGCTCGCAGTTATTTGAAAGTAATTCTTGGATTGTTGCGTATAACATAAAAACCGCATATTCCGCCCATAAAATCCTAATATTCTAAGCGATAATACCTATCTGGTTAAGAAGGAATATAAGTGCTTACACTTTTTAGCGTCCTTTTTAGCAATTTGCCCGAAATGCCATTGCTCTTGTGGAAGCTATGGACGCACTCTGCTTCTACCACTGCATGCGAACTGTGGATCATCCCGATGAAGCGAGAGGATTTTAGCTCGTATATGAACAAAGCGAATACATTTTTCTCATAAAACAACTCGTTGACAGTGAGCCACTCTTTCTCAAAACCCTGTATCGGGATCACCCATCAAAACGATCGACCCTAGCGATAAATCAAAGTTGACAAGCATTGGTGGACTCGACAAATTTCACCTCACAACAGGTAGTAAAATTACGTCCGGTAGCAAAAAAGTACAAATATTGTACCATAAAATTCGTTGACGTTTATCGCTTGTCATTAGAAATTTCAGCTCGGATGAGCTGACATGAAAGATGCAACGCTCTCGTTGGTAATCCATTCATTGTTCCAGCGCTTTCGCCGTTCGGTTATTACTCTACAGATGCTTCCCGAAAAGGCCTCAATCGCGAAAGTGCTAGAAATATAAATGACCATTGAAAGATTTTAGCAGCCTCATCGCAGCAGGTTTCCAAATTTTAACTCATTTCAAGTGGTGACAATTGTAATCAGGAATTGTCACAGAATTGGTGACTAATCAACAATTTTCGCCCAGACGGATAAAAAATTCCGGACATTCGAAAACTTAGTAAACAAGGACAAGTGAGGAGCCAGTGTTAGTGTCTTCGATTTTCAATAGTAGCCAACTCAGTTACTCTAAAAAAAACCGGAAAACGTGGTTAGCGGTTAGTTCTACGCAAAGGGCGGTTTGCCATTCGCCAAAGAAGTAAGAAAAAATTGAGTAAATAACAGAACCGGGTTTTCATGCATAAACCAAAAAAAACTTCATTTCATCATTAAATTGTGGTCTATGAAAGCCTCATAGTTCCAAATCGCCCAGTTGATACATGAATGGGCGAAAATGCTTGGCTTGCAGAACAAAACTTCAGGTAACGAGTTTCTCTCCCTCGAAAGTTCGACTCACGCGGTTATTCAAAAGTCAGTAGGGAGTTTTTGCTTTTTCCGGTGCTTTTCCACGGTGGCCGTGGGGAGTATTGGCTACTTTGTAAGATCATACGTCTCTAATAGAAAGAACAATTCAAGGCTCATATTATATTACGGTAACCATAAGATGCGTATGATTTTACAAAGTAACCAAGCGTCCCCACGGCCACTATGGAAAAACGCCGATAAAAGCGATAGCTCCCAAATTTGTGTAAAAACCGGGAAACAATTTGTTGAGTTTCAACGAAAAATTGGGGAGTTATTTTTAATAAAAATTTCCCTGCATTTCATAATTAATTTGAGCCAACCCGTTCCAATGTAAGTTTGAAGAACGGAGATCATTTGAATTCAAAATTAGCCCGAAATAGACGTCAATTTTGGGTTTTTAATTTTATAATGAGTTTTTCCAAAACATATTAATATACTTATGTTGCCATTATGCAACTTGTGGTTAAAAAAGTCTATAAAATAAATTCACCTTACAATTTGTCAGCGAACAAAAACTTATTCTTCTTCAGAAACAACTTTTTTTTTGTGACCCTGCCCGGATTATTTTTGGGTTACTGTCCCCTCAAATCAGACACCTAATAATAAAAAATCTGACCTGAACCGGTGTCTTGCTGAAGTTTGGCGAGAGCCAGTTTTGGCGGGCGAAGTTGGGGTGAACACAGTTGCACCAAGCTAAGGCAGACCACGACCACCGACAACGCGCCCGAACCGAACTGCATTATTGCGATAAGTATCGACTAAATTAAGGTATTTTCTCTCGCGGTAATTTTATCGATTTTTACGGACGACGCGGTTTTGTCTCATAGGATAATCCGGTGCTGAAAATTTTTCGGGTGAAATTACGCGCTGAGTCTGCGATCGACGGACTGAAATATCTAGTAGATGGAGCTACTCGCGTCTTGTTCCCACTATGAGGGCTGCGGCTCCGGCTTTCTAAACCAGTCTGAGTCTTCAAGTATGTCCAGGTCCTTCTCCCTGTCTTGACAGTCCAGCTGAAGGTACCAGGGAGGTGGCTGTGCCCTCCGAATGCGAAATGCTCGAAACATAGACATCTTCAAGGACATTCAAGCCTTGAACTGTGATTTAATACTATCCTTGCACGTACAACAATATAATCCACGTTTAGGAGTTCTTCACAGTTGATCACCGCAGGTAAAACGTCGGAATGACTGTTCGGGTAACGTCTCAATTGAATTAAACACTTCACATTGCTAACGGGATTTTATGTCATTTTTAAACTTCGCAGTTAAGATGTTATCAAGCTCGGATGCAACACCAGAATCATAAAACGTTCAATTGCATTGAGGTCGTTTTTACTTCCATGTTTAAGTATATGGTGATCCTTCGAAAGGTCGAACTCGGCCGAGGTGAACTTGAAGAAATTTTCACAGTACTATATATACTAAGAAAGACTTTCTGAAAGGGTGTCTGTGGTAAAAAAAAGACATAATATATTGACATTCATATCTCGGTGAAAAATAAATGAAGCTCAATGAAATTTTCGGAGAATGTTTTTTCTAAGTAATTGTGCAAAAATTAGGCCTTTCCGGATTTTGGATATTACACAGTATTTCCAAGATACGAGTATAACCGTTCAAGGTTTTTTCTTTCTCCATTTTTACAGGCTATAAGAGTAAATGTTTTTCTACGTTTGAGGTCTTAAAGTGTTCTTTACGGCGGGCAGATGACGCGTGATTTCTTGTAGGTATATCTGTTTTGTATTTGGATTTTTACAGGCCAGAAAAATCAATATATTTGAACTTTCAAGGCCATTTTATGTTTTGCGTTTCAAGGCGTGTAGAATCCGAATATCCAATAAAACAAAGTCTGTCCGTCTGCCGTACGCCGTCAACACTTTTCTGACGAAACACTCTCTTCGACGATACCATAAGGCGAAACATTTAGCTTTTATTGGCTGGCCGAGCACTTTCGCCCATTCGGGCTTTGGATCCTATGGCTCCACGTCGCCCTGAAGATGCCCGAATGGGCGAAAGCGCTCGGCCAGCCAATAATGAATCGGAGAATGAGTCGCTTGGATTTTCTCCACCTCACAACCCCCAGACATCAAGAAATGCGACGAGAAGGAAAAGAAAAAAAAAATAGTGCTCTGAATAACTAGTCTTTGAAACGAGAAAAAATGATTATTTTGATGAAGAACTCATCGTGAGGAAAATTCTTCCGTAGTTGCGTTTTTTCGCCAAACAGTTCGTTCAACAAGGTTTTCGCACTAGTTAGGTATTGCATAATGGAATAAAGCTGCATTCCAGTGCCCAGAAGGGAATACTTTAGATTTCAGATGGTATGCCAGCAGATAAAAGTCAGAAGAAATTTTACTTTCCTTCTTATTCGCTTAGTTGCCACTTGACATAGATTCAAGAATGTACTGTATATTTTTTTCTAGCATTACGTCTACGCAATGTTCGTACGATTGCGTAAAACTTGACATGATACCCGGCAGGGAAAGTGACTATCAGTAATCCCGTTTCGTCGACGGTCAGAGACGATTCCTGTCCCCGTAAGGACGAGTTCGAGTTTCCTGCTGTACATTCGTATCTGGTTCATCATCTATCCGCACTCCTATACTGGATCTCAACACCATGTCTGGCCGAGTAAGTAGGTGATAAAAATTTCTGCGGCCGAGAGACAGGGGATATTCTGAAGGAGTCCCGAATTGGTTGGGTTTTAACTGGCAATTCTAGCCTATTTAGTTAATTGACTGTTTCATAGCACTTTATTGCTACAGCTGCTTGACAGCTCATATATTTTGCTCCATTGAACTGACAACAGTTTATTTTTAACCAAGGCTTATAAAAATAAAGTTTAGGGTCGCGCATATATCAGCATCATACTCGATGTTCTGGGGTGATACATTTTTCATTATTTTTCCGTTCCATCAGTCTTACAGAGACAACAGACGTTCAACCTTTCCTCTCCTACGAGTGTGTTTTCTCTTATGTTTTTTTTCAATAGTTGTTGGTTTTTGTCTGATTTGTAACTATAATAAATTATAAGAAGTTCGTCCTAGTGTGGCATACGCTAAAAAATAGTTTACAGTTGAAGTGAAGACTGAACTTTTAAGTCGAGCATTCAGAACAGCTGCAGGTCCTTTTGCGGAATGCTTTCTCCCTAATTATATTCTTCTGCACCGTCGATTCTTTTTTATTAAAATGTCACCGCTGGGAATCCAGACGCTCCCTTTTTCGTCGAGCTTTTTCAAAAAGTTCTTCGTCTAACAATTGTAGAAACGAACTTTAATCAGCTCTTAAAAATTCAAAAATATTATTTCAACGTTGAAAATCATTTGAGAAAGAAATGATTGTGAAAGCTATTATACTAATTATTATTCTTTTTTGCAGCTTGGTTTCGTCAGATTGACTATAACCACAATAAACCTTGCGTTTTGGGGTTTAAGGCTTGAGAATTGTTATCCTCGTTCGTAAATGCGTTTGTGTGTCAAAAATATATTATGTTTTATCTATTTGTTTAGCATGTTTAAAAACTCGGCAGTTCCAATACTGAATCGTTGGATAAAAATGAAAAATATTTGGATCTTGGTAGATCTTGGTAACTCTAAAAAATGTTACTCAAAGTACGGTTTTTTGCATAAACGCCCATCCTACGTACTTTTTCAAACTTACTGACTTGCTTGTTTCCAAATAAAGAACCCTTTATTCACTTGGAGTTAAAAAAGCTAGAGATGTTTTAGAAATCGTTTTTTTAAATTTGAAATTTTTAAAAAATTTAAAAAAGTGAACTTTTTTTGAAAGTCTAGAAAATAGCTAGGTAGGTACTAACAAATCAAAAACGGCCAGAGAAAGCAATTTTTTTTTAGAAGTCAGTATTTTTTAGACTGTTTACTTAGGCTTAATAATAATTTAAAAGGCTGAAGATGCTTTACAAATCATCTCGAAAAAATTTTGAATTTTTTTCTTTTAAAGTCTGGTAGCTTTTTAAAAGAAGAAAAATATAACAAAAACAACCTCAGAAAGTGGATAAGAAGTTACAGTAACTTGAGATGAATCAACTATTCCATATAAGTAAACATAATATTATAATTTGTGTTTGCTGAAAAAGAGTGGCACCATTTTTGTAAAATAGAAATAACACGGACCTACTCTCGAACGCGCTTTAAATTTCTCACACTAAAAGCTTGATCAAGTTCCCTTGTTTCCCTTCTTAGACCAAAACATCGTAAAATTTATTCTTACCTTTTTATCGGCCGAGTTTTGACTGAAGATACTACCTTGAACAATTAAAGCTCAACATTTTTCATTGAAAGGCTGTTATACTTCAAAATAGTATTATGTCCCTCACAGCAGCTATGTCGAGCTTGGCGAGTTCGATAAGGTGATGACTGTTATCACCTGACATTTTTATCTCGCCTTATCTACAGTCATAATTGCTTGAATTGCTTCAGTGCGCTCCGTGTCCGTTCAAGGTTCGAGTCGCGTCCTTGCTTTTCGATTTGTTGTGCAATGTTGGATAGGAATTTTGAAATGTTGTTAAAACCTTATGCCTATCATATTCCTAAGTGAGGCGACTTAATTAGCCTGTAAAATGTTGTTCCGGCATTTTTTCGCGTTTTTGTTATTGCTGACTGGCGTCTTCGCCGAATTTCCCGACGATTTGGACGGGATTCGTCTTGCAAGAGATGTTTCGAGTGCAAGCGCTAACCAAACAGAAGCAATAAAAGCTGCTTCGACTACCGTAAGCACAACAACGGCAACGACCACTTCTAAACAGCTTGGAAGTTCATCTACGAGCACAACTACGAGTACGACAACTACTACGACAACAACCACTACAGAAGCCTCCCATGTGGAAGTCATTAATGAAGATGGTAAGTTTGAAAAATAGTCACCTATAAATAGAATTGAAAAAAGCTCGCTTTCGTTGTTGAAGGTTGTGCAAATTTTATTTAGGCCAGCTATCGTTCGCGTAGGAAGTAGCAACCTTGAGGTGTCACGCCTATCTTATCTGGGAAGTTGGACCTGTGTCATTTAATTCTTCAGTCACTTCTTCATTCTATTATTACGAACTGAATTAATCCCGATGTTTGGTCAACTTCTCGGGTTGGGATTTGTGGACGAAGATTTTGTCTTATGCTCTCTAACTAAGCTCCTGATTGAATTTTATCGAAGCTCGAGTGTTGAACTTTACCAGTTGAATAAAAAATTCCGTATATGATTTTAGGTACACTGGTTCACTATTCCCTAGCTAGAATTTTGATTTAAGAATACCATCCACTTGATAGTTGCGATCCTGAACATTTTTTGACATTTACTCCCAACAACAGAATGGTAACAAGGAAAACTTAGAAACCATCGTAGTTATAATTTTATTTTCATTTTTATTTATTATATAATTAAAAGTTAATTATTTACCTGACGATACAGCCTAAGAGACTGTTTATGAGCATTCCATCACGTGTAAAACAGTTTTAATAGCTTCATAAATTATCTAAATCATGGCAAGTTTTTCAAAATCTCGATCATTTCACACGAAAGCTGCGATAACGAAAAGCCATCGACTCCGTTATGGTCGATTCAGCGTAACAAAAAATAGATATCACAGCTATATCTCAATAAACATTGAAAAATATTCATTTTCCCCTCTCTCAACTTCCAAAACACCAAAAAATAAGAAGAACCCCACTTAAAATTGAAGAAGCGATTTGGCTGAAAAATTTACCCATTGTTCGACCAAAAATGATTTTTGAGGAACATTTCAAGAATTTAGCTATTAAAGTTTCCGCAAAAAAGTGTGCGGCGAACAGACCGATATTTTTTTTAATTGGATATTCAGATTTGAAATGCCTTGAAACGTAAAATAGCAAAATTTTAGTGGTTACAATATCGCATTCTGCCTACAACCTCTCCAACAAACTTGCCTTCTATTGACAATGTTTAGATAATTCTCATACTTAATTTCAGGTAAGCCAATGCCCAAACCAGAACCGCCCAAACCGCCAACATCGGCTAGTACTGCTGATGTTTCAAGTTCCCCATCTCCATCAGTTGCTACCAATGTGACATCGTCGACAACATCTACAAGCACAACGACGACACCTAAGCCTACAAATGCAACTACAGCTGCTCCAAACGAGCCCGTATTGCCAGAGAAGGGATCTGCTGAAGAGGAGCATAATTCTTCTATGGCGATTTTCTTCGTGCTTTGCGTTTTAGCTTTAGGTATGTTTTATCTTGAATGTTATCTAATTTGTAGTATAATTAGATCAACCAACAATTTAGTGAAAAAGAGATGTTATGAAGTCTCGAGTATTTCCATTAGTTAATCTACTACTAACTAGATCCTGTAATCACCTTTGCAGTTAGTCCTAATTTACTATTTTTTCTGTTTAAGGAATCTTGCTTATTCACTTCATGCTCTTGACCAACTTCTCTTACCTGCCGGAGAGTGTTGTCGTCGTTTTCCTTGGCGCCCTCATCGGCCTTATCCTCAATCTCATGTCTGATGGCAATGTTGGCAATTGGCGCAAAGAAGAGGCCTTCTCACCAACTGCTTTTTTCCTTGTTCTTTTACCACCAATTATTTTTGAATCCGGTTATAACCTCCATAAGGGCAACTTTTTCCAAAACATTGGCTCAATTTTGCTTTTCGCCATAGCTGGTACTGCCATATCAGCATTAGTCATTGGCGGGGGTATCTACATCTTGGGTTTAGCCGAAGTTGCCTACAAATTGAGTTTTATGGAAAGTTTTGCTTTTGGCTCATTGATTTCTGCTGTTGACCCTGTTGCCACTGTGGCTATCTTCCACGCACTCGATATCGATCCTGTCCTTAACATGTTGGTTTTTGGAGAGAGCATACTCAACGATGCTATAGCCATTGTCTTGACCACGTCAGTGTTTGAATCAAGCAATCCAAATATGAGCTCAGGCGAAGCTGTCCTCGCTGGGATACACAGGTGAGACTATTTTCTTGTGAAAGAGAACTAATTTTGTAACCTTCTTTTAGCTTTGCGTAGCTTTAGTAAGCTCAACTCACTCTCCAATGTTCACTACTTTTCATACTTGATGCAATTACTTGAAAAATGTGCAATCGACCGATGACATTCTCATAGGTGATTGACGTTGATTTTGTTCAGATTCTGTTTGATGTTCTTCGCTTCGGCTGGTATCGGCGTTGTCTTTGCTTTGATCAGTGCTCTCCTACTAAAGCATGTTGATTTGCGGAAGAATCCTTCCCTGGAATTTGGGATGATGCTGGTCTTCACTTATGCACCATATGCTCTGGCTGAAGGAATTCATCTCTCTGGTAAAAAAAGATTCTCTCGGATCACTGGATTTGATTCCTATTGATTGTGGACATGCCTTGACTTGTACTGAACGTTGTTTCATGCTCTCTGTGATAGTCTATTGAAAAAAGCTCTTCGTTTTTCACAGGTATCATGGCCATTCTGTTTTGCGGGGTTGTCATGTCTCACTACACTCACTACAACCTGTCTACAGTGACGCAGATCACAATGCAACAGACAATGCGAACTCTGTCGTTCATCGCTGAAACTTGCGTTTTCGCTTATTTAGGCCTTGCCATATTCAGTTTCAAACATCGCGTCGAACCTGCCCTGGTCGTTTGGAGTCTCATTCTCTGCTTGGTCGGGCGTGCTTGCAATATATTTCCTTTGGCATTTCTTTGCAACAAATTTCGAGAGCACAAAATCACCAAGAAAATGATGTTCATCATGTGGTTTTCAGGTTTGACATTGAACTGACATATTCCATTAGATGCTGTTGATTCTGTACCGGCATTTGACTTTTTATGGTTTTACAGGCTTACGAGGCGCCATTTCCTATGCTTTGTCTCTCCACTTGGAGTTTTCGGATGAAACTCGACATGTCATCATTACAACAACGCTGATTATTGTTTTGGTTACAACTCTTCTATTTGGTGGGGCTACTATGCCTCTTATGAAAGTGAGAATTGGCTTTCATATCATTTAATACATGAATGTTTGTAATTGGGATACAATTTGCATGCGTGTAGTGTCACAAGTGATGTGTTTGATTTAAGTAAATAAGTTGCGCAAGTTACTGGAATTTTGAGTTTTACTATTTGCAATTAATTGATCTTCAATCTATTTTTCAGTACCTTCAAGGAAGCAACAAGAAACAAACCATATCTAGCCGTAGTCGAAGGAAGAAGAAGGAAAAGGCCTTATCCCTATCCAAAACTAGAGAATGGGTAATTGCAATTTTTCGACATGTAATCTCAGCTCTTTTTGTCTTGTGCAACATTGCGTTCAGCAACTATGGTAACTTAAATTGGATTTCAGGGTCAAGCCATCGATTCTGAACATCTCTCCGAATACACTGAAGAAGAAAATATGGAAGTGAATTTCCTCTCGTCTAGAATTCGCGGTTTTGCAAAATGGGATCTGAAATATTTCATTCCGTTCTTCACTCGTCGATTCACACAACAGGTAGGTAACTGTGGGAATTCTCATTCTTGAGTGTCTTCATTTTTCATTGCTGAAATTGTTTCAAATGTTCGCATAATTTTTATTTTTGACTTGCAGGAGTTGAAGGATTGCAAATCACAAATGACAGATCTGACAAACCAATGGTACCAGGCTATTCGGATATCCCCCAATGAGAGTGACGACGAGCGTGAACCTAGCTGACAACTGGAAAATCCGTTCGCTCAAGCTTGAGAGGAAACTCGCCTCCTCAGACGCTTCAGCTCAGGTAAGACACAATTACTCCGTTTCTCCACGAATGGAGTAATATTTTGTCAGTGGTAATTCGTGGTTCCATTAGCTCCATTTGATTGAGCATTAGCTTCAGATTTATCATAATATTTGACTTGAGAATTGTTTCATTACAATGTAAAATTGGAATTTTCAAGTTTTTCATATTCACGTAGCGTAGGTATTTTTATATTTAACGCGTAACATGTTCACAGGAATCAAAGACGAACAAATGCGCTTCAAAGCAACGCTTGCAACTGACGAAGGATGAAAATGTGATGCTAAGAGCTCGGCCTGCGCTTAATTAAACAAATTTTCCTTCATCGGTTGTTTTTGCTCCAATCGGGGTTTTTGTCTGTTCCTAAATAATTTCTGATAACGAGCCTTAAATTCGACTATGAATTCTACTCGTCTTGAAATTATGTAGTTGCACTTCGTTATCACTCGTTATCGTTGAGGTCGTTTTCTTTCACACCGTGTTGACAAAAAAAGCTACGACACTGTTGGAATTTTAGTTCACATTTTACTCGACTAACGACTTAGTTTTTGATCCCTTCACGTTTTTATCGGTAGAACTATTACCAGTCTGAGAATTCTGTTGAGTTTCTTGGGTGTATGGCGTGAGTCAGAATAAAATATTATTCTTCCTCTTTATACTATTTTAAAAAAGCATTTCTCTTTTGGTGTTGGGTTCGAAATACACTTAGTTCCTTAACATGATCGATAATACCGTGATTATTAAAGCGCTTTAGTTATCGATGTGTAGTTGCGCTTTTATTTCGGACGAAATTCGATCATAATTGATCGTAATATTCCCAATTTGAAGATTTGTAATAAACCATTTCTTTCCTGTTACGGTTCATGTTTTAAGCTTGTTAGAAAATGATAAGATGTTGATGCGTTTTAATTCAGTGTGGGATATAACGCGTGCGCTATCCTCCAAATAAATGGAAGCCTGCGGATTTCGCCCCAGAAAATAATGGTTGTACCATCGAAAGTTCAGTATTGCAATGAATTCTACTTACCCTATTATTCTAATATTCCTAGTCAATGATATTCTAAACCAACACGGTTATACTTATTCTTTGTCAAAATTTGAATAGTTTTCTGTTTTTCAGGTTCATTGAACCTGTTAACTTTCGGCCTTTCGTCCTGCCAAATTTGTATGTTAGAGTTCGATGTGATATAGATTATTGATTCCCTTATTAAAGGGTCGCAAAAGCTGAAATCGATGTTGGTGGTGTTAATATTGTAATATTATCAGATATAATAAAACAAAAAAGTTTTATCAATTATTCTTGCGAAAGCATAAAAATCCTAACCCCTATTGGATATCTCGTAATTTGCAATGACGGGATGATAGCTGCTCAAATGTGAGTTGAATTAATTAGTTTTTGTTTTGCTTGTTGACTGTGGAGGCACAATAGTTTGAGTTCACCAAAACTTAACCAGAATGTGTACTATAAACGGATATAATAATTATGTTTAAATTATAAGCGAAGTTCAAAAATGAAAATTATTCAACTGACTGCAGGGCTCAGGTATTTAATCAATCTTGTCAGAATCCGTATGAAACTAGCACAATAATAAAATGAGTATGGGAATAATTCTGCAGTGATTTTCTATGGTTTGGTTTTATTTGAACTTGGTCAATTTTTACAACAATTCACCGCTAGCAATTTCCAAAATTTTCAGTCTTATTTTCTTTCTTTAACATCTGCTGTAATTGATTTCATTCGGACATTACTTGACATGAAGCTGGTTTTCATCAATGAACCACCGAGCTGTGCAGTTGGTCAATTGAATTCGATATCCCTTGCAAAATCTCGTCCGCTTGTTCGGTTCTGGTGACCAGTGACGCGTCCACTGTAATGCCAATGTTAAACTTATCCGCATAGCTCAACAGTGAAATCCCAACACCTGAAAACATTGTTGAGTACGGATTTTCAAAACATTTTCTCTCTCACCACAGAAAAATTACTTCTCAATACGCTTCAAGGCAGGTATTGTAATTTACCATATCAAGCAAAATTGAATTTTCTTTTTACCTGTAGTGTCTCTGTTGGGGAGGAAGAATATCAAATTTGTCACGTTACAGCCAGCTATCTTCGTCATTTTTTTCGGCCCAGGCACGTTACTTATGGCGAGCGTACTTTGAACGCTGGTTACAATTTTTGCCATAAATGAAGCCGGGAAGATGGTAAAGGCCACTCTTAGCAGCCAATAATTTACGTAAAAGTCGGGCAATTTTCTGAGCCGCTCGCTTGTCCTGACAATCCTGCCAAATTTATCCTTGCCTGTCAGTGGCAATTCAAGCATGGCCACTGTGAATAAGTTGGACATGCCGTTTGACGAGCCTGGTAATCTCGCCGGGAGTACGAGGCGCACCTGACAATAAAAAAACATAGCCAGGAGATCATAAAGGGCAGAATCATCGCCAAAGCTTGATACTGGACGTATCGGCATTAAAATGAAGCTGCGTTATGAGGATGGGAGGTCTGAGGTAATATAGCTGTTCTTCAAGTGCAGAGGAGCTTTATTAATACTTGGTCTGACTGTAAGTAAAAACAAAATTGAACCAACTAACTACTACAGTCCCGATTCACAATTTCCCATAATAAACCTATTAGATTAACCCATTATACATAGATACGTAAACCGATATAAACTATTATAATAGAATTGTTCGACAACTATTATGAACCATTTGACACGAAAGAAATTGATTCGCGCTGCAGGTCAGATAGCTCCTGCTGGCAAACCCAGACTCTCAGTACCTCTCACCCCACGTTTAAAGTTTTAAGTGAAATTTAGTTCAGTTCCAGGCGTGGAAAAGGCAGTCCAAGATTTAGTACTACTCGCTTTGTCCACTATTATACCATCTCACCTAGTGCTATGTGCACCCTTCAATCATCATAATACCCTCCAACCAGGCGTAAGTGCATTATTTACATTCAGATTATTTTAATTTTTATTCTCTCCGTGAGGGAGAGGAAGACCAGGCGACTTCCATATATTTTATTTAGCAGTGAGCACTTTTGTCCCTTCTCATCATGGCTTTGTAGAACCATTTGGTCATGGTTCATGTTTACTGTTTCTTTTGATTTCTCGAGAGTTCTGTCCACAGCTCGTGATTTTTTTAAAATCATACGCTGGGTTTCTCCCTCTCAACGTATCAGCACATTTTTTTGTAAAACTACAGATGGGGAAATGATGTGAGAATCCCGCAACGGGTTTACTTTGGTGGTACCTAATATAGGAATCATTATCAGGAAGAACACCATCGGAATGATTTCTATGAGGAGAGTTACTAACAGGGGCTTGCTTTCTAGAAACATTACTTTCTGGGCGCTATCAACATCAGAAGAGAGTAATTACAATGTGGGAAATCGTCATTATTTGGGAGAATCAGTTACCATCATGAAAAATTCACTATCAGACCGAACCATAACGTTCAGCGATTAAAAACTAAGAAAGTCAATGGAATGGAAAGGTGGGTGTCTGCGAGACATAGGTAATAACCTCAACACGAACTTGTGTCAATACATTTTTACCTGGTTAATTTTCTCTCCCCAGTTGACAAAGCAGCCTTCTAACGAGTTAGAAAGTACCGTCAATACGACATCAGTAAACCGACAATTCAAACGGCGCCGAATCTCTTTCACTTTCGCCAAATCAACTTCGGTCCATCTGCAAATTTTCTTGCCGCTCAGGTAAATTCGGTTATGAAGTGAATTCTGGTCTGGAGGCGTGAGAAGTTGTTCAGCCATAACAACCGACGCATATAAATACACGAAGATCTTATTAATCATTGATGTGACAGTATGTATGAAGTGCTTGTTGTATTCGCCGTTCACCAATCGCATCAGAACGCTTTCTTTGCGAACGAATCTGTGACATTTGCAGTCCTTGTCTGTCAGGAAATCGAGGAATAGTTGAACCAATGCGTATCCATCTCCAAGCGCGTGGTGTACTCTAAAATCAACGAGAAACAATTATTCGTTATCAATAAAATAAATCGTAGGTTTCTTACGTTCCAAAAGTTCTTCATGCGTTTTAATAATCCATTCGTGTGTATTCTTATTCATTTTGATCTTTGTTATTTTTATTGATTTATTTATGATATTCACGTATACGTAATCAAGGTAAATAAATGTTGAGATTTTCCCAATGTTGGCCTCAAAACGGAGGCGGATATCGAATTATTTAAGCGAATTTTCGCAGAAAATGATGCTACTTGGCTCGTTTGGAAAACATCCACCATAAAATTTCGACTTTCTCGGCAAAAGTAATGATGTTTTCGTTGGCCAGTCGTTTCGGAGCAGAGGGTACTGATCAAATTTGACCTTGAAGTTCCCCAAAAATCGAAAAACCATCAATTCCTTATGAAAAACGCTGCAAATGATTGTACAGTGGTTTATTATTATTTCGCTTCAATATTGATTTAAGAAGACTATCCATTATTTGTCATTTTAAATATTCCGAACATTTGTGAACGTTCCCACCGAAAAACAGATGGTAACTATAGGGGAAAACTCCGTAGCAACTATTGTAATTTTAATCATTTTTATTTTCCTTAATTTCCTAATTAAAATTTGAATTTTTCGCCTAACGATACAGCTGGAGAGAGTGTTTGACGACCATTCCAATGAGTATAGAACGATTTTTATAGCTCCGAGAACTCTCGAGTTATACTCTCATGTCAAATTTCTAAAAATCTCCCAAATTCGTCACAAAAGCTGCGATAACTCGAGAACCAATAAAGCTATCGATCCGGCGATGGTCTCATTCGATTCAGCGTCCAAAAATCTATAAAATTTGATACCACGTACACATTTTTCTGAAAACCCTTGGAAAATATGAATTTTCTCCCCCTCAAAACCCCCCAAAAGTACCCTTAAATTTAGCTAGCAAGTTGGTTCAAGAATTGGGCCGTCGTAGGACCGAGATTGATTTTTGGTAAATTTTTAGCTTTTACAGTTTGGCCGGAAAACTGCTAACGGCGGACGGCGGACGGACAAAATTTTTTTTATTGGATTTTCGGATTCTACATGCCTTGAAACGTAAAACATCAAATTTTGAGGGGGGGTTAGAAATTTTTTTTCCTTGGGCGATTACAATGGTTTATTATGAATAATAAACCAAAATGGCATTTTGGGTATTAGAATTCATGTATTTTTTCACGCTGAATCGAATGAGACCTTAGCCGCGCTAGTATCTTTTACGCTTCTTGAGTTACAGCAGTTTTTACCTACAATTTTGAGTTGGAAAGTTCGATAATCATATTGATGATATTTCTGAAGCATTAATGGTCCTCCACAAAAATGTTTCTATTGAAAACTCGCTCGTAAGCCATTCTAAGTGACTGGAACTTTCGTTGTTGAGAATTAGACTCAGTTACACTTTCCAAAAAACGGTAACCAATTTAAAAAAAAAATTTGTTATGTTTGGTTTTGAATTTACAATATACTTCTACACGCTAATTCTGCTCATTGACGTTATTTAATAAATATACCGAAAATATGTACCTAATCAAACTGCAATATTTACCGGAAGATGACTGGATATGATCCCAAAATAGGCTCTCGACCGACGAGCACTTCCCAAAACGACTCTTTGATTATCGGGTCGTTCGCAACTTCTGAGGTAAACCATTCTAGATCATCTTTCGTCTTCAAATTTTGCTCAATGTATCTCACGTTTTCGCGTAGATCTACGTCGCATTTTTCCAAATAATAGTAGCCGAATTTCGACATTTTCTTCTTGCACTTTAGTTTGAACGAAGCCTTTCCATCTAGGATTCGGCAGAGAACTTCTCTCATCGCATCAATCGGTTCCTTATCTGAAACGGCGACTTGACTTTTTGCAAAGCATAAATATAAATCTATATTTTATATCTCTACACAACGAGGAGGAGGAGAGGGTATTCGATTGATTGGAGAAGTGGCTAGATAGAATCGTATGTAAAAACTAGGGGCTGAGCGCCCCTGGGGGCTTCGCCCCCGTAAGCTGTGGCGCACGGTCGGCCCGTCGGAGGGGCTCCCTCCTCTTGGGCATACATATTGTTCGGGTGGGGTGTTGTCCTTGTCACTACTATATATAGTATATTATATAGTATAGTATAGTATAAATATAGTATAGTATAGAATATAGTATATAGTATAGTATATAGTATAGTATATAGTATAGTATATAGTATATAGTATAGTATATAGTATAGTATATAGTATATAGTATAGTATATAGTATAGTATATAGTATAGTATATAGTATAGTATAAATAGTATAGTATATAGTATAGTTTAGGTATAGGTATTGGTATAGATATAGGAATAGTAGTTATTATTGTGTATGGAGAGTGGGAATCTATAGGTATTTTTATAGTTGGTAGTACATCATAGTAGTTGCTATAATTTGGTGTGTAGTTAGTGATGTTTGAATGTACTTTGTATCATAAAGTATTGTGTTTTTCAACTGGAGCAAAGTAGGTGCAAAATTAGACGTACCTAACAACTTTAAATTTCCAAGATTTGTAACTTGCACAGTGGATAACTCAAACAAAAAGTCGTCAATTCAGATGTTTGAATACACCAAAAGATGGGCAATTTAACTGTCCACATTTTCCCAATGTAATTTACCTATCTATTTTTCAACCGTTTTTGCGTTACTCAACAATATCAGTAGACTATACACGAAAACATGACATTTTTCAACTTTAAACGTTCTTTTCATCTTTTTAGTGCGAAAGAAACAGAGAATGAACCATATATTATTGATATACACATCATCAAGTATCATTATGCTGAATTTGAGCTAAATCCATTCCAAAAAATTTTTCGCAAAAAATCCAAGGGGTACCCCTGCGATTTTTTTCAACCGACCATTTAACGAATTTTTACTCGTCTCTCAATACAGATAAAAATCTGAAATTTTTAGGAAAGTTGTGTCTTACCAAGATGTATTTTTGTGATTTTTTTTATTTCTCGGAAAAATCTGCAAGTGGTTCAAAAAAATCGGTTTTTGAAAGCTCAAAAATTGGACTTTAACCGTGATTTTCGGGGTCAAAATAAATGCGAATCAATTGTTTTATTATGCAGGAGTCTTCATTTGAACGCCTTACACACGTACATAGCAAAAAATTTGGTGAAAAAAATTTAAACAGAGCCAGAGAAATTATTTTCCGTAAATCGAGTTTTTCTCCGGCCGAAATCTCGAGCTCCGCCTGCATCGATAATAGTGAAAAATTAAATTTCGTTTTTAACCGTTACTGTTAGCTATTCTTATAGGAAATTTAATGCTGAATCCGAATATGACGTCAAAACGGCGGAAATTTCACGACAACTATCAGTTTATCCAGGTTTAATACTACGCCACTCCTACGTTTTTCAACTTTGAAAATTCGTTGCAAATACTTACAGTGCTGTTCAAATTTGATTAACTAATGATTCTTACAGGAAATTAGACGTAAAATTCGAATTTAAAGTGAAAACAATCAAAATTGAACGATTAATAATATTTTTCGAATTTTTTTCGATTTTCATACTTTCGAAGTTTCAACTTTGGATTTTTTTCCGTCACGTTCCCGAAATGGGACAGATTAGGTGCTGTGGAAGAAAATGAAGGAAATTTGATGTAGAATCCATTAAAAATAAGAAAATGGCTAGTGTATAGAATAGCTCCCGAGATATATTCCACTTTATGTCAAAAAACGTGTTTTGACTTTTCTTCAAACGTTAATAGCTCCGCGGGGACGTAACATAAAAATATAGTTAAATACACCAAATTGTGGGATTTTGATAGCTCTTTCTCGCTTTTGAGTAATATACCTATGTAAAAGTGGTCGGTTCAAAAGTTATTTGCAAAAAAACATGCGAAAAAACGCGAAAAACAGGGTCATAAAATTTCAAAGTGCAATAAAATTTGAACAAAGGCCAAATTAAAAAATTACGATTTTTTCACCCCATGAGTTTGTATCTATTTTACGAATTTATGATCAAAATTTGATTACCTTGCCCCAGTTTCTCAATCAATCATATACCCACGGTTTTTCGACTTTCACTTCGAGCCCCTCTAGCTACGATTAAACTCAACCGACGAACAAATTCTTGTACTTTTTCGTTTAAAGAATTTAATAATCTACAAATATCTGTAGCAGCTCCAATGAGAAAATTTTCCAAATAAGTAAATCGCGAATAACTGCGGAAAAACGTGGTTCCGGAAAAGGTCAAATTTTTACATAAACCTCCCCCGAGACAATTCAAAGGCATAAATTGAAAATCGGCGATTTTTCTACCGTATCATTTTTGACCTGATAGACGAATATAGCGTCAAATATTTTTTATCTCCTCACACATTTTTTCCCTTGCGCGAGCATTTTTTCGAAAGGATTTTCAAAGTTCCGACTTTACAAGGCTATAGCTCCGCGGGGGTTGGACTAAACTTAAGAATTGTAATTACAAAAATGTAGGAAATTTATCTGGCAACAACTTTGCAATGCACTTAGTATATATATGTAAAATTGAATAGTTTGGCAGCTAGATCGCCCAAAAGCCGAAATTCCGCGATTGCGATATTTTACCCAAAACACGTTTTTTCTTACTTTTCGATTTTTTTTTTCAAAACAGGGTCCAAAAATCGAAATTTTGGAGGTTTTTCAGCCGATGGCCTTAAATTCCAAGCACCCCCTATTTTTTTAAATGTCAGATTTTTATGTGTACTGAAGGAAGAGTAAAAAGTTGTTAACTGGTCGTTTAAAAAAATAGCAGGCGGAGGCCTTGATTTTTCGTAAAAATATTTTTGATTTCGATGCTGTTCAAATTTGGCATTATGGTAGTTTATGGTGTGTTTATCAATAATATAAATACATGATTTATCCTTCGTTTTTTTCACTCTAGTAGAAAAAATAATTGCAAAATCGTTCGTTTCTAAAAGAGGAATGCAATTGAAAAATAGAGGGTCGATTTTTTACCTCGATTTGCCAGTGAAGAAAAGTCCACCATACAAAGAATATTGATGACACTCCTGGCATAATCTTGTTCGCCAGCCCAATATGCGTCGCTGCCCTCCATAATTCCCATGTAGCGAGCAATTTTTTCTAGCCGTTTCCTCGCAATGTATCTAAAGTTGAAAAAATTATATTTCAATTACAAAAAAGGCCTCATCCGCTGCTAAATAAATCAAGGGTCGTTCATCTGGACGAACCTGTAGACAGAGAATATTGCGCATATTATGAGGAGGAGGGGAGTCAGTGCCAATCCTACTATTGACGCAACCAGACCGAATAGCACAGTTGAACCCTGAAATAAAAAACGGCGAAGAAGGAGGTTGACCTTGTAATATCAATAATGCTAAATCACAATAACCGGCAATGTGGATAAGAGAAAGGAGAAATTATAGATTTCAGATTTGATTTCTACTTCAGCGTTGATTTATGATCTTGCAATGAAAAGGCGATATTCCTATTTCTTACCGTTTGATTAAATGCCTCATCGGCAGCGAGTGGCATTTTCTGGGAGCCTCAATCCTATAGTTTATTTCTATGAACTGTTCGATTCGGAGATCAATTTCATTTGTATGATTTGTATGAATGTTTTAGCAAGTATTTTATCATCCGTGACCTGCGGTACTTCTAAATGATGCTTGAAGAAAAATGTATCGAAATGCCCATGCTACCCATAGGTCGTTTATCTTTCAGAAAAAAAATCCTAAAATCACATGCCAACGTACTTGTTGAACAAAAGCCACTACGCAATTGAATAATATTACCTATATCAATAATTAAGACCTTGATCTCTTCTCACCACAGCGGAATGATGCTTGATATGGAGTATGACGGTTGCTGTGCAGGCCAAATAAATGAAACTGCTGTAGAGATCTGTTGAGCTGGCGGCATTTTCGATTTCAGTACAATTCTGCGGCTCGCTCAGCTCCAAGTGGGGCCGGAAAAAAATCGGAGGACGTCGATGGATATCCCTACGAATTACCAACAAACGCTGTTGGAAATTTCCTACGAATCGAACAAAGATCTCGAGAAAGCTGGATAAATTGGAATTTTCCAAGTTTAAATCATGCCGTTATTCCGCTATTAAATATAATCTTAAGGAGCTAATAATTCATGAGGTTATTCAATAATAGTTTCTGATATTTTAGGCCCGATGGCTCAGGCCTTGAGGATGCTCGAACAGGCAAAATAAAGGAATAAAGAATCGGAGAATGAGTCGCCTGGTTTTTCTCCCCCTAACACCCCCTTGACATCAAAAAAATGCAACGGCAAGGAAAATAAGAAATTATTCAATGTAAATTGACGACCATTGGAACCATTTCATAAATTAGCTACAGTCAATAACACTATAATACATCAGCAAATTTTCCAGTAGTCCACAACGAGCGTCGATCTCCATTTATTTCGAACGCCAAACGAACTTCGAAATTTTCTTTGAGCATCGTATCATTTATCGATTATCAGAGCGTAACATCTTTGAAAATAAATCAGAGCTAAAGACGATTAGTACTTGAAATAATTACTTCCATGTTTACGTGGTAAATGTAAGTATTATGATAGTCTGAAAAGTCGAATTTGGAACGGAGGTCCTATTAGAAGAAGTTTTCATAGTACCATACTCAACAAGTTTTTTTCTCAACAAGTGTCCGTGTGTCAAAAAATGACATATATATCGCCATATCTCCCTGAAAAAAATTAATTAAACCCGATGACATTTTCAGGAAATATTTTCCTAATTTTTAATTGTAATTGCTGATTAATTATTATTGCCTTTAATCGGTTCTCAAACTGTCTTAAACTACTTTCTCGTATTGATGTTGGGATAACGTTTTAATAGGTTTTTCATGTTATTGAGCTGTCATTTTGTAATAGTTGTGCTGTTAGAAAATTAAAATCGAAACAGTCGAAATGAGTATTAAGGACCATTAACTCACATTATCACTGTGTTGTCCAGTCAACTCCGAAGACGACTGAATCGTCTTAAGATGCTACTGAGGCGGTTATTTTCTAAGACTTCTTTTAAACCAATTATTTCATCGAAAGGGTTGTTTCACGTGACAACAAACGTGCATGCTTTCAAATTGAGTCAACCGGATAATTTTGATTTGAGTATGATGAAAATACAAAGGGCAAGGAAACTTGGGCTTGTTCTGGCTTAAACAATAATTTCTATCATTGTATTATTCTTATACCTTGACATTGGAAGAACGAATCAGTTGCTTCTGGCTACTCTAACTGGCAAGGGCCTGTTGTGAATTCGTAATGCCACTCAAGAAGGCCTTTCATAATATCTCAGGGCCTAGAGCGCGAATATTGCTACCGGTGATGCGATTAAAAAGATAATACTGATTGAATTTAAGTAGTTACGTCCAAATACAGGCCATTTCTTCAGCTGCAATTTATTTTGCTCGTAAATTATTCTCATAGGGGCCTTTCCCTTCTCCACCCCTTTCAAAGTTACCTTGTTTCTCATTCAAAAGGATATTACGGATCTCGGAATAGTTCAAGTCATTACACCTAGTTCCCCCGAAAATCGTGGAAATTTAACATCCCACTAGCTAGTTAACTGCCAACGAAACGCTGCTATCAATTTTCAAGTCTTGCGATAAATCCAATAAATCGCGAAAAAGTTCATAGAGCGACGTTAAAAAAAAGATTTAAAAAAGAGCATTAGATCAAAATTTAAGGATTCTTCCACCCGATGGCCTCTGATCACTGACCCCGGACTATAGCCTTATTATCGATGGTTCAATCGTTCCAATCTTCTTGCTAATACCCGCAGATTTTAAATACAATAATCTCTACATTTTTACGAGTCGTTCGCGTGTCCATCGACTGGAAAAATAAAAAAAATACTCACACTTTCAAGTATCATACAATTTCACGCTCAACCCGAATGTCAGATAAAATTAAACGTGATTGCATTGCCACGTAATCTTTTGAACGTTTCAAGAGCGCAAATTCGATGAGTTGAGAGTGAAATTTTTTCTAAAATAGAAGGCGATGAGAGGCCAGCTGATTTTCTCGTGGAGTGTAAAACGCTTGTGATGCGTGCCGTTCACGTGTTTCGGAACCCTGCGTCAGTTTTAATTGAGCTTGTCTCAAGGTTATCAAATTGATGGATAATGAATTTAATTTCGCCCGAGCTGGAGTTCGCGTACAGCTGAGTGGAAGACATTGAAAACAAAATCAGTTAAATCATGATAGCAAACTTTATGGATTAATTATAGTTTATTGAGTTGTAAATGTTTCAATAATGGCTAAATTTTCCAGCGGCACGTTCAAAAAGCTGTGCCGCTTATGTGTGAACTTGTCTCTGAATCACGTGAGACTGTTGAACCAGGCGATGCCTACCTTTCTGTCTTTCTGGTGTTAGAAATGAACTGGCCGGCTGTTTCCTGTTCCCCTACGTGCCTGGTGATGTTTGGTCCTGAGTCACCTGATCCTCCGTCTGTTCATACAATACTGTTGAGACGCGGTTTTCAACTATTTCGGTTTATTATTCAATAATTAAAATCGCGTAAGAAAAAAAGCTCAACTTCTCTTCAAATGCGATTTTTTTACGTTTTAAAAATGGACAGTTCGAATATCTTCAAAAATTCTTATGATGTCAACACGTTTCTTTTTTAATAGGAGTTTTCCTATGCTTAATAAAAAATTGGCATGCTTAGTATGAATTTCAATATATTTTTCAACTCAGAATAGAACATAACCATAGGTAAGCTCTAAATAATGGTTCTATAATATCGCAGTTTTTGCGAGTGATTTTTGAGAGTTAAAGAAATTTAGCATGATGATAAAATAATTACCTATGTGACTCCCAGCTTCCCAGCTTTTTGAACGTCTGGTTTCTGTCTATACGTAGGTATAGGGCTTTTTGCTCTTTCTCTTTTATACGAAGAGGAAATCTTGTATGATCACGAGGTTCCCAAATATTAAAAAGGTATTAAAAAATTAAATTAAAAAATCCCACTATGTACACACTAGAGTGTCAAATATTGAAATTGTGTTACTTTTTTTGGAACACACGATTAGATACATTTAATAGATATTAATTCATCATCAGTATCAGGGAAATATATATGTAAAATACTTGATAATAATATTATAAGGGGACGATTGATTTCCTCCATATCAAAGTTCTCCGCTTCGATGTGAAACCTTTGGAGTTCACTAGCCGAGCTGTCTGCGTTTAGGTACTGTTTGCTTTGTCTTGAGTCGTCATTGCGAAGCGTCCGATAGCGTTCCTCTCATTGGCCGAAACCACTCTCAACGAACTGATCACGAAAATTTTCATGAACATAGGAGGGAAGATTCCTTACGATTTTTATAAACTATCGATTTCACAAACCTCGCTCACCGCAAATTTTTGACGCTAGATATCCGTATAAGTGATCCGTACAGTGAAATAAATAGTTAACAATGAATTACGTTTTATGAAAACTTGATCGGTTTTTCCAACTTGTACAATTTATTTAAACTTTAAATTGTTGAGGGAAATCGTGTAGATGTACAGGTACAGTTCTGATGATTCCCTCCTAATAAGGAATTGAAACGGTGTAAACAGAATTTTTGAATATATAAGAGTTAGGTATACCTACTAATTTGGATTTCACGTGATTTTAAATCAAATAATTCTGAGATGGTCAAAATTTTTTGGTAAGGCGATTTCATTAGTAATATGAATAAGTTGACCCAAATTTACGGTTTTTTTTTATTTTTAGGAGCTGAATAATGTACATTCAGGAGTAGAATTGTTGAAAATGTTATCAACGCTAAACTACAAAAAAAATATTTTTTTTTTAATGTGAAAATTTTATAACATTGTACCTACCTAGTACATTTTTGGAAATAGATAAGTTAGGGATTATTAGAGATGAGCCAAAATGACTGGACTAAGTTTATGTAAAATGTTTATCCTTTGTAATACCTTACGGTTGTACAATAAACAATATTTCATTTCATTTTCATGTAAAATGTTTATGTATGCGAATTTGAATTGGTTAACCATCTAATAGTTAAAATTATGGTTTTTTTCGGATAACATAAAAGTATAATCTCTCTTCTGACGTCGACAGCTCTTTTCTTACAGGGCTCTAAAGGCCGCTCCCGTTTTGTCTTGAACGTATCTTCCTTCCCGGCGAAGTGACCTACCGCCCGCGAGAACTTATAGATCCGCCAGGAGGAGGATGAAGCGAAAACCGAAGGAACCCTATACAGGAGAGCGGCTGTGGATCACGTGATGCGGGAAAGGAGCGCGATCCTATTGGCCGCAGTGGCATCGTATGATTCCCCGCCTCAGCCGTTCCAACGTTTTCTGCATTTTTGTGCTGCTGCTGTCCCCTTTCCCCCACCAAATGCTTACGATGGGAGAAACCCTGTCATTTCGATGCATCGAACTGAGGCATAATCGATATATGTAAGGTCGTACTGTATTTATTCCGGTTTGAACTTGTTCAGGTAAATTTGAAAATGTGCGATAAAAATGGCGAGGAGACAAATTATTGAGAGTGAATAATGAAACAAAAGTAGTCAGTTACCTTGATGATAACGCTACTTGGATGGTTACGCGATTAGAGCAAAACATTTTATCTAGCTAGAGCTTAATCAGTTTTCCTTTTTTACGCGGGCCATTTTATTTTAACGAACGGCGGTTTTTATAGTATTTACTAAAGCTGTTATTATCATTTCTAGTTCGTCTCAAAGCCCTTTGAATTTATTTTACATACGTTACATTTAACTAATTTGTAATGTCTTCGATACTTTGGCCGTTTCAGAATCGAAAATTAGCCATAAATTGGGACCTCGGTACTTGATCAAAAGTCGTCAAAACAGTGCTTGCCATACGACATAGGTACCTACTTATGATGGTTCTCTTATTGATGAAAAATGTATTAATCCAAAGAAGTCAATTTTTCGTAAGTTATCTGTGTGCACCATCGTTACATGATGAAACTCTCTTCTCTTTGTATCCATTATTTATTCAATAATCTTTTAAAGATCATTATCTCTATTTATGAGTTGTGATTCATCAAATTTTTATATTTAAACACTGAGAAAAAATAATTCAATTGTGAGTTCACCGATAATTACTATTCCACGTTCCTGCCTGTTCGCTTAAGTGAGCGAAATGTATGAAATACGTCTTTTTCAACCCAGTATGTTAGCGAAATTCGCAAAGGCAAAATTATTCGCATGTGATAATCGATTTACCTACAATCGATTCCTTTCGAGGCTTACTGGGGATAGCGGGTAGGGTCGTTGGGAGGCTGACGCGTCCAGCTACGTGAGAGCCGCACTTAGCCGCCGGACTTGGTTGACCGAGACGATTTGAACACAAGTTACTGCACGTTCGCGCTAAACGTCCAGCCGCGTTGATTGACAGTTTTGACCGGTAAACCGCGTTGAGTTCCGTTAGCATAGGAGTAAGCAACATTATCATCACGTCGTCGCTTCAACACATTGCATTTCGTATGTATTTATTGTTATTTCCTAATAATTAATTCCTCTAATCCTTAGGTTAGGAATTCCTATAATTCCTAACCGAATTTCATCATTTTTTAGCCATCTCAACTGACAACCAGCAAACAAGTTCATTAGTTTTGACAAAAATTGAGTCCCGGATTCCGATGCCAAAAAGGTTTTTTTGTCCTTGTTTTGGACTTTTGACCTTTCTAGTTCCCGATTAGAGATTTTTATATTACTCTACCTTTACTGAAAAAATGGTGAAATGAACAAAAATTACAATGAATTCTTAACCTACCTACTTAACACTGCCTCATACCTATTTAATGTGATGACAGCGTTTCCGTCCAATAAACTCTCTTTCGCTTCGCGGTTTATTAACACTCGTGCCGTAGTGTGCCCATGGACATCAAATTGCAACAATCTATCTATGTGCATGCATATAAAACTGCAGAATGCCGAGGAGAGAGTGCAGCAATTGATTGGAAAGCTGTTAGGAGGCGAAGAGCCAGTTGAAAAAGGAAGCTATTTAACCTGCTGAAAAACATAGGCAACAACTTTTAAATTTTGGCACACCCAACTATTAAAAAAAAAGAAAAAGTTATCTTAAATTTTGTATTGGTATTGGAATTATAAAATAATATTTTTAAAGGAAATAAAATAATTTCTATATTATTCGCACAATGTTTGATACATTTTCAAATAATTTCGATCTACGAGAAGAGAAGAGTTGATGAATCCTATAAGTACTGCTTGGTACAATGTCCTCATAACCCAATTGAGTAGCCTCCTGCACTTAGAGATATAAAAATGTAATATTATAACGAAATTTACTTAATCCGCGTGTAATTATTTGGAATTTTCTTAAAATTAAGCTGTTGATTCCTTTTTTGAAATTATCAACTTCCGTCAATGGAAGCTGCCCATGCTAACGGGCCGCTAATCTCCGCAGTAATCTGAACATACTCGCAGCAATTACTGGGCCATTACTGCTGTGCCGAGTTCAAAGCTCCTCGATTTTCTTTACAGTTTGTGACCACGGAGCAAACTGCGATAATCATTGTGTCGTTGATCATTCCACAGGCTGCTGATTACAGAGGTTCTTTATCCAGAACAACCTCCGCACTATTGAATTTTTACTATTATTGTGCCTTGTATTTATTTATGTATTTTAAATGCGAGCCCATACAATTCGAAATAATGTTTTTCCTGCATACCTAGTATTTTCTATTGACAGCTAGAATCAATCAATTAACGTACCGTAAAAAAATCCACACCGCGTTTCAAACATCCGGAATTAATGATTTTGTTCAATTGATATTTGTTTCACTTTCGTGGACTGTAGAAATACTGCGAATTGCCGATTTTTTAGGCAACCTAATCTGCCAATTTTAATACCAATGAATAGGTAATATTTTCTCTCAAATTTTCTGTCATCGAAGTTTTGCGACTGCCGCAATCTTTTCGAAAACGCAAATTTTTCTACTATACTGCGACGTTACCTCCTTTGCCAAGGCCATCTTCAATGCTTGCTTATTCATGGTGTCCATTCCGATGTTTATACGTCAAATTAGCAACACGCCTATTCTATAAAGTCGCGTTGATTATCACATTGCAATCTCTGCTCGTACAGCAAACAGAAAAAAAAGAATTTTGACATCCAAAAACTGAAGATTTGTTTACAAATTTCAAACTGTTTGTAATCCTATTGTATGTGTAATGAAATGAAAATTCCGCCAGCCGTTACGATTTGTGAAGCGCTGCCGAGAGTAGAAGAGCGTAGGTGCAACATTTATAGCTCCCTCCATAAATTACTAAAAAAAGTTTTTTTAAATTCCAGGTAGAGTAGAAAATGTCATTAGTTGCCTGTTTACTTGCATGCCTACCCTTCGTATAAAATTGTATTAAATGATATTAATTTGGAAATCGATTTTATCTAATATCAATTTATTATTTTTATTTACTATACATCGTATCGTTCCCATATTTTATTTACTCTATTCAGTATTTCAATTTAATTTAATTATTGTTTCTATGTCTAACATTTATTTGGACAATTTTCTTGGGAAAAGAGAAAAAACTCTTTAGAAAAAAAAAATTGTTTGAGTTTTCAGAATGTTGTAAACTTCAATGAAATATGAAAGCTGTATCCTAGTATCTATTTATTCGTTCTATAGCTTTTTGTTTAAAAATACGTACTATTATTAACTTCATTTCACTATTTGTGACCTTAGCGGTCAAAATCCCGAAGGGTAAATTTGATTCGACTTCGATATTTTGTAAATCAAGATTTTGACGAAGCATTGCGAAATAACTATACGTAGAGGGTACAAAGGCCAGTGACTGTTGGATTGTCTTCAAGATCTATCTTATATTATTCGATCGTCTTCGCATTGCAGTTGGGTTATCGCCTGCCCAGTCCAAGAGGTTGAAACCGTGATTTGCCTTTATCGCAAAATCTGTTTAGATCATGGACGATGATCATCAACTGCGTTCCTGAAAAAACATTTTATTCCAATTGACTCATTCCCGAATTTTAGGAAAAAATAATACCTATTAAACGATCAATGACTTGTTGGATTTTTAAACAACTTCGCTTGAATCACTAGCGTGACATGAAATTTCCCCCTCTTCTATTTTTGCGGGGTACAATGCTTGATTAAATCTAACGCTAACATCTTTGAAATTGAATTATTAACGGAGGTGAATTTTTAAAACACAGTAGGGGAGCGTACTTGGAATTTGGAAACAATTTTTGAACAAAGTCGCTCGTGGTCCTTTCGCTGTTCCACAATTTTTAAATAGGGCCAACATCCTTTTAATTGTGAGGTTGAGGTGGAGACAAAATACGCGACCATTTCTCCTTATCATCTATATTGTTTCGAGCGCTTTCGCCCTCACGGGCCTCTTCAGGAAACATCTTAGAAATTAGTATGTCAAGTCTTTTTAAAAAGGGGTCGCCCGTGAGGAGGGTTCGTCAAGACGAGGGCGAAAGCGGGCGAAAGCGCTCGAAACAATATAGATGATAAGGAGAAATGGTCGCGTATTTTGTCTCCACCTCAACCTCACAATTATGTATCAGCGACAACAACCAATGAACATCCTTTTACGTCCATGCTCACAGAAGTGTTGGGATCGTACGAAAATTCGAATGACTCCCTAATACGCGAGAAACCGGTGCCCTTGATTTAATGCGGTGTTTGAACTCATCGGAAAAATTGTTTCGCCTCACCAGGATTTTTAGGGTTTTTCGCTCCATGTACAACAATCTCGCGGTTTCCTCGTCGTTGGAAAAGAATTGGAGAGCAGGGAAAGCGTTATAAATCGGGATCGCAAGCCGTGTCTAGAGCTCGATGGACTCTGACCGCAAGGCTGAGATAGGTATAGCATAGCGGTACCAAGATGGAAGGTGAACCTCATTATTTACTGTGCAGTTAACCATCTATTAGAATGATACTCAGCGAGGGCAGCTTGCAGCTTTTAATTATCAGTTCGTGAGCGGTTACTGCTAAAAAAAAAGACATAATCAGTTTCTGTGCCTCGAACCAACTCATCGGAATTATTTCTTGAAAGGTGATATTTGAAGAAATATCTCAACTATATAAAACGTGATAGCTACTAAATATAAATAGAACTATATGCGTATATTGACTGGATTTGATGTGGCTTCATGTCCGTTTTAATTTTCTGAAATAGAATTATTAAAATTACAATCTACACAGCAAAGTTGTGAATTTATTGATGATTTTATTCAACACTCACGATTTTCATTATCGAACTCCTCGACCTGAGATCAGTCTCACGTTTAGATTGAACTTAGTTTCCGATAATGTTCTAAGGTCCTCGGATGATAGAAATAAAGAAAAAATAAACTTAGTTCACGATGATCTTAGTTCGTGATATTTTGATGAAGCTGGCCGTGTCAATAATTTCAAAGTTCACAGTGGCTACACACGATTACTATTAAAGACATTGCAATAGTTTGGAAGCTCTTGACCCTCCTCGTCATGATTGTGAAACGAGCGATTAGATATTACTACGCCCGAGAGAAATTTCCCAATCCTGTCAAAAGAATCCTTTAAGGAAAACATTTATCATCAGGTGATAGAAGAATATAGAAACGAAAGTGGCATTGAAAAACGCCGATAACAACTCATTATCGCGTTGGCGTTTTTGCGTTATCCGATAACGCAGACGTGAATATACTATTTATAAATTGGTTTTGAGGTGGGTGGGAATCAGGCGAGTTTAGAGAACGAATTTAGCAATACAATCTAGGGTCAAATGTCAGCATCATCATCTCTTTCACGGATTACAAAAGTACCATGTACAAACATGTCATGTTCGCATAAGCGAAGATTTTCCAGACGGTTTACTATTTTCAAATGATAGAACATACCGCAAAATGTAATTGTTCTTGGTCGACCAGACATTGATTAGTGCAGAAACATTTTCCACCAATTAAAAAACACTAAAATCTTCCATTGATTTAAAAACAATGTGAGATAGCGATGGCAGGCTAAAAATAAACGAAGTAGGTACACAACTTTAAAAAAACCATGGTTGGTTCCTATATTAATGTTAAGAAAATTTAATTTTGATCAACAAGATTGTTTACAGATTGTTTTTTTAGAATGTCCTTAGAGACTATTTGAAGAAAAAAAAAGAGTTCAAATGTACTGTGCTTCTTTGATGCAATGGTTTGTAATTAGAATGAAAGAATAATTAGAAAAATTCGAGTATATAATTTGAAAAATTGAATGAAAAATTAGAATGAATCAGTTTTACTGTCAAGTTTTTGTGATATCCAGAATTGCGTTTCATTGTAAAGGTGCTTACAGACCAAATGTTAGTGAAAACAAATGTTATTAACATAAGATGTTGATAACAATAATGTTTGTAACAAAATGAGATGATCTAGAAAATATGTTATCAACATTGTTGGCAACAATGTCGTCAACTTTTTTGTTGCCAACAATTCTTCCGTCTGTTTTATTTGGGTCTAGTTCTCTAACAATGTTATCCACTATGTTAGTCACAAATGCCGGTTTGTTATCGCTCATGGCTCAACTCAACTTCTTAATTATGAGAGTTAAATTTTTACGGCTTACTTAAAATCATCTATTTTTCAAACTTATTCCTAGGTAACTCACAGGTAACTCGTCAACTTGTATATACGCTGTTACTCTTTTCCTTCCTTGAAACCGTCGTTAGATTGTGATCCAACAATCCTATAAATTCAGTAGGTGCAGATTCCATTTTATTCAATCTGTCTTCATCCAGTATGTTTTACCAACGTTCGATCAAAAATTGTTTACAATTATCGCCTCTTCAGGGTTACTTGGTCCCAAATGTCTTTCAAACAGATTATCCTTCATTTTGACGCGATAATCGTCTAAAAAACGCTTCATTTTTTCTACCGCCGTCAAGTTCAGCAGCTCTTTCAACAACACGCAATAAGACACGTGCACACTTCCATTTGTGATTCGGCTTGCAAAGTGGTTTCAGTCAGTGTTTCGCAGTGAGCTTAAGAAGATTATTACCCGGCTGTGAGAAAACGGATAGGAAATAATGCAGGATGATATGTGAGTGCTAATTGTAGTACTAAAGCGTATTGTATGAATAAAAAATATGTCGTCGTTTTTCGGGTAAAATTATTTTCGAATATTCGAGGAAACATTACATTTTTCTTTTTCCGGAGTGGTTTGGACCACATTTTTTTGTGGTAAAACTTCGGAGATTTATGGTCATATTCTGTGAACAATGCATTTGTGTTCTTATTTTTTAATATTTTTAATATCCCCACAAAATGTGTCTCTTCGCGTTTGAAGTGTGTAAATTCCAAACCTGCAGTGTTCGCCCACCGTCGAGCAAACTCTCACCCTTTGAGAAATCAGAAGAAAAACTGAATTTCGCACTAGTAATCCATCTTTCCTAAATCGTTCCTTCGATATTACGAATGTCGAATCCAGCATACAACTACGTCTAATGGGTCGACGATCAGTTTTTGATGGAACATTGTGAGATATCACTTTCCTGAATTTTTATCGCTATATCAAATGATACTATTATAAAGTCGTTGCAGCTGGTGATATCGCAGCTTTTGAGTTTAAGTCAGTAAATTATGACAACTCGGAGTTGTAACTCGGGCAATAAGAAAGATAGGTACCAAAATCATTGACATATTTTCAATTTTCTAAAATCGTTACCTCGTGCATCGATGGAACTTAAACTTGACTTAAACTTGAAATTGAGATATTTGAAATTGTATTTCGGAGTAAAAAATGAAAGTCTACAATTGATTCAATGCAATGATGATATTAAAAACTTTGGGCGTAGGTCACACAGTACATCCATGGTTGAGTCGGAAAAAAATATTCCTAACCAACCTTAAAATATCAGGAGATGTATATTAGAGGGATGAATTAAAGTTCAAAGACTAAGAAAATAATCAAGTCGTAAGAAAAATAAATCATGACAATTATTTCGAGTTGTCGATCAGTCGTCATCCACTGGTCGTTGAAAAAAAATCATTGAAAGACCTTGAGAGTAGAAAAATCGATAATCTTTATAACCGGTACAACCGGGTTTATAACCGGTTGATAATCTTTTTATATTTTAACAACTTTGATAATTTGTTGGAAACCAGGGACAGAATACGCACTCTTGAAAAGCACATAACGTGACGTTAATGTGCGAGCCAATCGATAATACTCAGCGTCATTTACATTTGCCATGATGAATATTTCAAGACGAAAATTCAAAAATCGTAACTCTTATGGCCTGTATAAATCAAAATAAAAAAATGAACTTTCGAACGACGGTGTTATCCAAAAAATTAAACAACGGTCCATTTTCAACATTCACTGGGAGAATATTTTCTGAAATTTTCATCAATATCTCCCGGAGATACACGGACTTTTGTCAGTGTTCGACCACAGACACTTGTTAAGAAAGTGATCCTGACTGCTTAATACGACCATGTCCCCCAAATTCACCTCCGTACCGAATTTGACTTCGTACGATCCCAAAACTTTTATTTAGTACGTAAACATGGGAATGCGAATTGGAATCAAGTACAAAAAATCCATTCCTGTTTTGTAATTAGTATAATCACGTATTTATCTATTTGATATTCGCTGTCGGCCAAATTGACACGCTCAGAAATCGTAGTTTTGTTTCCCGGCTTGTGAAGTAGTTCGCGCGTTGGTTTTCATGGCTGCCACCGACCCCTAACTCAGGTCGATATATAACCCGGAACTCAATTTCCTCGCTCGTTGGCCCAGATCGTTCTAATGTTGCCGTTGGCTTTAAACTTTTCTTGATCTTTGAAAAACTGCGTGTAAATATGGTATTAAGCAGTGGATTATTACAATTATCGCATTTATTGCATTTTGTTATCTTCTAAACCAAGCATTTCAGTTCTGAGTGTACTTTCAGACTATGGATTATACTGATCGGATTAACTGACGGTTGCAACGCAAACAAATTAGAACTTCTTTAGGTTTCGTCGTTTAAAATTTTTGTGAAATTTATCGGTTTTTATACTTAGCGCGGTTCAGTACGAAACTCAAGGTGAACGAAATCAAACGGTTATCAGGTAAAAAGAAGATAAAATTATTTTCTATTCCGTCCAACTAAAGCCACCGAAGCCAATATTCTTGCCCTATAACGTATTGCCCGTTAACAGTTTTCAGAGTGTGTTAATCTTTGCTTATTTTCAAGTTTTATTTAAATTTAGGTTTTATCGTTAATTCGACTTTGTAGTTTCGAAGAAAATAACTTGTACAAACTGTTTGTTAATAATTATTATAATTAATCAATAATTTATAATCTCATGATTTGCCTCATAATTGAATTCAACTAAACAAACGACTCAGGGTCGCTAAATTGAAAAAAGTTCTAGTCATGCAGCATGGCTTTATGAGCGAATTTTTGAAGCATATTATAGAGGGGAGTGTTTAAAGAATATTATAACAACTATACAAAAATAGATCGATAATTGAGGAACTGGCTGGAAGGGTTTGGTGAAAAATAGGGGACGCTTAGAATTTAAGGCAACCGTCTGGAAAAATCGTAGGCTTTCGCTTTGCGGCCCTGGTTTTTAGAAAAATCGAAAGGTATCGTAAAACGTCGTTGTGGGAAAAAGTTGGGTTCGTGGAATGCGGACTATCGGGCGCTGTAAGTAGCTGTTTAACAAATGGGTTATACATAATACCAAATGAATTGCAACGTTGTTCTCAAATAAATGTCCAAAATTTTAGTAATCAGGATCGATCGGATTAAACATACCTCCACGGAACTGAAGCCATCCAAAGTTGGAAAGCACTCAAATTTTGAGAAATACTTAGTTTTCGCTACCTGACTCCCATCTTTGTCTAAAATAATAAATGAATCTATATCTAGTTAGTTTCTTAAAAGCAATTAGACGAGAGAAGAAGGTTATTTATCAATCCATTATCGCTCAATTCGTCTTCAATGATTAAACCAAGGTTCAAGACTGAGTATTATTCAAATCGAAAATCTGAAAGCATTAAGGGCACGAAGGTCAATGGGAATACATAATTGATCAAGAATGAAGTTAGGCCAACCTCAAAACGAGCACGGAATCCCAATTCGATTAAATCCGAAGTGTACTGCATTTTTTATGGAACGACCGATGACGAATGTCGAGTTGGCTCGATCCATGATTTTCCCCCCTTAACTTCCCATTATAGTAAACTGTGTTAAGTACAATAGTGTTTCCGCCCTTGAAAGCGTTTTTGGAACAGGATTGATAGCGTTTTTATTGCTTTTTGTTGTTTCAATAGGATCTTGGAAAAATCCTATGGACAATTTTCAATTCTCTTTCCTTCTCTGTACGGGCCGAGGAGCAGATATTATCAATAATATTCTTCTTTTCCTTGTGGTCGCACTTTTTGATGTCCCAATGGGAATCGGAGAATAAGTCGCCTGGTTTTTCTCTCCCTCACACCTCTTGAATAATATTCCTGCTGTTTGTGCCGTTTGTTTCACAGTCGAAAATATTTCCGTGCCGAAATTTTTTCCAGCCATAATTAAATTCCTGCTGATTTTCTTTCACGCTGATTCTAGACTTTCTCTGGATTCTTCACTAGAGTCCGTTTCGTGAAGTGTAAATGAATGGAATTTTATAAGCGTGACGTGGAATATCTTTCGATGTAATCGAGGATTCGTTTATATTACACCCAATCAACTGGTCTTGAAATAAACTGTCACATACCTATAAAATACTGGTATCGTATATTGTTATAAAATACTGATAAAAACCGTTATGAACATTGTTGGAAGAGTTGTAAAACTCTGAGTGCTCTCTTAAAACCAGGTTGATACAGAAATTCTGCCGTTTCCATCGAAACATAAATCGACTTCGAGAATTTTCCGAGGCAGTTCAGTTGAGCAACCTGTGTTGTGTAGATTCGAACCGTGTCTAATCAATCTCAGCCGCCAGAGCCTAGCGTAACCCTTTTTTGACAAAAGAAACGCTGCTGCAGGGCGCACTAAATGTCTTCAGTTTCGTGCGTTGTCGGTTAATAATAGTGATTTGATTGTAATTATTTTGAAACATCATTCCTAAAATAATGTGTCCCAAATGTAGTAGCATTTTGTCGGCTTTCCGTAAAAGGACCTACAGCAAAAAGTTAATTTCAAGTACCTATAAATAATATTTGAACGTTGAAATTTTTCAATAAAAATTGAAAATTTCTATTAAAAATCGACTAAAATTTCTGTTTGAAATAAAATTGACATTCTGAAATTTTAATTGATCAAATCGGCGTTTGGGAATTGATTGCCAGTGGATAACCGATGCTTTCTTTAAAAACAAAATTAGACTGAAATTCGACGTTTAGAACTCAAAAAGAACGTTTTAAAATAGATCCTTGAAAAATTAATTAATTTGTTTTTTAGACACAAATTGAAATATTTTCAACCATTTTTGCTGAAATATAGTTTTTTTTAAACTTGACATTTCTTTTAGTGATAGTTAAATATTGGTAATCGAAGTTTTTCAGCTGAAAACAATGTCTTTCATGTGATAGTACACGCTTTTCAACGACGTTCATTTATTGAAATTTCAAGTTTTCGAAGATTCGAACATTATTGAGGTAGGATAAATTTTATGGATTGCGTATTTACGTAATTTTTATCTACAAACTGGTGCAGTTCCGCTTGGTTTCAGCCTGATGGCAATTTTTTGTATTTCTTCGTACTCGAAAAGATGTGATTAACAGTCGTGTGATCCCAAGTGGACAGAGCCTGTCACGCCATCGGATAACGTTACGTGTCGGGCGACATCAGCATTGGCCATCGCAGCCAATTGGACAACAAAAGACCAGTCCAACGAAGAAAACCTGCAGACAGACGATTCGCCAGAACTACGTATCTGCTAGCAAAAAAGTGTTGTTCTCATTTGTAAGGATCTCATAATTTTTTTGCGCGGATATGCGGTGCTTGAATTAGTGAAATATCGCTTAATTTATTTATTTATTTTATTTTATTTTTTTTTTTTTTGCGTATTGCTGGGAGCTTGCGATGCACTCTAACTACGACTGAAAATTTTTAATAAACTCACGAGACGTCATTATTCAAATGCTCACTGAATTATTATGAATAAGTTATTGAATCCGCCAACGGAACGCGGATAGCGAATTGATTTCCGTTGATTTGGAAGCGCGTGGGTAAGCTTGAGGTGAGGAGACAATAAAACTACCTTGTGAGAACATTTATGACGTACTGTACTCTTTAAGAACGGCCTTGAAATACATTCTGCAAAAAATATAGATGTATAATACGTCCTTTTTCTTTTATTACTCCTATTATACTAACCGAGAATGAGGAGTCTTCTTACTTCCATGTTGCGCATTAAATGGAAGTGTTGTGATCGTCGTAAAAGTTGAATTCGGAAGAACTTTTCGTAGTACTAAACTCAGAATGACTTTCTGAACACGTCTGCGTGTCCGTCTGTCTGCAATCAAAAAGTGAAAAATTCGTCATATCTCAGTGAACAATGATTAATATTTTACGAAACTTTCAGAAAATCTGCTCCCAGCGAATCTGCAAAATTAGTTAGAATTTTTCAATGTTTTCTTCTTTTTCGATATTTACGGGCCATAACTATCAATATTTTTAAACGGTCAAGGTCATGAAATGTTTGTTATGGCTAAAAGTTTGATGCTTGATTTTTATCGTTTGTATCGCACGCCGTACTTCTACGTAATTTGCATTTTACGTTATTTTTTAATAGAGTGTTTCTTTTTACTTTCATGGTTATTTTTATTTATAGATCTCCTTTTTGATTTATTTCGTTAGTTTTCTGTTTTTGGGCCTCCTGGCTAAAATAGGTTTAATTTTTTTATGTCTAAGGGGTGTGAGGGGGAGAAAAACCAGGCGACTCATTCTTTGATACTTTATTTATTTGCTTGCCGAGAACTTTCGTCCGTTTGGGCAGCCTCAGGGTGACGTGGAGCCATACACGTTTCGCCAAGCTGTGGACCGCAGAGAATGCGTCGCCTGGTGTTTCTCCCCGTCACACCCGATGGACATTATTAATTCTGTTTCGGTTTATTATTCAATAATAAACCATTGTAATCGCCCAAGAAAAAATGTCTATCCCCCCCTCAAAATTTGATATTTTACGTTTCAGACATGTAGAATCCGAATATCCAATAAAAAAATTTCTGTCTGTCCGCCGTGCGCCGTCAACGCTTTTCCGGCCAATCTATAATAGCTACATTCTTGAAATTTTCATCAAAAATCAATCTCGGTCCTACGACGGTCCAATTCTTGAACCAACTTGCTAGCTCAATTTTAAGAGTACTATTGGGGGTTTTGAGGGGGAGGAAATTCATATTTTCCAAGGTTTTTCAGAAAAATGTGTATTAAGTATAAATTTCTCTAGATTTTTGGACGCTGAATCGAATGAGACCACCGCGGGATCGATAGCTTTATTGGTTCTTGAGTTATCGCAGCTTTTGTGTCGAATTTGGGAGATTTTCAGAAATTTGACATGAGGGTACAACTCGAGAGTTCTTGGAGCAATAAAAATCGTTCTATACTCGTTGGAATGCTCGTCGAACACTCTCGAGCTGTACCGTTAGGCAAAAAATTTAGCTTTTAATTAGGAAATTAAGAAAAATAAAAATGATCAAAATTACAATAGTTGCTACGGAATTTTCCCCAATAGTTACCAATCTGTTTTTCGGTGGGACCGTTCACAAATGTTGGGAATAATTTAGTACTATCAAAAATGAATAGTCTTCTTAAATCAATATTGAAGCGAAAGAATAATAAACCACTGTACAATCATTTGCAGCGTTTTAATTCTTATGTTTACATAGTGCTCTTAGCCGGATCGGAGTAGAGTTCTGTGTCAATTATTGTCCATCGTCTGAAACACTTCTTCAATTATTAATTTTTTGAAGTGGGTCTCCCACAGTCTGTATGTCAGTATGTTAATGTGCCGGGGATTCTTGAGTGTTCCACACTCGACGCTAGATTCATCAATTTTTTCAATGGAACCGACGCTTTGTAACAATACTCATGTTAACAAGAACATCAGTGAGAACGAAACGAACTTATCCTAACTGCCCACAGACACACGTTCTCTCCCTTGAAAAATCAAGGCGCGTGAAAATGTGAGGGGAAAACGGGGAGGGAAAGTAAGTATAGTGAAAAAGTATTTTCTTTTGGAAAATCGTGGTGGGGTAATGGAAGAAGGATGAAAAATCTTAAGGCAAAAATTGAATTGGACTTGCGGCAGTAGAAAATGGTTTTGCCAAGGACGGCGCAGCGCGTCATCATTTGAAAGTAAAACGCTCCTGTGTGTGGGAAAAAACGTTCAATAAAACCCTCATTTGGTTTGGCGCGTTATCATGCTCGTATTTCAAGACGATTGAGGGAAAACCCAAGAGATTGCAGACAGGTGTAGTGTTCTTAATTACGTCTGCATAGTTGCGGCTAAGTAGTTACAAATAAACTACATCCCCTGGCGAACCCCTTCGTTCCCATCCTGTCCCAAATCATTGGCCGATGTTCTCGGTGTGTCCACTTATACAAATAATTGTTGAAAGGAAATTAACTCATGGCGAAATTTTCAAAGGGAAATAACGTGCGTGCATGACCAGCTAAAATCTAATCATTCCAAGTGATAATACATAGAATAAATTCAACCCAATGTGGTCAGCCGATGAATGTAATTGGAATCTTCATATTTATCGCACATAGTACTTCCAGTTCCTCTTGATTCTTCATGTTTGTGTCCGTACACTCGTTAGTCTCAATTAAAATCCGGTTATTGATTTAAATACCTCATTTAAATGAAAAGCAAAACCTCACAGTAAAAGTAATTCAAATAAATAATTTATTTGACTTTTTTGTACATTTATTTGCTTTGGCTTTATTGTTATTCTTCTTTTTTCTGATTAATTCTTCTTTGCTTTTATTATTCTCCTTGTTTTTTCTCCTAGCATTTGGATTTCGCGATTTTCGAATTTCTGATATCTTCTCCTCTTGCCAAAAATAATTTTGTCTAAAAAAAGCTCAATGACTAAGGTAATCCTTTCGACATTGTATGCAATAATGCACTCATAGACGAGTACGCTGAGTTCATACCACACTTGAAACGTTGAACACCGGATTGATTACATTTGTTCATGCCTAGCGTGTGATAGCGATCGTGAAATTCCTCCGTTTGTTCGTCATCCTATGAATTTGTGGCCTGTCAAATGCACGAATCGTGTTCGTTGGGCAAATTCGCTGATGATAACCAACGTTTCGACGGTCCCACATATTCGTACACTCCTAAGCTGATATCCACGCAATCGGCATGTGATTGAACTGAGGATATCTGCGTTGTCGAAAAAAGTTAATGTGCCCTTCCAGTTGGCTCATCGTTTCATCTTATCTGATCGCTTATATAGAAATCATCGCCGGTAGCTCCCGTTAGTTGTATCGTTTCCCGTTCGGGAGGGGATATCCGCGATATCGTCTCCGCATATTGTTATAGAAAAGGTTTATTTTATTATTTTTACGGGCGTTCAGTGTTCCATCGGAGACGGGTCAGTTTACCGTTAATAGTTGAAAAGGATACGTCATCTGTTGAGCTAGTTGTTCATCAGCCATGGAAGTCAACTCGTAAGTTCATCATGAACTATGTTAAAAGCACGACCGTGTAGCCTTAATGGTTATCCATTTAATAGTTTCCATGATTATAAAATATTTCATGTCTGGCAGCGTGTCACCGTTTTTAATAATTTTTCTCGTACTCCCTTGGGCAACTAGAATCCACATATTTATATTTTTAAGACTACCTGAATCATTTCTACCCGAAGAAAAGTCGACCCTATTGAACATTGTAAAATTAGTCAGTATGTGCCTGCATGTTGTATTGATCAGTGGTTGATGGAGTGATTATAGGTGTCCCTTTGAATACCTATAAACTACCAATGAATTTTAAATTTAACATTTAATGATGAATTCGACAACTCCGTTATTCAGAAGCGTAAAATTTAACACTGGTAAAACTTTCAACACTGCTGTAAAAAAATCATCGATAGAAAGATTTTGACAAAACATAAGTCACGGGTAAAAAACTTTTTTTTTCCCGAAAAATAAAATACATACCTACGTGAGATTTCCTAGGTGTTACACTAATGTAAGAAAATATCCAATTAGCTCAGAAATTTGCTCTAGAAAATAATCAACCATCGATTTAAAAACTCCACGAACTATAAAATGCGATGCTCAATTATCATCGAAAAAATCGATGATAACAATATCAAGTTGTACAATAATAAATTTTCTGTTTTTAGGTATCTCTCTAGAAAATACAAATAAAAACACCTGATTCAGAGACATATAGTTTATTAATAGAAAATATTTTTTTAATTAATTATTTTTTATAATTATTTTTATTCAATTTTTTTTAAATATATTTGAAAGAATTAAAAACTCTATGAATTAAAAATGAAAAACTGGTGGAATAAACTCATTCATTGAAAAGATTCCCAAATGTGCGGGTTAAAAAATGTAATTAATAGAAATTTTAAAACTTTTTCTCCTTTTTTATGTGGTAAATAGGCAATCACAACAATTTTCAGTAAAGAAAACTTATTTCAAATCCACAAATTCTTAGAAAAACAATAAATATACGTCTGATGCAAGCATTTGTAAAATAATTGAAGAATTCTATTTAAAAAATATATTCAAAATTTAAGAGGGCCCAGAAGAGCATTTAAAAAGGCTCTAATTACTAAACCTAATCCCTACACTTTTTCAGAATCGCAAAACAAAATCTTTGTTTCCCAAAATATTATAGAAACCCTCTCATGATACTAACCGAAGAAAGTTGTTCTTACATCACCATCGAAATTCTGCTTTTGCCAAAAAATAACGAAAATATTATTAATGTAAATCAAAAGCAAAAATTAAATTAATCAAAAGTTACTCTGTGGAGTTTTGCCTATCTATGCTTGTGAAAGAAAAAAACGGTTTTTTAAAATAGCATCGCAGCTGTCACATTTTGTTGCTTTAATCAAGACATAGTCCACAGAATACTACCAACTATAAAAAATAAAAAGTTTTTACTTTATACTAAAATTTGCAGTTCTACGCTGTTGTTAAATTTTAAAGTTCCCCATAAGTCTTTGGTTCGAAATAAGGTATTTAAGTATTGAATAGAAAAATACCATTCGTCATGAATCGACGATAAATCGAAACCTTGGCCTCGGTACAGCACTGATCACATTAAGATTATCTCTTGGGTTGTGAACGTTTTGCTTTTCTTGAAAGGAAACTGAGTTACGTGATTACCGTGTTATTATAGCGCTCATCTGCGTCGTTTGTGAGTAGGTAGCCCATTACCACATCCTCACGTGATTTGTTGATAACGGGTCCCAAGGATTTGTATCATTCGAATCGGAGAGGAGAAAATTCCATTGACTTGGCAAATGAGTTTTTCCATGCTTTCTACGAGTATGACTCGTGCAAAGGTATGAGTATGATCTTGGGCGTAGTGTCGCCATGGTAAATCAATATTTAGGTGCGATGTTCGTGCTAAAGGATTTTATTCATTTTCATCCGGTAATGATACTATTTTATATTGCAACGCGAAAATTTAGAACCGCTTTCCGAGTGTGAATGTGTTCATTTACTTCCATGATGTCAAATAAATAAAAAAAGTTCCTAAAAAGCAAGGGTTTCGAATTCTTTGGTCGGGATACCGAGTTCTATAAACTAAAAGTAAAAATTCAATCAATCAAATTTCCAATCTCTAATATATACGCAATCGAATGTTTCAGAGACAAGATGCCAGCGAGGTTCCCCGACGTGGAACTGAGGGAGAGCTCCCTCAACGTCGGGGTGCACGGCTGGCCGAGGGGCGAAACTCGCAGCATGGCCCCGATACCGTTGAACATCGGCGAGGACATCTGCATATCTGGCATGTCCGGTCGATTGCCCGAATCTTCCAACATTCAAGAATTCAAGGACAACCTTTTCAAGCATACGGATATGGTCACAGCCGACGACAGAAGATGGCCACCAGGTACGAAGAATTTGAGTTGGCCAAATTTGGTTTATTATTCAATAATAAACGGTTAGAAAAAAAATTTTTTTTCTAAACCCCTCTCAACGGTTGATGTGCTATGTTTCAAGACATGTAGAATCCGATTATTCAATGAAAAAATTTCTGTTCGTCCGCCGTACGCCGTCAACACTTTTCTCCCTAAACTATAAACGCTAAATTCGGGAAATTTTCACCAAAATCAATCTTGATCTGACAATAGCTCAATTCTTTAACCGAATCGCTACCTCGATTTGAAGTATTTTTCGGGGAGTTTTGAGGGAGAGAAAATTCATATTATCCAACGCTTTTCAGACAAAAGTGTATTTTTGGTATGAATTTCTATTGATTTTTGGACGCTGAATCGAATGAGACCATCGGTGGGTCGATAGTTTCAAAGGTTCTTAAGCTATCGCAGCTTTCGTGTAGAATTTACGAGATTTTCAGAAATTAGACTTGACGGTATAACATGAGAATTTTGAGAGCTATAAAAATCGTTATTTATACTCGTTAAAATGCTTGCCAAATAGTCTCTTCAGCTGTACCGTTATGCAAAAAATTTAGCTTTTAATTAAAAAATAAAATAAAAATGATAAAAATTACTATATTCTGAAGACCGATTCTTATGAAATTTTGCTCTCCGGGACAGAAAGTAAACCATTTTTCATTCCCATTTGATAAAAACTTTAATGTGTGATTCGACATTCAAACCATTCATCTTCTTTGAACTCCATCTGAAATTTTGGGAAAATGTCTAGTGAATCCCCAAAATGGTTCCTGAGTTCAAAAAAAAATGTTAAAACGCGGTTCCCAAGTTTGCGATGAAATATTTTTAATAACGAGGAACGATTCACGGGCTTTTCAGTCCCAATAGATTGTACGTTAAATTTCATTGGGATTTTTACATAGGAACTGTTCTCGATAGTATTAGCCACGGTAACAAGTTTCGAACTCTAGACACAAATATTGGAAAAATCCTAAAAATCGACAAAAAATTATGGTTTGCATCGAAATATCTTTGATTCCGATTCCATATTCGAACCCCATGATAACAAGCGTTTTTTTGACAAATTTGGTAAATTCTAATGGGAAGTTTAGTTAATTATTCATGATTAAAGGTAGAGAATTTGATTGATTCCTATTTGCTAATGGTAATACGCGCATTATTCATCTTTCATATGCCGCATCCCCACACGCTCACAAATAGTTATTTATTTTTTATCTGACAACCAAAATATTTTCTAGAAATAATTTATATTGCACAACAACGTTTCTCGGGTCAGCTAGTATAAAATTTATAATAAAGAGCCAGAAATCACGTTGATCTGCAGAATCGGAATCTTCCCCCATCTTCCTAATTAATGAGCGAAATCGTAACTCACTTTTACTACGATTACCGAAATGAAATTGTTTACTTCGTCTGAAAGGACGATCATTAAAAGATACGTCTGCGCACATGTTCGACCGACCTTCGGATTTTTTTTTTCATCAAAACTCATTGGCAGTCAAATGTTGATCCTCTACCTTCCTTTTTTGCTAGCGATAAAAGGCCCCTAATTGATGAGAAGAGAGTTATAATTGCAATTGCTCGGTTCAAGGTTTTCTATACACTATTTCCTGCTCCTCTGTTGAACGGTGGTAAATACTAGGTGTGCTTGGTGACGTCTGAATTTGAACGTTTCCTTTTTACGTTTCTGAGTGTAATAGTGTACTAATAGAAAATCGGAATTCCCAAATGAGATGTTTAATTAAAGATGCACGTTGGGTTATGTTTATTTAAAATTGGACTCCTCTTTTGTTCAGGATTGTACGGGCTTCCTCCGCGCCACGGAAAACTCAAGGACTTATCTAGGTTCGATGCGACGTTTTTTGGAGTGCACGCTAAACAAGCGGATGTAATGTGTCCGCAATTGAGGATGCTTCTAGAAGCAACGTACGAAGCTATCCTTGATGCAGGTACGACTGTTTCAAACCCCTCAATAAAAATGCGTCATCTCGTTTATAATCGAAATTTAAAAAAAAAAAAATTGAATTGCAATTATTTTGGACGCCACGACAGATTTATTTCGCCTCAAATTTAATTGTTGGATTGAATTAATTTGATCTAATTTAAATATTTCGCACCTTTGTTGGTTGAACAGCTTGAATAATTGCACAGTATTATTATTTTGCTCTTGATTTATATTCTCGTCTCAATAGGCGTTAATCCGGAAGAAATCAGAGGATCCAAGACTGGTGTTTTTGTCGGTGTATCAGCCTCCGAATCGGGCGAATATTTTACAGCCGAAGAAGAGCGCGTCAACGGTTATGGGCTGACTGGCAGCGCTCGTGCCATGTTCCCCAATCGTCTCTCGTACACTTTTGATCTCAAAGGTAACCAACTAAAATTCAGTATCCGTCAGTAAATTATTTAGCTAATCGGATTCTATCGATTTTTTTAAATTTATAGTTTTAATCAACTATAACGCAAAAAATTAATGATGATGATTAAATTAAAATAAAAATTTGTAACAAAAATTAAAATCTAATGAAAAATTATGTGTATAAAAAAATATAATGTATAAAAAAAAAAAAATAATGTGTATAATGTGTATAAAAATATGTTTATAAAAATAATGTGTATAATGTGTATAAAAATATGTGTATAAAAAATAAAAATAATATAAAACAGAAAAATTCAATTAAATTTATATTTGCTTAAAGTGCTGTGCTACATGATTTTGCTATCTTGAGAGCCTTAATCAATAACTTACTGAACGTTCTACTCAGTCATCCTAAAGACAAAGCAGTTCTCTGAAAACTGCAATTTCGAATGCTCGTAAATTAGCTTTGGAATAGGTAATTATATCTTTCCCGATCTCCGACAAAAATTGTCTCGAACCAATGCAAAATGAGCGTTTATTTCTGCAACTCATCCGTCCGAGTCGACAGCAATTACAAGAAATGATGGAAACACAACATTTCGTGCTGGATTAAAAAATAATTTGAGATAAAATGTCCATCCGCTGAATACTTAGAGTAATATATATAATACATTTCGGCTCTCACGCTTGCTCACACATTCTTGAAGTTCTATAAGTATTCTTAATTTTTTACCTACTATTTTTTGTCTTCAGCTCTAGAAAAATCAACTTTCAGACTAGGTACATATTGAATTGCTCCGACATTCGCCGAAAATATTCGCACAACCATAAATGAATTTGATGTCATCCAGGTCCTAGTTTCGCTATTGACACAGCCTGTTCGAGCTCTATGCTAGCTTTTCACGAGGCTGTCCTCTCCATACGTTCTGGAGAATGTGACGCTGCCATCGTTGGTGGCTCAAATTTGACTCTCAAACCGACTGAATCCCTCCAGTTCCACAGATTGAGCATGCTTTCACCCGATGGTGCTTGCAAAGCATTTGATGCTTCAGGTGAGCTGTCAAATCTTTATGCAGTTTGCTTTTTGTAAATGTTTCGAATAATTGTGGAATGACAAGATGATGTTTGTAGGAAATGGTTACGTCAGGAGTGAAGCTTGTGTGGTCGTCTTCCTCCAAAAATCCAAAGTCGCCAAACGTATTTACGCAACCGTTGTCAACACTGGGTCTAACACGGATGGTTACAAGGGTCAAGGTATCACATTCCCCAACGGAGAAATTCAACGAGCTCTGGTCGAAAGGGTATTCCAAGATGCAGGCATATCACCCTCAGAAGTCGCCTACGTCGAAGCTCATGGCACTGGGACCAAGGTCTGTAAATAAGGCCTCTCGGTGATAGCACACTAGAAGAGTATAATAATTTATAATTAATCCAAAGCTATTCAAATTTGTAGGTTGGTGACCCGCAAGAGGTCAACAATATCGCAGAAATTTTCTGCAAAGGACGCACGTCTCCAGTGCTCATCGGCTCAGTCAAATCAAACATGGGCCATTCTGAGCCAGCGTCTGGACTTTGCTCTCTTGTCAAAGTCCTCATTGCAATGGAAGCTGGCATAATTCCTGCCAATCTTCATTTCAAGTCGCCCAACAAAGATATTCCTAGTCTGTTAGACGGTCGCTTAGCAGTAAGTTTCACTTCATGTATATTAAAATTATTTCAATCTGTTTGGTTAAAAACAATTCAAGCCTAGCATGAGAATATACATGTTTCTAACTTTGTGCTGCTAGAATAATTTTTTTTTTTCAATAATTTCCAGGTTGTTAACAAAAATTGGGAGTGGAACGGAGGTCTTGCTGCAATCAACTCGTTCGGTTTTGGTGGTGCAAACGTTCATGTCATTCTCAGAAGTCACAACAAACCTAAACAGCCCCCACTCAAAGACAATATTCCCCGCCTTGTTTGCATTTCGGGCCGAACCACTGAAGGGGTCAACAACGTACTTGCCAAAGTGAGCATTTTGCCCACCTTTCTAACTCTCTTAAATTAATGAAAAAAGGGAGTCAGCCATGTCGGTGATATACATGAAACCATGTATTGAGAGTCGTGAGAAATTGTCTATCAGTAGTGCGAATTTTTTATTGGAATAATAATTTTAATTTGGCTTTTTTTCTCTACAGTTGGAAGCAATGCCAAGGGATGACGACCTTATCACACTTCTCCATGATATTCACAAGCAGAACGTCAATGGTCATCCATACCGAGGATACACTGTGCTCGGAGCTGCCAATCCGATCAGAGAGTGTGATGTAAGATGCATTCAAAATGCCACCAAGCTTGAACTTCAATTCTCTTAATTTAATTTTGTTTGCTGCTACTTATCTAGTAGCAGACAACTAATCTAGTTCTTGAACTACTTATGAATTATTTGACCCTTTATAGGAGAATGCTGCTAAAAAAGAAGTGTGGTACGTGTTTTCTGGCATGGGAACTCAATGGGCTGGCATGGGTCGCGCCTTCATGGGTCTGGAGCCTTTCAATACAGCTATCCAACGTTGCGCTGCTGCTCTTTCCCGTGAAGGTCTCGATCTGCTCAATCTGATTGAAAACGGCACTGAAGAAACGTTTGACAACATTTTGAACAACTTCGTCTCAATAGCTTGCATCCAGGTAATTTTTTAATGTAAAATGTTCAGCTGTGAGTGCTATCCCACCATAGTTTTGTCGGTGGGGGCTTGCATCAATTCTAGGTCGGATGTAGGCTGCTTTGTGATTCATCGGTGAGGTCCGTCTGCCTTTTCTCTTCGTTGGTGTCAAGAAGCAGTCAAATTATTCTATCTTATAAGCTCTTACCCTCTTAGATACTTCCATATTAATCTCTTATAATTATCAAATGACTGATTTGGCTAATCTTTTGATTACCCTGATCTTTCTTCATGTTACAGGTTGCCTTGATTGATACTTTGACAGCCTTGGGCATCCAGCCGGACAAAATCATTGGACATTCTGCTGGAGAGTTGGGCTGTGCCTATGCTGATGGAGCCTTCACAGCAGAGCAGACGGCTTTGGCTGCTTACTGGAGAGGAAAGAGCATTCTTGACGCCAAGCTCAAAGTTGGCGCTATGGCTGCAGTTGGTGAGTCATCAACTTCTTACATTCTCGTTGCTGTTGAAGTCCATTACCTTCTGATAATGACACTGGCTTTTCTAGGTTTGACTTGGGAAGAGGCAAAGAAGCGAGCGCCCGCTGATGTCGTTCCTGCGTGTCATAACGGTGTTGATTCAGTTACTGTATCGGGACCACCTGCGGAGATTGATGCTTTTGTCAAACAACTCTCATCTGAAGGAATATTTGCCAAAAAAGTGCTCAGTTCTGGCGTGGCCTTCCACTCAAAATACATAGCCGACGCTGGTCCTAAACTGAGATCTAGCCTTGAAAAGGTATCATTACTTATAGTTTTATTTATTATTATGTTTTTAGAATTATGCCAGTGAATATAACTTTTACTCTTGTTTGATGTTTATTAATTTGAGTTTTTTTTAAATTGCGTACCATCAGTTGATTAAGGTTTGTTGATTTGATTTAAATTTCAGATCATCCCTGCTCCTAAGCCAAGAAGCAAACGCTGGTTGAGCAGTTCCATTCCAGAGGAAGGTTGGGGTTCCCAGTTGGCAGCATTTTCTTCAGCTGCTTACCACGTCAACAATCTACTCTCTCCAGTTTTGTTCCACGAGGTCAGCTTGCATTCAATTTCTGGTGTTTTAGTCGATAATTTGATAATGAAGGAAGAGTCTATACAAATGGATACTTTCCTGTTCAAGGCTACAATATTGCTTTTTTTCTATTCCCAAAAAATGATAACTGTGTTGATTAATCTCATCCAAATTTATCCCAGGTGGTGAGCAAGATTCCTGAAAACTGCCTGATTATCGAAATCGCTCCTCATGCCCTTTTGCAAGCTGTCATAAAAAGAGCTGTACCCAAGAGTTGTATCAATATTGGCCTCACCAAAAAAGGCCTCTCAGACGAACTTGGAAATTTCATGGCTAATATCGGAAAGTATGTGGAAAATACTCTATTCCTATTTGCTATTATTTTTTATTGTAGTATCTAAAGTTTTCAAAATTACCAAAACATTTAATTTATTTCCATTTTGTAGATTGTACCTCGCCGGTCAACAGCCGAAATTGTCAGTCTTCCACAAGCCTTCAAGTTTTCCTGTAGCTCGCAACACTCCGATGATAGGATCACTCATTGAATGGGACCATACGACTGAATGGACTGTCGCCGATTTCAGTGGAAAGGTAAATGATCGTGCATGTTGTTGAAAAATTGTATTATTCAAAGAAACGAAAAGTTTCTACTTAATTCTTTCAATTCCAGTCTGGCACCAAATCAGGTGAGACTGTCATTGAAGTGAATCTCATTAACGATGCTGACGCATACATTACCGGCCACACGATTGACGGAAGAGTCCTTTTCCCTGCTACTGGTTACTTGGTGAGTTTGAGAAAAAATTTCATCTTATTTCTACTTTTTGGGGTGAGGAGAGATAAACATGGCGACTCTTTCTCCAATTTTTTCTTTTGCCGAGATCTTTCGGGCATCTCCAGGGCAAACGACCTTGGAAAATGAAATAAAAATGGAGGATGAGTCGCCGAGATAATTTCCCCCTCACCGCAACAATTACGTGGAAAATGCAGTAAATAGAAGAAATACTTTGTAATTGTTTTCCCTGTGTTGTTGTACATAATATATTTGTTCAGCAAGCTGAGATCTTGTCGTAATCTTCTTCAAAAAAGTATAGCTAACTATCAATAAGTACTAAATTGCTTGTGTAGACTCTGGTTTGGAAAGCTTTTGCAAAGGCTCAACGCAAATCCATGGAAGAGGTTCCCATTGTCATGAAAGACGTCACGATCATGAGAGCAACCATCATGCCTAAAGAAGGTATTCATACAATCAGGATATTTTTCTTGTAAATATTTATTGAAACATCCTGCCGCATCATGGTATAAATTCAATGAAACCTATATTTTAATATTTCCCTCATATAAAAATTGATGAACTTTCTAAGCTTCTTCTATGCGGTATAATTTAAAGAAAATCAATTCTAGGATCGGTGAAATTCCATGTCAGCATTTTCGACGGATCAGGCGCCTTCGAGCTCACTGAAAGTGGTTCACCGGTCGTCACTGGGCATATTTTTCTCTCCGAGGGAATCGATAAGGATGGTACTGCAAACCTTAAATTGCCCGCTCCTCTTCCCAATGGTGTCAAATCTGCAGGCATTTCTTTGAAAAAAAGTGAAGTATACAGGGACTTCAGGCTTCGTGGTTACGACTACGGTGGCATCTTCCAAGGCGTTAGAGAGTCTGACAGCTATGGTATGATAATTTCAAAAATTATTCACACACACTAATAGCAATAATATAAGATCCGTTCTTCTGTGTTCTTGCATTTTTTGTAGGCTCGTCAATATGAACTCATTCCTATGATAACAGAGGTTCTATGAATTCTAGGTGCTAATGGCCGTTTGGAATGGGGCAACAATTGGGTCAGTTTTATGGATACAATGCTTCAATTTTCTCTAATTGGTCTCAATACAAGGGAGCTCTACGTTCCGACGAGGATTTTGAAAGTTGTCGTTGATCCGATTAAACATCTGGCGCTCATCGGCGATAAAGATGGTAATGATCTACGTCTTGGCCATGTATAGCCATGAATTAGTATTTTGACTAACCTATTCATACACTATTGGTTTATTATTCAATAATAACCTTGTAATCGCCAAAGAAAAGACAATGTGATGTTTTACGTTTCAAGGCGTGTAGAATCCGAATATCCAATAAAAAAAATTCTGTACATCCGCATACTGCATCAACACTTTTATGAAGAAACTATAACGTCTTAATTCTTTTCATTTTCATCAAAAATCATTCTTGGGCGAACAACGGCTCACTTCTACGTTCAAATGGATGCCTCAATTTTAAGGGTATTTTGGAGGTTTTAAGGGGGATTCGTATTATCCCGGAGCTATTAAAATCGATACTTGGTAGAATTCATAAAATACTCTCTTAAGCTGCTGTATCGTTAGATAAATAATTGAACTCTTTGGATAATAAAGGAAAATAAAAATAATCAAACTTACGATAGTTGCAAAGGCGTTTTCCATTATATGTAGTTACCATTCTGTTGTTAGGTGGAAATGTTCACAAATGTTCGGGATAGTTACATCACAAGTGAATGATCTTCTTATAAATTATAGTTGAAGCAAAGGAATAATAAACCACTGTACTATCGATTGCCGCGGTTTTTTCCAAGTTATTTTACTTGCGTTTCTTTCAATATAAACAAAGAAGTTTTAACAGTGATAATTCCAATTTTTATGAGTCTGGTATTCCTTTGCAGAAGTTCCTGTCCAGATGTACAGATATCTAGGCATCACCAGATCGGGAGGTGTGGAAATCCGAGGAATGAAAGCCAGTTTGGCACCGAGAAGAACGGGGGCTCAAGTACAAGCACCGCCTAAACTGGAAGCGTACAGTTTTGTTCCGTATGAAAATAACAAGGTAAGATATAATAAACTGTTGGTGTAGAGTATTTCTGAACTTCCATTTCCCATTGGAAACGTCAATTTCAATCCAGAGGTTCATTAATTTTCTCATTGCTTACAGGAAATAAAAGAAATCGACGCTTTAACTATTGCTCTTCAGACGGTTCTTGAAAATTCCAAGGGAGCGAAAAAATTGAAGGTTGTCGAGGTTGCCACAGCCAAATCAGCGGAAACGATTCTAGCTCCAATGATAGTCAACATCGTCGAATCTGAACCTCTCACCACTGTATGTTGATTTATTCTACCTTACTTGTTGAGCCGCTGGTGTAAATTACTCGCAAATACGCACAAATGTGTTCTCAAAAGCTTCCGAAATCTCAAAATATACTTATTTTGCAGGTTGATGTTCTCGTCGCTTCTCCGGATGTTGAAACGCTTGCTCCAGCTCTCGAGCCTCTTGGATCTAAAACGTCGACCAAAGATATTACTATCGAACCTGTTGATGAATCTGAATCGTTTCATGTTGTGTGTGGATCGCACCTCATGCGCCATCTTGCAAATGCCACTCCAACAATCAAGGTATGTAATTATTATTGGTGCACTCATAGGCTTCACTCTAGTTGTTTCTGATGCTAATCTTGTTACACTATCATCTTAGGCTGGAGGTTTCGTCCTGACCAAGGAGGAGAAAGGAGTGCAAATTCCTGCTCCAAAAGCTCTTTGCGGTCTGACAGTAGTTTCAAAGGCTACTGTCGCTGATGGAATTTACGTCCTCTTGAGAAAGGTAATTAAGTGCGTTTAAAAGGAAAGGAAATAAAATAGCTAAACTACGTCTGAATTATTTATTCGTTTGAAGAATTGTTTTCGTTGAAGTTTTATATTTTCTTTATTGCAGGTTGAAGAAGTTGATAACCCGATTGTGATCAACGTTTCGCAAAAAGACTTTAAATGGCTGAAAAGTGTCAAAGAAGCGATGAAGGAGTCGGAAAAACTTGGACAAAGGGTGATTCTCGTCAGTGAAAAGGATCCGAAATCCGGCCTTATTGGAATGTTCAACTGTATCAAACAGGAGCCTGGCGGCGAGAATTTCAGGTTGGTTAAATATATGTTCATTCAAAATCCAACTCCCTGGGCAAAACGCCTGTTTGTATTTTCAACAAGACAAGACACTATTTTGCATTTTGTTGCCAGATGTGTCTTTGTTGCTGACGGCACTGCCAAGCCGTTCAAGGTCGCTGATCATAAAGCTCAACTGGACAAAGATCTTCTCATGAATGTGCTCAAGAACAATGTTTGGGGGTCTATGCGACATTTAAGGACGCATACAGAAGAAGAGTCCCTGAAAGTCGAACATGCCTATGTGAATACCTTGACTAGAGGAGATCTTTCTAGCCTTCGATGGATTGAAGGACCCAATTCGTACTATGTTGGAAGGTATGTTCCAATACTGTGAAATCCTTGATTTCAGTGGATATATTGTACTCTATGTTGACTTATTACTATTTCAGGCCTGATCTGAATCCGGGAACCGAACTGTGCACAGTTTACAGCGCCCCGTTGAATTTCAAAGATATCATGTTGGCCTCTGGCAAGCTGCCACCTGATTCTTTGCCTGGTCATCAAGCTGAAATGGTTCATTTTTAAATGTTTTCGATATTTGATTACTACAAGTAATGAGTAGCTCATTTCTTAAAATATTGTAATTAATAATAATTCTAGGAATGTTTGATGGGTCTCGAATTCGCCGGCAGAGATTCAACTGGACGCCGTGTCATGGGTTGTCTCGAGGCAAAGGCATTGGCCACATCAGTCTTAGCTGATCCTGACTTTTTATGGCCAGTTCCTGCTAAATGGTCTCTTGAAGAAGCATCTACTATTCCTTGTGTCTATGCTACAGTGAGTTTCAACCGTTACCCAGAGCAAACACCATCTTCATCGTACTTCAAATATATTGATGAATATTTTACTCCTTTTAGTCGTACTACGCCTTGGTGCTCAGAGGAAAAATGAAGAAAGGAGACTCCCTTCTAGTACACGCTGGTACTGGAGGAGTTGGTCAAGCTTCCATAAATATTGCCCTTCACATGGGAGTAGAAGTGTTTACAACTGTTGGTTCGCCTGCGAAGAAGGAATTCCTTCTCAAAAATTTCCCTGGGGTGAGTTTAATATTATGAGCGAAAACTATGTTCAAAAAATGTTAACTTGTATGATCAGAATGAGCTCAAACTTTCAATGATTCCTGTTCAAACTCAAAAGAAATTTTTCTAGAATGAATTGCAATATATTATATCTTTTTTGCATTCTAGCTCAAACCAGAGAACATTGGCAATTCTCGAGACACCAGCTTCGAACAAATGATCATGGAAAGAACCAGCGGCCGGGGTGTTGATCTAGTTTTGAATTCCCTCGCTGATGACAAATTGATGGCTTCTGTCAGGTGAATCTCCATACTGTTTCTTCTAGCATGATACATTAATTTAAAGTTATATTTTTCTTCTGCCCCAGAGTTCATTCAGAGGATAATTAGAGGATTATTTTAACACGTGCTCACCTCAACAAAATGACCGCTGAAGCGAAACAGTGAGATTTCGCTATGAACATCTTCCTCATGTCACTTTCTGTTCCATTACAGATGTGTTGCTGAACATGGGAAATTCCTGGAAATAGGAAAACTTGACCTATCTAACAATACGGCACTTGGCATGTCCTTTTTCCTCAAAAATGTTAGTTTCCATGGAATCCTCCTTGACGCTCTCTTCAACTTGGGATCAGACAGTGCAGAAAAGATGGAAGTCGTCAAACTTCTGACGAAGGGTATCGAATCTGGAGCCGTACGACCATTGCCTTTCACTTCATTCAACCAATCGCAAATTGAACAGGCATTTAGGTGAATTTCTTTATTATGTATAAATGGATGATATTTCTTGTGTTAATCACCAAATTTTTCAAATTTCACATGTATCGTTGACGTTCTAAATTATTTTTCAGGTTCATGGCTTCTGGAAAACACATTGGTAAAGTTGTGATCAAAGTGAAGGATGAAGAACCTAATAAAATTGTGAGAGATGCTCGACCCCAGTCGCTACCTGCTATTCCCAAGACTTATATGAATCCTGACAAGTCTTATGTGCTCGTTGGTGAGCTTCCTAGTTCTTTAATTAGATTTCCAAAAAAAAAAAGTTTTTTTTTTACTACATGAATACTCTTTTGCGCAGGTGGCTTGGGTGGTTTCGGCTTGGAATTGTGCCAATGGTTGATAAAACGAGGAGCTAGACACATCATTCTAACATCTAGATCAGGAGTTACACAGGGCTACCAACAGCTCTGCATCAGACGCTGGGCCGACAAGGGCACAAAAGTTCATGTTTCCACGACTGATGCCACAACAGAAAAGGGTGCGATGAAACTTGTGGAGGAAGCTAACCAGATAGCCCCGCTTGGCGGTGTCTTCAATTTGGCTGCTGTAAGTTACCGTGTTACCCAGTTACCCTGTTTTACATGTTATTTTAAACTATTGAATTTTCGACTTTTTTAATAAGTTTTTTATTTTATGATTTTACTATTTTGAATAGAGGTTTTATTCACTTCTCAGTGGTTGTAATCAAAGGTCGGCAGGGACGCTAGAGGTTTTTCACTTTTGTTTTTTATGTCTAGGTTCTTCGAGATAAGGTGATGGAAAACCTGACTGAAGATGATTTTGCTGTTGTATGCAAAGCCAAAGTTGATTCAACCTTATCACTTGACAAGGCTACCAGAGCTGCTGCATCACAGCTCGACTATTTCATTGTCTTCTCGTCAGTATCTTGCGGTCGAGGAAACGTTGGCCAGGCCAACTATGGTATGGCTAATTCTGCAATGGAAAGGATCTGCGAAGCCCGACAAGCTGAAGGATTACCTGGTGTAAGCTTATGTTCTGTGAAAGCCAATTGTTTTATCATGAAGATTTGCTGTATTTGTCAATTCTGAAGATTGACCGCTGCTGATATTTTAGTGTGACCATTGTTGCAATATTATAAATATTTATAATGATTTATTCAGACTGCCATCCAATGGGGAGCAATCGGTGACGTCGGCCTTGTCATAGAAGAGCTGAAAGGTGACAATGAAACCGTCATTGGTGGCACTCTCCCACAAAGAATCACCTCGTGCATGGGAGCAATGGATCAGTTTTTGCAAGATCACAACTCCGTTGTTGCATCGATGGTCGTCGCTGAAATGGGAGGTGGCCGTTCCAAAGGCGGTGCTGAAGTTTCTCTTTTGGACGCAATTGGAAATATTCTCGGTAAACATTTTTGTTGTTGTAAAAACAGATAAGTAGGATGAGATTTGTGCGTTGTTGGATCAGCCAATGTTCAAGTTGGTACATCGCTCTAGGTTTGTTTGTTGTATCGCCAAAATTCAATAGGAAGTAGGTTTCTGATTAAAAAAAAGCCTATTTAAATATTTCAAAGCTTTCTAGTTTCCTTCTTAAATAAAGGTTTTTTAAAAATATTGGTTGTCATAGATAAGTCACAGTTATTTTTTATTCCGATATTTTGATTTCTAGGTATAAAGAATACGGCCAATGTGGCCAACTCGTCAACTTTGGCCGATCTCGGTATGGACTCGTTGATGGGTGCTGAAATCAAGCAAACCCTCGAGAGAAATTATGATGTTGTCTTGAGTGCTGCTGAAATTCGAGTCCTCACTTTTAGCACACTTCGTGAGATGAGTGGCGCCTCATCAGCAGGAGCTTCAGCTCAACCGGCTTCATCAGCCAATTCTGACAGTAAAGGATCTGTTAACGGAGTTGAAAGCAGTTTGGTAAGTTCTATTCAAAAACTTGGCAAGGAGAAAGTGGTGGTGGTTGGATTTTTGGGCGAGTTTTTTACACTTTTTATCCTCGAACAGGCAAAATTCCAAGGTGATAGCCTCATGCCCAAACAAACGATCATCAAAATGGCGTCTGGAAATCCGAAAGCCATCCGTCCGCCTTTGTTCTTAGTACATGCCATTGAAGGAACGGTCAACAGTTTGGAAGGCATTGCCAAAACACTCGACGGCCAAGAGACGATTTATGGGCTACAGTGCACATATGAAGTTCCTCTTGATTCAATTGGTGCAATGGCTGCTTGTTATGTCAAGGTTAGTTTTACAGTTAAACTTCCGATTTGCTGAACTATTGGTCCAAACTAGGTGAAAACGTTGGGTAAAAAATAGAAATAAGTACAAAAAGTACGTAGTTACTAGAATAGTTGCTGAGGAAGAATTGCTGATTGGCGTGCATTCACAGGCGCCAAAGAAATGCGAGGTCCACATTTTCTAAATATGCTGCCTCATTGTCTTTAGGAAATCCGAAAAATCCAAAAAACCGGGCCTTATCGTCTTGTGGGTTATTCCTTCGGTGCCTGCGTGGCTTTCGAAATGGGAGCTCAGTTAGAGGAAGAAGGCGAAACAGTGACGTTAGTGCTCCTGGACGGATCGCCAAACTACGTTGCATCGCATACCGGCAACTACAAAGATAAACGAAACAAAACAGCTGGCGATTCAGACGCGCTGGCTTATTTTATGACGCTCTTCACAGTTATCGACTACTCCAAGGTGAGCTATCTTAAAATACATTTTTACTTTCATGTTCTCGGTTATTTGTGTTGGCCAATATTTTATTGGGCGAAAGAATCAAGTAAGCAAAAGGACCCAATTTTTTTCTAGCTGACATCAGAGCTCAAGAATCTTCCGGATCTAAAATCCCGAGTCGCCTACTGTGTCGATTTACTGAAATCCATTGTTCCCTTCAGCGAGGAAGAAATTTCACAGGCAGCTGAAAGCTTCGTGAGGAAACTGATTGTTGCTGATAGTTACAAACCATCAGCCATGATTAAAGGCCAGGTGACTCTCGTCCGCGCTAAAGACAATTATGTTGCTGGTGACTCCGATTACGGTCTCAAACCTGTAAGTATTCACCTTATCTATCTCATATAGCTTGAAATTGCTTTTAATGTTAGTCAATTTTATTGTTTACCATATAAGCTGCGATTATTCAGAGAGCTGAAACTCAGTTGGCATCGCTTACATCAACGTGAAACCTTCAAAAACTTAAATCAACTGATGTTTTCTCTTTATTCATAGCTGTGTCTAAAGAGACCCAAGATGGAAACCCTACCTGGTGATCACAGAGGCATTCTGGTCGGCGATAGCGGCAAGAAAATTGCCCATCTTCTGACCAATGCTTGACCTTTGATCGATGATTCGCCGCTTAGAATCTCAAAACGACGGCGCCGTCGCCGACGTAAAAAACTAGAACATTCGGTCGTTTAAACTGAAATTGTAAATAGCTTCCTTGAGTCATTAGGTAGAAGAATAATTAGAAGATCCATCCCCTTCCAAAGAAAATACTGACCGTAGTCACGAGCAAGATGATTTCTCGTCTATAATTATAATAATTATTTTTATTATTTATACAATCAAGGAACAGTTCGATTGTTGGATTAAATATAATTTTTAGCCAACTTTTTCGATATTATAAAACTATATGATATTATTGCTTGGTGAAAATACGAGTCTTTCTTTTTAGTCGTATTATACGAATATCTGGCACAGGGCTGAAATTGTGATAGCTATGAGAAAAATGGGCTAGCACCATCACGAAGTTGTACAAAGTATTTTGTGAAATACGTGTAAAAAATATTTCGTTTTCTGTTTTTGTAAAAGTTGTGGCGATTTAGTTTCAAATTTCACCGCTATATTGTAATAAAATAATCATGATTTTTTCTTATCGTGAAATAATGGACCTGCACAACTGAAAATTTGAAATAAACACGTTGCAAATACTATTTCGTTTCTATCATAATATCCATGTATTGTGGAATGGTTTCAAAAAGACATGTGGGGTTGCTCATGCTGTGCTGTGTTTTATTTTCTTTAAGCTCATTACGAAGGCAAAGGAGTCTGATATTAATCTGCTATAACGCGTTAATAGTTTTCTGTACTTAAAAAATTATTTAACACTGTTTTATGCGGATTTAAAACTCTGCTCCGACCACCGGAAGAAAAACCGACTCAAAATTTCAATTTTTATTGTTATGCAATACGCACAGGAATATTTAATTCTTCAGAAACACAATTGTATAAGTACACGATATCATTAAGTGCCGATAATATTCTCTATTTCTTGGGTATGCTGAATTGTACCAGAATCACCAGGTAAGTAGTTGCTGCTGCTATTATCTGCAATATTATCAGTTTCAAATGAAGTTAATTTTTCTGATCGATAAATAATATAACATTTATGTTATTATGAATCTTAGCTTCTCGGTATGACGAGATAATGGACAATTAATTGAAAACAATTAGAAATAGCGACTAATATGAACAAAAAACTCACCGATGTAATAAGTGGATAGCCAAGGCTAAAGAAACCGCAGGCGGTAAAGTTGACAGTCTTCCTCATGGACAAGTATAGGCATAGTTTTTTCTGAAAAAATATAAAAATATTGTTTTTATAAACAACATCTTTTAGACATATTTGTGTTTTTTAATAGTGTTATAAGAACTAACGGAGGCCTCACAAAAAAGTCTAAACAACGGAGCAGATTTTAAAATGAATGAAGATGGAATAAAATTATCTCACGTTGCAGCAGAGGGTCTTGCTTTCTCTCATCAGCCGGAAGAGTTCTTTGTAGAAGGCGTCCACCTGTGAACGGTGTCAGAAATATAAACTAACAGACATGATGGCACACAAAATTACACAAATTAGCTACTATTATACTTGGCGATGGTTTCTATATATTATTTAATAAAAATTAATGATAGCTTTTAATAATAATTAATATTTAATTGATTAATTAGTTAAAAATTAATAATTTTATTTATGAAAATTCATTCTCCACTAATTCTAGGAAAATCAAAGAAATTAGGACCTTCAGGATAGCTAAATAATGATTTTTCACGGGGAATAATCGTTGAATGGCTGGAATTGTTTCAATAGGCTGCTAGTTGGTGGAAACCGAGTTTGCACTATTGTAAAGAGCATGAATCTGGGCGCAACTAAATCAGGAAATTTTCTACTGAAACTATTGGAGTAACTAGATCTATTTTCAACTTTATGCCATTAATCTGTCGAAAAATTATCTTCTTCAAATTAACCCGCTGGCAGTGTTATGCTTTCAACTCGATTTGAATGCGTCGACGATAATTGAACCGGTAAAACGGTTTTCTGCTTCGTTGGAATTATTCTCTCAACCCTTCATTCTGTATTTGGCGCTCTGTCCGGAGTACCTACTCTACAGAAGTCTTACGGCCTTCGTCGTCATCGCGAAGGAACCGACGAGACTCCACAAAATATGGACGACGCAGAGAAGATGGATAACATCGTTGAAACCATAAATCCACACGATGTTGTCGCCGATAATGTCAAAATCAGTTTTCAAGTAAAACAGTAGGGACGTTAGGTCGGAAAAAGATGCCGTGATTATTAATAAACTCTGAGGAGCGTAAAGCCGGTGCAGTTTTTGCAGCACGTTGACCAAGTCGCTGTGGTCTCTAAGCCATCTCAAAGGCGATTTCGAGCACAGGGCAGCTTTTTCGCGGCATTTTCCGAGTAGAGCGTCTATCTGCAAAACAATCATATATTCGAAAATACTATCGAAAGTGTTTTTCAACTCGTAAACCATTGCAATTCTATCTTTCGGATCGTTGACGACTTGAAAGATGCCGTACAAAACACTGACAACTCTGATTGGCCAGAGCAGGACGCAGAGTTTTTGAAAAACTTGACTTATCCAGTTGGATCGGTGCCGATTTTGTCGCAATTCACTGAGTATATTTTCGAATTCGTCTCGCCTTATTATAAGCGTAGTCACATGATACATTTCTACCACGCTTGACACGAGCAATCTGCTGACGACCAGAAGATAGAAGATACTGGAGTCGTTCCAGACGACGACGAATGCGGCGCTTATTATTACACTCACAATGACAGAAATAGTTTGACAAACAACTGCGACAATTGCGAATTTCTTACGAAATTCGCCTAGTTGTGTGAACGGAAAGCTGCCCAAAGCGATTTGCACTTTCCAATAAGGATCGTACCAAAAATCGAATCCATTATTTCCCGTTCGAATAAGACGTTTGTTGATCATCATTTGTTGAAATTATTTCAGTCAAACCAAGGGCTCGTGAATGTGTTTTTTCGGTTGCTGATGGAAATGGAAGTCGAGAGAACTGCGGAGAATTTCGGTTTAACGGTAAAGCAAAAAAAAGACAGGAGATATGTTATTATCGATGACTGAATCAATATGGACACCCGAACGTGGATAATTTGTCAAGCAGGCCGTGAAACGAGGGTGCATGTTGACATTAAGGTCTATCACTTTGTCGATCTGACTGTATTTTGAGCAGTCAACTATGGTTGGAAGGGAAGCATTTAGAGAACGATTTCAAATATCTAGAAGGCGTAAAAATCATGATGATCCCGTCAATTCCGAGCCGTAATGGACATTTTCTGAATTAGCTACATATAGATCACTTATACGTAGACAAATCGTTTGAAAGAATAGCGGCACAATCAAAAAGCGTCCGACTAATAAATCAGAAAATGCCAATTTTTGACACGTATTATAGGTTTCTGGGTATCGTGGGTCCCCTTTATCTATAGAATATTGCTCGAAAAAAATCAGATATGCACTTTCCCATAATTAAAGGAAAAAACCTATCAAAAGTGTTATTATTGATGACTGCATCAAACGACTTATAATTTGTCAAGGAAACCGAAATCGAGGGTGCGAATTTGTGTGCGAAGTTGAAAAAAATTCGGTTCTTGAGCTATCCCAGATTTTGCGGAGTTTGAAGCTTCGAAAAAATACATAGCGTCAAAGTAACGATGATATTACTCGAGCATTATTGATGCAATAAAAATGTTTCCCGGGAATTGTGAGGTGGAGAAAAACCAGGCGACTCATCCTCCAATTCTTTATTAGCTGGCCGAGCACTTTCGCCCATTCGGGCATCCTCAGGGCGACCTAATTATATATCATTTAATATTTGTTATCATGGAGGCACAGGACAATCATAAAAATTGTTTCCTCCATGTACTGTGCCTCCATGATAACAAATATTAAATGATATATAATTAGGTCGCCCTTAGGATGCCCAAATGGGCGAAAGTGCTCGGCCAGCTAATAAAGAATTGGAGAATGAGTCGCCTGGTTTTTCTCCACCTCACAACCCCCGGACATCAAGAAATGCGACGAGAAGGAAAAAAATAAATAAAAATAAATGAAAAATAAAAACGTTTCTTTATTCGTTATACTTAAATTCTTTTAACAATCTCCCCTCTAATACCGTTGGAAAATTAGCTCGTAGCCTTGCTGCATAACTAACACTTTTCTTCCATTTTCTCTCTAAATATGTACCGTACAAACCTCACCTTTTCTTTGGTCACTTCGCACGCCGTGGCCAGTACTAGCATTTGATATGCCGAAAGCAAAAACGATAGTATGTCGATCGAATGGAAAACCTTGACTAACAATCCCATCTTCTCCGAATCCGCGAGCAGTAAATTTGTCGTCAAATAATACAACGAAGTCGTCGCTGCGTATGCGCTTTGTATCGTAATTATCAGCAATTGCCGTCCGTATAAATAAGTAATTCTGTGGACCACATTGATGATCCACGAATGATGGTCGACAGCTATAATGTTGAAAAGCGATCTTCGTTTCCAGTATTGTTGATAGTTTTGCACAACGTGTAGAAAGGATATTAGCTGGAAAATAATCAAATAATTTAGCCAGTAGACGGTGTTGATTAAACAGTTGGATCGAAGTACGTACACATCGAGTTGATTGCCAGCTTTTGATAGAGCGAATAAAATTAGCAGAAATCGGACTCCGGTGACGAAACTGCCGAAAATAAGATCCGCGTTTCCCACCGTCTCGGTGTTCCTTTGAGTGATCAATTTGCCGATGATTGATTTGAAGGCGACTTTGTATTTCGTGATACAGTATACATGTACTAACAAGCTGCTACCGAAGAGAATGCTTTTAAATAATTCGATGCACGTGTACAAAAGTTCTTTCGATCTGTTGTCACCGTTGCTTCTAGCGGCTGACGAGATTTGGTAACACGCGAGAGAAATACTGCAAGGTACTAAGGTGCATACTACCATCATAGACCAAAATGTTAAAATTAAACTTCTTTTGCCGTTGGGTCGAAATGGAAATACGCCGGCTAATCGAGATACTGTCAGTACCGGATGTCCGACGACGGTTTTCTTACTATATCTATACACGAGCATCTCTTCTACCCGTGGATTTAACATAGTTACGCACATCGTTCACTCGAGGCGCCTTCGATGTTCGAAACCTAGCCGTGCATGTAGTTTTTCGATTGAATTGAGCTGGCTGTAAGTTGCTTTGTAATGCACGCTATGCTCACTTTACTGAGCAAACATACGCAACAGTGATTGAAAGGTTTGAAGTGGTCAAAGGCTCGTAGCGGATTGGTTACCGCATAAAAGGATTCCAAATGTAAGTACTACTACATATCAGATAATCGTAGTCAATTTTCTAAAAGGTAAATGTGGCTATAGGTTGACCTGATATATATTCTCCATGATGTACGTTGCGATATCAAGAAATTAAAACACAAGTTCACAATAGACGGTAGCGTAATTGTATGTTTATCACCATCGTATCAGTATCTAGTCAACCCATGTTCCTATGTTCACAAATTATTTTCGGTTTTTATTTAAATTCAAGTATTTTTAATGTCCTTTCAACACTAATTGTTCGAAAAATGTAAGTAGAAGCCAATTACCTTTAATATTATCCAAATTATTAGGCTTAGATTTTTAAACTTTCAAACTACTATTCCAGGACACAGGGGGAGCCAGGCAGACGATGTAACCTTTAAGTATCATTAAACTGTGCCGACTTGGCTGTGGACCTCATGGTTGCACGTGAGTAATAATTACCAAATTGTAAAAAAGAGCTCTATAAATAATAGTAATACTGTACCTCCATGCTAACAACACTGATATGTACATAGGTCGCTCTGAAGATGCCCGAATGGGCGAAAGTGCTCAGCCAGCCATTAAAACCTGGAGAATAAGTCGCCTGGTTTTTCTCCCCATCACAACCCCTCTACTACTAATAGACGGTAGATTATTGTTTTCGGTAGATAAAATGTAGAAAGTAATATTTGTCGACCAGTCTTTCAAAAGGAAAGATCTTGCACGAAAATAGTGAAAGTTGAAAGTAGTGAAAATTGGGAGCCACACAAACGAGGATTTTAATTCGACCGTTGGTGTTTAACAGACATACTTAATGCCCGTATGAGAGGACAGAAGAAAAGGACTCTGTTTTTCTGTTCTAGATCAGCTCAAATACATCAAAACCGAACTTTATAATTCGGCAATCTGACATCTTGAGAAAATTCTGGCAAAATCGAACCGCTAGGCAGAAGTCAAAGGGAAGCAAGTATCGCGAAAGTACTGCTGTAACGCCTAATTTTGCACATTTACAGGGAGAACGTTTTCGAAAATTTCGTTGAATAACATTTTTCACGTAGATGGCACACATTTTGAAAACTTTTCTCACTTTTTGACCGCAGACACTTGTACACAGAGCGTTTTTGAGTACAGAACCATTAAAATTTCTTCCGAATTCACCTCCGTTCCGAATTCAACTTTTTGGAAGAACGCAATTACATCCGTTAACTACGTAAACATGGAAGCAAAAATGCTCGAATAAAATAATTCAATATCCGAATTACGTTGAAGTACGGTGTGTGATCCAAATTAAGCGTTATCCACTTGCCATAACTAACATTTTGGTACATTGAACAAAAATGAAAGAAAAAAACATGGTTTAGTTAAAACTTGAGACTATCCGGTGAAAAATCTCGAAATTTAATTTTCGTCCTCGAAATATTTTTGAAATTTGATAGGTAGTGAATAACGTCGTTTTTGGGGAGTTCCGTTTTTACGAATTTGCTCTATTTGTCGCTGTAACTTTTGACATAAAGGTTTTTTCATCTTGCAAAGACTTGGAAAGTGGTTGACAGATGAATTTTGAAGATTTTTCTGATATGTATCATTAATATCGAGCTACAGCGCTCCTAAGTCGTGACTCTAAAAAAAAAAAAAAAAAAAAAAAAAAAAACGCTCTCGATCAGACAAAAAGTGAGGACACACTTGTTCAGAAAGTGTTCCGTATAGAATAGTACTATGAAAAAAGCAAAATTCACCACTGTTACGATATGGAAGTAAAATACCTCTACCTACGTGTTTAACAATAAGGATTCCGAAAGAAAAAAAATGGACATACTTCTGTTTGGGACAGGTGCGAAGGAGATACAATCATTAGAAGCTGCACTGCGGAGAATATTACGTTCACTACGTTGTAGGCAAAATATGGGTTCGTGATCGGTGGTCGCTGTTGGTAATAAAAATGCTTCGCAATATTCATCGCAATATAATATAAAGCGATTAGCAACTGCAAAACGGCGGACAGTGAACTTAACAGCATTTGTGCCCCGAAGAATTTAATCGCCCTGTCACAACGGTTTAACCCGTCAATGTGCATGTTTAATTTGATTTTCGATTCTCTTATCAATTCAAGCGCCTTAGTTAAGCAGCACCGGGCGCACGAAGTTGCGTTTATCCATTCGACAACGATGAGAATTTCAAGGAAGCGCAAATAGCTATACGTCACTTCACCGGTGATTTGTATGTACCGTTTCAACGATCCTCCGAGCTTCAAATTGTACACAATGCAACCGATTAGCGATAAGCTGAGGAACAGGCTCGCTACAGTTAATATAGTTGACGCCCGTTGGTTGGCGAAAAAGAACAAGTAGTCTTGCTTTTTTCTCGAAAAGCATTTCACATGCCAGAGAAATCCGGTCGTAACTAAAAAGCACTTGCAGGTCTTAAGAGCGAAAAGAATATAGAGCATATTTTTCACCGTTCTTCGAGAACGAGAATCGTACGATACTGCGCAAAAAATTAGCTCTGTCGAATACGAGGAGCACAAGGCTAGGAAAAACACGAACCAACAGTACAATCGAAGTTTCGTCGAAAACCGGCCGGTTGAATCAATTGGAAAAACACCGGCTAGTCGCCATATTTTGAAAAAACAAGAATCGAGAGATTTTGGAAGTGCGATCATTTAATACTGATCAATAATCTGAGAGCAAGCTGTAATAAGATATTGCGCAGTTATAAATCCGACACTGATCGACCCGAGTAGGTAGAACGTTTCCGGCCGAGGATTGTAATTTACTTCGACGAAAGAATTCACGCTGAACAAATACAACCATTAGTTGACAGGTAAACAAAATTATGAGTTAGGAATATCGCCCGAAGAAAAAAGGCGCCACTGTATATTTATTTTCTGTATATATTCATATTTTTATTTTTTCTGCATTCAAGAAAAGAAAATTATTGTCGATGCTATTTCGCTACTCCCACCTAATAATCCAATGCCATTCATTTGAATTAATCTTGCAAGCGTTCAATGAAAATTTTCATGTTCAATTTTTTGTTAACAAATTTGAGCAATCCAGTACTAAGTATGTCATCTAAAGAAGCCAGTCAATCTTTCACAGTAAATGAACACTCTTGCGAAGGTTTTTGGGTCTCAAATTCACGAAGAAGCGAAACGGTAATGAGATAACGAGACTTCAGTTCAACCCCAGTGCCATTATTTATTTATAACAAATTTCTTTTTGAACGATTGATTTTTTTGACAAACTTCAAAAGGGCTGGGAAGTGTATTTATGTAGAAAAGGAAGAAACTTTCATAGCCAATCTTATACAGACTTTTAATGTAAATTTCTGACGTTATTTAATGTGTGTACGATTAGGTACGCGGGCCTCTCCAGCAACTATCCTACAGGTAATTTGCAACGAAAGGCGTCCTACACGTTTGTTCCGAACTTCTCAATTTGCCATCGATTTTTTTATCTTTGAAATTGTTTTCGTGCTTCTAAGTGCCATTGAGTCAGAGCACAAAATAACCAATTTATGCATGCAAGATTAGGGAGGGGGGATTCGAAAATTTACTATAAATGAAGAGTAGACAGTAAAACAGTTAATTTTTTTCATTCAATATTTCTTAAACCTTGAAAAATGTCTTTACACATTGGAAACCATCGCGTAGCGTCAATAACGTCAATTTTCTTCTCTTAAACTTTTTTTTTTGCATTCATGCAAGTTTTCTCTTTTAATTTCGATCGTAAATTTTTTCTCAAATACCTTTTAAAAGCTAACGATCTGGCGTATTTTTAGACTACACGCTGTTACACACTACATATCATCAGACGTTGGATTACAAAGGCGCAATAAACATTTGAAAACCCCTATTTTTTGAAAACTACATAACATTAAAAAAACTAAATCAGAAGTTTTGCGCCCATTATCGTTTGCAGCCTATTTAAAAACTAAGGATTGAACAAGATGATATCAATCTATGGAGTTGTAAGATAATTGCTGATGATGGCCTACACGCCGAAATCGATATAACAATATAACTCATTTAAAACCAGTGGTACGTATTTGTCTTCTTTTCTTGTGAGATGCAACATGCAAAATACGATATTTTTTTAAAGTTATGATTGAATTGTGATGCCATAACGGGTGGTTCTAATTATATTCTCTTGAGATTTTACTGATTGAACCATAATCCAGAGTAAAGGCGATTGTGAGGTGGATATTAAAAAATTAGCTCACTCGAAAGTTGAAAAACTGAAAGGAACAACTAGTTAACGGAGAACAACATCTCTTTCATCCTTGAGACATAAAATATGGATAGTTACATTTGCTTACCATTTTAGGTTAACCAGTTGTTTATAGAAAAAGAAAAATTCATCGATACGCGGACTCACTTTTTGGCAGCAGAGATGACAAGGCGACACGATTGTAAAAATTTGCAATGCAGTTAATACAAAACTTAGAAAATCGAATGGAAAATATGCGTAAACAACGGCTTTTTCGTCCGATTGTGTGAAAAATACTTTGTAAACGTTCCAGAAATTATAGTAGCATGACGCGAACAAGTTCCAAAAACACGCCGTAGTCATGAATAACAGTTGGCGGGCGAAAAATTTCAACACATCGTCACACATGCTGAGGCCAGTTGAGAATTTTCGTACTATAATTTCGGGACATTTTAATTTATGCGTAGCTGATTCGATTTGCACGGAGCACGCTTCAACTGCGTTTATCCATTGCATGGCGAGAAGGAATTGTATGAAATATAGGTAGGACGAAAATCCTTCCATGAAAACTTCTAAGAAATAAATTGGGCTTATATTTGTTTCGAGGCCGGCGTATGTTCCGGCAACTAGACACGTACATTGCACGATCGTTAATAAAAGGACCAAATATGTTGCTTTCTGGCAATTTCTTTTATTTAAGAAAAGCAAGACGCGGTGTTTATGTCTGGAGAAAGATAACAGATGAGATATTATGGATGACCATGCGATAATCAATTTCCCGAAAGTGAGATATGATAGAATCATGTATTCTTTTCTTCTGGTTTCATTCACCGATGCAAGTACCCAACGGAAGTAAGCAACTTCACAAAAGAGCGACAAAGGAAAAAGTAGCGCTGCGTAAAGTTTTGAAAACAGTTTTAGTCGCGATGAAGGGGAACCAGATTTTCCGATGGGGAAAACACCGAAAGCACGCGATAACCCGAAAACAATCCCGTCCAATTGTTCTTGCTTATTATTACGACGCGATTGGAAAATCGCAGTCAACTTCAAACGGCCTGTGGGCAACCGTCGCTGAAAATACAACATGTGTGATAATGAATGAGATCTTTAGCCCGTAAGTTTTGGAGCGAAAAAATATTTCAGCGAGTACTTTTGTATCGAACTGTATCTAGGAAACGTGTAATATTAGTAGGCCCTTTGTTCGAGATTGTAGGACAAACACTATCACTTATTTAGCCGCCAGAAAATAAACAGATCCACAAACGTCAAATTAGTGACACTAATTTACTGTCGAAAATTGCGAGAAAGAGTTGCGGAAGGCAAACTATAATAAGAGGCGATACCAAGGGAGATAATTATTGTTTACCTTGTTTACAATGGAGCAAAATATACAATTTTTGTCGATTTAACTTTTTGTCTAAATTTTGTGAGCAGGACTGTAACTTATACTATATTACAATTATTATTTTGTTATCATTATGTAGGTACGTATAACGATACAGAAGAGTGTTGGCGAATTAATTATGAACTGGGATTCCCAATAATGTTTCGTACCACCAAGATTGTAATATTATTTTTTTTTCAATGCCCTTATTACGAATGGATTATTCTGCTAAATCCTAGTTCCTATTTTTCTATTATATTATTTATTATTATAATATAATATTTATATTTTTATATTATTTTCAAACTCTGGCCGCTTCCGTTGTTTTGGAACTATTATCGACACAAACAAGTGCAACAGGGGATTATAAAATATTGATCGGGAATAAGCCTCCAAGCGTCTTAAGAATACTTCCATTAATCAATTATTACACTTTGAACGCGGGAAATTTTTACTTACAGTCTTCTTGCACTCGGATGGACGGACGAGAGTGAACAGTTGAATAACGCTTGTGATCACATGGACGAGATCCAATATTATCAAATCGGTAACGATGGGTGTATGACTCTGAGCGAGCACGAAACCTTTGACGTTTGAAACATTGTAGTATGATACACTTAGCACTTGCCAAAAACATGATACAACAACGAAAGCCAGTTGAGGTCCGTAACGTTGAATAGATTTTTCACATAGGGCAACCCCTTTTGCATGCGCCTCGATACAAATTCGACCGATCCGAACATTCCGAAGAGTGAATAGAAATTCATGTTCACAAGCGGCAATCGTGTTCGAGTAGATCACGACGACTAAAAATTGAACGAAGAATAAATGATTGTGTAATACTTCGTTAAACATTACTACGTAACACTTACAGGATTTCGCACCCTTGCAAACTTTGTAGAATCCGCTAAACGTTAAAATATGTATAAAAGCAGTCAATGATGTAACAATAACTATTAAGGCTCGAATGAGTCGTTTACTGCTGCCCGGAAGTAACCTGTTGTCATGGTTTTTAAACGCACATCGCAACTCTATTATGATCGGCAATAAAACGGCAAGCGTTTTCCCAAAACACAGCAGAGAAGAGATTACACTATCGTTGACGCTGCGATCAAAAAAAATATCGTAATTCAGGGCGAGAGAGACAGTGAGGAATGAGAAAACCGAGAACGCACAAATAACGATTGCAGAATAAACTTGTAAGGCGAAGGATGTTTTCCCCGTTTTAGACAAAGGAAAAATGCCAACGGCCCTCGAAATCGTGAACTCAATGCTGTCGAATCGTCGCCCAGTGTACGATCGGGGTGGACTTTCAATTAATAAATTGAAAGTATCGGTAAAGTGATCATTTCGAAAAGACGGTTCACATGTTTGGAAGGGCATTTCTGAACTGGCTTCCGCAACTACCACCGCTTTCTCGAACGTTTAGAAACCGAAGAAAGTTATAAAATGTATGCCGAAGAAGTAAGTTGGCGAGAATTCAGTAATAATATTTTTCGTACTTAGGATACAACAATATTTATCCGAATTCATCCGAGCTAAAGGCCCCATCGCAGTTTCTTAGTCAGTCTTTGATCAATATTGCTCGTCAAAACTTGACTAAAATTGATCTTCTATCATCGGTATTTTTATAATTCTCATTTATAGCGGGAGCTTTTTTTCAATTCTCATATTATAGTCGTAATATCAAGTAGACGTTCTACATTTCCAATTCCGCTGATCATTTGTTGAAAAATTCACCAAGATTATATAATAGGATTTATATATATATCTATTGTTATTATTATTATGCATTATTATGCAAAAAAAAATCAAACAAACGAAACAATAAACGAAAAAATATTCCCTTTGTTTCATGAGCTTCTTTTTGTTCCAACGAACCTGTGAGCTCGTAGATTATGGTCATTTTCAGGGTTCTTCACTATTTCGACTGAAATGCTGATTTGGTCCACGTCACAGACGCGTCCCAGTCAAGAAATTTACTCGTTTTAGCGACAACTTTTAAAAAACTGAAATTCCGCTAAAAGTAATTTTTTTGCTACGTCAGATTTTTCCAAAAAATGGAATAGAAACATTCAAAATTGTGTACTCTTCACGCATCCTGATGGATCGTTTTATCAACTCTATTTAGGTACCTACTTAGTTTGACAAATAATTTACGGAATTGGTTTTCTTAACCACTAACTGACCTTCTTTTCTAACTCTGATCTATTTTTTTCATTCTGAGTTTCCTCTATTTTATTTTATTTATTTAGAAACAAATAAATTTAAAAAATAGAATTAAATATTAATTGAGTCACTTACGGTAATCTTGCACTTGGACGGATAAGCGAGGGTGAACAATTGCGTGACACTCGTCAGCAAAGAGATGAAATCAAACATGAAAAATCCGTAAACTACGGATAGTCGGCGCTTAACAAAAATAATTTCCCTGAAGTTCCAATAGTTGAAATAAAATGCGCACAGTAAATTCCAGAAACACGACGCCACTATGAAAGTCAATTGAATTCCGAAACTTTTAACGGCACTTTTGCATGTTTCGATTCTTTTTGCATGGGATTCCAAACCGATCCATCCGATCTGAGCATTTTTAAGGGAAATGTGCAGTTTCTCTTCGCAAGCGGCCACCGTGTTTGTGTACTGCACTACTATCAAATACTGGAGGAAGAATAAATAGGCGTAAATTCCTTCGTTAATGATCCGTATATAGCAGTCAGTTTCCCCCCATCCTTCGCAGACGGTACAAAATGCGAAGAGAATGGAAAGTTCTTGTATAACCGTATAAAATAGTACAGTCAACGTAATGGTTCGAATAACCTTCTGATTGCGGATGGGAAATAATCTTTTCGGGCGTTTTCGAGCGAGGATTCGCAATTGGAACATTATCGGCAATGAAATGGTCATCACTTTTCCGTAGGCCAGACACGAGGCTATCACGGAATCTTTGCTCTTCGTCAAATTGTATAAAGAATAGTAAAAATCTGCTGATTCTCCGATGAACGCGAAAACCAAAAGAGCGCCGACAACAGCGATCGAGTACCTTCGCAGGCCAGAAGTCGGCTTTCCTGATTCCGAAATTGGAAAAACGCCAGCGGCTCTCGAAATCCCAAGTTCGATACCGTCGAACCGTCGTTCGACAAATTGTTTCGAAGGACTAGCGAATAAGTTCAGACAGTCGACGTGGCGAGTGATCATAATGCTCTATGTACTCGAATCGAAGTAATAGAACTGCGGGTTAGCCTCTTATAGATTTCGTTATTTTCGGTTCAAGGTGATAATCACAGCTTGTCATCCAAATGAAAAGCCGGCATTCGATCGAAGGAAAGCCGTATAGAATGATGCTCGACTTTAAGAATGTATTATTGAATATAGAGTCAAATAATTGTAATTGAAATTTTTCCCATCAACTCGCAAAATTGTTACTGTTCTTCTTCTCTTAGTAATTAACAATTTTCGCTGCTCACGTCAAGGTGTATCTCATTCAGGCTGGAATTAGTTTTCTAATACATTTTTAAAAGTAATCATTCGTGCTGGAAGTGTGCAAAACGAATTACTGACGCAATTGTTTTAAAAGTTGAAACGTGAGAGCGAGCATATACCAATGTTGGGTTTTTCATATTTTCATCCTACGAGGCAAACTGAAGTATGCTCTCGGTGGGAAAAATGCAAAAGCGGCTTCTTCAAGAATAGGAATATTCATGAAATCGAAAAGGAAAAAATGTGTGAACTCGCATGAAAATGAGGTAAAAAAATTGGTGTGCTGCCATGTTAGAGTCGGTAAAAAGGTATACCAAATAAATTACAAAATATCAAGTATCTTATATAAAAGAGTATTGGATGCGCTGCACAAGCCGGATAAAGTAAATGTTAGTATGAAAAACTATTTTATAGGTATATATTATATAAAAAACGTAATAAGAAGGGCAAAATACAACTAAGGTAAATTAGTTAAGGTATTGTGTACGTAAGAAGAAGAACAAATGTCATTACATATATTGCAATTTTGCTACCCAAGAAAAATAAAGGCGTAAGAAAAAATATTTCGAGATTATTTCGAGCCTCTAAAATTAGAGCGGTTGGGAAAATTCTTCCCAGAAAGATCTCAATCTGAATCTTATGAAAATCAGACCTTTTTCCTCCAAACAAAGACCCACGAACATAATACCGCACGAAATAGGTTCATATCGCGGAATGACGTGTGTGAGACAACTGATTCAAGACAAGTTTTGTAAAATGAGATCTTTTTTAGCAAGAAAATCTATTTTAAATAACAAAAAAAAAATTTACATAATGATAATAAACAACTACGTTTAATACCGAAAAAAGTTAATTCCATGGAAGTATGGTGTGTGAGCCATTAGTTAAATAAGTTAGTCAATGGCAATGGTAATTTTATCTTATTGACATAACGAAGATGTTAAGACCTCAACCGTTCACAAAAATAGAATTTGTAGGTATGTCCTGTGAAAATCAAAATATATATAAAACTTGATACAATTATACCACGGAAGTAGTCTTATCCGATTTCAATACCGGTTTACTTTCCACGTTCATAAGGAGAACATGATCTGAAGATTTCGTTTAATTTTAAAGATTTTCCACGGAGATATGACGACTTTCGTCACTTTCTGATCACAGAAGGACGGAGAACGGACTGACTCTGGCAGAAATTTCTGTTGCTCTAACAGATTGACTAAACCAAATTTTGTACAGAAAGTAGATATACGGGGGTTGTGAGGTGGAGAAAAACCAGGCGACTCATTCTCCAATTCTTTATTAGCTGGCCGAGCACTTTCGCCCATTCGGGCATCCTCAGGGCGACGAGGAGCCATAGGGTCCACAGCTGTGGACCCCTGAGGATGCCCGAATGGGCGAAAGTGCTCGGCCAGCTAATAAAGAATTGGAGAATGAGTCGCCTGGTTTTTCTCCACCTCACAACCCCCGGACATCAAGAAATGCGACGAGAAGGAAAAGAAAGTAGATATAGGCTAGTATGGCTTTGTTCTTTCTATTGCATTTTGCAGGCTGCTTATTTGGGGTTTGCTCATTTAGCTCGGTGTTAAAATGAAAATATCTAAAACTCACTGTCTTCAAACATCGCGAAGATGACACAATCGCGCACAGCTGCAGTCCGCAAATCACAAGCGCCGTCGTATCGAAAACGAAAAATCCATACACCATCGGAAATTTGTTTCGAATCGGAAAATATTCTCTGTAGTTGTAATAATTGTAAAAACACGAGCATAAAAAAGTCGAAAAACAGGAAATCACGCCAAATGCCAATTGAGGTCCGAACCTATGGGCGGTTCTCTTGCATAGATTCATAGCCTTGGAATGGCTTTTCAAACAGATTATGCCATTTCGCAAATTGCGCACAGAATCCGTCAGTTTTCTATCGCAGACAGCAATCGCGTTCGTCCATTGAACAAAGAGAAGCGATTGTAAGAAAAACAAATACGCATAAATTCCTTCGTTCGCAACTCGTATGAAACATTCGGTCGATGGAGAATCATTGCAGGACAGGAACAACGAAAATGCAGCAATAATTTCTTGCACAACCGTTAAAACAATTGTCACGACTGTACCGATTTCTGCTACGTTTCCATTTCCATAAAGAAGAATACGTTCATGAGGCGAGCGCAGAAACGAGCGCACATGAAGCGCAATAGGTATCGAAACAGTTGCAAGTTTGCCATAAGCAAGAAATGATATAATGACAACGTTTACTCGTCCAGCTTCGCTCGACCAAATGCAATAGTAATGAACGGTTTGAAATGCAAAGGATATTGTCAGTATTGTGCTAACAACGAACGCAGAGTAAATTCGCCATTCGCGATCGTATTGGCCGGTTTTTGTAACTGGGAAAATCCCGACCATCCTTGCAACCACACAATCAATTCCGTCGAACCGCGAAAAATCCGGTTCTAATTTTTCAAACGATTTTTCGACTAAGAAATTGAAACGTTTAATACTTCTCATATACATTGATAGTAAATAAGGCTACTATGCGAAATAAGAGTGAGACCGAATCAAACCATTCGACATCAATGACGCCTGAGCTCAATCTGTTTGCGACTTGTAGCTACGAGAACTCATAGAACTTCGTAATTACAACAATTAGATTGAAGGCCAAGGCTTCCAATATTCAACGGAACATCAATGGCAACGCCTCCTTCAGTTCAGATAATTATTGTCAGTTGTTATTCCCTGTTCTTTGAAGTATATTTATTTTCATCATTTACCAACCAATATTTTCAGGGGACTTGTTTATGTGCTGTGCATTGAGGAGGAGTCGTCAAATATGTGTCAGCTGTATGAAACAACTGGTTTTGCCAATACCAATTACCAATACTGGTTTTACTAATTTTACTTCTCATGGTGGTCGCATTATTCTTATAGTTGTGTTGAGGGTGGAGAGATAGATTGATATACGATAGAGAGAATCAGATAGAATAATCATAGAAACAAAAAAATGATTCTCTGGGGGTTTTTTTTTTGGCTTGGCCGTGCACTTTTGCCTTTTCGGGCAATATACAGCCTGCAGAGAAAAGGCTCTACATGGGTAGTCCCGAATTGACGAAAAATGACGAAATAAAGTGCTAATCGCCTTTTTTCAAACCATTCGACACATATTCTTGAGCTATACACGTTTTTTCCCTCGGGAAATCGCAGAATGGGATAGGTAGTTTCCTTTCTAAATTAATTTGCGTTAGTGGACGTGTGAGCACACGCTATTAAAATCGACGAATGATTGGAAAGACTTCGAGGAAAACTGCTTCTCCCTAACCAGCCCTAACTGAGAACCTCAAGGATTTTTTTCATGAGGAAACACATTTTTCACACTTCTCATGGCGATATCCTCTCACGTTTCCACACGTAATTTTCAAAGGAAACAATGGGCGAGTTTGGCCAGCCATTCTAATGATGATCGTCAATCAGTCATATTGTATAGTATCAGTCATATTATTTTCATTATTTTTAATTATTCATTTTCTATCTTATAATTGTAATGCCAATTAATTTTTTTTTTTATTTGATACTTTGATTTATTTGAATTTATTCCGTAAGCGCCATAGTTAGCCATACTCGCTCGTTTTTTCCTTGGAAAATTGCGGCTCATAGAAACTGCCAAGGGAAAAAATGAGAAAGAGATGTGTGGTGAAAAAAATTACAAATGAAAATCGTGGCACGCCGTGCGGGAGGGGAAAATCGGAAGGGGAAATGTCAATGGAAAATTATTCTTGGTAGACTCTTTGACCAGATGAGATGATTTTGCAAGAGATGGTAGTGCACGACATCATTTGAAAGTAAAAACGGGGATGGGGTAAAACGTTATATAAAACGGTCTTCCGGTGTGTTGCGTTGTCAAGCTTCAAGATAATCGAAGGATTTTCTAGAGGTTCCATCAGTCAGGCGAGGTGTCCTCAGTTACGGCTAATTAGTTAGAAATTAATCAAACCATCCCCTGGCAAACCCTATCCCGCCTTTCCTTGTGTGCGATAAATCACATGGCCTAGAATCACTGAATCATTCGCCGAATTTCATTGCGTGTGCCAACGTCCACTAACATGAATGATTTTTGAAAAGAATTTCTCTTAGGCTGCGTTATTCAAATGAAAAGAACGTTCGAGTATGTCTAGCCATATGATGAAAAATTACATTGTTTCGGAACCGACATTTTTGCCAAGTTTTGATATTTATTTTCGACAAGAGCGCGACGGTTTATACTTACGGTGTCGACGGTTGCTGAACAAATTTTAACCAGGCACATCACGATGTACATCAAATCTAGACAAGAGAGGACGTCGTCGGCCATATAATAGACGTATTTCTTTTTCTTCGACAATTTCTGAGACGTTTCTATGACGTAGTACAATCGAGATAAAAGTTCGATGAATACGTTCATGATGAGAGTCAAATTTTGCGCGCCGTAGACTTTATTCATCAGCTCCAAATACGTGCGAATATGCTCGTGCTCCTGGATGCAGAAATAATCGCGCCGGAAATATTTTATAAGCCGATGAACCCTACTCGAAACTGCAACCAATTGAGCGCAAAACTGAATGATATTAAAGAACAAAAGGAGGTGGTAAATATTCAGGAGAATTTCCGATATGAAATCGGCAACGTCGACGGGTTTTGTAGCAGACGCACAAGCGAATACCATTAAACCTACGCGGGCTGCTGAGTTCAAAGCAAGATAAATCGCCGGGCCGTAACTGAAGTATGAAGATCCATATTTCGGACTACCTTCGACAATATCGCGGAAATCTTTCGATTTGAGTAAAAATTGCGAAATTATGGAAGCGAAGCAGATGACGGCAAAAAGTATCCTGTTGAAATCGATGACTGCCGATATGTACTTGTCTGAACCTCTTGCCATCAATTTCGGCACTGTAATTGAGCATTCTATGGCGAGCATGAGACCGGAATAGAAAAAGAAAAAAATCACTAAAATCGCCATGCGGCAGAAATTTAAATTCCCGTTGGCCGAGAAAGGGAATAGCCCGATGAACCTGTTGAGGGAGAATATTCTCTGGAACGGATTGAGCTGTTCTTGATTGAGCTGAACCGGTTTCATTATTAGTCAACGCAGTCAGAAAATCCAGCGAGAAAATGTGACACTTTCGTTGACCCGCTTAGCGTCTATTATCTGGAAGAGTTGAACTAAACTGCGAATATTCTTTGAAGGCGTGATATTGAAGAATTGATTGAAGGGCCTCTGTTTTTTTATGGGTTGAGTTAACCAACAGAATAATGACAATTAGAATGTACGGCGATTGAGTGAACGGCGAATGTTGGATTGTTTACAGTTTGTCGCCTTTGTTTATTTGCATTTCCTTTCTGTCATTTATCTATCGATTCGATTGATGTAACGAATACCTGTTGTAGATTAATTTATAACAAAACTGGTCATGAGAAATGTATCGACATCGATTTGAATTATCCTGAAAACATGAAATTGCAATCTACACAGTTTTTCGGTAAATGTACATTAGCGTGATACGAATTAAAATATGACGCTAATTTATTTTTATAAGGACAGAAGGTTTTAATTTCTTAATATTTTGAATAAATGAATTGTAATTAATTACATATAGGTATATCTTTTTTATTTATTCAAGAATTAAATTTACGTTGGTTTTTCTTTAACTGGTTTCGCATATGGGGTTAGTAAGTTAGCAATTATATGATACTAGTTGCCTGTTTTCGCATATTAACTGTATACATACACCATTTCGTGTACCTACTCTTTGTAAAAACACAAGCCGAGAATGGGTTGGTAACTCATCATAAACCGTTTTGTACGCTCAATGAGGGCCCTATAAATAGTGAACTATATTTATTTGAAAAATTTGGGTGACAAGAGAATTTGCTTGAAATTGGCTATAAAATAAATGATGTAATAATACAGTAATATAATATCAAGAGTTTAATTTTTTTTCAAACAGTTTGACTTTAATATTGCGCGCTTGATCATCCACAACACTCACCTCTTCTCCAGCTTGAGAGTAGGTTTTTGTAACGACCCAAAGAGCGTGCGCTGTTGAGACTAATGCCACCCAATTGTCAACGTAGAAAATGTGAATTACTGTATTCCACAGTAAGGAATGGTTTCTTGACAAATAAAACACGCGCGATAGCAATTCAGTAAATAATACTGCCAATAACGCAAGCGTTGTAGTGGAGTAGACATGGTTTACCTCGATTAAGAGGTCGAGCAAATTGGAATGGTCACCGATTAGCACGACGAACCTCCCGACCAAACATTTTACGGCTCGTAATTGTTTTACAAGAGCAGCAACCATGAATCTAACTTGGAGTAATATGATAATCAAAGCTCCTTGAATGAGAGCTAAGAGAAGTTCTGATGACATGTCAAAAAAGTTGAAAAGCGTGGGGTTTATGTATATTACACTGATCATAAGGGAAGACCGAATCACAACGCTTGATGTATAATAAATGAAAGTTAAATCAAGTTTCGATTCTGGTTGTATTTTACTGAATAGTTTCTCATGCGCTCTTGAATTTATATGTAACGAAATCAGAGACCCGAGTATTCCCGCGGCTGTAATTGTTACTCGGAGCAAACTAACCACCGAAAAAAGCAGTGAAGAGTCCTCGGATGTAGTGTACATTCGAAAACAAGCGAACGCAAATGAAATTGCGAGACATCCAAGGAGGAAGTAGGAATAAATGGAGGAAGCGCTCGAAAATTTGACGCGAACACCTCGTCGGTTTAGATGAAATAAACCGAAAAATCGGCAAAACATATAGAATGGTTGATTAGCGACACAAACGGGACTTCTCATGCTGGTAGAACAAAATTTCACCACGTTAGGGCCATCGGTGTCAGGCTAGAAATGTCTAGGCTATATTCCTAAATTATTCAAATTAAGGACATTACTATAATACCCAAATTACTGTTTGCAAAGACTATTCCGTAGATGAGGGCTAATGGCCGACACGATTTGAAGAAAATCGCTGGGATCTACTGTTCCTACATTGTCTAACCTAATTTTAATATGGTAGAAGCTTTTCAATTCTAGATATTATCATCAACGTAGGTTCATATCATCATTTGGCTAAAAAAATTAGCCTTTGTCAGACCAAGATTGATTTTAAATGAAAATTTCAAGAATTTCGCTTCAATAGTTTCGTCAGAAAAGTGCTGACGGTGTACGGCGTACGGCGGATGGACAGAATTTTTTTGATTGGATATTCGGATTCTACATGCCTCGAAACGTAAAACATCAAATTTTGAGGGTGTTAGAAATTGTTTTTCTGCGATTACAACGGTTTATAATAAACAAAAATGTATTGGTTATTGCCGGATTATAAATCGAAACGTCCACTTACCGAATCGTAGCCATTGCCAGAAGATTTAGTTAGTATCCAAAGAGCATGAAGAACGGTGATCAATGCGATCAAATTATCAACAGCGTACAGCTGAATTTTCGCATTCCCAAGAGAAAAAATGTTCCTTGACAAATAGAAATTTCTCGATAAAAGCTCGACAAAATAAACTCCGAGAAGGGTTAGGTTCGGAAAAGAATACGACGAATTGATTTTAATCATCAACTCAATCAGTTCCGCGTGATCGTGTATGTTCACAATTTGTTTACCGATCAAACTCGTTGTCTGTGTTAATCGTCGCACGGTGAAATCTATAAAATAAGTGTATTGCAACAATGCGATTCCGATCAGCATTTGAAAATAAGAAATTAAAATTTCCGAAATCGCCATGATCACATCAAGGGACGTAAATTCTACTCCAAGTACACAAAGCCAAACGATCATTCGGCAGACTGCGCTGACAAAATACCAAAATGCCGTTGATAAATATTTTGATGACGGCGGACCTCTAGTGCACTGCTTTATTACTTCTTCCAATTGGTTGGACATGAACTTGAAGTTGAACAGAATAATGATCACCCCTGCAGTGCTAATAGAGGCTCTAACAAAGGAAATAGTACCGTAGAGGAACGTCTGATTGCGAAACATCGCTTTCATTTGGAGAAGAACTGCAGACGACACAAGAGTCAATGCTACTGTGACGATAACTAATGGAGCGTGAAGAATCAATGATATGAAATTCCAGGATGCAACGAAACGTCCTGTTGTTGTGAACGGGTAAATGCCGAGAAATCGGCATAGCCCGAAGAATCGGCGACCCATTGGTGAAGAATACGGCAGAAAAGAATTTCATTTTTCATAGCGGAAAATGACGAGGCACCGTCGATTCATCGCGAGCAAATAAATCACAGCAAAATGGAGAACAATCGTATTCCAGCCAAAGTAATAAGATCATCCATTATTACTCTGTCGAGGGAAATGAAGACGAGGTCAATACTATTTCAACTAAAGGCCTTTTCGAAATTCCAACAGAATGAGCGATGGGTTGGGTGTTGAGTGGAAGAGAAGCCGTAACTGTTTCATCAGGTTTTTTGGCCAGGTTAAGCGCTTTCTACCCATTAGGCATCCACAGAGGAGAATAATTTACTAAGCATGGATAATGTAATCGCCTTTTTCTTCTTTTCACGACTCAGAGAAGACTTTGGTTTCGACTGACAGGGCAGAATGAGAACCCGATGAATCAATTGGCGATTGTCTTCCCCTTTACTCAGGTTTTCAGGAATTTGGTCTGTTCGTCGTCGTAGCGGTCAAACTATTCAGTTTCATATTACTAAGTGAATTGCAAAGTTGTTGCCAGATAAATTTTGAACATTTTTTAAATTACAATCGTAAGGTTTGCTCTAACCTCCGTAGAGCTATAGCGATTCAAAGTCGAAACTTTGAAATTGCGTTTTGAAAAAACTCAAACGGCTAGACCAAAACTGTGAAACAATTAACAATTTTTCATACCATATTCGCCAATTAAATCGAAATTCTTGGATACTATTTTGGCCCTTTTTTTGATTTTCGACTTGGATTTTTCGTGAGGAATGTTTATGTAAAATTTTGATTTTTTTGAAACCACGTTTATTTGCAGTTAATCGCGATTTTCTCGAACAATTCCCTCAAGAAAATAAGATTTTATGAACGCATTCTGTTCATGGATAAATTGTTTAAACGAAAAAGTACAAGAATTTGATCGTTGATTGTTTTTTGCCGGAGCTAGAGCGGCCCGAAGAGAAAGTCAAAAATCCATGGGTATACGATTGATCGAGAAACTGGGAATAGGTAGTCATATTTTGATCATAGAGTCGTTAAATAAAGACAACTATTTTTTCGCCTTTTTTGCCTGTTTTATGTAAATAACATTTGAACCAACCACTTTTACATAGGTATATTACTCAGAGGCGAGAAAGAGCTATCAAAATTCTACAATTTGGTGCATTTAATTATACTTTTATGTTATGTCCTAGCGGAGCTATTCGCGCTCGAAGAAAAGTCAAAACACGTTTTGTACCATAAAGTGGAATATAATCACGGCTTTTTTAAAAACTTTAATCGACTTTCAATTAAATTTCCTAAATTTGCTTACACAGAATTTATTTTTTCAAAATTCGCGAACGTGACGAAAAAAAATTTCAAAGTTAAAACGCTAAAACTATGAAAATCGAAAAAATGCAAATACTATTATTAATCGTTAGAATTTGATAGTTTTCACTTTAAATTCGAATTCTACGCCTACTTTCCTGTAGCAATCATCAATTAATCAAATTTGAGCAGAACTGTAAGTATTTGTAAAGTTATATTGTAGTGTAATGCTAAAAATAAAAAAACTTAAAGTGGTGGTCAAATTTCTGTCGTTTTGACGTCAAAGTCGGATTCAGCATTAAATTCCCTATATAAATAGCTTTCAAATTCGCTTGAAAAAGAAAATTTAATTTTTCACTCGTACCGATGCCAGCGGAGCTCGAAATTCAGGCCGGTGAAAAAGTCGATTTACGGAAAATAATTTCTCTGGCTCTGTTTAAACTTTTTTCACCAAATTTTTTGCTAATTACGTGTGTAAGGCGTTCAAATGAAGACTTCTGCATAATAAAACAATTGATTCACATGAGTTTTGACCCCGAAAATCACGGTTAAAGTCCAATTTTTGAACTTTCGAAAACTGATTTTTTTGGACCACTTGCAGATTTTTCCGAGAAATAAAAAAAATCACAAAAATACATCTTGGTAAGACACAACTTTCCTAAAAATTTCAGATTTTTATCTGTATTGAAAGACGAGTAAAAATTCGTTAAGTGGTCGGTTGAAAAAAATCGCAAGGGTACCCCTTGGATTTTTCGCGCAAAATTTTTTGAAACCGATTTTGCTCAAATTTAGCATAATGATAGTTGATGATGTGTACATGAATAATATATACTTCATTCTTTGTTTCTTTCGCAGTAAATAGACGAAAAGAACGTTTAAAGTTGAACAATGTGATGTTTTCGTGTATGGTCTACTAATGTTGTTGAATAACGCAAAAACGGTTGAAAAACGGATAGGTATATTACATGGGGAAAATGTGGACAGTTAAACTTCCTATCTTTCGGTATATTCTAACATCTGAAGGCAATAACTTTATTTCCTGAGGATCGTAAAAACAGTCGAGAAGAACCAGGTGACTCATTCACCGATACTTTCTTGGCTGGCCGAGCACTTCCGCCCGTTCGGGCATCCTCAGGGCGACGTGGAGCCACAGAGTCCACAGGGTAATATTTTTCAACACCACATAAACGGTTGTAAAATTGATAGGTAAATGCGGAAAATTTGATTTGATTAATTTTTATTTTTTTATTATTATTATTATTATTATTATTATTATTTTTTTTTTGTATGTTAAAATCTTTGACAGGTAGTAGTTGAAGTTATCGAGGGTAAAAGGTACCATTGTCGGAAAACTCATTTTTTTACTCAGACCTTTTATCACTCACGCTGTGATTGGGAATCCCATTTCATAAAGATAGGAGACAAATAAATTGCCACAAATGACACACACGCACAAAAAAAAAAATCCGGGGGATTACTAGTGGAGTTTGTGACAATCTCTTCGTCTCCTATCCTTCGGAAAACTCGAAAAGTAACGGGAGATTATCTCGGCCGAAACTTTGCGGAAGTTAAAAATCCAATACCATAAATGAGTTTCGTGTTCTTTTGAACCGTAGTTACCTTATCTTGAAGTGCTACGCATCCTCCGATCACATTGAAGATCATGAAGAATCTCAACAGAACCATACAGACTGCATAAATTAAAAAGCAATAAGCTCGATAATATCCAACGGTTGCATAGCTGTCAACACACCAAAACAGAAAAAAACTCGACGCCGATAAACCTATAAATGTCACAGTTCCGCACATGAGAAACATAAAACCGAATCTATTCTGTATTTCAACGCACTTTCTATGAATGTTCAAATGAGCAGACAATCGTATGACTTCTTCGTTGACGCTAATGGATGCGAGACGGTTCGCTTGATGATTAACCATTTTCAAAACAACACATACTTGCATCATTAGTAAGAACACGATAAAATCGTGCACGTCGAGAAAAACTAAATCAAAATTCAGCGCGTACCTTATATTTGGCGGAGAGGAATATACAATTCCGCATAAGATGCCAATTAGCGATAGAACTCCCCCAATACTGAGGGCTTCAACGTTAGCTACATTTGTATCAGCGTCAATAAACTGTCCGTCGAATTTGCGGAATATCGAAGATTGAGCGAAATGGGTGAGAACGACGAGAGAATTTAATATGCACCTTAGTGTGTTCAAAAATCGGAGCTCGGTTATCGATGTTCCCCATACGGTCACAGTTACCTGAAGGTTCACTGCGAGGAAGAGGAAGATCAATATAACGTGAATGAATAAACTACAGATTGCGAAACGCGTCTTAAATTCGCCACCGCGGATATAAAAGAGCCCGAAAATTCTCAGAATTTCAAAAACTGAAACCGCCTTTTTACGCGTTCTGTTCTCAAGAATTCGACGTGTCATGCGAGTTGACATTTAAGGAATCTAATACCTCGATTCTGTCCAACCCTTTGAATCGCAACTATAGGAAATGTCTTTTTTTTACAAATGGCAAAGCGAAAATCGAATCCCATTAGTTAGATCTGCTGACTTGGAGCAACGGGAAAGTGTCAAGGTAATAATCGACCATTCAATAAAATAGACGTCCATTTGAACATTTTGTACGTAATCGACATCCAAGTCTTCAGAATTCGATGGAACCATTTGTGTGAACAAAACTCCATTGATTGAACTAATCAATCAAAGAATTCTGCATGATTATAATCTGATGTTGTGTAATTACTGTCATTGTACCAAATTTGAACTAAGTCGAAATTAGAAGATCATTCATAAAAAACAATCAACTCTCAATAGACACCGACAGAAAGCAACAAACACCAACAGATTCTAATAGACAGCAACAGACGCGGACAAGCAGCGACAGAGACAGTCTGTTGGCTCCGTTGCTGTCTGTCAGAGTCTCATGGTGTCTGTTGCTGTTTGTTGGGGTCTGTCCTGTCTGTTGGTGTTTGTCACTGTATGTCTGTGTTTGTTGGTGTTGATTGCTGTATACTGGTGTCTCTCACTGTTGGTTGCTGTCTGTCGGTTTCTGCCTTCATCATCTAACTTGAGCAAATCAGCCCACGAGGGATGCCAATAATATTCTACTAGGGTAGACAGTTATGAGCCATTATCTTGGATCAATACTTTAGACATTTATAAATTCACCAATTGATTTTGTTACTTCCCACAGCTTCTCATTGAGAGTATAAACTCAAAATCAGTGCTCTTGAAAGTGCCACACTTTCTTTATTGGCAGAATCCGGTGTTAATGAATTCCCAGTTGCATTATAAGGTTGATAAAAACATTTGGAACTTTCGTTATCACACAATGCTAACAGCAATTCCAACACTCAAAAATACTTCTTGGTACCTAGTTCATGATAGAAGAGTTAGGAAATCTTCCCTCATACATTTGTCACACAATAAAAATAAAATTATTACTTCCATATTTATTTAATTCAATTTTATACAAGACTTAAAATAAGTAAACAGTTATTGAGCTGGCTAGGACGGTTTATCAGCATTTTTCACGTCGGTTTTAGGAGGAACCACGAGAAACTTAATGTCAGTACCAGATTCACGTTTTTGTAATATTCGCCCATTGGAAGATACTTCTTTTTCAATTTTTGCGTAGATATTTTCCTGAAACAGAATGAAACGTTTGAACAAACAGTATGGAATTTCGTTTTGCATTGTATTTATTGTATAAATATTCAACCATGAACTACTAACCGCAAGGTTTTTCTGTTCAGTACCAGAAATCGAGATCCGAACTTCGTTCTTCTTTTCCAACCAACTCAGAATCTTTTGGATTTTGCTCTGCAAATCATTAATGCCAATTTTAAAACTAATTTGCATCAATTTCGTTCCTTTATACGGCCCTTTTTGCACTCCAGATTTGCTTTTCGGTTTGGCGAGGTCCAGCTGCTCTATCCTGAACTGGGCTCGGGTCATAAGCTTGTAAACGGGTGAATCTCGTTTTCTAGTAGCAAAGGAAATGCAATAAGATATTTAGATTCTTTTACAATTAGTTTTCTTAAAAATAAAAAATGTATAACTTTTGTCATTTGGTTGATTCACAATGCCTCAAGTTTCATCAGGAGAGTTAAACTTTTTTATTGCAAAACTTGAGCACTGGATTTACTAACCTATCATAGTCAGACACTTTAACGAGCTGAAGGTCTCTCCTGTTAGCAAGTCTAGTTGCATCTTCCAAAGTTGTACGAAGGAGTGTATTATCCTGTTGTATCAGCGCTATGTGAGTCTCCTGTTTTTTAGCAGCTTTCCTCTCGTCGGCTTCTTTCTGCTCAGGCGTTTTTTTAACAGGTTGGTTGCTTGGAGTAGAAGTCGCAGTCTTGAAACGAAATGGTACTACAATCATCAAATAAAAACATGATAATTTGACACGCTGATTTTTCATTTAAAATTGCGTGCTGAGGAGAATAACCTTTTCCCAATGCAGGATTGCTAGTTAGCGTTTCCTCAACGCTTTAAAGCATTACTGTTTATCGGCCAAACAATAAAATTTTAAATAGGCTTTACAACAAGATTTTTGGCCTCGAAGGTCAAAGAAGGGTTTTCGTAACGAAGGATTTTTTGTAGAAAATTAATCATTATGAACTGTAAGGGATTGTGTCCATTTTCATCACAAAATGTCTATGGTGTAAGAAGATTCGAACCTACGGCTAATCAGGCCGCCCATCGTTTCCTACTTACGCCTGTTGTTACCCACTGTCATCGGAAATTGCCCAATCAGATAAAAATTTAGTTGCATGAATAAATGCAAAATATAATTTCAGAAATAAATATAATTGCACGATGGCCAGTAGAAATAATAAAACGTTCGATATGGCATAGAGGATGCGCGAAGGAACGAAAGTACTCGGCCAGGCTAAAAGTAGGTCGTCCTAAATTTCCCAACAACACCGGACCATAATTGGATAAATTTTCTGTTTTTAGTAATAGGCTTACCACTAGTAATTCTCAGCTTGGCTTCAGATGGACTTTTGCAAATGTGAGAGTTGAAACTGCTGCTGAGGAAAAAATGTATAGGAGATTGAAATAGGTATTGGAAATCCAGGCTGCTTTGACAGATAGCTCGACAACGTCTGAGCCCAGGCTGTAATGCCAACATTTTGAAAAACCTTAGTTCAAGAAGCAATAAAAAAATTCGTTTAGCAAAAAGCTCAATCCCCGGCTATCGAGAAACAATTATATTCGGCCAGAGGAGTAAAAATTAAAATCTGTAAGTGATCAACATTAACCAATTCAGAGCGTAAAAAAAACCAATTCTAATCCAAATATTGTTGATGGAGGACTTTGATAAGGCCGCAGACTCAGATATGGTCCATGCTATCATAGTAACAGCTAGTGAGAGACAGAATACTTGTATACTTGAAGTGAATACTTTTTAGGCCTCACATTTTCTCCAAGATCTCTCCACTCCACAGTCCAAATCGGAAGAAACATCGGTTGGCCCAATCTTCCGATGGGTGATCGTTCACGTTTTTTGCGCGAAGCGCTCCAGCGGACGACAGCGTGAAAGTTTCATCTTGTGTCCATGTATTCTCCATCTCTGGGTAGAACAGCTGTTCTCTTCACTGCTGCCATCTACAGAGAGTCGTGGTAACTAGTTCGAATCAAAATGGCCGCCATCTAGGCTTTCAGTTTCTTTCATCGCCTTGGCTCGACAAAAATCCGTCAGTGGAGAATTTGGTCGCGCTCTAAGCAGTCGCGAGTAGTCGTGCCGTTGTATTTCGGAGTCGTGGGCCGTTAACTTACTCCAATCGAATTACGTACGACCTTTACTCCTGTAGATCTCGAGATTTTTGTTTTTTCGCTGATAACGCGGGTGGTATTTGTGAAGTGATAACGGTTCAGTGAAAAAATTCCAACTGCCTTGTTTGACGACTTGAAGAAGATCCCGTTGGTTGTCGCATCGACGAGCCTATTCTTTTGCTTCGTCAATTTCTTCAACTGTCGCATCGTTTTGAACGGTGAGCTCGTAATCAGTCGTTAGATTATCTTAGATGAAAGCACTCGATTGACAAACAGAGACGGAAAATCGTTTTCTTGTTTGATAAAAATGTTTCCACATGTTCACGGTTGAGCAACTTTGGGAGAAGTAGGTCTTTAAATCTGTACCTTTCATTGTGAATCGTTCTTCGTCGAGTTTTCTCGCGTAGCACGAATGCGTTGGTGTTGTTGCGGGTTCAGATGCTCGATAATGAAAGAATCCACAGTATTATGTATATCTAGTACGAGCAATGTGACCCAACCGTGATCGTGATTTGCAAGGTCGTTAATGGGAATACCAACTATCAACACCGCCCATCGCCGTCACTTTTCTCAACGCAATCACTTATCTAGTCAAACGAATATGGAAACAAAGTGTAGATAAACTGACCCGCTGGATTTTTGAAATGGCTAACCAATTGAACGCTCCATGTTTTCGGTGCAATACTGTTTGGTAACTGCTCGAGACGTCAGTATTAGTAGGTATTTTGGTCTAATGTTCAATAATAAACCATTGTAATCGCTCTAGAAACCACTTTTTTCTAACCCCCATAAAAAACATTTGTAAACGTTTCTATAAAATAAAAAATAAAATTTACTTAAAAAAAAACATTGGTAACTAAAGGGGAAACTCCGTGGCTACTTCCGAATTCGAATTTTACGATGATAGCGATATTCTCCCTCACTACGGAAGTATAGAAGCAATATAATATCCCATGTTAGTCAAGAACCTTTGACACAAGGTTTAGAAGTGAAAAAGCCTTGGCAAATACCAGAATTGGATACTGTGTGATCGTGTAATGCTTCAGAGAAAATAGCGGTCGGCAAGAGGTCGACAAGAGGAAATGAATCGATTTGATGTCAACAATTGATTCGGCTCCGAGAAAATATAATTACTTAGAACCACCAATTCATTCCCATTGCCATTGTATCGACATTCTTAGTTCTCGAACGCTATCAGAGGAAGAAACCATCCTTACTATTTAACAATATTGCTTTCGTAATTAAAATACAACTGCCTTAAAAACATCGAATGATCATTTTAATAAGCACTATTTTACTCCAGCAGATTGGTCAAATTTTTTTCTTTTTCTCAAATTAACGTGTTGTCTTTTGAAGTTGGGCTACTACGCTGAAATAGGCAGCATTGTGTGAAGAACGATCGAAAACAGAAGCCGGAATTATAGTCTGAAGCCTCTGGCAGAATCATTAGGCTCGAATAATTACCTAGTGGTCGCTAATCTCACCATCTCATCCAAACTTGACGCTGATTTCACTAAAAATGAGTAGGTAATTGCTTTTTCAAACGTTCATTGGCCGCGTTTGACATAACATGTTTGCAACATCGGTGCCTATTTACCAGCTGCCTCTTCGATTGATTATTACCCAGTACACGTATGACCCTTCAATTTCTAATTTATCACCATTCGCTTTATTTTCTGTATAGATGCATTGCGTTTGGATTTTATCGCTATTTTCATACGGTTTTTTACTAAGATCCCAATTTTAATAGGTAGACGTAATAAGTTAAATCATTCTACTCTTTATCAATGATATAATAATATATCGACCCTTTTTTGGTTTATTATTCAATAATAAACCATTGTAATCGCCCAAGAAAAAAAAATTTCTAACCCCCCCTCAAAATTTGATGTTTTACGTTTCAAGGCATGTCCTTCGGCATCCGAATATCCAATAAAAAAATTTCTGTCCGTCCGCCGTACGCCGTTAGCAGTTTTCCGGCCAAACTGTAAGAGCTAAAAATTTGAAATTTTCACCAAAAATCAATCTCGGTCCTACGACGGCCCAATTCTTGAACCAACTTGCTAGCTCAATTTTAAGGGTATTTTTGGGGGGTTTTGAGGGGGAGAAAATTCATATTTTCTAAGGTTTTTCAGAGAAATGTGTACGTGGTATCAAATTATATAGATTTTTGGACGCTGAATCAAATGAGACCATCGCCGGGTCGATAGCTTTATTGGTTCTCGAGTTATCGCAGCTTTTGTGAAAAATTTGGGAGATTTTCAGAAATTTGACACGAGGGTATAACTCGAGAGCTCTTGGAGCTATAAAAATCGTTCTATACTCATTGGAATGGTCGTTAAACACTCTCTCCAGGTGTATCGTTAGGCAACAGGTTTACTTTTTAATTAGGAAATTAAGAAAAATAAAAATGATTAAAATTACAATAGTTGCTACGGAGTTTTCCCCTATAGTTACCATCTGTTTTTCGGTGGGAACGTTCACAAATTTTCGGAATATTTAAAATGACAAATGGATGGTCTTCTTAAATCAATATTGAAGCCAAATAATAATAAACCACTGTACAATCATTTGCAGCGTTTCTTCAGTATGTGCCGTCACAAATATATATTTCCATCATGAGGCCCTATAAAATACAATAATGTACGTAAGCTCACGGTTGGCATTCGATTTTAGGATAGAGTGAATTGACATGACTTACTTGGAATAAATTATACGGTCAAAAAATGCCCACTCTCCACTATCGATGTTATGATCATACCTATCTATTCTATAAATTAACGTGAAAATCTTTGATTTTTAAACTTGAAAGCTCAGACCAAAAAGATAATATAGGAAAATACAGGAGCTAACGTACATTATTTATCTGCTCTGATGTTGGAAATATATTTCCCGAAAGCTCGTCGATGGAACAACGTTGTCTCGTATTGTCCCTATCCCTCATTCATGACTGCGCATTCTACTTCTGGTTGTCGCATTTCTTCTGATGTTACTGGGTTGATGGGAAGAAAACTTGGTCACTCTCCATTTGTACCATTTTTCGCCTGAGATCATTCGTCCATTCCTCAAGAGAACCATTCCATGAGTACCTATAACCTCGACTGGCCTTCGAATCACCATAATATCATAATCCTGCTCACGATCAGTTCTCTGATCCCCTTTGAATCCCTCCTGTTTCTTACTTTTAAAACGCTATTATTTTGGCTTGAACCAGTCGGTTCGGTTTGAACCTGGTATTTTCCAACAGATCTTATCTTTTGACAATGACCTTGAGGCTCGAGGGAATCTTATTTTTCAACAAGAAACGAAGAGGATGACTGTAATTCGCTACACGACTCGGGAAACCTTCAACGATAATTTACCCCCGTTAAATATTGATTTTATGTATAAGATTGTCCCAGGATGACATAGAATTCGAGAGCTTAAAATCTAGGCAATTAGGTATTAAAAAAAGTTATATTGAAGCGAAGTAAACATCCAAGTTTCGTTTAATCCAATCCATTAGGTCGACTTTTTACGTTCGATCGAGAATAAGGACGCGAAAGAATGCAAACAACGAGTAAAACAAGGTCGAAAAATATTGTTTATCTAGTTATTGTTCAAATAGGTTCTGATTGAAATAGAGAACAATCCTAAGGTACTCTGGTTTATGTGTTTTGAGTGAACGTTTCAGTATTTACTACGTAAATAAAAACATGAGTGACAAATTTTTGCCGACAGCGATTTTTTAAACCCATCCCTCAGAATATTGTGACTAATCCCGATATTTGTAAAAAAAAAATTTCCTGTGAAATCACAACGTATTATTCTCCGAATTATAAACCAAACTATCATAGTTATTTCAAATACAATCGCCCTCGTTCACGCTAATTATTATTGTTACATTGAAACGCACTTTTTCATCTCCCGTGCTAATGATTTCGAAATACTAGTGTTGATCACATTCCAAACTATTTATCACTTGGTAAGGTTGAAGAGTAAGGTCAAGAGATATTTGAAGGCGAATCGAGGAGTCTAATTTTACGCCTCGTGCGTAATTATGTGCTCATGAAGTTAACGGCCACTATAATAAATTGTTGAGGCGCGAGAGTGTAGAGGAATTTCGTCATATTCAGCTTTTCAATTTTTTATTCACTTTGCGTGAAGTAAGATACCATTTCTAAAACGATTCGAGGGCTAAGCCAAAGGCAATTGTGCTATTTTTTATATTTTTTTCGTTAATGTAGCTCATCGTGTAGTTGTTTTGTGGTATTGTTTGACTGAAACTCCATTATTCATTTTTTATACGTTTTATTTTTATTTAGGCATTTATTATTATTTATTTATTTCTTGTTTGTTTATGTTTTCTAATAAACGTTTCATTGTTTCAGGGATGTCCCAGTGTCTGAAGGTGAGTGTCATTCGAGTAAGGTAAAACATAGACCTAACACAAATTTGAAAAATTACCAAACCTCTGAGTGTAATTTATTTTTTTTTTTTCAAATATAAAGTCTTACAAGACGCATTCTATTTGAAAGTTTCTTTGACCCAACAAAATTTCTGAGCGGTGAGATATCACCGATGCGCATCCGGAACCAAAGAGAAATTTTTTGACATTTTTCCTTCTCTACGGCATTTTCATTATAATGTTATAAACAAAAAAAAAAAAAAAAACAAAATAACACGGCCACTTTCTGCTCAACGAGTGGAATGATTTTCATTCCCGAGGGTTTATTTTAATCACTTCTCGTCCTCATCAACTGAAAATTTCGGTTTTAAATATAATCCATTTGATGAACGTCCGCGTGGCTTTATAATTTTGGTCGAACGATCGAGCTTCGCACAATGATTTGTTAACATCTCGTTGCCTGCTCATCATTGTTTGTACATGGGAATCCCAATAATTGAGGCACTCATGGGCCCGTAACAATGTTTTCCTTTTCCACGGTTATTATAGTCAGGATGCAGCCGAGTTGATGAAAGCAAACGCAGATCAGTAGTCAGCAAGTCATCCCATTTAATTCAACGTTTTCCAGATCATTTTGAGTTTTATTGGACAAAAAGTCGGAATGATTGTGTTCTTTCTGAAAGTCAAATTGGGAACAAAAACCAATCCAGTTAAATCTCACAGCTTTTCTTAAGAATATATAATTATGATATATAAATGAGGGTTGTTTGAATAAAAGCAGACACAATGTGTTGAGAGAATAGGAGGAAATTAAAAAATAACGTCGTTTTTCAACTGATTTACAATATAATAATATTAATCATTCTATTGGAATGAATTTGTCGATTTAAGACGAAAGGTTGTCCGATAGAATGGATCACCTTCAATTTGAAATGCGACCAAGGGAAGTATCCAGTGGTTCGGTTGACGTCAATCGAATGTCGGTCACGCGACATCGAACGCGGGTAGAATATTTGAACCAGTATCGATATGGCACCACTACGATGACTATATATATATTTTTCAGGAGTGAACTGATTGATATACAAATAATCAGAACAGAAAATTCATCCTCGAATACTTCGGAGCATCAGCTTTGGAAATATGAGAAACATTGCAAGGTTTTTCATCTGAGTTCGCAATGTAGAGAATTACTGATTACTCTAATAAAACAGATAGACGGCCATGGGAAATATATTTATAAATATCTTAACGGGCTTCGTCGTAGTCTAATCGTCGTCGACGTTTAACGTGAACTAACAAAACTAGGTTAGGCAGTTTCTTATGGGCAGGGGATCTTTCCGTTACGTCTCCGTCAAGGTCAGGTCGCTTCAGTTCGACTGCTCGATATGAGATGAGTCACGGAAAAGCTTTAGTTTTAAATGCCTTCAGTAGACGGATGATTCGCTCAGTTTCCATCGATTCGTGTGCCTCCATTTGAGATCGATTGAAAGGAAAGCCGTCGTAATATCTCGGTGAAAGGGCATTTCGCTACAAAAAGATAAACGAAAGCATGGAACATGTATGTATTATGAAGTTGCTATCTCAAAAGGATATCCATTAAGCTTGACCAATCTCTCACCACGTTTATTGAACTCAAGTATGACTGGTTTGATAATATTAGGGTTTGAATATTTTTCTCATGTTATTTTTTGGTATATAACCATTTGGAACTGATTTGATTGATTTGATTTTGAACTGTTGTAAGTACTTTCCACCGCTTCAATATTACTTTTACACCCCCACATTCTCGGTAATCTGTGGATTCATCATGATGAGTTGTTTTCATATTTTTTCATGTATTAACGGTTTTAATTTTTGCAATTAGAGCATTTGAATTAGTATAGCTACTATTCTGATAGAAATCTCTTCCACATTTCATTAGCAATAGCTTACCGACTTGAATGTAGCCTGTATATGATTTTTTTTGTTTTTATTGTTCGTTACGTATATTGTATAAAGTCTGTGAATGCCTATTTTGTCCATGGCGTTAGTTGGACCGAACCTGGTGGAACCACCTCGATTAATTACGGAACGAGATATAATTCCGAAGTCCGTTGACAATGCATCGCCTTTATTCCTCATCTTTGGTCTCGCAAAGAACCAACCCACTTTCTACGCGTATAGGTTTAACTCCTGGCAAGTCCAAGTCACTTTCCCTTTCGGAACAGGTACTGGAGCAAGAGCCGAGGCGTTCTTTAATGCTTTCTCTGAGACTGTCTTCGGTCAAAAACTGCTAGAGTTGGAGTATCGAACAACGACCAATCTTGGCCGGTTTCTCCCGAACCGTTCCGTATCACGATAATCGCTCTTAATTTTCTGGCACCGATGTCATATCAAAATTAAATCACATTATTCACCTGAGTACGATGTTTATCTTGATCTTTGAGACACTCAAAAGAGAGAGAGAGAGACATTTCTTTGGTTCCACATTTTGTACCGTAGTTATTCTTAAATACGTATTGAGGGTCGATCGGTGTGATCTGGTTTCTACGGCTGGGTCGGCCGAGTAAAAACCGCTTCCCTCCGTCTTTTCTATAAATAATCGTACCACGGATTACTGAAAATGTGTCCAAAGAATTTTATTTTGAATGTATCGAATAGAAAAAAATTCAACCCTCCCAGTCTTGACATTGGTATTAATTATGTAAATGAAAATAGGTTGATAAAATGGTGAATAGGACAAGATTTCTCGGGTTAAGGTGGCGAAGGCGTTTTTCTCGTCATTCGGAAGAGTAAGTTGAAAAGAGTGACGTTAGTAGGCAAGTCACAAAACGCCCACTACGGAACATTTTACGGGGGTATTCTGGCATCATGAGACTCATAATTGGATCACTTTTTTTTAATGTCGTGTTCAGAGCCTACACGTAAAAACGCTACAAATGATTGTACTGTGGTTTATTGTTCCTTTGCTTCAATAATAATGAAATAATACCATCTATTTTTGATAGTAACTATCCCGAGAATTTGTGAACGTTTCCACGTAAGGAACAGATTGGTAACTGCAAGGGGAATACTCCGTAGCAACTATTGTAATTTTAATAATATTTATTTTTCTTCATTTTAGAATTAAAAGCTACATTTTTCACCTAACTGCGAAGAGAGTGTTTGATGACCATTCCAACAAGTGAAGAACGTTCATATAGCTCCAAAAATTCTCGAGCTATTGCCAAATTTCTGAAAATCTCGAAAATTCAACGCAATAGTTGCGATAACTCAAGAGCCATTGGAGGTATCAACCCCGCGATGGTCTCATTCGATTCAGCGTCCAAAAAACCATAGGAATAGGTACCACATACACCTTTATCTGCAAAACGTTGGAAAATAAGAATTTTCTACCTCTCAGAACCACCCAAAATACTCTTTCAATAGAGGTAGCGATTTGGTAAAAGAATGGAGACTTCTTGGTTGAGTCGTCGCATCTCTCATTGTACTGGGTTGGTGAGGGGGAGAAGAACCAGGCGACATATTCTCCGATTTTTTATTTTCTGGCCGAGTACTTTCGCCCCTTCGGGCATCCTTGGGCGATGTGGAACCATAGGTTACCTGAGGATGCCCGAAGGGGCGAAAGTACTCGGCCAGAAAATAAAAAATCGGAGAATATGTCGCCTGGTTCTTCTCCCCCTCACCAACCCAGTACAAGAATGGAGACATTATCATGCCAAGATTGATTTTTGGTGAAAATTGTATGAATTAAGCTTTTATAGTTCGTCAGAAAAGTATTGACGGCGAACGGACAATTTTTTTTTATTGGATATTCTGATTCTACATGCCATGAAACATAAGAAATCAAATTTGGAGAGAGGGTTAGAAAAATAATTTCTTGGGCGATTACCAAAGTATAATATTAAATATTCTCCTAACCATTGTTGTTTTTGTTACAGGTCAAAATTGTTCGACGGGCATGGAACATGACGTGACGAAATGGTAAGTTAGTATGGTTTGTTTTATCTAGTATTCTTAGCTTCTAGTTAGTGCCTACGCGTAGTTTGGGTTTGGAGGAGCCAGAGGACGATGCTTTGTTTCGTATCGATCAATTTTACTTAGGATTAGAGGAAATGAACCCGTCCTAGAACAGCTGAACTTGTTGAGTGGCGGGAAAACATTGCCTATTGATTTTCTGGGAGATTTTTCTATAAAGAAACTTTGAAAAATTAGATAGGTAATCGGTTTTTCTAAAAATAGAAAAAAATCGCTTTAAGGTGTAGTGAAGAAAAAAACTGTATGTTATGACACTTAGCTTCAACATTTTTCAGAAGTTAGGAAGTAGGTAACCTTGACAAAATGAACCAAAAACGTGAATCGATTCGCTCTCAAGTGATCCGTTGTGAAATCGGCACTTTTGGACGTCCCGTAGAGAATCGCTAAGTGAAGGTCGTATGAACGTCACTGACCGCAAGGACGTCCGAAGTATTGTTGCTTGAGACACCCCCTTCTCAGGTCACAGAGATCGAACAAAGAAAGGACTAGTGAAATAATGGGTTCCCGAGGTCAATACGAATGATGTAAAAACTATGCTCTCATATTCGCGTTACTTGTGGGAAAAAGTTGACAAAAAGGTACCTCAAAATGTGTGGTTAACTGCTATTTTTTCTTATTCTTGATGAAAACAAGAGGATAGCAAGTAGGATTGCCGGTAAAAAAAAAAAAAAAAAAAAAAAAAAAAAGTGCAATTATTCATAAGGCCTCAATCCAGGTGCTATACGTGCATTAGGTTGTGCTAATAACGATAATGCGTTGGCTTACAACAATAACTTTGCTTCCATCATGATTTGAGAAGACCATCCACATGTAATAGAAAAGAACCCATACATTTATGAACGTTTCTCTACTTAGCAATTATCCTCATTTTAAGTTCTTTAATGACCTAATTCGAAGTATAATTATTCCCCTTAACAATTAAATTATAACAATTCAGCTGAGTAGATTATTTGACGAGCATTCCAACGAGCGTAGAACGATTTTTATAGCTCCTCAAGATGTCGAGGTACCATCTGGCCAAATTTCTCAAATTTAGGGAATTCCTCACACAAGCTCCGATAACTTGAGAACCAACTCCGCTATAGTTTCATTCGATTCAGCGTCAACTATCACAAAAACATTGAAAAATACGACATTTTCCCTCTTAAAACCTCTTAACTACGGGTAAATTAAGCAATTTTGCTAAAGAATTTGGACATTGGATAGTTGTAGTGCATTTTGAGTTTTTTTTACAACTTAAACGTAGGGGTTTTGGTTACTCTGTTTTATCATACGTTTCTTATGGTTACCGCCTAATGGATGGCGGATTTTAATGACCATTAGAGACATGATTTTACAAAGTAACCAAAACTCCTACGTTTTAGTTTTCAAAAAACACAAAACGCACTTAAACTCACTATTGTCAGACCTAGTTGTGAAAATTTCAAGTATCATAGTTGCTTCAGAAACGTTTTTACGACCGACAGAACTGATTTTTTTTTTTGCTGTATATTAGGATTTATGCCTTGGAACGTAGAACATCAAATTTTGGTGTTTTTTTTTTAGCCCTTACCATGGTTAGTTATTGAATGATACACCAAAGGATGATAACATTTTTTGTCTCGAATTTTCTAAAATCTTGAATACTTCAATCTTTAAATAGTTCTTGCTTCCTTTTGGGTTAACTCGTTTGTTGGGTCACTCATTTACATGAAGCCCCAGTCATAATGACTTATACATTTTAGGGCTTCTTGTCGTTGCGTGGTCCTTTCGCTGTTGAACGATCACCGAAATAACTCACAGGGAGTCGGATGGAACTAAAATTATGCCGAAACTCGAACCGTTTTAACAGTTTACATTAAACTGATTTTTACTGATCAAATAAACTGATTAGTACATTTTCGTTCTTGATTTCAGATTAATTGCCCAGTAATCAATTCTGGACGACACGGTGGATGAAAACGGTGAGTGCTGCCCTTGAGTTTTAAAGTTTCCTAAATACCTATTATTTCCTAACATCAACTGTGTGATCCGATTTAGAAAAGGATTTGAAAAACCTTTTCGAGATCTAGAGTTTTTTTATTAATTCGTAATGACGACTGCCTAGCGTTGGATATTCAGTCCATTGGGATAATTAGATGTTGAGGTTGATGATAATTATGCTAGGCCATTGAAGCGTATGACGTACGTGAGAAAGATCAAGACGAGAATAAAAACTTGACTCACGTAAGGCATTGCTAATATTTACTCTGCTCTCAATTTGACACTTCTACGGTGTTTCATTCTGATTGCCATCAGAGTTGCTGCTTGCCTCGTTTTTAAAAAATATCTGATTTCATTTAAAATATTTTTAATGGAAATTTCCTAGTGCTGAGAGTTAAGTACAGTTGAATGTAATGAACTTGGTAATTTTGATACGAGTTTGGTGATTTTCATTCACTCTCAAAATCTATGCAGCTTATTCTACCTGATAATTATATTCAAATTTTCAACTTATTGCTTTTGGAATTCTTGTACATTTTCATGCGTGACCTATCTTTACTTTCATTAGATGTATATGTTTGTATTTTTGTTTCGGTATTTCTCACCTTAATAGAAAACTTAATCGTTATTTTCTTCACCTTCTGCTTGAAAAGTTTGTAAAAATATTCATACGACTTCGTTCCTTAGTTCCTTGGTGCACGCCTTTGTCTGCTAGTTCTATCCTAAAATAGAGTTATCATCATCGTATAATCTTCCTGGTCAGTCCAGTTCAGTCGGATCCTATCTTCTATAATAGGCTCATTAGCTACCTTTAATGAGCTAGCACTTATTCAATCTGGATGCCTCGGAATCGACGTCATCCATATTCCGGGAATATAGATCAGTTCAAAACATATAAAGAGACGAGGCGACCTCTTCTCCATTTTTTTATATTAGTCAGCCGAGTGCTTTCACCCGTTCGGGCTTCTTCAGGGCATTATAGGACCAAGGCTACCTATGGCCCATAGGTACCCTTGGTCCTATAATGCCCTGAAGAAGCCCGAACGGGCGAAAGTACTCGGCTGACTAATATAAAAAAATGGAGAAGAGGTCGCCTCGTTTTTCTCCCCCTCAACCTACAAAAAGAAGTAATGCGACCACCTGGAGAAGAAAAATGAAAAGAGACGTTTTTACGCCAGCCTAATGTCTGAATAAAGTATACGTGTTGCAAATAAATGCATGTGACCAAGACATACTTACATGGATTATAAAAATTGTAGTTCGAGAAAAGTCAGCAACGTGTCGCGTAAATCTCGTTTTGGCTTTTGTAAAAATTTCTATTTTCTTACAAAAATCTTATTTTTTTTTTATTTATTATTATTATTATTTTTTTTTTTTTTGTCTTTTTTTGTTTCATTGGGGGTAGACCGTTTTGGGATATTTATTATCCTTATGAATTGATAGTCGGTTGCGAAAATCCTATTTGAACATTTTCAGATTAACAAGATTCAACAAAAAAACATTTAGAACGAATTTATCGGAAAACTCCGTTTGTGAGCAATCTGACCTTGCCCTCTTCGAGTTCTGGCAGTTTTGCGTACGGCGAAGTCGAGTTTTATTTTTCTTCTGCATTGCGGACGGGTTCGCGCCAACGCAAAACCTTTATAGTCGTCGAAACTACTCTAGCTGAACTTTATTGTTGCGAGAGTGGAACACGAGAGGGAAATACTGGTACAAAAGTTGCAGTCGAGAAGGGACATCTCTCTGTTTTCTGCCAACGAGCCAATTTCAACGTCTCTCGGCAGAAATGAAGAAAAACTGGCGAGACACGTTCGTTGGCTGACCTCCCATGTCTTCTCACACTGTGTGGAATCTTTCTCCGTCAGTCACATTGAATTGAACGTTCCCTCCGTAAACCCCAATTTCTTTAGGAGATCTCCTATATCGTCTTTTCCCCGATTTTCATTTCTTTCGGAAAATTTCACATTCCCGTAGAAAATCCTATCTAAGGTTCCGCAAAAAGAGTATTCACGTTACTGGACAATGAAGAGGTTCGTTGCGGTCAGATTAAAACGCGTTCGTAATTATGAATTTGGAGTAGGAGTGTTTCTTTTTTTGCACTCCTAATGGTATATTTAAGGTTGAATTTGGGGAAACCAAATTATTCTACATTATGTACCCGAGGATGCCCGAATGGATCTCGGACAGGCCAAAATAAATGTATGGAAAATCGGTTGCCTAGTTTCTCATACCGGACTGTAAAAAATGCGACGACTATGAGAAGAAATGTTTTATTTTGTTTCAGATGGGAGGTGTTCGGAGAAAGATGCCATGATAAGTGGAGCAAGCGACGGCGGAGGCAATAATGACAGTGGCGGTGCTGGCGGCGGCCGTTGGGGCCGTGCCGTCGGAGGAGAGCGAGGAGGAGGGCGACAGGAACGTCCGTCGTCGCTGGTCAAGTCTTGGTACGGTGCCCTTCACGAGGAAGACGATGACGGCTCGCAGAAAACCTTACTTCCAGGTCAGTCGAGAAAAAAAAAAAATTGGCGTGGAAAAAAACGGATTATACACAGCAAACCTCGTAATAACAACAATAATATCTATGAGTAAAGCTCCCATACATTAAAATGCAACTTACATTATCCGGTCATTTACAGCCTGTTGGACCTATTTTACAAAAAATATTTAAAAAATAGGAAAATGCAAGAAAAACTGCGATAGATGCGAATCATTTCTTTGACTGACTAATTTATTATAGTTTTGCTGCTTTTAGAATCAAAATAGAACACCGATGATTTAATTTTATCCTCTCCCGAATCTTTACCGAGATTGTTCGAAATAAAAAACCCTTGAGTGATTAATCGTGGAAATCTTTCTCCGTTTTTTTTTTTTTCTTTTTTCTATACTCAGTTGTTGAATCAACTTTGACCTGGGAAAATGAGAGTGGCTGAGGATCGCTCCTTTCTGGAGTGGCTGGTTTTTAGCCGGCCGGTGAAGAAACTCGTGTTAGCCAATTTGAGTGTTGAGTCCCTGTGGTCCAACTAGAGCCTGATAGAACATGGGAGTCTCTTGAAGTCTTGGGCAAGGACCTGGACCTCGCCGACCGTCTCGTGAACTGCCTGATAGGACCAAGACCCGGGACCGACATGGAGAAGGTCGCAAGACGGTTATGCAATCTCAACAAGCACAACCCACTGAGCACTGACTCCTATTCTGGCCTAACCACCCCCTTCCCCACCCGTTGAATACGCGTAGATCTGATTAATATGCATTAAAACCTCAACTGTTTTTAAACTTGCATGCGCTCATTCTCTCTATGGCGCGTTATTAAATAAAAAGGAGGAAGTTATGGCCGTTTGAGTGTCATTAGGTCAAACACTGTGAAAATCTTGAAAACGAAAATAGTCGGAAAATAGTTTGTGGGTTAAAAAAGAAATTGTTAAATGAAATGCTCGATCAGAAATTATTTGTAGAATAGATTTCTGAAATTAGGTCTGCTTCTCGTGTGTACACCCTGTAGAATGACCGATTTGCATATCTTTATAATTGACATAAACTAAACCTTACGCAGTAAAAATGTAGCCGCAATTAAATTAAATTTAAGTGAGATCGTCATGATATTTTTTTATTTATTTATTTTATTTTTTTTGTTAACCATGAAGTCACTTTAAAAAGAATACTTTCATCATGCTCAATCCGCTGATACTGTTCTTACACAATACTTTCAGGCCATCATAATTGCAGGTATCATTTTTTGTCGATTGTTGCAGAGAGACTGAAATGGCGTTCGAGTTTGGCGTTGGGCTCGTCGCTGTTAAGCCGACTTAGCCGATCACGTCTCGAAATGGACTCGGGTGGAGGCGGTGATCAGCTAAGAAAGGTGCACACCTCGCCATGGCTTGCACTCACCAGTTCCGAGCCAATGAAACCCATCAACCGCCTGAGGACAAGTACTATGTGTTCCAGGTTTGTGCTGTGTCACGTTTCATATAGCAGGGAACACAATAAACTGCCAATCATAGCTTCAGACGTGTTTAAAACACGTAGGACGTTTTTGCAGTTACCGGAATTGCCAAGGTCTACGTCTAGACGGTTTTTTGTATGATTACCAAATAATTGCTACGTAATGACTCATTAAAAACACTCTTTCCTTTGATAATTTTTTAAAAATTGTTTCGAAAATTTTATGTGCCCACATCAGAGTGTAATCTAATGAAAAAAAGCTACTCATGATTGTGCAGTGGTTTATTACTCCTTGGCTTCAATCATGATTAGGAAACCATTCAGTTGTTATAGTGCCTAATCTAAGCTCATGTAAACCGCCTACAGACATATTGGTAACTAAGAGCGTAGTCCTTGGCAACTATCGTAATTTTAAAATTTTCCTTTTTCTCAATTACTTAATTGAAAGTAAAATTAATTGCCTAACGGTACAGCTAATAAGGGCGTTTTAGGAGCATCCCATCATCTAAAGAACAGTTTTTATAACTCCCTAATTTCTCGAGTTATACCATCTTGCCACATATTTCAAAATCTCAAAAAGTTCACATAAAACGTAGGTTAACTATAAAACCTCCATTGACTCCGTTATGGTCTCATTCGAATCATCGTCAAAAAATCTTTATAAATTGATACCAAACACACCTATGTTTCAAAAACCTCAAAAAATACTACGGCCCCCTTGAAACCCCTAAAATACCTTTAAAATTGAGTTAGTGGTTTGGCTAAAGAATTGAGCCACTCTCATACCAAGTATGATTTTTGGTGAAAACTTCAAATATGTTGTTAGAACGTAAAACATCAAATTTTGAGGTGGGTAGGGTTAGATATTTTTCCCTGAGCTATTACAATGGTTTATTATTGAATATTATACTAAAATTAGTTGGGCTCACAGAAACTAGATAAAACTTCTTCATTTTTTTTTTTTTTTGTAAGAATGTTAAAAAACTGACGGGTCCATTAGACATACCAAAAGTTCAGGAAAATTGGACACAATTCGTAACTTGATAAAACTTTAGGTAGTACTCAATTTTGTGATTTTTTGCTTTGCAATGTAGAAAGTAGGTAACCGAAAAGTGGATTCATTCGTTTAAATATCTATAATCAATACTTAATTGAGGAACTAATTGAGTAACGTCACTTTCATTAGCGTTTGTATGAAAAACGCTTTGCTAGATCGTTAAGGTTTGGTACGGCGGGCTTCCTGTTTTGAGTTGTGAACGATTGAGATCCCGATGATCGAACGACTGAATCGTTTCCTTTTCCGTTTCGGAAATGAAACTCCTCTGATGGATGATTAGTACAGCCTTGCTGAGCCGTCATTCTTTTCTATTTGAAAATCTTTTTCTGGAGACGATGTAGTCATTCCTCACTCGGCAACATGTGCACACGTCGTTTGAAGAAATTGTGCGCGATGCATTGGCGCTCCAATGCAGTTGCTTTGTTTTCCAGTTGGGCTAGGAAAATAAGCGCGTTTGAGTAAGCAGATTTCTGTGTGTGTTTTGTCTGCTTTTATTATGATGAAATGGCAATGTGGGAAATGCGGCTATATTTTCTCACTGGAGGAGACATCTAGATTCAAGCTAAGCTTCCTCATGTTTGAGTTTGTGCTGGTTCAACCTCTCGATTATTTTATTAATAAAAATAATTTTTTTCCCCCAGCTGGTACAGGAATCAATAGTCATTTGATTATTGTGGGTGCGAATTTCTTAATTCAAGTTGGTTCAATATGTTGCACAGATGTTCGTCGCTGCTGTCGATGGCTTCATCGTCGCGCTATTCGATATCAGCTGAAGGGCAGTACGTTCAAGTGCCTCAGTGCCAGCAACCTCAACCTCAGGCTCAACAACCCCAGACCCATTCCATCCTATGCAAACTTTGCCTCACCACTGTGCCTATGGCCGAAACCTGGACGTTACAGTGCTCGTGTTCCTTCTGCGCTGAAGTGAGTAAATTTGGCGTTAAATAACTGTTGAAGTTGATGCGATAAAAATTTATTTATAAAACGTGGTATTTATTGAAATTTCAAGAAAATTTAATTTTGTGTAGCTTTTTGAAAATCTAATCCGAGAATCAAATCAACCATCAGGGGTATTCCAGTTTTCTACTGCAAAATTGGATTCGGCGACTTTCAAAACGTCCCCCCATTTTGCTTAGCCAGAGATGATTGTCATTTGCCACATAAAATGTGGCTACAAAAATTAAAAACGTGGGGTTAAATTAGAGTGACGTGGGATCACTCTTATTGCTAAGTCATATTGCTCCTCGATTTCTCATTCAGATTTGACCAGATCCTACTCTCTCTAAAGCCATTGGAGACATAATGTGGAATTTCCTATGAAATGCCTCAATTCCTCAACTAAGTAATGATTATTTATGATTTGTATTGTTTCAGTGTATGAAGGCGTACGTTGAATTTGAAATTAGCCAGGGGGCCTACGAGATCTCTTGTCCTGATGCGATGTGTGAGGCTCAAGGTGTTGTCTCTCTCACAGAAATCGAAAATCTAGTCAACTCCGATTTAATGGAGAAACACCGGCGGTATAGACTCAACAAAGGTGATACATTTCTTGTTGTAATAATAATATAATCTCTATGAGAAAGATAATTTTACCACTTGGCGTGGATTGTATTAACTGGTCTACCCTTGAATGATTTGCAGAAGTTGAAGACAACGAAAAACTAATCTGGTGCCCGTCTGCGGGCTGCGAAACAGTGTGTACTTTGACGCCCCAATCAGCCCACAAAGTACACTGTCCCTCCTGTTCGTCGGATTTCTGTTCACTCTGTCGAGGACCTTGGCATGGAGGAGGACCATGTCCTCAAGCAGGACCAGCGCCTGGAATTCCATTCGACTCAGAACTAATCAAATGCTGTCCAATGTGCGCTGTTCCCATTGAGAAAGACGAAGGTTGCGCTCAGATGATGTGCAAACGTTGCAAACACGTGTTCTGCTGGTACTGCCTCGCCTCACTCGACGTAAGTTTAATCATTGGTTATCGAGTAGAAGCATCCTAGAGTCTGATTGCAAACTGTATTGCTCCAATTGGTTTTTTGACTAATTGAGACGGGTTTGAATTCTTCAAAGTCTACTGGCATTTATAGAAAGTTGAGAAGGAGTAGTTCTATTCTGGAGATGAATTTTTTTTTCGCTAGTAACATTTGCTTATGCACGAGCAGTCTTGCTATGATATCGCCTGTCATCAACCACCTTTGGAATTAATAAGCTATATTCTTGTTCACTTGCCTCGCCAACAACTACCAGTTCAACTCGACACATAGATCAGGATCCGACTGATGAACGCGCTTGTATCTAAAAAGAATCTTTTATAACAAAGTTGCCAGTAATAAAAGGTGCTTAGTTGTTCTTCCTTGATCCAATATCAATTGAAGGGAAGCGTCTTCCAAAAGAAAAGAGATGCAAATAATAGATGTGCAACATGCTATTCATATTGTTGAACTGTGTTCTAGGTCGACACTTCAACTTGATATTACTCTTTTTTATGTAGTTATGTACTAGGATTTGCCACATATGTGGGCTGGTGCTCTCTGGTAGTTGCTGCTGAAACGTTAGCCTCTCAGCTCTTGATACAGTCTTATCAGACTATGGATCCCAATAATTTGTGACAACTTTTGGCTCTCCAATTTACTTGTGCTCCATTTTGTCGTATTTTATTTATTTATTTTATTTTTTTTTAAATATGATGCAGGACGATTTTTTACTTCGACATTATGACAAAGGCCCGTGCAAGAATAAATTGGGCCACTCCCGTGCATCTGTCATCTGGCATCGGACCCAGGTGATTGGGATATTTGCCGGTTTCGGCATTTTGCTGTTGGTTGCTTCTCCGCTGCTACTGCTGGCTGCACCATGCATCGTATGCTGCAAGTGTCGCGTGTGTACCGGTGGTCCAAAACTCGAACCTGACGAAGAACTGCCTGACGAATCTTGAAGTGACCTCGATTCTGAGAGAATCGGTGATTAGAGAGTTTGGATTTTTGAAACGTAAATGGTCATTATTTCTGAGAGTAAGTTTAAACATCCTAAACTTACCTGTTTTTATTCATTTGCAAACTGTCCTGACCGATATCAAAAGCTTCGTTTATAGAAAAGCTAATTCGATAAACTTACTAAAACCAGGCTCACGTTCATTAAACGCCGGATACCTAATCACTCTAATTGATGAGAGCTTATTCATCGTTGGGTTACCCAATAAATGCTTCGGCGGTGTCTATGAATGTAGGGCCATAATTTCTCGCTAACTGTAGTGGATTAAAAAATAATAAGGTATAAAATAAGCGTTCTGTGCTTGACGTTGAGTGGTGGTTAGAAACTGAAATTCTGTGCATTGTTAGTTTTTCGACGTCTCAATGAACCCCCCCCTCCCTTGAATATTGGTTTCATAGTTAATTTCATCCCAATTGACAAAGTCAGAAAAACCAACATCTTGACTAGTTGACGATCGATTCCGCACTTGAACCATGCTTGGAGCTGCCTCATATTTGAAATTTATTGCAAATTATTCATTCCTGGGATCCAGATTCATTAACTCTATTCATGTCCTACCCCGAAAGTTTAAATAGGAACGGTTTCGAAGAAAAATAATATATGTTAACAAGCCTTTTTCTCAATGGTCCTACATTTTGTTTGGTTAGCTGAATCAATGTTGTCTGATATCAGGATAAAAGCAGCCGGCTATTAATAGGTGCTCTCCTGTATAAAATCAACTATATCAAGACATAATATATTAAGATTTGGAACTGTTTTCAGCGTGATCACTTTGGTTCTATGGCAGCAGCTCATGCTCATTGACAAAGACCCTGAGGCGCTCCCAAAAAACACGCGTAACAGTTGAGAAAAGTTTATTTTTTTCTATATGTTGTATTGTTTTCTGGTATCCGTCAGCCAGATCATTCTCTTCTATCGTGGTACATTTTTCAATTCCGTATTCCGGCTCTTTTCAGGTTTATAATGCCCCTTTTGAAATTTGGCTATTGACAGTTCAAGTAGCCGACCTACGTTTTCTGAATAAATTTTCAACCATGACGTATCAGTTTTAGAGCGCTTGCTGAAAATGATTCCAGGGTTCCTCTAGTCAAATTTGCCCTTGACGAATTTTTCGGTATCCCCCACACATTTTGTCCAAATAATAACATATTTTTATTCAAACCTCGTCAGAAATAAGCTTGGTTTGAGAACTATGTTGGTATAGTCTAGCCAGCTCTTGAAAATTACGCTCTCGAAATTTCGAAAAGAAAAAGTTTGTTGAACAGTATCGCCTTTTTCAATTCTAATAGAACCATTATTCTATGCTCTTCTTCTAAAATTTTTCTCTCATCTTATCGTCGATTTTAGAAAATTAGCTTTCAATTTTTTCGTAAAGAAAAAAATGTTTTCACCGTCTTTATTCATTTTTTAGTGATTGTGGGTGTTGGTTTATAAACGAATGACAGCTAATTGAAAACCGAACGCTACTATGTATCAATTATGATCACAAAATGTTCTTTTCTTTATTTGAAGTGATATGGCTGTGAATTTGAATTGAATAAAGAAGAACAGAATGAACAATTGTTGAAGAAAGGTTGGCTATAATGACGAGTTTCGCCGTTTCATTAGTCCATAGAAGATGTTGGAATTTTTTGTTAAGCAGTTGATATTTTTATTTTAATGTTATTCTCATTGTGATCCACAATTTGCATGTACTGCCTCTTCTACGACTAATTCACATTTTGTTTAATGTACTTATTATTATTGTTGAACTGACGTCGCAAGGATTGTTTCACGAATTTTGTTTTGCATTTGTACTGTTGACGTTCAACATAATATTGCCACGTGCGGGTCCTTTTGTGTTATGATGCGTTATTATGCTTTGATACGTTTCTTTATTTTAATCGAATCTTAATTTTAATTGATGTTTTTCATTGTGATGATCAAACGGGTCAATTGTTTATCGGCCCGTATAGTCTTCCGTGGAGAAATAAATCCAACTCCCATTGGGAACCGTATACACCAACACACATTGAGCAGTGATTTTTCATCCTCTAGCTTATCGTTTTGGCGACTTCTCTATTATCATTAACATTGAATTGTCACTGTGGCGTTTTGTTTATTGAAGGAAGCCAGGAAGACTGGTGCTTCCATAATATACCCCGCTTCTGTCTGCTGATCAACTGAAGCTGACGCTATTGCCATACTCTTTTGCAATCATTTTGGCTGACTGATGTGTGCTATATTCGATGAAACGCCAAAACAATAAGCTCGCCCGAGAAAATTCAGAACGTTCTATAAGGCTGGTGCATTAGTGAATTAATGTATCGCCTCTGATCAGGCGTCGGTTCTTTTTCTACCATGGGGTACATAATTTATACTAGGCAACTAGCATGGTTATTCAATATTGTAAGCGCTTGCTGTATAACGTTTTGCCTTTCTTCAGAAAATGTCACCATTTCTTAAGGGTATGTTCAGGCCTCAAGTCTGCAATTGTATTTTTGTTCTTCAATAGAACTATTAACAAAAAAATACTCCAAATATTTGTCAGAAATTAGTACGCTTTACGCATTGCTATTGAAAACCACAAACCAATTGAAAACTATGAAAAATTGGTAGTCTGTTATAACCTTTCGCTTTTAGAGATTGAGCGACCGATTCGATTGATTACCGTCTGAAAAGTAAACGGATCTCCATTCCAGACTGAAATCAGCTTATGTACTGGACGATAACGCTATGTACCTATTTATTTGTTGTTGGAAGTTGATTTTATGATTCACTCAATGCTCATTTGTACTTACCAATTAGAACTTGCTATTGATAAGAAAGGGCGGCTGACGTGGACCCGTCAGCTTTTTTTTTATGGACCCAGTCCGAAGGTGGAATTGAGGCTGGGTTTTATTGGGTTAGAACGATAATTTGAACTGTTTTGATAAAAATTCAAATTCTTTCATCTATTAAAATCTTTGGTTGGCGACTCAACGTACCGTGTGTACCAGTATTGAAAAATTGGCTTTTCCAAATGGCAGTCGCCTCATCGTAACGGACGGAACAGCAAACAGTTGAAGTAACGATCAAGTGCTGTTGAAACTATCTACATTCTATCGGTACTTATGTATGCAACCTGCTTCCAAGTGCATTCCAGCCGAAGTGGAAATTTAGTTTTGGCTGCGGTACTTTACCACCCACATTGTGAATAATGTAAATAGAAGGCAGAAAATATTCGTGCAATATTCTGAAAGTAATTTTTTCGCATTAGTTACGTGTAAACTTATGAAAATAAAAGTTGTACATTAATTTATCCGTGTTTCATCTTAACCTGAAAACTCAGTTGAAGAGAATGTGGGTTCTTCAAAATGATAATAGAGATAGACCTGGTTGAATTCAACTTCATTATCTCGTTCCCACCATCCATCCTTTAATATGGCCGTCCCCGTTCTTAGCAATCATGCATGGTTCGATTTGTCCTTTTTGCAGTTCTTGATGGGCTGGACTTTATCCATTCGATTTTCAGATTGGAAGCTAATCGTAGGCGACCCAATATTATACAACACAAGCCATGTGGACTACATGGGCTCAATTCGCAACAGGCTTAAAAATTTTCCATGTCGCAAGAACAAACCTAGGTTTCTCCTTAGCTGAGGGCTGAGGGGTAGAAGTTGAAGTGGAACTTGTCATTAACCATCACAAAAATTAATATGAAGCCAATTCTCATAAACAGGAATATTAGGTTCAACTGGCTAAGGAATGATGGAATGATTTACATCGCTCGTATGACGTTTAATCTTCAACATGTTCTACAGAACAAGATTCATCATCTAGAAAAGCAATTTCCTCAATTAATCTGTTTAGGTTCCTTCAACAACATGTTGTTTTTTCATCAACTTACTATATTTCCAAGAAAAGAAAAGCGTTCAACTCCTACAAAGGCGACATATTTATTAAATTCATTCTTTTTCTCAATATTAATCGTTTTTTAACGTTATAAATATCCCTGAAAACATCGGAATGGCAAAGACCGGAACATTATATGATGGGATCGTCCATGCAATTATAGGCAGCATAGCTAAGTGTCCAATATTTCATGTTTGGATACAATAACATTAAAATAAACGTCTTGGCGGATAGGAGAAGGGAAGCTGAAGAAAGCCATGCCCACTCACATCATTCACAACAGAGCTAGGTAGTGAACTGAAATAAAATTGGTTATTTTGTCAGAACAGTTTTCAGTCACTCCGCAGATGCCTAAGGCAAAAGCAAGAGCTGCAGTGAAATGTCACCATCTTCACTCCTCCCAATCTTATCAAACCAAAACAACATAGCGACAACCAAGAACGAACATCTTAAAAACTTACTACGTAAGTTCATTGTGACAATTAAATTATAATAATAGGTACAGTAACAATATTTCAAAGTCGCCACCTCCTGAGTTCTTGGTTTTGCGCCTGGAACTGCTAAGAGAATATCTCAACAGAAAAATACGCAAATCACGTTTGTAATGTTTACTGTGAGAAGGGATGAACATAGAACAAATGACACGGGAGAAAACAGATTGCAGGAAGGCCACTATTCCAAGGGATGTTTTGCAAGAATTTTCAATATTTTTTTCTCTTAGAGCACACTGAGGCAGTGTGAGGTAACAAATAGAATCGATAAAATTCTCCATCTTTCCACAGGAAAATATTATTATGCACATTGGGTTATCGGCAGTACTTCAAAAGTGGTAAGCTTTTCGTTCATAATAATTCATAGAAAAAGAATTGTATTCGTTCACTCAACGAGCAAATCTGAAGCGAATACTTGAACCAGCAATATTAAACTGTCGAAGATGTTCCTTTTGTTATCTCATTGAAAACGGATGATTCATTGTTAAAATTAAAGTACTTGTTTATATATTTTTGATAACGTAAGAAAAAAAAATGATCCGAGGATTAATTATATACATAGTTCTTGCATAGAGAAGATGATAGGAGGGAAAATCAGATAAACGGAGAAAGAGAAGGATTCATTTTCTTGTTTGTTATCAGCGGGAAGGTCGATTTGTCTGTTAGAAAGTGCTCCCTTCTGGTGGCTGAGTTAGTTTCATGTTTTCTTTGGCAGTCATCAATCGGCGAAGCTCCTGCAGGAGTGATTTGATCGTGTAATCGCGTTGCCATCTCGACAGAAGTGGAACTCCTTTCTGATCGACCTGTGGGAAACATGATAATGCATCTAGTTAATCAAGAGACTTAAGATCTGTGGAGGGGAACCTGATTGCAGTGAAGAATAAAATTAAATTTTTCTGCTTGCAGGAAAGCCAGACAAAGAGTGTAGGTGGAGAGCCAAGAGAAGAAATACAAACTCCTGAAGTTAAAGAGTGGTACCCTACTGAGAGTTAGCACTATAAAAAAACGTACGCACATTATTTGAAACTCATTTACTTTTTCCAACTAACAGGATTTCAGAGTTGACTTCAATGACAACACTTCTAAACATTCGTGAATACACGAATATTCACAAGGACAAAAATAAAAAAAAATCACCAACCTGCCCAGACGTACTGTTGACGCAGGTCATATTGATTCTAGACTGAAATCTGGCTTGAGGGGCGTCTTCAGGATATCTTTGACCGCATTCTATCCGTAAGCTATACATTCGATTTTCGTAGGGAGTCTGAAAACAAGTGATTAAAATTAATAAATCAAGATTCCCATACGCTTTCAATAATTTTTTTTCAATAGTAAATATACTTTAGTGGAACAAAAAACATCTTGTGTCCTACATTTCCCACGCAAGATTCCTTTGAACAAGCATAAGTCTAGGTAAACCTATGTTTTACATAAATTCAGATTCTTTACAATTCTAATGAGACTCGTAAATAGATTGAGTAAATCTACAGTTCTATTAACTCCCTGAAGAGTCCACCAGCAAAGTTCAGCACAAATATAAATATTTAATTAAATATCAATATTTAATTATTTGTTTTCACAAATATTTCTTTTTCTCAAAACCAAAAATTACATTTTAAGTGGCGATAAAAACACGAATATATTATTATTGTTCGATTAATAACTTGGTTGCTTCCATAAACCATATTTTGATTTTTTAAAAATTATTAAAAAAATCAGAAAAGAATCTAACGATTACAGCAAGGATGGGACTAGGCTAAATTTTATCTAGGAAAAGTCAAGGAAATCAATAAATTTACTTGCGTGAGATCCAAACATTTCAATTATTCTGTACACTTACCCTAGGAGGTCCGATGATCATACCAGTCCAATGAGTCAGGGTCATGTCATCGTCATTCTCTAGACCCCAGGAAATCGTACCATCGCTGACGCCTCTTTGACCCTGCTCCAACTCTTCAAGTAGGCGGAAGTTGCGAGGAACAACTAGAAGAGAAACAAGGCTGTTAGCTTTTGAGCATATTGATATTCGATCGAACCGAGCGTATTAATCGACCCAGTACATTGTAGCAGCTCAATATTATGTTAGGGCACCTTTTCTATCTGCTTCGCAGAACTAATGTCAGCTGTCGATTTGTGCAATTTTACAAGACTCGAAGATGGCAGGGTTCCAATCAGTAAGCTAAATTGCTGACCAAGGCCTGGAATACTGAGGCTTGAATTTGTGGGGGTTATCCTGGCATGCCAGGTCAACAGAATCAAAGAACTACCTTCAATCCTCCGCCCTTCAATAATTTAAAGAAGGCTGCGTAGCAGAGTGATCCCGATCTTAGTTCTGTGACCAGTGGACACAAGTTTCGATTCCTGAGTCGAGCGATAGTAGGTTTTCCCTTATTTGGAGTAGTCGCTTCCCTTTGATCAATATTGGGTCGAGGAGAATGACTGGACGACTTTTGCTACAAGAGAATTTTCTTTTATTGGTTTATATGCATACAAGCGTGCTACTTTCTAATATTTCTGATGATAGCTGAAGTTTCAAGGTTATATATTAGAAATAGTGGGAGCTGGCCGCCTATGACTCATCTGTCGCAAAACAGCGCTGCAGTTCTAGAACCATCCTATGCACTGGACTCTCCTGTTAACTTGAACACAAGACGACACAACGGATAAAAAATTGATTAACTACAAATTGTTACAACGGATAAAAAACCGATAACATAACTGATAATATTTTCACCCACTCAATCGAGCATTCAATTTAAACAGTTCAACATAACAATTTCTGACAACGCTACGCAATAACAGGGCACATTAATTCCATAATAGGATCAACCACGTTCGGAAAAGGTTTCATCTCGTCGGTAGAAAAAGCGTTTGTCGCTAAGCGGTCGAAACTTTAAACGACGATAGAATTAAATCGGTAAAGGAGAACTGAGTATAACTACAAAATTGAATGGGAACGCCCGAAAACAAGGTTTGGCCGGCGGTGAAACTTGCGACAATCTATTGTGAAACATTCCTAGTGCTTCAGACGGGCCACATCGACGCGACTTCGGAGCAATAGAAAAAGTATTAGATCATCGCATGTTTTTCTGTCTCAATAGAATCGCGAGAGTAACGATTGAGTTGTCGACTCAAGCGCCGTAAATTGTGAAGTGAATCGGCGAAGGGAAATTCTCGGCGAGTCAGCCCGATGTCGACAGGCCGACACAGCCTTGGAAACGCAGACTGAACACCTCGTTTGGCATAGAATTACAACACTATACATCAAAAGTACAACACGTATCGACCACTTTCTTCTCGTAAAAGCGAGCGATGACGATTGAAAATGACTCACAGACGTGCATGTCGACGATAAGGCCGCAGAAGGTGGCCGAGTATGAACGAAAAATTGGAAAAAATGGGAGACTTACCTACACGTCCCGTAGGACTGGCCATGACAAATCAAAATAGGTGGCGGAAATTTTACTAAACTCTACACAATTCGAATGTTCAACGTTCACATATAATTAAGCGGCGCAACTTGAGCTGTTCTACAGATGCGCAATGTAAACTCGAGCGAAAAATAGAACTTTAATTTACGAAATCGGCATCGAAGTCACACAAGGCTAACAGGAGCATTCTGGGATGATCGAGCCACCGCTGCCTTCTATAGCTAGTGTCCGCCATGACGCAAGTTTGCAAAATAGGCGAAATGTATTTTTTGTAATAAATATTACCCTACGGTTTTCTAATTATTATTTTAATTTTAAAATTAGGTATGAAAATAATTGTGTGTGATAACCGCTCTGATTAATCCCGGAAAATTAACAAACTTCGGTATCGATAGATTCTGAGATCCTATTGAGTATCGAATCTTGAAAAAATATTAAAATCGTTCGACAGGTCATCAGTTACATTGTTCGTTTTATTACAATAGGAATAAATAATTATGACTAATTTGCAATTTATTTGAAAGTTGTGGGGAAGGCTCAGTTAGGTGGTTTCTTCTTTTGACTTCTAAAATCCAATGGTACTATAACGCCTTGAGAATGGTCTTAGGGGCAAAAGTGTTCGGCTAGCTAGGAGAATAAAGTGGCCTGATTATTGGTCCCACTCATAAAATAAGTTGATATCTAGATTTCTGCCCATCAACCATCAAGGCCAAATCGCCTCCTCCCTGAAGAGCTGAGGTCCTTTTTGCAGGCCAGTCTGACCCATTGAGAAAGGGGTAGCTGCACGGATTATGGGATGGTTATGAGATTATGAATCAAGTTCCTGCGAGTGCCCTATCAACTGCAGACTGACTGTAGATCAGTTTTCCCTTTTTATGCTGTAAATTCTACTTCTACAGTGTAAAAGTCTCTCCGTTAGACTTAATATCTTCCAAAAATAGAACTTTAAAACTAATTTCCTTGAAAACCAGCCAATTTGAGACTTCTGCCGACCACTTACCTTATCAATAAACAGATACGTTCCAAAAGTAAAGCGATAATTAGAAATAAAAATGATTGGCTGAACAATTTGCGCAAATACTGATAACCCCAGTTCATTCCTTGAGACCCTAATGATAGCAAAGGAACGGTTGCGCTTAGAAGAACGAATGAACAGGAAACGAATAGTTTTCCTTCATAAGCGCTATTTAGCAAGCATAATCTTGATTGACTCCACAATTTTGCTAACGATTATTACCTCTCCCATGTATTATCACCTACAGGCGATTGCCACAGGAGTTTTCTCTTTCTCTATGAACAAGAGCGACACAAGGAAGCAATCTATCTTATTCGAATTAGCTGAGACTGATCGACCTCGCAGGGAACATCACGGGTAAATATAACAAGATGAACGAGAAAAACCCACTTTATCTACTGAAAAACTACTTTCGGAATCGCCAATGTTTATTCGAAACTCAACAATCAAATACATTTAAATTCAACAGCAACCAAAAGGTTAATATCTCCTTTGATAAATATTTGAATAAATAGCACAAAGCCGGATCAAGAAACAACATGTGTTTGGAACTAGTCCACCTCATCAAGGTTTCGTTTTTATTAACATGATAATAATATCATCTGCACAGTTGCGCTGAAAATGTAGTTTAATTGCAAATTTCTAACAGACACGGAATCCGTTGCAAGAAAAACAAAAAAAATTGACTGAGAGGTGAGAGTGAATCGATAACCAATGAGCTTTTTCAACAAGAGTCCTACGGCGTTTATTTACAAAATAAAAACATAACTTAGGCATGACTTGAACTGATTTTTTTCATGTCTGGACTTGACCTACGCAAAATGTTTCACTCTCGCCCTTCCAGGGAGATGTTACTCGTTTTGTTTAACACAGCATTTGATTTTTTTTATAATTCGAAAATTAATTTACGACGTTCATTTCTTTGGAGGTGGTGGTACAAATGCAATTTTCCTAGACTTCAACGAGCTCCACTTGTGCCTCTTCCAATAGATACCCACTGCAGTGAAGAACGTGAAGATAGCAATGATCTGAACAGAATGCAAGAATATTAGTACAACAATAAATGCAAATAACAAAATAAATCCCAGAAATGATAATTACTGGTTTAAACTGAAAATGAAACTGTCACTGGTGGACGTTATCTTGAATCAGCATTATCGCTCCCAGGCGATAGACACTGGAGTGACCCATAGTTTCAACACTATTTTCTTTGACAGCAATCAAACAGCTTCCCCCACCTTCTGCAGTTCTCCTCACAGATGTCATTTCACTCTGAATCTGATCAATCTAAATAAACGACCATTTTCAACTACTCACTTTAATAGCCATTTGCTTGCGAGTATCATGCTCAGGCTCTGAAGTCCACTTGAGGAAAGTGGAAACGTCTTTGGCGAGTTGTGAGGTCGTCGCTGGAGTACCGTCGCTGTACTCGATAATCTGGAAAAAATTGACTTACTGATTAAGAAGGTACTAAATTATTTTTTGCAACCAAAACGCATTTTTTATGGGTCCAATTCACGCTTGAATCGAAGAGTACGACAAATCAACATAATTGGGCAATCGATCTCACTTCATTATACAAAGCTTTAGCCATTGAAATAGCGCCACCAGGGAAATATGGGTTGTAGTATTGGCCATCCCTCAGCACGACGCCAGCCGGCGCATCACAATAGCCGGTCAACAATGCAAAGATGTAATCCTAAAAACACAAAAATGAAATCGTATACTACGCCAATAAATGTAAAAAAATCGCAGCTCAGACAGCTGAGGACATTGTATTACTACAAGACAATGAAAAATAATAAAATAAAAATTCATTCAACTATTTCTTCTTTTACAATAGAAAAATATAAATGAATCCTCCATAAAAGGCTTACTTCATGGCCGTGGCGACCCGGTACGATATAAGAGAGGTCAGGTGGGTAAGCACCGTTGTTGGCAGCTCTTGCAGCTTCTTCATTAGGATACGGACTTGGTATACGGTCTGATAGCTTTCCGGGTCTCTTGAACATCTCACCCAATTCGTTAGGGCCATCCAAGATCTGTAACAAACCATGAACTAAATACAAAGAAAGAAACCAGACAAATAATGAACACAAAAAATACAGCCTATAAACTAAAAAAAAAACAATACTAACATTGAATAATCCCAACAATTTGACTGAGCTGTGTAGGAAAACGTTTAGAATGATATGGTTTTAAAGAATTCCATATTATGAAATTATTGTACAGTACCATTTGTTCTTCAGCTTCTGCTTTAGCCTCAGCTTCAGTGTGGGACACCCCGACAAGCTCTCTGTAGCTGACAAACCTCAGACTGTGGCAAGCGGCGCATACTTGTTTGTACACCTCGTAACCGCGCCGGATGCTAATCAACAAAAGAAGACAATACGACCCGTCATCATCCAAAAATGGATTTGGCTAAAACCGAGTGAAAAATTCATGTGTCCTAATTATAACTTTTGTAATATTTCTAACCTGGCATGATCTAGCGAAGAGAAATAGCCACGGTGACTCCAAGGTTGTTTCGGCGGGTGAAGTTCGAGTTCACCAGCTTTGATGCTTTTTTCAAGTGCGTACACGAGCATCCCAACTCCACCAGTGCACACTCCCATCGCAGTGAATAGCTGGGAAATTTCAAGGCGATATTTAGGTAGCTTCTTAGTAATACAATATAATTATATATCATGATGCACATTAGGAATAATAATCTCACAATACTAATTTGAGCGTTTACCTATATAAAAAAAAAGTTGCGGGGGAATATTTCCCGAGTGCCTAACAAGTTCGAAAAATGAAGAACGACTGGAATAAAATAATAGCCAAGATACTGCGAATTGCAAAAGAAAAAATTCTCAACGTGTTGAACTGGATTGATGCATACCACTAAGGTACTAACTTGACAAATTATAGACCATAGACCGTGATTTTAAGAATCCAAATCCCTAATAATGAGGTAAAGTTACATCAGAAAGGGCCAAACTGGGATTTTGGGGCGAAAACTGTAACTAAGTTATGGTTAGAATGGTCAGGGATAGCTATTTTACGACCGACCATAAAACGATCGATAAGTGCACTGCCGAATGGGCGGAGGTGGAACCGAAACGTCCACAGATAGAAATCAAAGTTGCATCAGTATCTCACCACAGTGAAATCGATCGGAAAAAAAATTTTCACATGGAAATCGTTCAAAATTATTGCACATTGATAACACTTACGGCTTTTCGACCTTTTGACCATCCTTGAGCAGCGGTTGAGTAGTGGCTCACCTGTGAATGAGAACGAATAGAAGCAAAAATACGAATTATTTACACGTATGGTCGCGAAACGTACACAAAACTTGATGCAACTCGATCGAGAACAATTAAATTCAGTTATTAACAGGCGAAAAATCTAAAATTATATGGCAACTATGATCCGAGGTAGTGACCCTGTCGTCCTACAGGAACACGAGACAACCAACGTGACATAAACTTTATCCTAGAGCGAGATTGATTCAACAGTTCACGTTTTCTCGACAAATACTGCAAATAATTACCGGATTAAACGAAGTCAACGAAGTTGATCGCAAAAGTTTAGACCCGTAAAATCTCCCCACGGTAGCCGCCATGTTGGATGGTGCAGGAAAAGAAAATCTTCACCTGATTTCGTGCCAATTTCGCAATCAGCCAAACTGCTGTTATCAACTGTGGAAAGTTTCAATATTTGACAAAATTTACCTGCGGCCGAATTTCAAAAAAACTTCTTTAATTGAAATTGATAATCTGTCCATTTTTGACATTTTAGTCTCCGAGGAATGATGAAAATCTGTTCTCTGTCGCGGATCGATTCTACACTAGCGATACGGTGGACAATATTTCAACTATATTGACAAATTGGACTAGTGTACATCATTACGGTCAACTTACTTCGCTGATTAAATGGAATTTTTTTCACCAACTTAACATAAGTTTACTGTGCGAAAATGAGCAGTTCGACAGTTCAATTAGAACTGTAAGCTTACGACGATGTCTTCTTCCGCGAACTTGAATCTGCCGCCAAGATTCATGATTCACATTCGATAGTGGTCTATATTAGAATCGATGTATCGATATTGCTCCGGACGATATTTGTATCGATAAATCTGTTACTATCGATAAGGTTAGGGCATCGATTTCACATTGGTTGGAATACAAACAGCGTTGGCAACTTAGCTACTGAAAAATACGCTCTTTCTATCGGCCTGGAGTAGGAAAAAAGTCGGTAGAGGAAACTTATTATTCCGTAGTCTGGATTTTGTGCTCTGAAATTTTGTGAGAGGATAGGTACTAATAAGAAACTCATCTTGTCTCATGAAAAATACTTTTTTGATGATCTAATTCAGGTATTGAGGTTTCATTGATTACATAATTCTTGCAAAAAAAGATTCACAAGTCAAAGAGAGATGCATGGAAAACTAATTATATTAAATTTGATAGCAAAAACCCCTTTGGAGGCATGTAAACAGTTTTTCTTTCAAGCATGTATTTAAACGGCAGCTTTGCAATCACAAGCCGAAAAATGATCATCCCACGATTCCGAAATTTTCACTTGTCTAACAGGTTCTCGAACGTATTTTTTAGTTCGGGGCTTGATTAAAAAAATACCGTAGGTAACAAGTCGATTTGGAACAGTTGGCAATACCGATTTCGTTCGCTCTCGTCCCGTTGCTCGACTACGGTCGAGTCGCCATTTTACGCCAGCTCGTTGTGCGACCTCTGAGTGCGGTTCCTAGTCTATTACGTTCATCTGTTCCGTTTCGTATTCCACGTAGAATGTGATTATCCGTCAACGCTTCTCCCCTTTTATTATACCTTCCAATTTTCAGTTTGATCAGCTTCGATAATTTTACCGATTTGAATTGAATTCGAATCAGAATGTCGGCAAGTGATATGCCCGAGCTCGGCTCAAAAATCAGCCTCATCTCCAAGGCGGATATACGCTACGAAGGCAAACTCTACGCAGTCGACCCTCAAGATTGTACGATCGCTTTGGCCAGCGGTAAGTTCCGATTTTGCATTATTTTCTCTTTTCGCAGGTGATTTTTTTCGATTCGGAAGAAAGGATAAATGCATTTTCCAGCTTCGGATCGAACGGATTTCTCCACTACGTCTGACTCCTCCGCAAGCTCACCCCTTCGGTTACCTGCTGCACCGTTAGCCAACATTACACTTTTGTCCTATCTTCTTTACCCCTCATTTTATCACACTGGGCTTTTATAGGATTTCTCTCGCGTCCATCCCTCGCGTGATTTCGAGTCGGAAGATATTTTTAATATTGTTCCTCAAAAATCATTATTATTGAGACTGCCCAACAGCTGTCTGCGTATGTAAATCGTTCACCTTTCAGCCATTTCTCTTCAATATTAATGTAAATTTCTTAATTTATTTCGTCTTTCTTCTAATTTTATAGTTATTTTCCACCACGTGGTTTAACTCGAGGAAACTGTTTGACTTCGCCTCATTACCTTTCTAATGTATGTGCTAACCTGTTTGTGAACCTTATTGAACAATGCCCTTTCACTTCTCATCAGGTCGATTTTGTCCGAACATGTTTCAAAGTTGCCCATGAAAAATCGGCTATCTTGAAAATATCGCGATCATTGTGCTGTCTAGATTCTTTGTCCAATTTTTACCTCATGCTAGTGGACGCACGATTGATTGGGGTACATCATTGACGCCTGGCCAAATGGCACGATATACATACTCTCGTTATGTTTTTACTCAATTATGCAACCCCATCCGTTAAATCCAATTCAGTGGTCATTTATAGCCTGGATTCCCTCTCCATTAAAATTTCAACACGATTTTTAACTAGTAATTTTGACGTCTCTAGTTTCTAATTTTTAATTTTGAGCGGGCAAAAAAGTGCTTGAGTGGCGTTAGAATTTTATAATAATGACGGGAAAAATGCCATTTTTCAATTTTCTTGTAGAACGTTATCAGTCTAAGCGTCATTATGATTTGGCATTGGTCTCACTATAGAACTAAATGAACGTGATGGGTTTTTCTTTTTTTGGTGCGCGTTTAAAATGTCTCCTCCCTCTCTATTAAAAATATGTACCTGTATATTATAACCTAGAAACATATTTAATCTCATCCAAAAAAAAAAAAAACCAAGTTTCTCTAGCAAACTCTGTATTTGAGCAGATGGGGAAAAAAACAGTTGTTGAATTATCAAGAGTTGAAAACGTTTTCGTACCATCGACCGCCTCCAATAATCTGTTTGAGGAATGGTGATTTTTTTGAATAATGGGCAAATTATGTGGCCGATGTGAAAGCGAAAAATTATATAGGTACATGGAAATTTATTCGACGGACTTGGATTTCTACTGTCCTAATTCGAAAATCCTTGCGTTTGTTCATGTTTTCTCGCTTACATTTTCATTTTCCCTTTGTTCTCAGTTCGTTCTTTTGGCACCGAGGAACGTAAGACGTCTCAGTATGTTCCCCCGCAGGCTCAGGTTTACGATTACATCCTTTTCCGCGCTACTGACATCAAAGACATCAGCGTCGTCCCGCAGACTCAACTTCTCTATGACCCCGCTATTGTCACGGTACGCCGACGTATTTTCTCTCTGTTATTTTGTCAATTATTCCTTCATACCTAAGTTGTTCGATATTGTTTAAAAAAATAGCGCAATATCAATACTTTCGGTGGTTCACCTTTCACTGGATGATATTCTAAAGTATAGTACATTGAAATATTCACTGAAAATTAATTTCGAACATGATTATTGTAGGCAGAACTTACTTGCGTGAAAACTAAAGAAAAAAATATATATAGTACCTAGTCTATATTTTTCATGAGTAATATCTTAGTGCATTGACCATTTCTTTTTTCATCATTATAATTTTTCGATTATTTTCTGTTGAAGTGATGATGATTCTCTTGATCCTTATTGAATTTTCTTACCATTTTTGCTTTTTTCACGTACTAAAGTAAACTTTGTGAAAATTTGTTAATTGATAACCATTCTGATGCTCACGCACTTACATACATTTTACAGTTATCCAGCTCGCGGGCGCCATTTAGCGGTTCGGCGCCTGGCGGTGGTGGCGGGGCGGGTGCGGTGGGATCTGCACCTAACGATTATCACCAGCTAAGTTCGGCAATCGGAAGCGGCTCAGCCGTTGGTGCTGGCGGAAGTGGCGGTGGTGGCCCTATGGCACAATTTTCTGGTTTCAACCCAATGCAATCGTCCCTCCTTACCCGCCCCTCACCAAGTGAGTTCCTACACCATCACACCAACAACGGTATGTTTTCTTGGCTATTTAATTTTTTCCGCTTGGTGGAACATCGCTTTGGATGCTGGCACGCCACTTTTGCTTCTCATCTATTGCAGTATCGCAATTTTTTCAGTCAGACTTGTTAATTTTTCAGCATAATAAGGATTTTCCAATTTTTTGGGTTAGTGGTTATTTCGGGCTATTTCCTTGTACTATGGCTTAACTGTGCATCCAGTAACTTTTATATTTCTTCGGATAAAATTCACACAAGTGTTGTTATATTTCATATTCTCTCGTATGTTCTGAATAACATTATATTTTTCTATCAAAACCCTCCTCTTGGAAACTTGAAAAGGTCGCTTGCCATCAATACTATAAAATTATTATTCAGTCGCATGGGGAGGAAATTTTTGGGGATTGGCAGCCCTTCTCTGCTTCAATGTAGAAGGCACTGTTCAAATCGCATGCACAAGGGCCCCTGCATGGTTTTCAATAGACACAAACTTGACTCAAATCCTTCGTATATAATATGCCTAGACGATATTCGTTCCTAATGATGTTTTTCGATAGTTGATGATTGCTCAATAAATTAATATTCTGACTGGAAAAATACTGTACATGGAAAACGCTTGACTCGCTTCGCTTGCACCTGCCCTTGGATTTGGTGAGGTATTGTTTGGTATTTCTGTATCAGCTTTCGAGACAGTGGTGCGAGGGTCATTCAGCTAAGGGTCATTCATTAAGTTTTGGTGGCTGGGATTTTTCTTTTGGATCTAGTTAACTTTATTTTCTAGTCCTATGTATGATGTTTTCTTATCATTTTATCGTTAAGACTTTTTTGCCCTCAATTTGTAGACTTTCAAATACTTTTTCTTAGACTGTTAGCTTACGATTTTGAGAAAAGAAGTTTTTGCTCTTCATCATGCTCACTTCCCCGTCCATTTTCCCTCTTTCTCACAACGCTCATTACCTCATTACATTATCCCTGATCTAATTCGACCTAAAAAAAATCAAGAATATTTGCCAAGACTTGCTGGGAAACCGCTATATTTTCAAAATGCCATCCTAAATCATCCTATTTTTAGAATTTCAACTTTTTATTACTCCTTAAGCTAATAATGAGTACGTCCTGATATGTCCAACCTATGCCCATTATAGCTGGTTGAGCATGAAAGTAGGGACTGCACGCAACGTCAACTGATTGAATAGATTATTAGAACGGTATAACAAAAAGTTATCAATAACATTTGTATTAACTAAATCAGCTAGACTGCTGCTGGCTGGATGAAAAAATGTATGTGTTTATAATAAACCATTGTAATTGCCTAAGAAAAAAAATTATAACCCCCTTCCCACTCAAAGTTTGATGTTTCATGTTTCAAAGCATGTAGAATCCGAATTTACAATAAACTGAATTGTGTCCGTCTGCCATTGGTGCTTTCCTGACGTAACTATAAAAATCTAAATTCTTAAAAATTTTCATTAAAAATCAATCTTGATCTGACAATTGCTCCATTCATTGACCAAACCTCAATTTTAAGGGTATTTTTGGGGGGTTGAAATTCATATTATCCAACACTTTTCTGATAAAGGTGTATCAATTTTTATAGATTCTTGGACGCTGAATCAAATGAGACCATTACGGGGTTGATAGCTTTAAAGGTTCTCGAGTTATCACAGCTTTCGTGTAGAATTTTTGAGATTTTCAGACATTTGGCCTGAGGTTAAATCTTGAGAATTTTTGGAGCTATTAAAATCGCTATATACTCATTGAAATGCTCTTCAGACACTCTCTTCAGCTGTACTGTTTAGCTTTCAATTTGAAAATGAAGAAAAATAGTTATAAATTACCAATCTGTTTTTAGTGGAATCGTTTAAAATGTTAAAAACTGTTGAAAATGTTAAAACCTTTTAAAAAGTTGAATTTTAAGTACCTATATTTTAAAATGTTTGGAATAGTTACTATCACAAATGGATGTTTTCCTTAAATCATAAAGCAATCAAAGGAATCATATACTTGTGCAATCATTCGCAGCGTTTCCCTTAAATTCTCGTCTCAGAATTTAAGAACTTGAGTTTTCAAATTTGCTCTTTGCTTGTCGTCGGTTGGAACGGTTCACCCATAGTGATTGAAGCAGGATCTGTTCTAGAATTGTTGTCTGGGTCAAGAAGTAGCACCCCGGGCTTGAGGAGAAGCTCACCTGTCGATCAGCCGTCCAATAGGAAATCCCCTCAGAAGGATGATCATAATCGTCAGCGAAACAGGTGATCTATCTCAACTTTTACTCGTCTATAAAACTATCATTTTGTGTCCTGACAATGTCTCTTGCAAACGACGTTCTTGTCAAAGTTTATCGGGACCACTTAACTTTTTTACTGTGTTAGGTCGAACAGCCGTAATCGTTCTGATAACCGCACAAGAAATGACAGCCATAATAACCAGCAAAACCAGCATCAAAATTATCAGCAAAATTACCAGCAGAACAGGGGCCGTCAGAATTATCAACAGCAAGGCATGGTGAGACTTATTGAAACATACTTTTTGACGTTCAAATTGTTGAATTCTTGAAGAAGCAAATTATTCTTGAGAATAGGTCATTACATATCTTTTGAGGTTGAAAATTATCTAGCTCTGGTAAAAATGAAAAGTAAGATAAAGTAACTAGGAAGATTGACCCTTTTGTTATAATTTCAGCAACAAGGCAACCGCAGTGGCCAAATGATGCATCAACACCGCAACCAGATGATGAGGAACCAACATCAGCAAGGCGGAAGTCAACAGCAGGGAGCTGACCGATGGGGTAATCGTATGGCAGGTAATCGAGTTAACCACGGTCAAGGGATGCCCAACAATCGTCAGAATTTCTCGCGAGCCCCCGGAGCACGGACCAGAACAGTACCGCTCAAATTCGAATCAGACTACGACTTCGACAAAGCAAACAACGAGTTTGAAGAAGTTAGGAATGAGCTGGCCAAAATCAAACTTGGTAAGACTGCCTTTATTCTATTACTTACATTCCATTCCTTTCTTTGTTTCTCTCTTCCCCTGAAATTGCCAGCTATTTTTATGCCTAAATGCATGACTTACTTAATTCTCTAAATTATTGTCGAAGCTGGTATAGTAGATTTTTCCAACTCTTATTTCTATTCGCAGAGGCACCATCGCCTCCAGTGCCCGCCATCAACGGAGATGATAAGAAAGACGATTCAGGCAATGAAACGGGTGCCCTCGATCAGACCGAACCACCAAATGAGGGTGAAGTTTATTTCTATAACAAGAACAAATCCTTCTTCGATAACATCTCATGCGAAGCCATCGAACGGAGCAAAGGGTAAATTAATATTACCGCCATCCTTATTTCAGTATTTAAATATTTATTCTGTTCTTACCAGTTCCAATTTTCCTTTGTACTACTTCCGTCTTCAATTTTAAACAGGATCCAAAGGACTGATTGGAGGAAGGAGCGCAAACTGAATTCGGAGACGTTCGGAGTGTCATCTGCTAGGCGTAATATGTACTACAACCGGCAAGGTTACGGTTACAACAACCGTCAAGGTAACTACAACAACCGTCAAGGTGGCTTTGGCGGCTATAACAACCGTCAGGGCGGCTACCGCCATCCGCTCATGTTCAGCAGGCAGCGTTCACAAAACCGCCAGCAGAACACCAATCAACAAGCTCAAGTAAGAGAGCAATTTATGTACAATATTTTATATTTTTTGCTGCAATTTATTTCATGGGATCAAAGATGCATTGATTCTCTACACAGATTCTTCCTCAGCCAATTTCTGGTGGTTGATATCGCCATTTAAAATCGGTGTTATCATTTCACCCATGATTCCATTAAAATGAATCTTAAATGAGCTACCCTACTATTTGCTTTCTAGTTCATCTAATCTGATTCTTCATTGCAGGTGGCTAACGCTTAACCGCTCGGCTGGAAGCTGTTCGACCGGGCGTCGAACGTAAATCAGCGACAAAAGAAGATCGTCGCCGATTCCACCAGAACAGTGATAATTTAATTTAAAAGAACAAAATCAACAAAATCCAACTACAGTTCAGTAATTTTCAATCTAGAATATTTGAGTTTGTCGGTTGAGGTTCGACTTTCTGAAGCAAAGAGAGATTTTATTTTGATCTTGGCAGGACAAACATTAGGCTTGACTTCTATTTTCTTACGCGCCTCTCTTAGAGCGATTTTTTCTTCTTATAAAAAAGGGAAGTGAATTTGAAGATCTTCGTAGTCTTTATTCATTTCGTAGATTTATTCAGATAATATTAGATATCGACTCGATAATAAAACCTGTTCCCTCTGTGGGTTTTAATTTTCTTTTTCTCGTTACTAGATATCGGTTGGAGATATCTTGGCATAATCTTCCACTTTTGTACCTTTTCGATAGAACAAACACCGTCCGTTTCGAATGGGGCTGGAACGCTTGGCTTGTAGTATTCAGTGTGGTTTGTTTAGGTACTTTTTTATTGAAAATATCTATATTCTTCTAAAAGAATATGATCTAGACCTAATGGTATGTTTACGGATGGTATCCTTCATAAGGGAAGAAGCTGGTTAAAGACCCCTATTAGAACGACGGTTTTAGAACATTAACTTGGTTTTTCTACATTTTTGACAAGGACTACTCTATGTTCCTATCTGTTGAGTCGATGAACCCACAGTTGTCAGTTTACGGATCGTCTTGAGATTTTTTTAATTTAATTTTCCATTACATGGTCACAATTTCATTGGTTTGCGTTGAATGAACGTTTTTTATTGACATTTCCCCTGTACTGTTATTGTCTTCGCGTCCACCCATTGCAGACCTGAAACCTTGGTGAACGTTTATTTTTCCCTGCATTGTCATTTCTGAGATTCAGTTCTTATTATGCGTGCTCATATTCCATAGAGAAACAACAAAGCACTTTCACGATACTTGCGTCATTTAATTTCCAAAAGAAAAAATTGGCTCATTTCTTTTGTAGAACACTTACTGTGAAAGTTGCTGTCTGTCTCGTAGTAATTGTACGTAGTAAGAGGTGTGCAATCACAATTTTTCAACTCGGAGAACGTTTCTCCGTATTTTATTCCCGTCTCTTATCCATTACTAATTGAAGCGAACACAACAGGAGATGAAAAATCGTTTGGTTTTCTGCAGATACATTTGTGATTCGGTATTGACGTGGTTAGCTTTAATACAATTCAACTACTAAACGTCAATATCAAATTGTCTGAAATTAAAGGTTTCTTTTATAGTTTAATTTCATTCTCGTTTCTCTATCCTTTTCTCCCCTATAGTTTCTCAACTTTATCCTTGTATGGACTTGATTCAACTTCTGACTCGGATATTATAGTTGGCAATTTATGAGCCCATTATCGATTTTCCATCTGTTGAATTCATTTCTGGAAAAAAGTGTCCAGAAACAACGAGTTAAAACTGGCAGAAATAAATAAGGAAGTGGGAGCAATTTTTGTCAGGCTCAAGTCCTTCGCTCCTCTCACCACGTAGTTAAAAAAATGTGGTTTTTACATCAATGATTTTGTAGTTAATGTAAATATTGGGATCGACTAAAAAGTTGGAAGTGAGGTGAACTCGGAAAAAAACAGTACTGATATTATATTAAAAAAGAAAAAAATAATTAAATGATATTTTAAGATTTTGGTTTTTACAAGCCAAAAGAGGCATTCATGGCGATCGGTCGAAGTCTCAAAATGTCGAGTGATGTAGATTACGCCTGAAGTTTATCGTTTGGCTCACACATTGTACTTCCATTCCATGAGGTTTTGTTGCCGTAATTACAATTTGGATTTTTATAGACGGCAAAAATCAACATTATTTTTTATCACAGTTGGTAACGAAATACCTATGTGGTTGTTGGTTTCTAAGTCACTTAGAAACCGACTGTTGCATAGGTATACCCAAGGTGTATAAATGACAAGGTGGGCTCGATCATTATAGCTTTCTCTGACGTCACTTGTATAAACTTTCCTCATAGCCGCATACGAATTTCATTGCAACAACGTTACTTCTCCGCTTTCCTTTCAGTGAGAATTTTTTGTGTACGCCAATTTTTTTTATTACAGTTTATTAGTTTTAATAGAGAGTTTCATCAAGGTTTTTTTAATCATTTTTAATAAGAAATGGGAAAACCAGAGTTTCGATATTATTATGGTGAAGTTTGCACAAAGTTTAGCGACAGCCTTGCAATTTGGCCAACGGGCGACCTCAAAGCTTAGTAAGGGTTGTTATGAATTCGATATAATCATCGCAATCATGTTCTATAATTTTTTGGTTCGTTTTCCAAGGCAAATTGACCGAGTCGGCAAAAATCACATGAGACATTGGTTGCGGAAAATTTTACACTAATTCGAAATGGGTAACAATAAAAGGAAAAATTGAGGATCATCAAAGCTTCCAAAAATATGCTAAATACCGAACAACTGATCTATGAAAAAAAAAAGAAATTATAACGAAGAAGCTAAATGTAGAAAAATTACAATTACATATGATAGATTTTTTCTGCCTCTAGCCACCAAATAATTAATAAAAACCGACAATTAGAAATTTCTAAAAGCCTTGAAAATATTCAAGAGGATCTACGTTGTCCAATAAATTAAATTCGACCGAAACGCTGGGTCAACGGAGGGAAATAAATCGTTACGTGCGCCTTCATACGAAATACAGCAGTACCCGCAATACATAACTGCAGTTGCAGGCGTTGCCTATGCCGATGACTAAGGCGTCGATCGGACGCTGGTCACGATTTTCCGTCTGTACGGTATCGCTATCAATACTTCCTCAGGCTCAAATATAAATCGAGCATTTACTCGGTATTTTCAAGGAATATTGCAGAATTATTCTTCTCAAGAGTTTCGAAATTATTATGGTGAAGTTTGAACAGAGTAGATAAATTGCTATTATGATAGGTTTTTCTACCTCTAACCACCAAATAATTAATAAAAAACGAGAATTACACATTTCTAAAAGTCTTAAAGTTATTCAAGAGGATCCACGTTGTCCCAAAAATTCGACCGAAACGCTTGGTCAGCGGAGGGAAATAAATCGTTACGTGCGCCTTCATATGAAATACAGCAGTACCCGCAATACACAACTGCACTTGCAGGCGTTGCCTATGCCGATGATTAAGGAGTCGAGCGGACGCCGGATAGGATTTTCCGATCGTACGGTATCACGATCGATACTTCCTCAGGCTAAAATATAAATAGATTATTTTTACTCGGTATTTTCAAGGAATATTGCGGAATTATTCTTCTCAAGAGTTTCGATATTATTATGGTGAAGTTTGAACAGAGTAGATAAATTTGCTATTATGATAGGTTTTTGGTTTATTATTTAATAATAAACCAAAAGGAAAGGACATTGTTAGCTGAGTCAAATATATGAAATTTATAGACATCTGATGTAAAAACGTCAATATCAATAATTTATTCCCACTTTTTTTTCAACGGTGATTTTTTTTTAACTTCATTAGTGAAGAACGTTAGAAATGAAAAAATAGTGTTTCGAAAATAAAATATCTGAATCTTTACGATTAAGTACCTAGGTATTTTAAAAGTCAAGTTTTAAATTATTTGAATTCTATCAGATTATTATTTTTTTTTAATTTTAAGTATGGTTATAGATAAAAAAATTTATCGAGAAAAATGATAATTAATTGTAAGTAATGAAATTCCGCTGCCAACGGTTAGTGAAAAGCTATCTAACTAGTGTTAGTCTTTATACCAGTGGCGTCATACCGTGCGGGTTAGTATCGGATCGAGCCCACCTATGTTCTAGTCACCTTGAGGTATAGGTAGATAGATATATCTACCTTGAGGTATACCTTCCTAAAAATTTCCTCAACCTGCCAACATAATTATCCCCACAAACATGAAAACTACAACATCAAACTATAAAAATAGCTACTCGGACAAGATATGTTGGACGTATGAGAATCCTACGAACAACAACAACAAAACACCACGTGCTTTGTTTTGTTTTGATTCTACTGCTCTGTCAAGTGATAAGTCTTACAAATTAAACTGCCTTCATCGATTCCTTATTTCCTACCTAATTCACTTGCAAATGCAATAGCTATGCTTTCAGTTCATTACCGAAAACATTAATGCGATTTTCAAGTCGAAGGTTTTGTGTAGCAAAGTCGGCACACTTGAGATCATTATGACATCAGTAAAAACTTTCGTCGATTTGAATTTAACACCTTGGATTATTCGCCAGTTGAAGGCAGTCGGAATTACGAAACCGACCCCGATCCAGGAGCAATGTATTCCGCAAGTAAGTGCGTTTTATGTATCAGATAATTTACCGGTAGTAATATAGACCGTTTTATTGAGTTTTCTTCTCTCCATTTTTCTACTTCCAAGATTACGTTGTTGAAAGAAGTATTGTGACCGTTCAAAAAGTCGAATTCGGAAGGGAGGCGAATTTGGAAGACATTTATTTTACCACATCTTTTGTTTGAACGAGTGAATTTAATTCAACGTAATCCATGAGAAAATAATTTGTTTTTCAATTGTCTACCAACACATCATTTCAGAAACTCAAGTAGGAAATGAGGGCCAATAAACCGAATATTTTTCCACGCGTGCACCGCACAGATGTTATCCGGTCACGGCAATCGACAATCAGAATACAAATACAATTTTTCGTTGCAGATAATGGCAGGAAAAGACGTCATTGGAGTGGCGAAAACAGGGAGTGGCAAAACGTTGGCATTCGCTTTGCCAATTTTACATCATTTAGCTGAAGAACCTTACGGGATATTTGCTGTTGTAGTGACGCCAACCCGTGAGCTCGCCTATCAAATCAAAGAATCATTTGCTGTCATTGGAAAATGTATGAACTTGCGACAATGTGTTGTCATCGGTGGTATGTATTTCATTTTATTGGTAGCCTTGCTTGTATAAATGAAAAAAGGATAATTAATAAATAGCAGTAACAGAACATTAAATAGCGACGTTCATGTTGCTTTCTTATGGCTGGGAAAATTGGCCCTTGGCGTGTTTTGTTGGTTATGTTGATTGATCTTCCATTTATTGATGCAGAAGATTTACAATAGACGTATTCTTTGTTTTTCAAGGTCTAGAGATGATTGAACAAGGCCAAGAGTTGGCAAGGCGTCCGCATATTGTCATAGCAACACCTGGACGGCTCTACGACCATTTGAATAGTTGCGATACTTTTCATTTTCGCCGAATGAAATACCTCGTTTTGGACGAGGCTGATAAACTTCTGGGCGGCCCTTTCGATGATGAAATGAAAGGCATTTTTGCAGCAGTACCACAAGACAAACAAACCCTCCTATTCAGCGCCACAATGACAGACGTTCTTGATAAAGTGTGTTGAAAATTGTTAATGCCATGCTAATGCTTCTACCTGTATTGTATTAATTAGTGAACCTATGGAAATAAAATTTCTGGTCGCTTCTTTTCAGGTGAAAGCTGTTGCGAAAAAAGAAGTGTTTGTCTCTATGGAGCCATCTGCTGTTAAAACTGTTGAGCAACTGAAGCAATTCTATGTTCTGTGCCCTCAGTATGTTCGAGATGGTTACCTTGTCGAAGCTATGCGGCGTTTTATGGAGAAACGTCCCTCCACTTCGATTATCATATTCACCGACACGTGCAAAAATTGCCAAGTTATCTCAATGATGCTTAACCTTGTTGGGTGAGTTGATCCCAGAAATATGAATAGAAATATCGAGAATGCGTTGTCCTTTTTGGCAAATACTGTCCTTGCAATAATAACAGAGGGAATAATTTTGCTCTACATTATTTCTAGGTTTGAGAATGTTGCAATGCACAAAATGATGCACCAAAAAGAACGTTTGAAATCATTGGCCCAATTCAAGTCGAATCAGGTGAACTTGCTCATCGCAACAGATTTAGCGTCCCGAGGGTTAGATATTCCGCTGGTCGAGCTTGTAATAAATTACAATGTTCCCAACGCGGCCAAGACGTATATCCATCGAGTTGGCAGAACCGCAAGAGCTGGACGTCTCGGTTACTCTATGACATTGGTCACACCAGTTGATGTAAAACTTGTTCAGGTAAAAAATGCATTTTTTCATCATTTTATGTACAGATCTAACTATTCAATGAAATTACTGAGTCCACCCTCCAATTTATTATCCTCGGCAAAAGCATAGTTTGCACTGTGTTACACGGTGAATGACCTAATGATGATTTATGCGCTTTAGTGTAATTGTAATTGTTTTCTGTCAATTACAGAACATTGAGCAGGAAATCAACACTAAATTGGAAGAGTACAAAGTTGACGCACAGGAGGTTGCAAAAATTTTCACCCACATTTCCGTGACAAGGCGTGAATGCGAAATACAAGTCGATCAATCTGAATTTTACGAAAGGAAAGAAATCAACAAAAAGAAACAACAATTACTCGACGGAATTGATAAGAAGGTGGAAGAAATTCAAGATAAGATCATCAAGAAATTAAAAGAGCGCCGCCAGAAAAAGAATGGAACGGGAAAAAGTACAAAAACTAAAAAAAAGAAACGTTCGAAAAAAAGTCAGCAAAAGCCGGAGAGCGCGATGGGAGAGCAATCCATTCCCGTCAGCGGCAGTTGATTTTAATATGTACATTTATTTAAATTACATTTTGTTTTCATATACCTTTTTCTCGACTAATTTGTCCTTTTTATTTCTTTCGGCGAAAATATATTTAATTCCTCCTGGCCAGGCCACAGCCTGGGCCAAGTCATTAGTGTAAAGATCTTTAATTTAACGGTTCCAGCGACGTTACATTTTATTGAGTTATGAGAAACGGGTAAACATTATCTTTTCTAAACGTAGAGGACGGTTCGCTTGTACGTGTTGACGTTGGGAATATCAGTTTTGTAGATGGAGTCCCCTTCGACGACCCATAGTGAACCAGTTGGAGTATATTTCACCATGTACACAATACCTCTGCCTACTTGTCTTGGGCTGAAATTAATCGACTGAGAATCACTAATTTTTGTAGAAAATGGTTCGAATTCTATCGCAAAAATGTTACCAGTGGCATATCATGAATTGCGTGAAGTGGGGAAAGTCTCGTTAAGGAAATGGAGTCTTTATCTCCCTTCTACTACTAGTGGTACTACGAGAAAAAATAAAGAGTTGACTCATTATCTGAATTTTTATTCATCAACCGACTACTTAAGCCCTGACAGTCATCCTCGTGCATACTTGATAGTTTATTACGAATTACTTGAACAGTAGATAAAAGTTTGTAGAAGAAGTAATCTAATTTCTACCTTTCTACCTACCTACACAGTATTAATGCAACAATAGGAAAAAGAAGCGTGAAATTATCGTATTATTTGCAAACCTTTGTAGGTTGGGATAGAACAAGGCGTTGACCTTTTTAGACCATCCTGGGAGAAGAGCCTTTTCATCTCTGCATACCATTAGATCTGTTCTCGTTGGTCCAGGACAAACTCCAATCACGCGTATTTTCGAAGCCATATAGTGAACCTTAGCCTGTTGATTTAAAATAACGCTTTGGTACAAATTGTATACCATGGCAGTGCTAATTTGGGGGCTTGTATTCTCTGGTAGTCGTTCCATTTAAATTTTGGCGATTAGACACACGTTCCAGTTGAACAAACTTACTCCGAGGCTCTTGGTGAGTCCACTGATTGCATGTTGCGTTGCCGTATAAAACGGAAGGTAAGGAGGGCAAGCGTCCAAACCTAGTGTGGATCCAACGTTGACTATGACTCGCTCTTTTGCAGGCTTTTGCTGCATGTATTTCAATCCCAAAAGTGTACCTCTAATGACGGATTTCTGAAACATCGAATACATTGCACGGGTGTTAGTAAAGTCAGTACGTACGTATATGTGATTTTTCAAAAATAAGAATCCGTCATGGGGACGCTAACACGGTTCTGACCGGTGTGTTTGTATGTATGTATGCAGGTCGTGTATCAAACTCTGCATCTTCAGTAACGTTATGAATTTATGGTCATTCTATAATATATGTCTTTGATGAACCGCCTTCGATGGATATACATTTTTGTAGGACCGGTAGTTTCTGAACGTCTTGGTTTATTATTCAAGAATATTGGTTTATTATTCAAGAATAAAACATTGTAATCGCCCAAGAAAGAAAGCCTTTTCTAGTTCTTCCTAGGTTCTCAAGTTATTGCAGCTTTTGCGTTGAATTTTAGAGATTTTCAGAAATTTTGCATAAGGGTTTTAGCTTTTAATTTGAAAATGAAGAAAAATAAAAATGATTCAAATGACAATATAGTTGCTACACTCATTTGCAGCGTTTTTAGTTACAGCGTCAAAACTTCATTTAAAAAACCGGCGTAACAGCTAAAACGATATTTCTACGCATAATTTTATTTTTCACGTATAGTAGATATAATATATCTACTATACGTGAAAAATAAAATTATGAATAAAATGATGAAAAATGATGAATGAATAAAACGTGAAAAAACATATTATGTTTTTTTTGCGTATGTACGTGAAATATTTTCTGGATGAAGGAGTTACCTAGTTATAACCACAAAACTGGAAAATTCGGAAAATGCGCAGTTTTTTATGATATTTTTTCACGATTATCTTGAAACACAACTGGTAATTTTGTTAGATTTCATTGGATTCGCGTTTCTTATCCCGAAAAACCTAAAATATGTTCCAAATATTTGTAACCGTCCAACTACCGTTTGATTGTGCCATTTATCTATAATATAGATATATTATTATGACTTCTTTGAAGTCGTGGGCTGGCCGAATGCATCGGATAAGGACGCAGTGCTGGAGACGTTGCCTTTCAACGATGGAAAGCCCACCAACAGGCTTCTTGGCTGCTTGGTTCATTATAAGTGGTTTGGCCATTTGAAGATGAAAAAATACCTACCACATTTACGTTGACTTCTTCCGACCAAATATTATCGTCCATAAATCCAGCGTTGTTGATAAGTATATCGATACCGCCCACTTTTTTAGTGACCTGTTGAAAGATATCTGTGGAACCAGAATACATTAAGTTTGATTGGAAAACTAAATCTGTAAAAAATCCGAAAGAAATATTTATTTACCGTCGAAATCTTGTTGTTTTCGAACATCTAAATGGACGAAGCACGCTTTATTCACTCCATGCGTTGCGTTCAGAGATTCCACCGCTTTTTTGCCCTCTTCACAGTTGCAATCGGCAAGTACGACTCTCTTTAAAAATAATATTGCAATAAAAAAAATCAGACGAGCGCGCTCGATTTTGTACAAAATGTTAGCCTGCTTTGGAAATCAACTTTTCTAACTTATCCGGAATCGCGATTATATTCTTCATTCTAGAGGTGAAAAAACCATCGCGTTCACTGGGCATTGCCTTATCTCATTATTCGAGCAGAGCTGATTCTCTTAAATGCCAAGGATTCATGCAAAGGGCTCTTACATAAAGCTGGTTGCACAATAGTTCGTCAGCGGTCGCCAAACCGATGCCAGTCGCACCTCCAGTAATGAGAGCAGTTTTGCAGTACAGATTCATGTATTTGTGCTTCTGGCAAGGTCCGCTGTTGAAAAGAGTTTAGGGCTGGTGTATTAAGTTTTTGTTGCAAGAGCCTGATTCGAAAAATGGCAATATTTATTACGTGCCGTACGTTAATTGATTTTACAGGAAACTTATTGATAAGTTTTAAATGCAAAAACTGGAAGATGTAAAAATGGAAGAAAAAGTAGAAATTGGTATATTTACAGTGTTAACTGGCAATCTACATTTTATTAGATCGAGGAAAAATAATAGCAGCTTGAATAGCCCAATATTTTCAAGTTCTTCCGAATACAGTCCTGGAAATCGGTTTCAAAAAGGTTGATTCCGAAGAAAAATTTCTCGTTTTTTTTGCTACGGATTTATATTCTTGCGCGGCTTTGAATTTGAGGATTGCCACTGATATGAGCAGAGATTTGGCATCCTGAAGTATAACTAGTATAAATGATTTTCCACCACTCTTATGCCCATTCGCTTTTATATTTTCGTTTTCCAAAAAACCTTCTGCTCTTGTACTGATGTAATCAAGAAAAAATTTCAATTGTTGAAAAAAAGGCAATGGTCGAAATTGCAACAAGAACATCTTCATAAAAAATGTGTCGCTGTGGTATTCGTCTAGTATCTGAGAGACCGATGTCAAGCGTTTTTGTAATCCAACGGCGGATTACAAACATGAGTATTTTACACCGAACAAAAAAAGCGAACACAAAACACGTTCTTTCCAGTTTTCCACTTACTCCTCCTCCAACTGAAATCATAAAATGTGCGAGCCCGTCAAAATAGCCAGCTCCCTTGCAATTATAGCCGCCACTGCTTATCATTTTTATGAAAAGTATTTCAACATTGAACCGTTCAAAGTGGAAGAAATCGAAAAGGAAGTTGAAGAACAGGAAGAAATCGTTTGCATAATCGAAGGGACCAAACCTAAGCAGGAGAAAGTGGAGAAGAGAAAAGAGACCGCCGCTGAATTGAATAAAAGATGCGCCGATTTCCAAGAAACTCAAAAGAAAAAGAAGGCCGAATTTAGAGAGAAAAGGGATAAGAGTATCAAGGAAGGACTTGCGAACAAAGAGAAAGAAAAAGTCCAATAGGCACCAGTTTCCGTTAATCCTGAGCCCCAAAAGTTCACAGCCGATACCAAAAATGATCATCATAAGAAACAAATAAACGATTGTAGGTATGAATTGAAAGAATTTGCATTCAATTCAATACTGCATTGCTTCAATATTGTACGATTCGTTCTGATCGTTCATTTCAAAACTGACGAACTATTCACGATTGCATACGGCGATAGCTACTTTTGACAGCATCATGAGTAGTGTTATGTCCACCATCGAGAACTCTCGGGAACATTTTAATAACAAACAACAACTCGTGACTGATTGTATACGGGAGTGTTTTGTTTATGTTTGGATCTTCCCGTGGGCATTGCGAAATCGCAACCCACGTATTCATATTCAGTTTAACTTGTTAATTACAAAGTCTTTAAACTAATCGACATTTATATACATATATAAATTTCCCCCTCCATACACAACACTGGCGACGAGGATTTTCGATTTTCTACGCGCGCACCACTTTGGTTGGCGTTTTTCTTCATCGATTTGGTGAGTCGTATCTTCTCCTCTCATTTTCGATGCCCGATCCGGCCGAAACGGCAACTACGGCGAAGGGAGGTAAATCAGAGATGGCTCGTTTAGCGCCCGAATCGACTACTCGTATTCACATCAGCCCTTTCGATCCTGCGTCTTCTAATTGGAAAACGTATTTAAAGTTGTTGAAAGTTAAATTAACGCTCTACAACGTAAAGGAATCGAAAAAGGTTTTATACCTCTTGGATTCAATTGGTGAACAAGCGTACGAACGTTTGTGTGATTTATGTGAGCCAAATGAACCCGAAACAAAAACTTTTGATGACCTGGCAATAATATTGACTGGTTATTTTCAACCTGAACCTAATGTTCTTGCCGAACGAGTTCGTTTTCAATCTCGTTTTCAGCAGGAGGGGGAGTCGCCCGCCGAATTCGCTGCGGAGCTAAAAAAGTTGACTCGATATTGTAAATTTCCGGCAATATGGTTTGACGACGCGCTTTGTACACAATTCGTGCATGGTCTTCAATCTCACGACCTTAAATTGAAACTGCTCGAACTGAGCAATGTTACTTTCAAATCAGCTCTTGAGTACGCTAATTCCTACACGACACTTCGTTCCTCAGCTCAACAAGTGACAAATTCGTCTTCAGCTGTTAATTTGATAAAAAACCAACGCTCGCATTCGTCATTTTCTAAACCTAGTCAAAATAAAAAACGTTGCGAACACTGTGGTTTTACCAATCATTCGAGTCCAGATTGTAAATACAAAAACGCCATTTGTCATACATGCAAATCCAAAGGACATATTTCGCCTGTCTGTAAAAGTAAACCTGCTCAAAAATCTTCAGTATCAAAACCCTATACACACAAACCCGCAAATCTGCAATTTAGCAAACCTAATCGGAACGGTTTGAATCAAATCTGTTCAGCTGACGACGGTGATTTCGCTGTATGTTCAGAAGATTGCGGAATATTCATAGATGTGTTACAGGTTGGCGATGCAAATTCCAGAGAAAAAATCATGACAACTATAGACGTCGATGGTGTTGACGTGCAATTCCAAGTCGACACCGGAGCACCCGTGACCTTAATGAATCATTCGTCATTCAAAAGGTGTTTCCCAAATAAACGCATTCAGTCGACGGACCTGAAGCTTCGGTCGTACACAGGTAATAATGTTCCATTACTCGGATATGCACATGTACTTGTGAATAAAATTTTACCTGCCGATCTTTTTATCGTCAAGGGAGAGAGAGTAAATATTCTCGGACTCGAGTGGTTTCGCAAACTCAAATTGGACCTTAATTGTTTGAAAATCAATTCAATCTCAAATGGAAAACCGAATTCTCAAAACATCGGAAATCCGAACAATTTGAATTTTTCATCAGAAATTTCTCAGCTTCTGAAAAAATATCCTTCTATCACTCAGCCTAGCATGGGAAAAATTAAAGGCGTAAAAGCTCGTATTCATGTCAAACCGAATTCGGTACCTGTTTTCAAACGACACCGTAATGTTCCTTTTTCGCTAGTGCCCAAAATTGAGGCCGAACTTGATCGACTAGAAAAAGAGGGGATAATTTCCAAAATTGAACATTCGGACTACGCAACACCGGTCGTGCCTGTAGTAAAAGGGGATGGTACAGTACGGTTGTGCGGGGACTATAAAGTTACATTAAATCCCCAGCTTTTACCAGAAGACTATCCTATTCCCGGAATTGAATCAATTCTCGCCAATATTGGCAACGCAAACTTTTATTCAAAATTGGATATCTGTCAAGCTTTCAACCACATAGAAATTCATGAGGATGACCGCCATTATTTGACCTTGAATACGACTAAAGGCTTATTTACCTACAATCGTCTGCCATTTGGAATTACAAATGCGCCTCATTTATGGCAAAAAACTATTGAACGAATTCTCGGAAAAATCAAGGGAGTCCAAGTCCTATACGACGATATTTGCGTCAGTTCTGAATCAGAACAGGAACACATCAAACTGTTGGATCAGGTCTTCATGTTATTACATGCGAATAATATTCGGATAAATTTGAAAAAATGTAGTTTCCTCAAATCATCCATAAAATACTGCGGTTACATAATCGGCAGAGATGGACTTCGCAAGTGCCCGGAAAAGGTCGAGGCTATTTTGAAAATCAAACAGCCTACTTCTGTGACCGAGGTGAAATCATTTCTCGGCGCTGTTAATTTTTATGGTCGTTTCGTTCCAGAATTAAGCACGTTGGCTCATCCGCTCTATCAGCTGCTCAGAAAAGACACAAGCTTCAATTTTGATGAGAGATGCGTAAATTCGTTCAACCTCATCAAGAAAGCAATGGCATCGGAGCGTGTATTGACGCATTTTGACGCAAAGAAATTGCTAATCCTTTCTACGGATGCCAGTCCATACGGATTTGGGGCAGTATTGGCGCATCGTTTGAGCAACGGCGAAGAACGACCAATTGCTTATGCAAGCCGTACTCTCTGTTCAGCGGAGGTAAAATACAGTCAGATCGAAAAGGAGGCTGCTGCCATAATCTACGGAGTCAAGAAATTCTTCTCATACCTGTACGGTAACAAATTCAAGTTAATTACTGACCATAAGCCGTTAATAACAATTCTTGGTCCGAAAAAAGGCCTTCCGCCACTATCAGCTCTTCGTTTACAGAGGTACGCAATATTTTTGCAAGGTTTCAACTACGAAATTGAATACCGTCGTAGTGCCAATCACGGCAATGCCGATTGCTTGTCACGTTTTCCTGTGGACAAACATGAGGATGAATTTTTCGAATTTGACATTAATGTTTTCTCTTTGTCGCAAATCGCCACATTACCAGTCATTTCTGGAGAAATCTCTAGAGCATTGGCAACTGATTCTGAGGTTAAGCCATTACTCAACGCTCTCAAAAATGGTGCTACTCTTCCAGGTGGAAATTTTTCTGGACACCCTCAACATGAGTTTTCCATGAACCACGACTGTTTGTTCTGGAATCATCGGGTCTACATTCCTCAAAATTTGAGAGACCGTATTTTAAAGGAGTTGCACGAAGGGCATCAGGGCATGGTAAAATGCAAAGCTCTCGCAAGAAGTTTTGTGTGGTGGCCCAAAATCGACAACGACATCGACACCATGATCTCTAATTGTTGGTCATGTGTTAAATCCGAAAATAATCCTCCGAAATTTCCGTTTCACAGGTGGCAAACCCCGTCTTCACCAATGGAAAGACTTCACGTCGACTATGCAGGCCCTTTCAAGAACCACTACTTCTTGATTATTGTAGATGCCTACAGTCGATGGGTGGACGTTCGTCCTGTCCACAACATGACGTCAGCTACGACAATTGAGCTGCTGAAAAGATTTTTCACCGATTTCGGATTGCCGCACGTTATTGTCAGCGATAATGGCACTCAATTTACAAGCTCCGAATTCAGGAATTTCTGCGAATCGTTGGGTATCAAACAGAAATTAACTGCACCGTATCATCCCGCGACAAACGGATTAGCGGAGAGGGGAGTGCAGAGTTTGAAAACATCTCTTCGATCATCAATTAATGACGGGACCAATGTCCGCGAGGCTGTCCTCAAATTTCTGACTTCCTACCGCAGATCACCCCATTCAATAACTGGGAAGTCTCCTGCATCTCTGTTCCTTGGACGCGCTTATCGCAGCAGAATTGATCTGGTTCGACCTCAGCACCCAATCACTTCAATCGACGAAAAGGACGTCCTCCCAAGAGAACTCTCAGAAGGAACTAAAGTCATGTTCCGTTGCTATAATGACCCTGCATCAAAATGGAAAGTTGGGATCATCACGGCAAGGAAAGGAGATCTACACTACGAAATCAAGAGTGACAATGTCACACATTTTCGTCACATCGACCAAATCCGTCGAGCTGGAGCTCAACTTGAAGACTTTTCAAGCCTACCAGATTTCCCTTTCCCGGAACCACCCACCAAGACTGGCCTACCAAATATCGACCCTACCCTGATTGCGACGAATCCAATGATCGAGCCGCAGCCGAGCGAAGAACCAAATTCGGCCATGTCTCCTGGTATTTCACCACCGCTGCGCAAATCTTTGCAAGCTAGGAAATCAATCTCACCTCCTCAGAATGACTCTCAAATTTTAAGTCGTCGTGACCGTGTGATCCGCAAGCCTGTAAAATTGGATTTGTAGTTTTTTTTGGACGCGAACATTTTGCCGTCAAAATTTTTGTGTGCAAACTTGAAAATGTGAAATTTTGTTTTTTTTTTCCCCAAATTTAGCGGAGAGGAGTGTTATGTCCACCATCGAGAACTCTCGGGAACATTTTAATAACAAACAACAACTCGTGACTGATTGTATACGGGAGTGTTTTGTTTATGTTTGGATCTTCCCGTGGGCATTGCGAAATCGCAACCCACGTATTCATATTCAGTTTAACTTGTTAATTACAAAGTCTTTAAACTAATCGACATTTATATACATATATAAATTTCCCCCTCCATACACAACAAGTAGGAAGCTGCTCAGGCCTCGCATTGTACTAATTTTTTATCGCAAGTTTTTAAAATGTAAAATTCCGATGATTTTCCTTCCGATTTCTTCCAACCTGTTAAGTTATTTCGACATTTTTATGGCTCACCCTCTATAATATTAACGAAAATTTGATTATTCGGTAATTGAATGAACCAAAGGATGGAGATGATTTCTCTTCCATTTCACTGAGTGAGTACCCACCCGATTCTAATAAAAATATTGGCCAATTAGACTCAGAAATTCCGTTCAATAACTTGCCACATCTTTTCATCCATAGAGAATATTGAATGATGAATATTAAATCAACCGAATTAGAAAAAAATCAAAATTAAAATATTTTCCATTCAAATGTCCAGCCGAACGCCCAAACGAACTTAGAAATCGACCAGTTTTCTATCAACCATCGAGACAGAAAAATATCCCTCCTAATAAAAAATATTCCTAGATAAAATAGGGCAACTATTATTACCAACCCCTTTGAAAAAAATAATAGCTACAATTCGGCAAAAATGCAAAATGAAAAAAAAATCAGCTAAGAAAACTTAGTTTTAACCGAGCTCAATCGTGCAACCTTTCTCGCTCCGCGCTGTGTAGTTTTTGGTATGATTATCGATGATATTATAATTTGATCATCGACACGATGCCTCGAGCATAGGCTTACCATTTTATTTTCTCTTCTTCGCATGTTCCCTTGGATTTCCAGCCAATGTGACGAGCTCCGGTTAAGAATGGTAGGCTTTTTCCGATTTGTAGGATCGATGACCTTGCTAAAGAGTTCATTTTTTCGCTACTGAAATTTTCTTCAGCTAAATGGAACAAAAAATGAAAACAGAGCTGGTTGGTAGGTTATGCTTGGCTATGGTGTCGCCAATACATGCCAATCAATTGGAATCACCAAGGAATCCAGTTTTTAGAATAATTCTAAAATTATTATTAAAAGTATACTCGTAGAGCTGTATTTTCCGCATTAGTTTTCACGCTCCCCTCTCGCACAATGAAATTATTTAAGCACGCTGGTACATCTTCCGCTAGCCGGATGAATGTTTAATATTTTAATTAAGAATTTCCCTCTCCTACTCCATTTACGCAAAAATTGATTTTCGGGAAATTTACCCAATTTTTTGTTAGTCCACTTTGCGTTCTGGATTACTCATAGCACTCTCATGAAATTCATGTAGTCCATTCAAATGAACTTTCCCCAATTTTTCACTCTAGTGCCTAGTTGGAAAATTCTGCTGAATTGAAATAATTGTCTATTGCACAACATTCTTTGGGATGCGCGAGTTCAGCTGGGTATCACCAATGAAGAACCCGCACTACAATTACTAGTTCACCCTCATACGACTTATAATTTGTACGAGTAACTTATAAATGACCCCAAGGAAAATACCAATCGAAAGAATAATGAGCTCTTCTTGCAATTCCGTTGGGAGTAGAAAATTCAAGGATGATAATGGGTGACGATCTGCTATCTAATCAGTTGATGGTGTTGATCTAAAGACTAACGAATTTGCTACTTTAGCGGAAAATCGACAGTTCACCTCGAACAAACCTCAACAGCGGATAATAGAATACGGCATTAAGACGAAAAATATGGTAAGACTAAATAAATTGACAACTGCATTACGTAGCATAATATATAGTAAATCGAAACTCAAACATTTCGTCATTTATAAAACTGGGTGATTTAGACTGTTTTTTCCTCAGTTAGCTGATTAAAACTGTAATTCAAGTCTATTTATATTTTATTTAGCGTAAAAAATATACTGTCCCTTATATTATTCATTTACAGATCTATAGTATCTCAATCTGTATTTAAGTGTATTTATATTGGTTAAAATACTATCGTATATTTTTAAATAGTGCACATTATAAAAAAAAGTATACCTAATATTGCTTATTTCATTACAAAATAAACATTGCCCGATGATTAAATAATTTGGATGGAAGGAAAAATAATAACTAAGTAAGAAGAGATTTCAATGCTGATTCTTCACAACAATATGCTTTTATCCAGGTGTCAACTGTCTTCTGACACGCACTCAATTAGCCTTGATATTCCATGTTTGGGCTATGTAGAGGCAGACATTTATAACATAAATAAGACTTTAAGCTAAAATTTATACCGTAGACTATATAGATAATTGTCCGCAGGAAAACTCAGCCGAAGTTTCGAACGAAAAATAAGTTATTCATTTAATTATTGGTGCTCTAAATATGTTTAACGAAAAGTAAAGGGCACGTAAGTAAAGTCAGATTCAAACGAAACGACGCTTTCATTCCTTTTGAAATCAAGGCGGCCAATTCGACATCTCAGTATTGGCGGCCGATTGCCAGTTTCTGTCACGCGGGGAAAATTAATTTTGAGGCAATACGATCGAAAAGTGACACTTGAGAATGAGCCGTTTTAACATTAAAAATAAGATAATGTCATTGTTCAAACTGATAGGAAACGTCCACTCCATACGATCGACGCAGAAACTAATTTGACTCATACGAGAACACTTAGAGAATCTCGCATTTTCTGAGTGAAAACCTAGTTTTTAAATATACTAATCCAGTGACTTGTGATTCCGGTATCCGGATAATCTTTACTCCCGGATGTGCGATTTTTGACCGTCAAAAAATGGTAAGTATTCAAATACATTTTTTTGTGGACGTTGCTATAATTCAAACCACCTGACTTTATCGGTAAATTCTGATTGTTCAAATTTTATCAAGTTCGGTTTTTTTTGTGAAATTTTTAGCAGTCTGCGGGTTTTATTTAGGGCTAATAAACTAACCTTGAACACGCCTTAGTTAAACGCGAGCTTACATTAATTTATAGAATGACTTGAATAATAAATAGTTAATAGCAAAAGTACACGATTTTTTTTGCAAGTCGAAAAATAATATAATAACTTTACTGAAACTAAGAATAATTGCAATTAACTAACCATTTTCCTAAGACATCTCGTGTTCAGAGTTTTGCTTTCCAGCATCGTCAGGTAACTGGAATACAAAAATATAAAAGCTGAAAATTATGTAATATCGAAGATAAAAAAATTGGAATAATTTAATGAATGTATTTATTGACTTCGTTGAAATACTGTCCAAATTATGTAACTGTAGATTTTGAAATTTGAGTGGAAGTTGGAAGTTTCCATCATGGGTTCTTAAATTAAATAAGTTTTAAATTAATTAAATAAGTTGAGCATTGTATTTTGCGTTCTATTAAAATATGTTTTCAAAATTCATTTTGGTCATCATATTGCCGCCATCTGATCTAAATTAATACCTAAAACTACACTATACGAATCACGCTTACAATTTCAATTCTTCCATTATTTCAGACGAGCAACATCAGTTCAGCTGGGAAAGAAATCCCCGAACAGCCTGCTTACCCCTCACCGCAGCTTCATACCCATAAGAAAATCAGTTTCATCAGTTCCAACCCAGCTGCAGTTCCGGGCCCCGAATCGATTCGTTCGCCGGATCAAAATCACCCGAAACCGATTTTACCTCGGCGGAGTTTGGCAAATCTTCATTACTACCAAAACTTTGACGGCCAGGGCGGCCAGCCAGGAACACCCGTATACCCATATGCTCATAGGCTTTCCCAGCCTGCGATTCATTACCCAGTTGACCTCCCGTCGCAAGACAAGGAACAAACGGAAACATTTCGACAAAGAAGCCCGATACTTTTTAACGTAATGACGACTGTTTTTGTAATGGCACTTCTCTCTATAGGTGCTGGTATTGCGTGGTTTTTTTTCGTACGTAATAAACACTGAATATAATCGCATTTCGTTATTTTCCTCATGTCGCTAATCGAATAGAGGGTAAAATTTTTGGAAGGAGGTACATTTTATTCCTTACAGCTCGAGACCGAGACCGAAAAAGTTGGCATGGAATGACGAGTTTCGTTTCGTTTTTACAACCATCCCATAGAACGTCTATATGACTTATTTAAGGGAAAGAGAGAGTGAAAGAGGGAAGGATAGTGAAGAGCGAGTGAAATAGTTTATTCAACGACCAGTGCAAGGTTAGGGCCTATAGTGGCCCTCTATTCCACCTTCCCAAGCAAGAATAGAAGTAAAAACATTCTCCTACTATCTCAAATATAAATTACATTAATGAAAAAATTAATAAGTACTTTTACCAAATTACAATGCGATAGAAAAGACGAACGAAGTTCGAAAGAAAAGCGTGTACAGCTGACTTTATTATTTCGAACTTTGTTAATCTTTTCTATAGCAAGAATTGTATCCATTATTTCTACATAATCTTAGTCACAAAATAATAATGGTTCTCTCTTTTTCCGGCATATTCAAAGCTCAGCATTCTCAAGATACGTGAACTTAGGAAGCTCCAAATTTCCACGATGGTCATCAATGTGTTGAAGTGTGAAAAGTGGGCTCTAGAATAATGTAGCTCAAAACTGATTCCGGTGTACTACTTATTCACAACTAATCTCAACCGTGAATTGTTATGTTGCACAGAAATGGATACCAGCTGCACGAACAGCCCCAACAATGCGCCTATCAACATGCAACCTTTAGGAGTCCAAAATCTAGCGATCGATCAACCTCAAGCCACTGAGCAGCAACTTCCAGGCAGCGAAACAATCGGACTCCCCCAACCTGAGCATCCGATAAACATACAGGAAGGACAGCTTCCAGCACACGTTTCTCAAGAAATTCCGAATCGCAAGCCGACAGAGCCTCCGTCGTATGACGAAGCAATAGCATCACCAGTGCACGTTGTGCTCGAAAGGCAGTCATCGTATCAGTTATGGAGACCACAAGGACCCCTGTTGTCCCAAGGGCTACAGTACCCATGCGGTGATCACGGACCTTCTGAAATATGTTCGTACTGCGCCACGCCATCAGTCGGGCGCCGAGTGTTGCTCAGAGGTAATGGAACACAGCGTGTAAATTACGCTTCCTCCGTCACTGAAGATTGGCATCCGACTTGGTTGAAAATAGCGTGGTTCATATTTCTCTTCGCTTTCATTTCCACATCGCTATCGTTCATTTGCGCTTTTTTTTATTCAGATTTTTTGTTCTCGAATTCTTAATAAAAGTTGACATTGTTCGGTGCATTTTTTATCCTTGCTCACAATTTGCTGGAGCGTTGAAGGAGAGGAAGGTGACTACTTTCGCCTTTTGGACATCCTCAGGGCGAAGAGGTTACTACAGCTACAGCTACAGCCTCGTTTCTCATTCCACTCCACTCCAGCACAGTAATAGACCCATGAAGATCAAGCCAGTACGACCGTGAAGTTGTTCTTTAGATTTTCAGCTATGTTTGAAACAGGTGTAATGTTGATTGATTCTGAGGAAGATTACATAGCGAGTCACGTTGGACAATTTCATGACCTCAGAAAATTATGCATTGGAGACGCAAGAAATTGGCAATAAGTTGCAAATAATTTTTAATATAACACTTCCAGGATAGGAAAGTCTCTACATAGATCTCCTCTGGAAAAAAGAAAAAAAAACACTAGCCAATTTTGGATGTTTTAACCGTGTGGAAACCTAATTAAGCTTGGGGTTCAAACAAAACTTTGGTTTATTATTCAATAATTAACCATTGTAATCGCCCAAAAATAACATTTTCTAACCCCCCTCAAAATTTGGTGTTTTACGTTTCAAGGCATGTAGAATTCGAATACCACCACCATTTATTTCTTTGATCTGTCCGTACGCCGTACGCCGGCAAAACGCAAACTGTAATAGCTACGTTCTTGAAATTATCACCAAAAAAAAAAACCATTCTCGGTCTTACAACGGCTCTATTTTTGAACCTCATTGCTAGCTCATTTTTAAGGGTATTTTTGGGGGTTTTGAGGGGAGAAAATTCGTATTTTTGAATGTTTTTCGGACAAAGGTGTTTTTGGTATCAATTTCTATAGATTTTTGGACGCTGAATCGAATGAGACCATCGCGTAGTCGATAGCTTTAATCGTTCTTGAGTTATCGCAGCTTTTGTGTTGAATTTGGGAGCTTTCCACAAATTTGGCATGATGGCATAACTAGAGAGTTCTTGGAGTTTTAAAAAACGTTCAATACGAGTTGGAATGACCATCGTCCACTCTCTTCAGTTGTACCGTTAGGCGAAAAATTCAGCTTTCAATTTGAAAGTTAAGAAAAATAAAATTGATTAAAGTTTCAATAGTTGCTATGGAATTTTCCCTTATAGTTACCTATCTGTTCTTTGGTGGGAGCATTACATATCCTGAAATGTTCGGAATAATTGCTATCACAAATGTATGGTCTTCTCGCATCATTATTAAAGCAAAGGAATAATAAACCACTGTACAATCATTTGCAGCGTTTTTCATCTTCAAACGTTGCTACCTATAAAAACAATAATTTATACAACAGATCTTATTTTATGTATTTTGTTCATTTCTCTCTCTATAGTAAGGATACGATTCTTTACTAAGCGCTATACTGCAGTAAGATACTCTCAGCGTCATGTCGAGAAAAGAAGAGGTTTGAGCTCTAGGTTGAAATAATATATCGCTAGCAAAATTACCTAAATGAGCTCATCTGACAAAAAATCTTTTTTTCCAGCTATATTGACGGCATGAATATTTTTGATTCCCCTTTCGGATATGACTAATATAAACTGAAACAACGCTTGATGATGTAAACGGTTTGTTCACCACATTCCCCGGCTTAGTGTTGATCATGGAGCGAAACAGTCTGAGAGAAACAGTAGAGTTTTTTATCTAATCGGATACACTTGACTTTACGATTACAAACGACGACAGGCTCTTTTCCTTGTTGAGTGTATTGCAAGTTTGCTATATGCAGGAGGCAGTAGAGTTGCGATAGTTTCTCATGCCACCGTTGCAAATATTTATCACAAGTGTTACGTTATTTAGCCCATTTTAGAACACAGTACATTCAGCAAGTTGCTGTGTTTTATCAGCTCTGAAGAGGAGTCTTCCTGCTGCGGGTAAGTTTAAGCTTTAAAATACGAAATAAATCGACTTTAGATTCATGTTTAAGATATGTAAGGTTCAAAACAGATTCATAACTTCAAATAAAAGAGAAGAAGAAAATTCTACGCACACTTTGGACTCATAATAATTACGTTTTGAGCAGCTGCGTATTGGTTAAGATAATATATATCTTCATATATCTTATCTGAATTTAAAAATCTGTTCTATTGATGATACCTAATTTTTGAAATAAAAAAATCTCCTGATACTTCATCTTCCACCGTTAAATCTTGCAATATTAGACGCAATAATAATAAGCCCATGTATTATAATACAAACAAAATCGCTTCTGTTTCAGTCATTGCTCCATTAAATTCAAGTAATGTATCCTACGGCTAGTCGGCCTTCTGGGCCAAATGGACAAACAGGTCCTTTCAACGTTGTCCAACCTCCATACAGGTACTTTTAAACAGACGTAATAAACTTAGCGGATAATCTCAATGTATGATGCCAGTCGTTCGTTTTTCGATGAAATGAAATGTTAATTGCATCCGTGTTTGAAATACGGGTTTTGTCCTGCTTGTCTAATCTCAATTTTCATTGATCTTAAGACAGACAGCTTAACCTGGTATCTTATCATAAGCACAGGGCGTGGGTGAATATTTATAAAACGCATTGAAGATAACTTCAATTACCACGCAGTTTCGGTGACACATTATACACAATGTAATAATGCAATTTCCTACCTAGGAGGGAGGTGTAGATAAATTAAATTATCGCAATTAAATATAGCGAACTCGCAATGAGTATGAATGACAATTAAGCAAATCAAGTATACTAGCACTTGAAATTTTAAATCGTTCTAGCATGAATACTCGATTATTGTAGTCCTATCAAGAGTAAGCCTTTACATTAGAATGAGTAATTTTAATTATTCTACGGAGGGCGCCTCACAATTAAGTTCCAACGCTCTGGCAAAAAATCGAAATACCGCTGACAACGCTCTTACCCAAATAACCTACGTGAGTTCTCTTGAACTTGTCGTAAACTCATTTGGAACAACTGGAGCTCACAAATAGATGGCAGCAAACAAGGAGAATTCGTGAATGAATACCTACGCTTAGTCACGTTTTCTATGATTTCCTGCTTCGTTTTTGTTTCGGACAGTAACGTACGTTGAGAACGTGCTTACTTGGTAAACGGTTAATCTTGTGGTTTTTTAGCGCTTTCATGGTGACATGAAAAGACCCTCGATAGTATACTCTGTCAGGAGAACGAATCTTAATGTCACACGTCTCGATGTCGACCGCATGTTTGGAAAAAACCGAAAACCATGAATCACGCATAAAGAAGGCACTAAATTATTTTTTATTTCCATAGCTGCCCACCAACGTATGAAGAAGCTTTGAGCGGTACGAGAGTCTCCGGCGTTAATTATCCTCCAGTATCAGGTTTTTCCACGCCAGCAGCTTCTGATGAAAACGCCTCGAAATTCTGGTCGCCGCCTTATCCGACACAGTCAATTACTGATCAACATCGGTATGCATTTTTACTAATTTCTGTGTGTGATTGTAAAAATTGTTATAATATTGTAGTCGTCTATCAAGGTTAGGGTCCTAACGAAAAGTAAACGTCGCTTTCGCTGAGCTTTCAAATATTATATTTCCTTTCTCGGGTTTGGAAACTGGTTTTACATTGCAATCCAATGGTCAATGTCTAAATTTTCAATATTGTCCGTTTTTTAAAAAACTTTTGTTGTTCCGGGGAAATAGAAACCCCGCAACAACCGCCCCCGCTGGTTCGTTGGACCCTCACCCTAATAGACAAAAAAAAAAAAAAAAAATAAATAATAATAAATACATAAAATAAATTAAAATAAATAATATTAATAAATTTGTGCAAAACATAACTACCTACTACTATTGTCAATATCGCATATTCTTCACTGCTACAGAGGGAACATTGGAGGCTGTTTCTCCATGTTGTGATTCTCATTTAGTCTAGATCGTTTGCCTTTCGGGAAGGATTCGAGGAACTTCTCAGCTTAGGTCCATCGCGGTCCTATGTGGACGAAAGAAAAAGATCATCGAGAAACAGGCGCCAAGTGATATATTTGCCTGATTGTTCCTCAGTAGTTTTAATCCAAGAGAATAACTTTTTCCTGCCAACAGATTTGCAACCATGGAGAGAACTACCACGGTTTACCCCGGGATACAAAACAGCTGCGGAGGTACCCAGCCGAGCGCATGCTGCCAGCACAATACGATACCATCACGACAGCAGTTTCCACAACAATATCCAATCGTCGTCCCCATTCAAACACCAGACCCATCGATTCACAGAGCACCCGCATGTGTTCGCTGTTGCATTGCTACCATCGTTATTATATTTTTCGCGTTCTTTTTCCTAATTACATTCAAAATGATACATCACTAACGTCCCAATTGAAACCGAGTTTTTATGTAGCGGTTCCAGTGCGAGAAAATAGTTTATGTTTCAGTAAAACCGACCAATTTGAAAAATTCACAAAAAATGAAATTGAAAAACTAATTATAAGTAAATGTACTTAAATATTAAAAACGTCACAATTAAAAATTAAGTAGGTAGCAATCAACATTTCTATTTCGTTTTCAATTGGAAAATAATCAAATTAAATAAGATTATTGGAAAAAACCCGTTTTTGATGTTGACTTTTTCAAATCGTTAGGTTTAAAATCTCTGCATTTTCACCTAAATAATTTGTGGGTAGTCCATCATGTCAATGAAATCCATAGGCGGTTCAAATCACGTAGCCAAAAAAAAAGACATAGCTTTAGCTATTTATAGTGTTGCATAGTTATTCATTCCTTTTGTTACTCAATATTCCTCCATACTTCTCGTCAATGTGAAAACAATTGGTAATTTTTTTATCATACGCACGACTTTTATGTATTGCACGATAAACGATTCAATGCGATTCGTCCAGTCCATTCATATTAAATAATATGGAATGTCACTGATATAGTTCTAAAACGCTGCAAACGCTTGTAAAGCGGTATGATTAATGTTTCTCAATAAAAGCAAAACTGGAATTCGATTTAAATATTATATTTTTTAATCTCACAGCCAAGTTTTGAACATAACTCGAAAGAGAACGCATCCCTCGTGGATCGTTCGCCTGATAAAACTATTACGAGTACATAATATTATACTGGCAGTTTTTAACAGCAAAACTCTAAATCAAAAAACTGTAAATACATTTCCATTATCTTTCTAATCCAGTAAAAATGTCAAATTATCAATAATTAACGGCACAGCGTGATTTCATCGAAAGCAACCAAGCTTCAATGAGAATGACTCAAAGCCAGCGAGAGGGCTAAGTGACTCAAATCGAATTGGTTCATCATAAAATTCCGGTCGAAGCTTGTTAAACGTTTACCTTTTCTTTAATTTGAATTGTGCTGAGCTAAGAGAAAAAAATTCATTAAGAATAATCGCGTTCGCCAAAAAGAGGTATTCACGTCGAACATTACATTTACGAATTTTCTTCAGAACAATAGAAAATTTACATTCATTTCAATAACTCGAGACGTTCGATTCCTTTCTAATGTGGAAACGTTCTGTTAATCAAATCGTTCTGCAATTTGAAAACCGTGGAAATGTGAAACCGATGAATTGGTACGAAATTGAACAGAAAAACAGTCTCGGCATTCAACTTCAGACAACTTCAACGTTTTTTGATGTCACAGCAATAAACGGCTTTCTGCTAAATTGATTTGGTTCTAATGAAATGCGGTTGGCACTATAATAATTGCAAATGAACGTGATTTATGATAAATTGAATTATCTCCCTAGATATATTAATATCTACGCTCTATGTGCTCTCACTACTCCGTCTACTAGGAATTAATTGAAGCAACTGTGCAGTGCGAAAAAGCCATCAATCACCTGTAATATACAGTGTTCTTCCTCATTACGACAACCAATGAATATTAATCGGTGGTCAGCAAAATCGGCTGATAAAATAGGAAGAGCGCGATTCCACTCGAGGGCCAATAGCAGTTATTTCTATAATTATCATTTATATCAAGTTAGCCGTTATTCCGGTTACATTTTGCAGAAGCGCTTTCGCCCATGATGTAACTATGACTCCCTATCTTTCGAAAGCTTTTCTCATAGCCTCACCTACAGTAACCCAAAAATCGCCGAAATGTTTTTAACAATGTTTAAAATCAATATATAGCGCACAGCACAGTTGCTTTGTCTTCGTAACAATTACGTGCATTCAATACGTTATAAATGTCTTCATTTAATTTTCATCGTAAATTTCCAATAATCTAATTGCAATTATCTTGTTTTCTTTTTCCAAAGTTGGCAACTTAATTGGCACTACATTACCCTGCATTCCCCCCAGAGAATCAAATGGGACCTCGGAAGGTACGTGGGAAATATTGACAGCATGCTCAGAAAACTATTTTCCCCCACAATTTGTTCATGCAACGTGCTCAAAAACTATAGTCATTTTAAAAAAATTCATCTTGGTCTTATAGATACGGAAAGGAGCAATCGATTGATCCCTACAGTGAAGAAATTGTGAAGCTAAATTGTAGATTCAACTCTAAAAATGTCTACATTATTGAGTCGTTTTTCATTTTAGAAACCGTGGATGATGTTTCTTTTTTTAAATGTCTAAGCATACTGGACATCTATCTAATAGAACTGCCGCACTTATACGCTCAAGTTTTTCAAACTTACACTAGAACTTCGAAAATAACGTTCGAAGTTCGAAATTGGACTTAGCCTTTACAGAATGAAGGCTTTCATTTCGCAATCAATGACAAGAATTTTTTTTATAAACTTCCTCTACCTTCGGTAGGTTCAGAAGCGACAACCTAGCTAGTCTTAACGATTTGAGACGCCGTAAATGACGAATATACTCGTACACTTATTTAAATAATCTATGTTTACCGTATAATTATCTAACACACTAATCGGCTCTCGCCCATCTAATAGAGTCTTTAGGTACATTTTAGTTTTGAGAGTTGGATTTTATCACCGGAAGATAAACCAGTTGAACACAACGATTGAAGTAAAAGTTATACAATGACGTCGCTCCAATTGAACGTGCTAACTCATTTTCGAAAGGTGGTACCATGATGTTCAAAAGTTATTCGGCACTTTTGCCGTACATGTAATGACAATACAGATAAATATCAGCTGCGAACACATTCCAAAATATACGTGGAAATACCATAGCGGTATGAGATGGGTTTTTATCGGCCGCCGCTGCGTTCACTCACTAGACCGGAGACATTAGATTTGTTCGCCTCAAACTACCATAACAACTAACACATTGGTGAACCATATTCTTTACTCGTACCTAGTTCGTTAACATATTTATCCCACATTACAAGTACCGAAATGCTAACAATCTCCTCGCTTCGCTGACTCGCGTAAGTTCCAACAATTATAGACTTGGTGAAAAATTTTCACAGAGGAAAGAAAAATAATCTATCGCAAAAAATCTCAGTTGGTATAACAATTTCAAAACATAAAAATTGTATAACAACGAGAATTGGATTGAGATTGGTGCGAATAAAACTTAGTGGGTTCGAAGTTGCAATTTTATGATAATGAGTAAGAACCTGAATAGGATCGTCGAGAGACCAACTCACAATACATTGATCAAAATATAGTGATTCTACAAGACAATCACTCAAATGGTGCATAAGTGAGATCTCCCAAGTAGTGCAGTACGTTCATGAATTTGCCCGTTTGACCAAAAAATGATCATTGAAATTGACATTGTGATGCGAAGTAAAAATGTGTAGCGAGAATTATTGACTGTCATGCTAGGACGTTTGAAAAGATCATCGAATAACAAGAGTGAAATAAGATCAGAGGTTATGCTTGCAAAATTTTCTCTATTAGCGCTACGAGCAAAAAGGCCAATCGTTGACCGTCAATTGCACCCGTACAAATTGATAAAATATTTCCGGAGATCAATTAGGAGTGCAATTTAAAAATGAGTCAGAGCAGCGGATATGACGAATTAGCCAGAATCAAATCGGCAACAGCTCATAGCTGAGGTGTTATCTGAGCGGTGCCGACTGATTATTAATTATTGACTGCAGAATTCGTGGAACCGGAACGATCGGAAGACGTATCTTTATTAAATTATGTGCGTTAGCGAACTTCAATGAGTTCTAAAGATAATACAAAAAAGTTACTGTGGCAAGAAATAAATTTTTTTCATGTTATATTTGAAAGGTCGAAGTCATCTGCAATGAATTTGTGGCTTTGAATGTATTTCCAACGACGGATCATCACTGGTCGACAGCTAATGTTTTGCTATATAAATATTCTATTTCACTAGTGAAGTTCGCGAGTTGAGAGGTTTTGGGGCTGGTTTTGACAGTACACTGGCGGAAGGAGTTATCGCTTTCATCTTGGCAATATCCCTGAATTCAGGAGATTCGTTTTTGATTATTACGTCCACAATATCATAAATGAATCAAGAGGTACGCTATTTAAATGAAGTTGAAGTAAAGCTACTAAGTAAATACAATACAACGGTTCAATCTGAGCGAATCGTGATTGCTGCATCTATGTTTGACGTCTCACTGAAATCGAGGAACCATGATCACTTTCAACGTCAATGAAATAAACCAACTAGATAAGAAATTTGAAAGTCAAGTCGACAGTTGGATCCTTAGTATCACAACGGCGAGCGCAAGGGAAATCGATTGAGTAGACGCAACCAGAATTTTTACTTTGGCGAAATATTTTCGTTCGATTCTTCAGTTCCATCGAAGTAGGTCAGACGGTCGTTTCCCGATCTGTCTCGATCACTTCGATGGACGGCCTTCGTCAGGAAGAAAGCGTCGACGAATTTGATGCGAGGAGTTGATCTTTTCTTCTTTTAGGGAGCGATGGGCGTCGACAGGTACAAAGTAGCGCCACTAGGCAGAGGAAGGCGAGGACTACTGCTGAAGACGTCGACACAATGATTACTCGACCTGGTATGACACAAAATAGAATCAAGGAAAGGGTTGAATAACAGACGTTTAACATTAACCGTTCAATTGAGAATTGAAACATGGAATGTTGATAAACCGGGCATTGAGGTTACTCAAGTTCACTTGCGGGGTTTTTCAGTTAGTGACGGTGCAAAACAAAAATGTTTTGGCTGGCTAACCAACATCCAAAACTAAAACGCTGCAAATGATCTGGCTAAGCGCCCCTGGCGGCTTCGCCGCCCAACCCCCTCAGCTGCGCATATCGTTTTTGTGGGGTTGTTGTCCTTGTCACTACTATATATATAGTATATAGTATAGGTATGGGTTTAGTAGTTAATTATTTGTGTATGGAGAGTGGGAATCTATAGGTATTTTTATTGTAGGTAGTACTTAGTAGTTGTTGCTATAATTTGGTATGTAGTTGGTGGGGATTGCATCGTACTTAGTATCATAAAGTATTGGGTTTTTCAACTGGCGCAAAGTTGTAGCAGAATTAGATGTAACAACTTTAAGTTTTCCAAGATTTGTAACTTGCACAGTGGATAACTCAAACAAAAAGTCGTCAATTCAGATGTTTGAATATACGAAGAGATAGGTAATTTAATTGCCCACATTTTCCTAATGTAATGTACCTATCCATTTTTCAACCGTTTTTGCGTTATTCAACAATATTGGTAGACCATACGCGAAAACATGACATTTTTCAACTTTAAACGTTCTTTTCATCTATTTAGTGCGAAATAAACAAAGAATGAACCATATATTATTGATATATACGTCATTAAGTATCATTATGCTGAATTTGAGCGAAATCTATTTCAAAAAATTTTTCGCGAAAAATCCAAGGGGTACCCCTGCGATTTTTTTCAACCGATCAGTTAACGAATTTTTACTCCTCTATCAATACAGATAAAAATCTGAAATTTTTAGGAAAGTTGTGTCTTACCAAGATATATTTTTGTGATTTTTTTTATTTGTCGGAAAAATCTGCAACTGGTCCAAAAAAATCGGTTTTTGAAAGCTCAAAAATTGAACTTTAACTGTGATTTTCGGGGTCAAAATTTATGAAAATCAATTGTTTTATTATGCAGGAGTCTTCATTTGAATGCCTTACACACGTACATAGCAAAAAATTTGGTGAAAAACATTTAAACAGAGCCAGAGAAATTATTTTCCGTAAATCGAGTTTTTCGCCGGCCGAAATCTCGAGCTCCGCTGGCATCGGTAATAGTGAAAAATTAAATTTTCGTTTTAAAGCGATTTTGAAAGCTATTCTTATAGGAAATTTAATGCTGAATCCGAATAAGACGTCAAAACGGCGGAAATTTCACGACAACTATCAGTTTTTCCAGTTTAATACTACGCCACTCCTACGTTTTTCAACTTAGAAAATCCGTTGCAAATACTTTCAGTAGGTACTGTTCAACTTTGATTAATTAATGATTCCTAGAGCAAATTAGACGCAGAATTCGAATTTAATGTGAATAAAATCAAATTCGAACGATTATTAATAGTTTTCGAAGGCTACAGCTCCGCGGGGGTGACAGCAAACCTAGCATTTTTTTGTAATTGCAAAAATGTTCAAAATTTAACTGGCTACAACTTTCCAATTCACTGAGTATATAAGAAATCCATTACTTTAGGACCTACGGCGTCCGGAAGCTCAAATTCCTGAAAAGCGACTTTTCCCAAAAACGACGTTTTTCGATACATTTCGAATTTTTAAAAATTTTCAGGGGCGAAATTATAAATTCTAAGATTTTTTTCAGACGGTGGCCTTAAATTCTAAGCACCCCCAATTTTTCTCATCCAAATCCCTCCAGCCAGTTCCTCAATCAATCGTATACCTTCTCCTCCTCCTCGTTTTGCAATTTTATAGATTAGAATTTTATAGATTTATATTCATAGATGATATTTTATAGATTTTATGGAATTTTATAGATAGATAGATAGATACGTAGATTACCAACCTGGAGTTAGAGCGGATAATAGTTTTGTTGTGACGCCGCAATCTGGGTTTTCCTCGTCAAATCCTGAAGGGCAGTTAGCCGTCCCATCGCAGTAAAGACCAGGGCTAATACAGGCATTCAGTTCGGGGCACCTGGAATTAATCCACATCAATATGTGGAATAATAGAGGTAATTATGAAAATCGTGTGATCAATTAAAACTTCTAATTAGCCCCAATAACGAAATAAATAGTAATTGAAAAAACTCGATTTACCTATGTTTGCATTCCCAAGAAGACGCATTGTCGACTTGTCGAGCAGAGACTGATTTGCTTCGAGAAATTTCGAGCCAGTTCAAATGAGCTCCGCCGGCCTCGCGGCCGACAAATTCAACGAGGAACGACGGAGGTTGAGCCGACCATGATCCGCCGCCTCCGAACCATTCTTCGGAAAATATATGAACGGCGAATTCTTTTTCTTTCTCCATCGACGGGCACACGACTCGCATCAATCTGAAAAGTGGAGTTCATCATAGAAATGATTTATATGCCGGTAATATGAGCGGCGTCCCAAAAGTAAGTTCCGTCGTATTTTTATTCTGCTTGGAACCGTGGTAGGTATTTTGTGCTTCATCTCCGAGCAGCAATGATTATTTTCTCGTATCTTCAAACTGTACAAAGCGGCTATGATATTCGTAATGATAATCTCACTCTTGAACCCGTCCAAATGTGCTGTCCGCTCGGTGATTCAATTTCTCGCCTCTGAAAGCGTTTCTGGGCCTGAAATTCACAGTCTATGCAGAAGGTGATAAGCGTCTAATGGCCCGAAGTGCAAGAAAATTATTTTTATTATTTTTTAAAATATTGTCCAGATTCATTTCTTATAGATTAAAAACCCCCATTGATTTAAAAACCCTCATTGTTCTGGAAATGTCAACAGAATTGTGAAACAAGCTCGAAATTGTTGAGCATTTTTTCCTGCAATTTTCATCCTCAAGTTCCTCTTGGATTAATAGGGAAATCTCGAATTGGATTCAATACCACCAAAAACAGCTTTCACGAGGAGAAGTTTGCCTCCTTTGACAGTAGAGCTCAAACGTCGGACCATTCCGGGTTATATAGGGAGCTCAACCCTGGTGTGAAATGTGCTAGTGTACCGGGCCAGGATATGTAAACGAAGCGTTGGGTCGTCTTACTGGTTACAATGGAGGTGCTCTGGCTTGAAGCTCTTCTGAAAATTTCTCTCTTTTTTTTTGGGGTCAAGAGAGGATGTCTTCCACATCCTCTGCGTTTGCCCGATCCTAGCCGAGTTCAGAGCGCCAGTTTTCGGCAACGCTTTATGATTGTGAGCGAGTACAACTTCAGAACCCAATTTTCCATCTGGCATATATATTCATTTTTTTACTCCTAATTTGAATTTTTGTTTTCGAACTGGCATTCAATAGGTAATTTATGATGTAATATTAACAAATTACTTTAGCTCCAAAACTTCACTCCGGCAAACGGCTAGTATCTCACAATGCCCTAGATTTTATTCATTTTGTAAATAGTACACTTCTATTTTTTACGTAAATCGGAAATAAACTTATTTTTCCTTCTTCTCCATCTTCTTCCACAAAAAAAAAAAAAAAATTAATAAACCGTTAGTAAAACTTCTCTATTGGTTTATTATTCATAATAAACCATTGTAATCGCCCAAGAAAAAAAAATTTCTAAACCCCCCTCAAAATTTGATGTTTTACGTTTCAAGGCATGTAGAATCCGAATATCCAATAAAAAAAATTCTGTCCGTCCGCCGTACGCCGTTCGCCGTTGGCAGTTTTTCCGGCCAAACTATAAGAGCTAAAAATTTGAAATTTTCACCAAAAATCAATCTCGGTCCTACGACGGCCCAATTCTTGAACCAACTTGCTAGCTCAATTTTAAGGGTATTTTTGGGGGGTTTTGAGGGGGAGAAAATTCATATTTTCCAAGGTTTTTCAGAAAAATGTGTACGTGGTATCAAATTATATAGATTTTTGGACGCTGAATCGAATGAAACCATCGCCGGGTCGATAGCTTTATTGGTTCTCGAGTTATCGCAGCTTTTGTGCCGAATTTGGGAGATTTTCAGAAATTTGACATGAGGGTATAAGTCGAGAGTTCTTGGAGCTATAAAAATCGTTCTATACTCATTGGAATGGTCGTCAAACACTCTCTCCAGCTGTATCGTTAGGCAATAAGTTTAGCTTTTAATTAGGAAATTAAGAAAAATAAAAATGATTAAAATTACAATAGTTGCTACGGAGTTTTCCCCTGTAGTTACGATCTGTTTATCGGTGGGAACGTTCACAAATGTTCGGAATATTTAAAATGACAAATGGATAGTCTTCTTAAATCAGTACTGAAGCGAAATAATAATAAACCACTGTACAATCATTTGCAGCGTTTTTTTATTGCCGGAAAACTTTCTCAGACTCTGTATGCCAGTAAAATCATTCAACTTCCTTCTAATGCAGTGACAAGAGGGCTTATAAGCTTTGAATCAGAAGGCTTCGGCATATCGCGTGTGAATACCCTGTACGGGTATAACGTTGAACAAAGAGCGAGTACTTCACTTCCTAAGACACCCAAGAGTCCCTGGCTATAGCATCGACAGCAGTAAGCTTGAAGTGCTCATTAATACCTTGGGGTCTAGGCTCCCTTTCTCACAACAAAAGCTTTTGATACAATGTTTGATCACAGTCTCGTCAACAGTCAATAAGAGGAGAAATCAAGGGCTTGTTCCTAAAATACCTCTTGAACTAAGGAAGACCAATATTGAAACGGTTATTTAAATATTGGTCTTACATAGTTGTGCGGGCCCGTTTGTAGTCGAAAATTAATTTGGAGAATTCAATTGAATCCAGCACGAAATACCACCGTGCTAGGCAATCGTGCTAATTTACTAGGCGTTTACCTCGGTGGAGACCCAGTGTAGAGGAGAACACGATTTGTCGTTTCGCACGAGTCCGATGGTGCATCTAGTGGAAGAAAATGCCCCCACGTGGCAAGAAACAAGCTTTTATTGAAATTAGCTTCTACCAACCATGGCATATCTGCAACAGCGAGAGATTTACGTTGTCAACGTTCGAAAATACGTATTTTATCAAAACTCGTAACACATTCCTCCTAGATGCCTTTTTGAAAATTATTATGTTTTTACAACTAGCCTTCGCAATACATGTCCTCTTTTTCTCGTGCAGGGAACACGAGCTGGATTTCCCCTCCGGAGCCGCGGACGCGTTGGGTGCGCGAACATTCGCTCCACCTAATAATTGAATAGGTAGCATGGAAGTAAATTTGCGTGAAGTCTTCCGAAACATTGAACGAAGAGACGGCAAACGTTAACTGTGAACATCAAAGACAACAACATTACAAAATTCGAACCATACAGACATGAGTAAAATCTCTACAAAATTTAATTTAGAACTGATTAAAAAAAAAAATTAAAACACGCGTTTTTCTATTGCCGAGATGCCGACATTATTATTCTTTAAATACGAATTAACCTGTAAAAATTCAACTTAATTACACTACTACATCTACATTTACATTTTCCAGAGCTGCAACTCATTTACGAAGTAATATAGTCCAATAGTCAACTACTATTACATTAACTAATTCAATAATAATAGCTCAATAATTGTTTAACAAAAACAGCCGAGATGCGACTCAAACATAATTTTGACGAATGACGATCCATTTATCTCTGTAGCAAAAACAGTTGGAGGACAAAGCGAAAACTGGATCACGTGAAAAGATAAAATAAACTATTCCTGGCGATATATTCATCGGGGTGGAATTAGTAGAGGTGAAATACATTTCCCCCGGCTTTACCCCAATCCCCGCGGGTGAAGTTCGCCTCTTTCATTCTAATCCTCAGTAGGTGGGAAAACACGGGTCTAATATTAATACGCCTCCCTTTATGAATACAGATGGAAACATTAATAAAATAGCTTCTTCAGAAAAATGAGAGCCCCTCTCTAAACATCTTGACCAACCATGTAAGTTTCTTCTTTATTTTGCTTCAACTGGTAACCATGAAGCAATCATTTAGAGCACAGAACGCCGAGTACTTAAATTTCGGAAGGAATGATCACTATCATAATAAAGTATATTTATATCAGTGAACTAATATAGCCGAACGTTGGTATGAGGTATCATAGTTAATATACCGAGGTCATCAGCAGTTTCCTCAAATTTACTACGAAAAACGCTGTAAATGATTGTAAAGCGGTTTAGTATTCTTTCGCTTCAATAATAGCTCAAGAAGATTATCCACTTGTGACAGTAATTATTCCGAACATTTTTGTGAAAGTTCCTTGCGAGAAATAGATGGGTAACTATTGGGGAAAACTCCGTAGCAACTATTGTAATTTTAAATTAAAAGCTAAATTTTTTGCCGAATGGTATAGCTGAAGAGAGTGTTTGACGACCATTCCATCGAATATAGAACGATTTTTAAAGCTAAAAGAACAACCGAGTTAACGGTGGGAAAATATACCATATTTGTGAGATCTCCCAAGTTCAACACAAAAGCCGGAATAATTCGAGAACCAATAAAGTTATCGACTCAGCGATGTCCTTATTCGATTCAGCGTCCAAAAATCTAGAGAAATTGATACCAAATCCACCTTTTTCTGAAAAACGTTGGAAAATACGTATTTTCACCTCCTCAAAACCCCACAAAAATTGAGGTAGCGATTTAGCTAATGAAATGAACCATTGTCAATTTTTTGAAATTTTTCCTGGGCGATTACAATGGTTTATTATTAAACCAAAAATCCTTCACTTCATCCATCAAAATCATCAATCTAAATTACGTTATACTAAAAATCCCGCTGCAGTTCCCCATGGTCATCGACTCACTTGAAGAATGCGTCCCGAACTGAGGAACGTAGCCGAACTCGACGTGTTCTTCGATATGACTGAATTGTCACAATAGCACGCTCTTTGCAGACTGACGTCTTTCCATGGAAGGTCCCACACTGTCAGCTCTACTGGTCTACGGCCCCTGTTAAGATCAATGGTTTCAGTTAGCAGGCTGATAACTAAGTTGCTTTCTGTACATGAATAGTTGTGAGAGAAAATCGATAGATTTGTTGCAACAAATCAATTGAAGCTTTCCTTTATAATTACTTATGAAGATAAGACTTACTACTTTGTAGTTTCTTTATCGTCACCTACCTAATACATATTGGACGGGATGTATGTGAGTCGGCAACTGTTCTGCAGCCTGGTTCCCCGAAGGATGCGTTGTGAATCGAAAGACGGACGCGCTCCCCTTCGCCAGCCTCGATTCTGTATACGCACGTCAAATTGGTCGCTCCGCCGCGACCGTACATGAACACATTTTTCGGCGAATGCACCGATCCGACTTTTTTTCTTCGGAATAATCTCTGACACAAGCCACCTTTCCAACTTTCCCCTCCTGCAAGACAACAAATAATGGGAAATGGTTAGGTAGTGTTTTTTTACACGACGCATAAAAAATAGCATTTCTGGTATGTTATAAAGTATTCAGGGGAAAGAGGATAAATGAAAAATAGTAGGAGGAAAACTACTTTTTTTTAGCTTCGAGAAGTGAAATTCACGACTAAATCCATCCATTCTATTTTTCGCATTTTCTCCGAGCTTTTCCAACTTGAGAAACTTTAAAATTTTCGTCAAACGATTAGAATGATTACCGAGTCTTGTGTCGACGAATTCGTAGTTGAATTTGAACGAAGATGGTTTTAGAGCAGTGCCGATTGTGGATCGATGTTCGATGCTGAGTCGGCCGCCAGGCGTGATGTATGACTCCGTCTTTTTGCACGGACGCGTTTCCCTTGATACGTTCCGAAGGGCGCTATGATCGCATAAACGAGGCACCTCGCACGTGTCCTCGTACACCTGACTAGTATCGTACATCTGCAACGCGCGGGGCATAAAAAGTAATTCTCATAAAATCCGCTATTCCTTGGCATGAAAAGGATGTCGAAATAAACGTTATGTGGAAATAATAGTGACACATGTTCATCACGCAATTTTATCATTAGGTATTATAAACAATCCTAATCTCGAGGTGTCATTTTGTTGAGAAGCTCCATAGGCTTTTTCCTGCGAGGCTCTGCGTGATGAATCCGGCATAACCGGATTCACGTGCTGATGGAGACGTTTGTGTTTCGCAGTGAAATAATTTATTTCTCCCTCAAAGGAAGTTATTGCCAGGGCTCGAAGGATATCAATGGTACTGATCCCAATGCAATAAGATGACATTCATACATTCATTCCCATCATTTTATGTGAGAGGAAGGTCTTCATCTCGTTGAGTGTGAATACATCGTAGTGACAAATTTGTTTGCTATTTGATTGAATTCCATTTTTTGTGGAGTAGTTTTGAAGGTGAACTCCAGAAAATCGCACGCTACTCTATCAAGGAGCAAAAATTTATAATGGAAGATCATGCCTCTTTTTTCTGTCGCTTTTTTGATGGTTTGAGGGGAAAAAACGAGGCGACAAATTCTTCATAATTTTATTTGCTGGCCGAGCTATGAACCCCACGGTCCCACATCGCCCTAAGAATGCTCTAGTGAGCGGAAGTGCTTGTTTCGCAAATCGTGGGGAATGAGTTGCCTAATTTTTTTCTCCTCCACACCATGTCAATAAATTAATATTACTAATCCGGTTGCTCATCATTACTGAAATCGATCTTATGTACCATCAAGATATTCGTCAGATTCTTAATATAAAAGTTACGAGATCGGATGGACTCACTTTCAGTTTCGTAGAGCAGTTGGTGTTGTCAAGAATAGTGTACGAGTCGAAATAGAGCCAGATTCTGTCGGTGGGAAGACCCATGAACCTGTACCAGCAAGTCGTATTCGGAGCTAATGTATGCCGAGGGCTGAGGACTTCCCCTTTCCGTCTTAAAGTTCCATTAACTATGAATTCGCACCTGGCAAACGGGAAAAGAAACATCGCCCAGTATGAGAATAGAATGACATTGAATAATCGACATGCTTCGCTGCATCGGCGAAATCAAATGTGCTCTATGGGAAGATTCAAAGTAACAGAGCATTTAAATATTCCAGCAGCGAATATGAAAGCACAAAAAGGGAATCGGAGGAGCATCGGTGGCGCTCCGTCTTTCGCCTCATGTATTATACATTCAAATTCGGTTTGGCAGCAGGAACGTGGGGGAAGTGGGGCAAGGGTAGCAGGATTTGCACCTCAAAGCGATTGGAGTTGAGCCGCGGCCAGGTTTCCCTATTGCACCAACAGCGGCCAGATCGATTGCTTATTTGAAGCAAAGTTGAGACGGGATTGAGATTGAAATATTAAGCAGGTTGTCACAGCAATGCAGGGCATGGAATATTTGAACTGCACCGTCACTTCCGATTATGACAAATTTGAACACAAAGCCCTTTCTTAGCATAGCATTGTTCGATAGTGAGTTGAAATGGAGGGTTTATTTTCAAAATGCTCTTTAAACGCTTCCCGAAGAATTGATCACTGGATTTTTAAATACTTTCGGTCTTTCGAACCACCAGTAAACCGAGTTTGCACAAAGCTCAACGTATCAACTCGCCCTGTTTAATTGTCTTCATCCCACCCTGTTACTCTAAATTGGATGATGTCGCCGCTCACGTCAGCTCACCACGAATGTCACCACCCATTCAATTTCCAATGAAATGTATGTAAATTGGAAAACGAAAAACGAGTCCACCTGTTGAGTTGAATTTATAGGATATATACTATGTTTCATTCAAATACGTCTCATTCAATTTCCAAGTGATCAAATCGAATCGTTCTTCTCGATCTGGATTGTTTCATCTTCATGTTTTCACTATTCGATTTTTTTCTATTCATTTATTAATTTCGTTCATTGAAAACCGTTAACATACTTGACTGGGTTTTTAGCGAAGTCAAGCGAATCGCTATCAGAATAAATGACGTTCACTCGAAGCGAGAAACCGTGCATGGGTTTGTTGCCTTCTCGCGAAGGGACGGCATAAGGTGAGGATTTGAAAACAATTAACAGCGTCGGCGCTCGCGATATGATGTTGGGGAGTAAACCACCTCCGCAGTACCTGCAACAGTCATTAACAACAGTTTTAATTCGAATTGAAAACATCGGCGAAAATATTGTTTTGTTGTCCAGTAGTTGAAGGGAGGCAATTTATCCAGTAGCCATAGCCCAGCAAGTACTTTTGGCCCTTCGGGTATCTCCAGGTCGAGATTAAGACAACGACAGTTTGGGTACTGGCGTGAAAAACATTATAGGGACTGCCATTGACAATAATGTTCTCATAAATACCTTCATTAGCCCTCGGATTAGGACAGAAATTACCGAATGGAACTTAGCGATCTTATTTTTACTAAGCTAAATCACTCTCGCTAAGATTGGGGAACCTCATTTCACCCGGATAGAACACAGAGAGATTGCCACGAATTCCACGGATTTTTAATGAGTTCTATCGACTTCTGCGATTAGGCCATCGTCAGTAACAATATAACAACTCAGTTATATAGTGAGAACTGTAGGTGTATAGTTTAAAATGTTCTTGTGGCCTAGTATTGTGTACAAACTGGTAGGAAATTTAGGGAAAGAATTAGGGAAAACGAGAAGGATTTTCTTTGTGGTAAGGGTGATTCAGCCTTTGCAATTCACCTAAGGGCTAGTTGTCGAAATCGATCTCTTCGTTTTGTATCCTGGTTAGCGGTCTTACACGACGATCCCATGGCGGCGAAAGCGTTCGATATAAGAAATAATGTCTCAGAGCGAAAGTCGCATTTTAACTTTCAGTTTTATCCTCAAGAACCACAAAACAAGCGACAATTTACGTCTACAAATAGACAAAAATGTCGTAAATTTATTACAAAAATCGACTCTTTCAGTCATAAATTTTTAATAGTTCATTCATTTCAAAAATCTGCATCGATTCAAGGGAATCTTACGGTTTTATCTTTCATATAAATCTGAGCATATCGTGCCAAGATTATCTCATTCTTTGTCTAATATACGTCCTCCGATGGCTTAGGACAACTTCTGATTTCTATCTTTACAAGCGTAACGACTGCAAATCGATTCGACTGGAGTTCGCTTAAAAAGCACAGAGCTGGATCTGATGCCTGACATCGGTTGACACTGGAGGTCTGAGGGGAGTTGCGAAAAAATCGCCAGCGGATGGGAAAGAACGAAAAATGTTGACAGATTGATTGATTGGTGGAAAATTGGCGAACCCCTCTTTCCAGCTCTCTTCCCCTCACTTCCTGTCAATATCGTTCTCCTTTCAAAGTTCCATGAGGGATTCCCGTTCCCAAGATATCAGCCACTTCAAATAAATTTACTCAGTCCTATCGGAAACTTTTAGAACCACTTGATTGCTGTCCAAGCAATCGCTAAATAGATTGCTTTCATTATTTCGTGCTGCTTGTAATCAACTTGAAAACACAATTACGATGCTAAGAAGAAAGGGGAAATTTACAAGGCCGCCGTTTCTCCGCATTTCCTCAACTAAGCCGAGCGAGCGCTTTTGCCGATTCGGCCATCCATTGTTAAAGCCGATGTTGCTCTATGGTATGAACCTATTTACCTGGTTCCCCACCCTGGTACTCTGGCTTAGCGTAAGAATTTTCTCTATCACCTTCTTTCCGAGCTAAGTTTGCAGACTTTAATGAGCCTATCATACCTGCAACGGGTGTATTATATATGAAGGTACTGAGAAAGTGTAAACGTCTTGCTCTAGTTTTCCTTTCTACTCCGAATCTCTTCCTTAGGATCTTGCCAGTTAACAGGCCATCTGTAATAATGGCAGTCACGTTCACGAGCTGGAATAGAAGTACGAGTGGTTGGAAGCATGAAACTTAACCGATTGAGGATAGAGATACCCCATTCCCTTTATTCGCTAGGCCTAGGCTTTCGTGTAGGACTTTGCTGCCAGAAGTGAGTAGCTGTGAGTTGTTAATTATACGCTAACGGAGGCTACTCAGAATGTAATGATGCAGCCAAGATAACTGGTAATGTTCAACTACGCATTCGCGAAGATGGGGTATGGGATGAGCCTTGAAATACGAGCATCCGACTGATGGAAGATAATGTAACTACAGAAGTTCTCCAATTCGCATGCTTCCACGGTATGTAGGCAGATCAGATTACATTAATTTGTATGCCCGAATGCGATCTTTATGACACATATTGACCGATGACCAGCCGATAAGTGAAATCAAGAGATTAGAGAACCTATACAACTTGGGAAAACGACAAGGCTTCATGTAAACTTTTTGTACCACTGTTGAATTAAATTACTTCTTGAAAAAGTTAAAAAAATGTATGTTCGAAAATGTGCATTACCTTGATAGAAGTGTATCAGTTTCAGAAGAGCCATCGTAGAACAGAAGTTGGTCCTCTGTCGGGCTGCAATCAGTCCGCGTGTAAATGCTCGTTTTGTTGAGACCAGCCAGCGGTACTGCCCTGCACCCATAATTTTTAAAAAATGAATTTTTGAGAAGTTTCGAAAAAAGCAATTTTCTAACATTTTTAATTTTTTTTTTTAATTTGAGTTTTTGATTACCTGTTGAATTTATGGAAAATATTACTACTAACGAACAGTTTGACAACCTTTAACATTGAAAATAATAAAGATTTTGAGGAGCAGTGTGCAAAGAATAATTTCAAAATATATGCCCAAGTAAGTGTATAGAGAGAAAAATGGATACCGTATGAGAATAACGAAGGCAGAACGTTCTGATATTGCCAGATAGAGCTATCGATTCAACAAATCTAATGCCAATGGTTTTCGTGATTCGGCATAAGAAACCCGAAACCACTATAAAACGAGTGGCCCAGTTGTTCAGCTTCAGTAAATACAGTAACCGATGTGGTGACACCAGCTGAAAAGCCTGCGAGCCCTTTTCGCATGAATATTTTAAGAGATCTGTCTACCAAGAGTACCATAAAGCGCGACCCTATTTTAAGCTGTCGTCCCAGGCGATTCATCGTTTCTGCTCACTGAATCTGTCAAGTATCGTAGTCATTCCATGGGCAGATTAAAGTACAGTTTTCCCCATCTCCAGATAAACAGGGTGTGTATTTTTTTCAAGAGGATAAGACGAACGTTTTCTATCCAGACAAGAGGTTTCACGCCAGGATTACAATTCGACCTAACACTGATACCTGTCACAAAGTATTCGGCGACTTCAATTGGCTAAAATTGAAAACATTAGAACATAAATGATCAGTGTTGTGTAATCCAAACCTTTACATTTATTTTTAAAAAAGAATAAAGGGATTTTTTTACACTTTTGATTCTCAATACTCCACTATCACAGCGGGTTTCCAGAAGCCTTTCAGCTCGACTCATTCGATCACGTAGGGATTGCTATCTAATATTTTGAAACTGCGGAATTCGACATCATAAACTACAGGAATGAGGTTGATACTCGAGTTTAATTTTCATCCCGAACAGGATCATTAGCGTCGGGGTTTTCAGGTTTTGTACCCGCACTCGAATAAACTTCAGAGCACAATAATAATATTTTTCCATTTTGGCGAAACAGTGAGAGTCTTTTCCCCATAAGTATAAATCAGGATTAAAAAGAGGTATTATATCCCAGCACATCCCTTATTTAATAACCTGGCTCAAATCCCTCCAATTACAGAAATTGCAGACTCTGGATTACAGTAATTCATTCCATTCATCCATGCTAATTTTAGCTCTGCAATTATTCATTATTCCACTGCAAATATTCACCTGCGCATGGTATCAAGTACGCGCGTATACTTCAAATCCATAATACAAACAAGTTGGTATTGAATATTTATGACCTACATCATTACGTATGGTAATTTATGCAAAAGACAAAAAATGATGACAAACAGTTGCGGGGCTGTCACATCGGAGGTGACTTAACAGGTCAGCTTATATTTCACTTGGCTCGCTATCGATTTCAGCCATGCCGTAAGATCGTCGAAATCTGTTTGGGTTAATTTTCTTTTCGGAATAACGCCAACAGTAATCGAGGATAACATTTTTTACCTGTACCAATTGTGTTATCAGGCTGCAAAAATGTTGCATTTCAGGTCGACCTTAATTTATATGCAGAAAATTCTGATCATATTGAAATTTATAGGGGATCCACAAATTTATGCTTTATGAAAATATTATCAAAATTGACAGAGTTATGCAGCTACGGCGACAATGACGACAGACATCGAACCCAAAATGGTCAAAAACTTCTGAATGAAGAGGCTAACTGAAATTCAAACATTTTCCAAGCCTTCCTTTCTTCCTCTCTTCCTCTATTTCTGAAGAGACGCGAAAGTACCAGCGGAATTTGATTAGTACTTAACTTCCGACCGATATCTTGAACTTGAGCAGTGTTCAAGATTCTAAAAATGGATCAATTGAAATAATGATGTACCTTTTCAGTCTGACGTAGTTATCCTTAATTTGTATCATCGCGTGTTTACAAGTTGGAACTGCTTTTTGACGGATCTGGTAGTAGCACGTGACGTTGCGAGGGTACAAGCCTGGGAAATTCGGGCTCTGGACTTGACATTTTTTTCTGAATAAAATATCAAAACATAGCATAAATTATACACACATAGTTAAAAGGTGGAAATGATCAAATTACTTAATCGTTGTTTGAAAAAAGTGATTGTTCCGTCTTTTAGCCAGTTGAATTATTCAATAACCTTAGGTAAGTAATAGCTTCAAAATTAGCTATTATAAAACGGAGTCAGCTACCTGTAGCATTCGTCGTAAGTGCGGCTACAATAGGAGCCCGGAACATGAACTCCCCGTTCGATTGGCTCTTCGACACTGCCAAGTCGAGTTATTGCTTCAATTTCACCAAGGAACTTGTACCTGCAACAAATGCTCGCGTTTGAGATCTCCCGGTTCAAAACAATAGCCGAACATGATCGGATTCGGTATTTAACCCTTTAGGGCTACACACAGGAAATAAATTGAGAAATCCACATTTACTGAAAATAATAAAACGTTATTCAGAGATGTTCATAGGTATTGAATTTATTTTTCACAATCATAGAACTTTCTCAAGCCTCACTATCAAATCCTAATACTTAGCCCCGAAATTCTCTTTTATCCACTAACCATTTGACGGGTATGTTGCAGTTATGCCATCATTTTTCCCTAGATTAAATTATCAAATATTAACATGCGAAAATCGTTTCGTTGTTTATAGGGGATGGATGGCTGAAGCTCGTCAACTGTCTTATGAAAAGATTGCTGAACCCGATAGGTCGAAACTTGAATCAACATTTCGATTAATATAACCCAAGAATAGTCACCATCGATCGAACTTTCGCGGAAACGAACGGACACTGCGATCGACGGCGATTATAAGGAAACGCTATGTCTAGGCTACTTGTGCTCCAATTAATTCAAAATGTACGAGTTAAATCCCTGAAAGGCGTTGCTGGCAGAATCAAGGCCTTATTGCAGCTCGTCAGACCCCATGTCTCATTCATGAACCAACACGAAAGCTCCTCAAAATGAACCTCCTTTAGCCCGTTCTCTAGCTAGAAATTATTCAGCAGGAACCAGCCATTGTTTTATAGAGGTATCAAAGTTTTGCGGAATGCGTCGGCGAAGTGGTGAGAAGTTGTTTAATAATGAGGTGCTTGCCGCGTAGTGATCCTGGGCGTAGAATAATTGCATACGAGCCGAGCCAGACGGGAAGATACTCCAATTTACATAATTTAACGCTCAAGAAAATTGGATCGAGATCACCAAGTGTCGCAAATGAGTATTTTGACGAAGAAAAATCAATTAACACATTAGAAAAGCTTCAAAAATAACTCGCGTCGCGCAGTAGAAATTCGCGTGTAATATTCAAAGTGATCAGATGGTGCGAGTGCATTCCCTCAAGACCTGGCGGCACCGTCTGTGGAAATCCATATTCCTAAAGAGTAGGTAGCAATCTCGCTGTATCCCATAATGGACGGAATGCATGGAAATGGAGGTCGTGCCTTTGTTCATCTAAGTACTTTGACCCGAGAAAAAGCACAACTCCCATCGTCGCAAACGTCTATTGACGTTTGTGGAAAATACAGTGAATGCGGATAAGGTAGATTTGACACTAGCGGATGTAAATGCAAGGTGCGAAGGCAAGCGCTCGAGCCAAGTAAAACATTGCATCTTTTATAACGAAAAAATGCAATACCTTCAATTTTTTAGAAGGTAGGGGGCACTTAAAGGGTAGGGGCGCAAATGCCTGCTTAAAACTTCCAAGTCGTGATTGTGAAGCAAAATCGCTCTATTGATACACTTACCTCATGTTGAGTTTGAGTGGGGAATGATGCACTAGTCGTAGTGTCAATGTGATGGTTGTCGATTCGGAAAAATAAACGCTAGAAGTTTTGGCCTCACCGCACCAGCCTCCTTCAGTCAAAGGACGACCCAACTCAGTGACCTGTAACACACGTTGGGTTGGCCAATTGGATGAATTCAACCAGGGAAACCCGTTTTTAGGAAGAAGCCGGACCTCTTGTTTTACTACTCGCTGCTGTTCACCACGAAACGTATTATTTTTTCTGCGCCTTTTTGTGTAACTGACCGTTTTCGCCTCGGAGGATGGAAATTGGATCTTCCAGTAAAGCATTCCGAAACTACGTTGAATTTAGTTTAAAACGTTTTCACGAAACCGAAGAAAGTCCTGTAGTTCTCAATTCACCGAATGATCCTATCAGTGATGACGCTCTAAAAAGAATAACATCTTAATTTGTTTTCATTGGATTTTTCAAAAATGAAACGCAGTAGACACGCCGAGGTTGTGGAATTATATTTGATGTACATGTATGGAAGATGTATTTTTGTGATTTTTTTCAATTCTCGGAAACTTCCGCAAATGGTACAAAAAATTAGTTCTTGAACTCTCGAAAATGGAACTTTAACCAAGCTTTACGCGGTGAAAATTTATGTGAATCCATTGTTTTATCACAGAGGAGTCTTCATTTGAATGCCTAACTCACGTCCATAGCAAAAAATTGGTTGAAAAACATTCAAAGATCACCACAGAAATTATTTTCCGTAAACCGAGCTCCTGACCGGTCGAAGTTCCGGCGAAGGTGAAAAATTACACTTTGGTTTTTAAGCGATTTTGGAAGTTATTCATATAGGAAATTTAACGCTGAATCCGAATTTGATGTAAAAACAGCGGTGATTTGACGACAACGGTACGTTTTTCTTATTTTTAGTATTACGCCGTTGTTATGTTTTTCAACTTTGAAAATTCATGGCAAATACTTACAGTACCGTTCAATACTATTTTATTACTCATTCTTACAGGGAATTAGACGTAGAATATCAATTTGAAATTAAACACAGCAAAACCGTGGATTAAAAGTAATTTTATCAAATTTTTTTAATTTCACAATTTCAAAGTTTTAACTTTAGAATTTTTTTGCCACGTTCGCGAATTTTGAAAAAATACGTTTTGTGGAAGCAATTGGAGAAAATTTCATTAAAGATAAATAAAAAATGAAAAAAACGACACGGATTATTTTTTTCGAGATATGTTCCTTGTTTTGGTAAAAAAGTGTGTTTTCGCTTTTCTTCGAGCGAATATTGGGATCTTACCTGCATGAATCCGTCAATGCAACCTTTTTCTGAGAGGCGGCCGATGCTGAACGAATCGAACAGCAGCTGAAAAACATTGTAACATAAATATTACGAAATTATACGAGCAATATGTTCTACGGTTAGAAAAAACAATGTTATTTTTTGAAACTCGACATCTTTCTCGCAATTTGGCGGGATTCTTTTATTTATTCGTTTTGGGGCGGAAGCTACACCACGCGTACGAGTTAACGGCGTTTGGCCTGCAAATACACAAGGTGGCTCGCGAGGCGGAAATTTACGACTCTACGTTTGCAATGGAAGCCGAAAAATATTTCATTTTGCAAACTTTTCTTCAATATTACCGCTGGAATTTTATTGGCGGCCCGGCGAAGGCTTCCGCCCACGAGCAAGTTCGAGGTTTGAGGCACGGCTAGGTTGAAACTCATCAAAGATGAAAATGCTACCGCTGGCAACCTTAGTTTTTTCTTTCTTTTTTTTTAATGGAAAACGCTGCCAACAATGGTGGGGTATCTTTCGAGGACCTACGAAAACATCTTTATATAATCCTCGTAGCTGCATAAAGTTCGAGGACTCTACGTGCGGCCGCCATCGGGCCCATTACAACATGTCAATAAAGGAAACTGAGCTCCGCAGGGAACATGCATTGATAAAAGGGTGCCCGACTGTTCGGTTTTTACAAGAGCAGTTCGAGAATTTGACTTCTTACGGGTCGACCTAACACGAACCGTCGGATACGAAGGATTTTGAGAAAAGAAAACGTCTACCGAAATTCAAGTGCAACCAACGAGACAGCGTGAACAAAATATTCAGTGGCATAATTTAAAGAGTTGGCATAGAAGTAGTGTATGTCAAGGATTTGTATGTATATTAACCAATTAAAATTAACCAATTAAACATTGTTAGCCAATTAACCTGAAAAATACTATTTAGGTACTCGTTGATCGTTATTTTTGTGAAAACCCCGTGACAATCGGTTCTTCGGTTTGGTCATAATTGACGCACTAAAAATGTTTTGAAATTAGCGTAAATTCAGACTGTATCAAATCACAGAATTCAAGTATGTACCAAAAATGTTTAATTTTCGTGTCCATACGAATCATTTTCAAAAGAAGAGGAATCGCGATGAGAACAATATGGAAAAGAATTTCCTTGTTAAGAGAATGGACTTCAAAACAAGCTTGCTGTCAGAAACAATTAGATTACAGCTAAGCCCGCACGACTGTTAGGAAATGCAAAATCGTTTCATCCAAATCGTCAACCACCATCTTCCAGCCATCGAATTTATTCCATTTGAATAAAACCCACGAGAAACAGTGAAAAGCCTTAAAACCACTGAAAGTTCTCACATCTTTTAATACAATAGCTAACGTTTGAATATATCTCTCACGAATTTTGAAACAGCTCGCTGACGACTTTTTTCGAGCTGCGAGTTGCAATAGAAATCACTTAGATTGCCATAATTTATAATCTAATAATTTTGCAATTATGAAATTCCAATTCCGGTTCAAAGAGTGTGCTAAGTATTGAATTATTTTCCATCAGCGATATCCCGCAGTGTATCTGCAATTGAAAATGAATACCCTATTTAACTCGGAACAAACAATATTGCAAAAGAGAGTACACGCACCCGGTTCTTCCGCCATTCGGGTGTGCGTGCTCTGAAAATTTATGACAAAATACGGAGGGTTGAGCATATTTGCATTGCTTTCCATAATTTGCGCTTGAAGACCAGCCGCCACTCGGCAACCGTTTTTGGGCATCCATTTTGATTCCGTCCTCGTCCAGCACTTTGTTGCCCGTATTACTGAAAACACTCAGAATTCACACGAATCCGGGACAGCATTTGCAGAAGGGAAAAAGGGATTCGCGAATTTCTAACATGACGCTTCTAGTTCGCAGTTTGTTGGTGAATTCTTGACTAATTTGAGAGAAAAGGGCTCATTATATCACCCTTTCAAAAATTGAAGTTTCTCTGAGAATGCTACAAGAACCATAATTATAATTATAAGGTATGTAGTCAAGTAATCAGAGATCGGGTCATATGGGTGCAAGATGTTCCTTGTCCAAGGTTTCAAAAATAGTATATTATATCTTCTTCATAATGCCTTGAAATAGGCTCATACGATCAAAAAAATGACCACTTCAAAAACTTTCAACTTTTATTAATTCGTCTATTTTAATTTTATCCATTGCAGGCTGAAGTGGGGGATATACTTTACTCAAACTGTTTCACGGCCCCAATACTGTGATATTAGGGCGATATTTTAGAAATTTGAAAATATTAGGGATGGACAATAATTTCATTTAACACCCCTCTTCATTTCTTCCAGTTTCCCACTCCCTTACGACACGCCACGATTTTCCATATGAAAAAAAACTTTTTTACTACACAAATATAATTTAAAACCCTGAATCGAATGCCCTGAGCCCCCCCCCCCCCGTAATACCTGTATCATCCCTGCCCATGGGAGACCAATCTGACTATATTAAGTCATGGTGGACATATGAAACATTTTTTGGAAATTTGAAAAAATGAAAATCTAATATATTCTATCATAGTTACAAACGCGTACGGTGAAGAATGAATATCTTTCAACTAGTGGCTGGTCGATGGTCCAAAATGTTCAAAATAATCGAATCCAAAGAATAATCAACAAAATTTTTAGGCTTACTTGAACAATATCTCCGTTGTCGTGACCGTTAGCAGTGAACGTCAGGTGGCACAAAAAGGGAATCGCAGTCTCGCGTGGTGCTCTGATTGACATACTGTATGTCCGGTCAACATCGCCGTAATACGTTCTGTTACATACTGAAACAGAATTTAGAGAACTTGAACTAATCTTCTATGAAATTGATGGAAAAAATACTAAATAATAATTATAAAAAATAATAATAGTAATATTATTGATATGCGATCATTGTTAAGAGCTTGAAATGAGTATCTTCTATCCAACCACATCATAGAACTGTCCTTAAGCTATTTTGACCATTGAATAGCTCAATTCTCGCTTGAAGGTACAAATGGCGATCGAAGCTGAACCATCAACAACAAAAAAGAAGGCTCGTTACTCGTGGCGTAATGACCCAACCGAACCTTTAATCACCTATCATCCATCATTCTCGACAGGCCAATTTGAGAGTTATAATTCTACAGAAGTTTCAAAAAATCAAGGAATACGTGCACATCTACCTAAGTTGTACAAATTGCTCTGTAGCGATTAAAGTCCCCCTAACTTTGAGCGAAAAAGCTGGTATCGAAATTCTGGCACGATTAAAAACGCATAGCGTTTTCAATGTGATCACGCCAAAAAATTTTGATTTCAGTACCACTCCTACGCAAGTAAATTGAGCATGGGAATGCGTTACTAACCTGTGCAGTATTTTGGTTCGTCTGAGTTGTCGCCGCAGTCGTTATTACCATTGCAGTACAGATCAAGCCCGATGCAATGGCCGTTTCTGCACTGGAGCTCCGATATTTTACATCCGCCAGCAATCATTGCCACCCCCATCACCAGCAGCGCCGCCAACATCCCTAAAAAAAGACAGATTCAACCATCTTTGAAATATAGAAGATCATGATGTGAAATCGCAATAGACTTGAATTCATCCTATTAGCATCGGAAAGTTTTAAAAACGTTACATCATCGAATCATCACGGTTACGCAATAAAAGCCAATTATCAGTCCAGCGATTGAAATACAACGGAACACAATTTCTCAACTATTTTGACGGCATTTTGTCTTAGCGTTATTTTATCCATCGATATGAGGGAGTTCATTATTTTGCTCGACGCGAAACAGAATGCCGAAATTCAACGCCTTACAGTGATGGGAAATAAGTGGTTCCAGGTCGTTATAAGCTGCGTAAATACCATCGCGCAGAAGTATTAAATCTTTTATTCCTTCCTAATGCCCATTTCATCTCCACATCCACCTCACGTAGTCGTTCTAATGCAAACGTCGATAAGCATACGTTAATTTGCACGCACCATGCGCATTCTGATATAGTACGAGGAATGATAAGAAATAGCTTACTAGCCGAGTTCTTTGAATAGCCTGCGCCGAGACAGTGCAATACATGAAAAGACAACAAAAACCACAGTCTCTTGATTAGCCCTAACTTGATAAAAGCTTCGCGTCGCGTCTAGAGGGATCCACTAACGAGAAGCAACTTTCTGTTTGTTGAGGAGTTGTGCACACAAAGTGAAGCAGTAGAAATGCCCGGAAATGGTGGCATGCGAGAGGAGGGAAACTTTCTGTGCAGGAAAGAGGGCGATGAGAAAAGAGAAAACTGAAGAGTCGAACAATAGGTCAAAGTCGAGGCAAAAAGCAAAGAATGGAGGAACTGAAATGACAACAGCAGAATGGCAATAGGCGACGATGAGATGGTGTAAGGGAAATGGTAAGCACAAATGGTGGCAGAAAGTGCTGTGGTCAGAATTGGAATGGGCGGAGTTGGAAAGGGATTTCGGGCTCCTACCAAAGCGAGTAGCCCAAGATTAATGGTTATACCTTTGGGTGCGCAAACAATTTTTTTTGGCTCGAAAACAATATTTTGTCCTAGAAAGCGCATTTTGTAAAATATTTCCCCACCGTATTGAATTACCAACACCATAATCGGTCTAGGTGAGCTTCAGATCAGATTTCGATTGAACTTTTTTTAACTTGATTCAACACTCCTAAATACTAGTCCTTCAGCATGTTTTTGAGATAGAGCCTGGAGAAGATGGTCCTCTCATTTACATCCTTCAATTATCAATTTTCAAAATTTCATCTTGGATGGCCAGATCAGCCATCATTGTCTATTTTCTTCATTTTCATCATCATCCTCCATAATCTTCATCTTCAATCTGTGTTCATCCATCTTCATCTTATATTTTCCAATATCCATCTTCATCCTCTATTTTCAATCATCCATCTTCATATTCTACTTTCCATATCCACACTCTATCTTCATCTTCCTATATCGTATCTTCCATCAATTTAAATGTTCAAGTCTCCAGTCCTTTGCTTCACTCTCTCGGTCTCAAACTACTACCGAAATAATTTTCTTCGTTTCCTTCAACACTACCATAAATCTGTGCTTTGTTTCTAGTAGATTAGATTCCAGTCGGTCGAGTTAACTCAAGGAGGTTGATTGTTTTGAGCGTTAGCCGGTTTTTTCGCCCGAGGTCAATGCGCTATTTTAAACCTACGGTCTATACGATACGAATTTAACGCCTCATTTCACATCACTTCCGGATTTCCCTTTGACAGCGATCGCCCTGACCTCAAAATAAATCAAATTTCCAAACCAAGAGGTTTTTCATACCGGTCGTGGGTTGACGATTTGGGCGTGATGAGGCAAAATCACCAAGATCGCCTCTGGTTTCCTCTAACAAATTTATGACTATTGACAATGTTAATTCATAATTTTCACGTTATATAGAAGTATTGTGATCGTCCGAAAAGTCGAATTCGGCACGGAGGTGAATTTGGAAGAAATTTTTTATAGTACTACACTCAGAAACACTTTCTGAACAAGTGTCTGTGTGTCTATCTGTCTGTGGTCATTAAAGAAATTTCTGCATCTCCGTGAAACATGAAAAAAACTATAAACATTTTAGAAAATGTTCTCTGAACGAATGTGAAAAATTAGCTGTATCCGGATTTTGGGTAACACGCAGTACTTCGGAGATATATGAAGTTTTTTCCTTTTTGATATTTCCAGGTCTTCAGAGTCAATATTTTTGAACGGTTGAGGTCTTAAAGTGTTCGCTGTGGCGAGCAGATTACCAGAGCGTAATTTTTATAATGATTTTTACAGGCAGCAAAAATAAATACATCCGAGCTCCTAAGGTTTTGAAATGTTTGTTAGGCGAGTGAATGACGCCTTCAGCTTCAGAATCTTCAGCTTTATTCACGTTTTGATCGTATCTTTGATTTTTACGAACCGCAAGAAGTAATGTTTTTGAACGCTTGAGGTGTAGAAATGTTTGTTATTGTGAGTGAATGACGCTCGATTTTTATCGTTAATGTCACACACTGCACTCTCACGTGATTCCAATTTTTCGTTATTTTATTCGTGTTTTGCTTTCTTTTTGGGTGTTTGTAAAGTTAGGATTAGAGAATTTTTCGGTTTTTCGGTCACGTGGCTAGTTTTTCAGTGACAATATGATCGTATTGTACGAACGTTGCGGCCTCTGAATGAGTTTCTCGTTTTTATAATTGGTTACATCTTTCTGCGCACTCAAGAACTACAGTAAGACATCTCTGCACTCAAATGGCTTTAATTCAGCGCGAGTGAGAGGACCGCTAGGCAGTTCCCCGAGAACTAACGTTCATTCATTTTTGTTAGTGAGCTGAAGCAGGTTTTAATCCTCAGTACAGTAGCTACAGCTTTTTTCCCCATTCCAGTGTCTAACGTGTATTGAATCGAGTAAGTTACGAGAGCTTGGATGAAAATACTTAATAACAGCTCCATGCTTTCATATAGTCGGGATTTATCGCGCTCATGCAGATAATTGGTATCTCGGGGAAAATGTTCGTCAAGGTTTCCCCTTAAAACTTCCTCACGCGAAACTCCCTGATCGAGGAGCGGTGAAACTAATAAACCGAGGTGAATTCATCGGTATCAACTTCAACGATGTCGGCAGATTGACCTTTCTCATAGGCCAATGTGTATCCTCACGTCGGGGATGAGTGGATTACTTACTACACATTTTGAACAGGTAAGCATCAGCCAGTGGTTGAAAAAAACCCTGAACAATTGACTATCCAAAAGTGAGCCAAATTAGAATCGTAAAATAAGATTTAGGAAGCACGAAGTAATTACTTAAATGGTATAAGAACGAAGGTTATTTCCGTATGATTTTCTAGGGGCCGATAGGATCAATATTTGAACGCTTTCGGTCTGCAAATGTTTACGACAGCGTGTAGAAGGAGCTTTTCGTTATTTACATTACGCACGATATTTCCGCGTTATAGTTTTTAAAATATATTCAACGTACCCAACTTCAACTTCCGGTGTTACTAAGTACAAGAAAGGCTTGTATTTCGATTATTTTTTACTTCAATCAGTAAGTTGAGAAGAAATGCCTATAAATTAAATTGGTATTTCGAAGAGGTTAACAAAAGCAAACTACAATTGATTGAGAAACTGGGAATAGGTAATCAAAATTTGGTCATAGTGCTGTTCAATTGAAAGAACTTCATCGGCTGGAAAAGTCTTCTTTTTTTAATGAGGCCTCTGTTCAAATTTTATTGCCCTTTAAAATTTTATGACCCTGTTTTTCGCGTTTTTTCGCATGTTTTTCGCGAATAACTTTTGAACCGACCACTTTTACATAGGTATACTACACAGAGGCGAGAAAGAGCTATTGAAATACTACAATTTGGTTATTTAATTATATTTTTATGTTATGTCCCCGCGGAGCTATTAACGTTTGAAGAAAAGTCAAAACACGTTTTTTGACACAAAGTGGAATATTATCTCGAGAGCTATCATATATGCTAGCCGTTTTCTCATTTTTAATGGATTCTACATTAAATTTCCTTCATTTTCTTCCACAGCACCTAATCTGTCCCATTTCGGGAACGTGACGAAAAAAAATTCCAAAGTTGAAACTTCAAAAGTATGAAAATTGAAAATAATTCGAATAATATTAATAATCGTTCGAATTTGATTTTTTCACATTAAATTCGAATTCTACGTCTAATTTCCTGTAGGAATCATTAATTAATCAAATGTAACAGTACTGTAAGTATTTGCAATGTATTTTCAAAGTTGAAAAACGTAGGAGTGGCGTATTATTAAACTGGAAAAACTGATAGTTGTCGTGAAATTTCCGCCGTTTTGACGTCTTATTCGGATTCAGCATTAAATTTCCTATAAGAATAGCTTTCAAAATCGCTTTAAAACGAAAATTTAATTTTTCACTATTACCGATGCCAGCGGAGCTCGAGATTTCGGCCGGCGAAAAACTCGATTTACGGAAAATAATTTCTCTGGCTCTGTTTAAATGTTTTTCACCAAATTTTTTGCTATGTACGTGTGTAGGGCGTTGAAATGAAGACTCCTGCATAATAAAACAATTGATTCGCAAATATTTTGACCCCGAAAATCACGGTTAAAGTCCAATTTTTGAGCTTTCAAAAACCGATTTTTTCGGACCACTTGCAGATTTTTCCGAGAAATAAAAAAAATCACAAAAATACATCATGGTAAGACACACCTTTCCTAAAAATTTCAGATTTTTATCTGTATTGAGAGAGGAGTAAAAAATCGTTAACTGTTCGGTTGAAAAAAATCGCAGGGGTCCCCCTTGGATTTTTCGCGAAAATTTTTTTGAAATAGATTTCGCTCAAATTCAGCATAATGATAGTTGATGATGTGTATATCAATAATATATGGTTCATTCTTTGTTTCTTTCGCACTAAATAGATGAAAAGAACGTTTAAAGTTGAAAAATGTCATGTTTTCGTGTATAGTCTACTAATATTGTTGAATAACGCAAAAACGGTTGAAAAATGGATAGGTACATTACTTTAGGAAAATGTGGACAGTTAAATTACCCATCTTTTGGTATATTCAAACATCTGAATTGACGACTTTTTGTTTGAGTTATCCACTGTGCAAGTTACAAATCTTGGAAAACTTAAAGTTTGTTATATCTAATTCTGCTACAACTTTGCTCCAGTTGAAAAACCTAATACTTTATGATACTGAGTACGATACAATCCCCACCAACTACATACCAAATTATAGCAACAACTACTAAGTACTACCTACAATAAAAAAACCTATAGATTACCTAAACCCATACCTATACCTATACTATTATACTATATTTATATACTATATATTATTATACTATATATAGTAGTGAAAAGGACAACATCCCACTCGAACAATATGTAAGGCCCGAGAGGAGGGGCGAAGCCCCCCTCTGAGGGGGTTGGGCGGCGAAGCCGCCTGGGGAGCTCAGCCCCTAGTCCTCAGACTCAATCAATCTAAACTACTCGCGCGCTTTCGTCTCATTTTGCCTTATTAGGGGTAGTGTGTCCACGGAGTTCATAAATAAGGCTACAAATCAAAGTGCCAGCTATAGTTTTGGAATAGGGAGCTATCTTAAGATGTATTTTATGAGATTATGAGCAGGTTTTATATAATTTGAGCATTTTCGAGTTTCCTTGCGAGTAAAAATCAAAATAGAAAAGACAAATTTGAACGCCGATATTTTGGAATTATTGAGGGTCATAAAAAAAATGCAACACCTAACAGCCGATATGTTGTTGAGAATATTTTCTCTTCGACTTCCATTCTTTTTTTTATGGAGACTTTTGTGATTTTTTTGACAACAGAAACATCAACAAACGAACGCTTCTGACGATGGAGGAAATGTTACCATCTGAATATTTATGGCCTGATGACATGATTTACAAAAACTCCTCTGTTACGTATTCAACTTTTAGGAGGATCACGAACAAAATATTTGAAAATTTACTACTTAAAACGGACGAATGGAAAAGCAAACAAAAATTTTGCCACAATGCGTTCATCAGATGTCTTTCGAAAGCGCAAAATCTATTCAGAAATAGTTCGATTATGCAGTTATCTTGCCAGGATTGGGTTTAAGCTATGAACTTGTCATTAATTCTTGGTTGTGTGATAATCATGCGATAAGGAAAGTGCACGCATTGCATAGTAATTTGATGCAGCCACTCCTTCGACAGATTACCCCGGGAACTGCAGATGTTTTTTTCTCGTCATTTAAATAATGCATACAAAAATCCGAATGAAATACAATAAATAGTCAAATACAGTGTGGAAATACAGTATTGTACTGTGGAACGTACCTAGGTAGTCCTATAGAGAGGATGGTATGCAATGGTATCATAATACGTCAGATCCGCGTGTTGAATTACGATCGTCCCTGTCGTTACCGGAGCACGGACAAACGGATTAGAAACGGAGGGACGGATTGGGATCGAAACCGATTGTGATCGCAGAGCCGGCACTTGCGAACGATACGGACACGGGAAGCACGTTCACTTGACTGGGTCACTTGAGCGACCCATCGACTCCAAACTGGGTCGACCGCCGAACTGGGTTGGGAGTAAAGGGATTGGGAAAATTGTGGGCGGGAGGGACGAAAGAGGGCGAAAGGGCGGGGATTCCAATTCCCCTTTAGAGGGATGAAAAGGGTCGCAAGGGTTGAGGGGTGGCTTTTCTCGGCTCGGACGAGGTCGCCGATCGGCCGTTTCCGTTGACATTCGGTTTCCATTCGTATTTCATGCTAAACGGAGTCGGATCGCCGTCCCAAGTGGTCCTGAGATGGAGCAGGTACCTGAACTAGAAAATGCAAAGGAGATATCGACTTGTTCCCTTCAATATTTCCCTAGTGAAATATTAACCAACCGATTCCATCGAAATTGGTCCCAAATTTTGCTATTTTAGCTTGAAGCTGCAGAAGCTTTAAAAGCTGCCAACTATTGCAATGAGGTTCAATTAAATTAACTTGATTAAATTAAATTAGCCTCATTCAGTTCATTTTTTCAATTATGTTGTAGCTCCGCGAGTTCTCGAATTATTATCCCCTAGCCGAATTTGTAAAATTCTAAAACATTGTTCACTAAGGCTGTAGTAGGATCATAAAACGATCATACCCGTTAACCACCATCAACTCAGTGGCCAAAAATCAGTTGAATTGACGTCGAACATGCCAACTTTTTGAAAATATTAATTTTTTCCGTTTTAAAACTCCCTCAAAATTGAGGGAGTTAACTCCCTCTATTGTATTGAGTTGCCGATATGGATAAAAAAAAATCGAGACATCGTAAAACCTTAAGTGATTTTCGCTAAACAATTAGAAAGCTTTTAGCTCTCCTAGGTTCCTCAGATACATGTAACCTAAAACGTACTTACATTTTGAAAGAGAAAGGGCTAAATTTAAAAAGAAAATGGTATGGCTATGTAGCCTTAGAAAATAAAACGGTCATGAAAATCCTAGAAAAAATGATGACATTATGCGTGGTGTGTGACCCCAACGATAAAGAACAGGTTTCATCCCCTCGTCGAAAAAAACATTTCAAGACCTCTGCCGTTTGAATATATATTGGTTTTCGCGGTCTTTAAAAATCTGAATAGAAATTTCTCACTACGAAAAATGCTTAAAACGTGGAAGAACGTTTTGTGACCCTATCGATGAATATTAGGCATCATCTACTTTCCATAACGAATATTTCAAGACCGTGGCCGTTCAGAATTTTGGCCTATAAAAATTGAAATATAAAAAACTGAACGCTCATATCGCGTAAGTTCTGCGAGTTCAAAATTCGACTACGGGCCAATTTTGTACTGTCACTGGGAGAATATTTTTTGAAAATATAATCGACTTTAATAAGTCCGGGGGTTGTGAGGTGGAGAAAAACCAGGCGACTCATTCTCCAATTCTTTATTAGCTGGACTTTAATAAGTTTTCCACTAAGATCTGACGACTTTTGACGCTTTTTGGCCACAGATAGGGAAGTACAACTGAACGTAAAAAACTGAAAGTATAACTGAACTGAATTAAAAAATATGTTACTTTCCATATTCAGCTCCGTTTCGAATTCGCCTTTTTAGCTGATCCCAATACTTTCATTTTTACCATACCTCACGCGCTAGGGCTAGGTACTTTTTTCGAACCTTACAGCGTCGAAGAAACAATGATCAACCTCTCTCTATTGACATACCCTTTCGTCACGTGGGCCCGGAATTTCTTTCCAATTCCCTAGTATCCGAATGCGGCCAAAAGCATTTCGGCGGAGCGGTCCGAGAACCGAAAACAACCGAGCGGCTTCGAGTCCGGGGCTCGAGACCGAGAATATTCTCTGGATCGATGAGACAGGGACTGAGAGGGAGGTGCTGTTACAGGGGCTTCTGTGCTGGTATGGTAGTAGAAAAGAGTGTCAGGTGTGGAGTGCTTCACTATTGCAGAAAATCTGACCTCTTCCACTTTTCAACTCCTGCCTCTGACCTGTAGGCATCGCCTAGGGGCCCCTGGCGTACCCTGCCTAGCCTCGTACGCCAACAACATGAATGCGAAGGGGTAGAATAAAATCTACATTGTATCGCGCGGATTTATTATTTTCCCTTTTTCTCTATAAAGAGAGACAAAGAAGCACCAATGTGAATCTTCTAAGCAGTTGTTGAAAAGTAAATAGGTAATTGCAATAAATTGGCGTGGAGAAAAGGATGAAATTATCGTATCACTCAGTCTCAAGTACAAGAAAGTAATAATTGTTAGGTTTAGTTACTCACTCATCGAGCTAAATTCAACGAAGTGGGGACTGGTGGGGTGTCTGAGGTCGATTCATTAGTGTAGGAGGAGGGAAAGGAATTGTGATTCCAAACGTAAATATTGCCAAACAATGGAAAGGTTTTCCCTAATTGTAACAAGGACGGCGTATGGCAAAAACCTATAAAACGACTCTAATTCTTCTTTAAATCTCAAGATTTTTTTTTTGTCTCCTATGTCATCATCTTTTGTCACATAGCTGGTTCCAGAAACTGACTTTTTTGTTAAGTCCGTTCAGCAAAAACCTAACATAATGTCGCGTCTCAAGTGTTAGGTAAAGACGATGATAGCGAAGATTTACCTTAGAGCTTTGATAGAATATTTTATTTTTACATGAGAAAGAATTAATTATTAAATAAGAAAATTTTTTCGAGCGGGTAATCGCTAGGAAGCTATAAGTTTATTATTTTCCTTCAGCTAATACGAGACGTAAATCTATTAATTTAGCCGCGTTTCAGGACCATTCACGTAAGCGTGCCTCACTTTCGTAAATTTCCATGCATTAACATGGAGTATTTATGATCATTTGGGTGTCAAGAACAGCAGAATTCAACCCGTAGCACTGAAAAGGAACTGACCAGTGTAATGCGGATAACCGAGTAGTGTATTTTGAGTCCTGATTCTAATTGGATGTCGCATTCGGTACTGCTGATAGTGAAATCGTCTCTTCGATTCGAGCCTTGAACGTAGGCAACGTGTTGGCAGGAAAAATCTATCAACCCCGTTTTGGTCATACTCAACCAATCGTTCAAAGTAATCTCAAAAATCAACAATCTCAAACAATAACAGTGCGTTTTTTTCCTTTGCGAGTATTTTCAAACGTGAAAGCGAGGAGTGTTTGCTACTTTGTAAAATTATAGGTGTTTATTTGCTACCATGGATTGTGAGATATATGATTATACAAAGGACCCAAAAATCCTCACGTTCACGTTTGAAAATACTCGTAGAGAAAAACAATTTCGAACATGCTCACGTTTTAAAAAACATTGGAAAATGTGATTTGTTCCTCTTGAAACCCGTATAACTACCTTTAAAACTGATCGTGCTTTGCCAAAACCAATAAACTACCAATTTTACCTTGCTTGTAGGTTTTTTCATAACGTCGTCCAATAATACGATCCAATCATTCGTATGTACGTCTATAATCGTAACATAGTGTAGTGAGTATAGTAGTATAGTATAGTGAAGATGTCGATTTTTGGGGCCATTCTTGCCATCACCAATGGTTCTATGTATACCTGTTATTAATGGGGGGAAAAGCTTGAATTGAGCTAAAATCCCCCCGCCGCAATATAAACAACTAATAATTTTTTTTTTTTTAATCAAGCAAAAACGTCCGACAGAGGTAGCCGAATGGCTCATGTTAGCAAAGTACTAACGATACTAGATGCTAAAAAAGATGTTACGCATAAAATTAAAAATTGTTCGAAGCATATTCATTGTAATTCCTATACATAATAGACACCTTATAACGTTCTTACAGAGCCTCGTTAAGCTTTTGCGATAAAATTTTGTTGTCCTTCTTTCAACCGCAGACCGGCACTCATACGAGTAAAAGCTCCTGAACATAGAATTCCATTTTTTCCAACTCATTTCCGTAGGTAGCGATTTTAACTTCTAGTACGAACGACCTTCAGTTCGCAGAAGCTCAGCTAACAGGAAACGGTAAAAATGGAATAGCAAATGCGTTTTTTTCGGCTGCGAGTACTGGGTAAAGTAAGATACGTATCGAAGGCCTGGATGGTATCAGGAATTGAACGGACGCGAGAATTCCTCCACCTCTGTTGCTGCGAGCGTCGGGTTTATCGTTGCTCTAGAAATATGCAGATCGACAAATGCAGGTATGAAATAAAGACCGATCGTGTCATTCTTAATGATGTCGTACCGACGGTTAATTTTCTCATTACCATTGAGCAGCGTCCCCTCCTTGTCTCTAACAAGGGCAAGGTCACACAGCAGAGGACAGCTCCCCTCCTCAGGGACCTCCGGAGCAACCCGATAGCAAAATCTTTTTCTTATTCTCATTCCTCGTCATGCCAGTGTGAGAATGCTTTGAGGCGCAAAACGCGAAAAAGCGAGACCGAGAGTTTCTGCTCTGCGATCGAGCCGTTATTCACACGCATTGCCGGCTCACGAACGCGAATTACTGTGAAGTTAAAGGGCTAAGCTCTGTAGTTATGGACAATAATCAGAGTGGTATTTTTTTCAAAATACCCGACTCAGATTTTTCGTTTTAATTCACCGAAAGTGAAAATTTGCACGGCGGTAGAAATCGAAAATGTCACGAACCGAGTTTAGGGGAGCACACATTTGGACACCGTCGGTCGCCGTATTCGTCGTAATGATATCGATGAGTGCAGCTATAGTCACGACGAACATGAGAGAACGACAATTTTTTCGCCATCTTTCATCCGTCGATGTTGACGGAATACTTCAGAACAGTCGCCTCATCGACAAGTACATGAAGTGAGATATTTTGACATTCATCAGCGCTTATTTTATATTTCAAAATAGGGTACATTTGAGCGTACATTTACTTTGGAAAACGCAGAGCTAAATTTGGAAGTATTAACTCGTTCTATCATCAGCGAGCAGAATTTATTATTTTAGGTCAATCCTTTATTTATCGTTGATAAATAAAATGTCCAACTCAGTTGAAGACATTGATGTACAGTTGAAAATGTCACTTGTCAAATGTATAATAACATAACATTTGTGTATAAAAACGAATATAAATTTAAAAAACGTAAAATTTTCCGTTGACATCAAGTTTTTAGTTTTAGATTGAATACGACGAATAGCCGTCTAAAAATGTCGAATGTTGGAAAATAGTTTATTATTATAAAAAAAATAGTTTATTATTTATAATAAACCATTGTAAGTAATCGCCAAAAAAATCTAACCCCCTTACAATTTGATGTTTTCAAGGCATGTAAAATCCGAATATCCGAAGAAAAAAAATTCTGTCCGACCGCCGTACGCCGATGCTATATTGGTTCTCGAGTTATCGCAGCTTTTGCGTTGAATTAAGGAAATGTTCAGAAATTTGACATGATGGTATAATTTTTCTTATAAAAAACATTCCATTTCAGTTAAAAATAAAAAAAGTGCATGTTTTCTAACAAAAGTTCGAAAATTTCTCATTTGCAACCAACACTTAAATTTTTTTCTGTTTTTCCGACTGAAATTAGACGTTCCTTTGCTGGGGCGTCCAATTTCTAAAAAATACTTGCTTTTTTTCGCCGTCAAGTTTTTGTTCCTGTGCGTTTTCAAAGATCTATTGTTGAGTAACAAACAAATTATTTGATCTATTGATCTATGTTTATTTTTTTATTAATTTTCCAATGTTTATTGTTGGAGTTTGGATCAATCTAGCGATAATGGTTGGATTTCTGGAAATAATGGCGTAAGAATAAACTGAACGTAGGTTGACAGGCAGAGTATCACTCGAAAGCTAATTTGTGAACACTAGGTACTTGCTGCTACTTCACTAATGGAAAAAGTGACGAACCAATTTTTTATACTTCGTCGTCGAACACTTCACGATGGTGGCAGTGTCGAAAAATACGAGGTAACAATGCTTTGGCGAAAAATAAATTCGTCGTCGAATTGTCGCGGAGTTTACCGAGCCGGCGTTTGCCAATTGAAGGTTGACACAGGGAAGTTATAGCCCCCGAGGGGTGAAGAATGAAGTTCAAAACAACCACTAAAGCGACAGCGTTTTCCATTCAATGCCATGTTCGTTGCGGTCTCGCCGCTGAATATTTCTTTCTCCGTTTTATATTATCGTTCGCTAGGCTTTTTATATAATGAAAAAATCTGAAGGTTTAGATTCAAGATATGTGAAGTATCGCAATTTTCATCGCTCAATACGCATTTCTTATCCGTCGTTTCATGGTAGAGTGACCTCTAAATTTATTTTTCAGTATTTGCCTTTGAAAAAAGTTTTCAAATGATTTAAAAGCCTTTTGCTTCAATCAAGATAATGAATGATCTTTCGTTCGTAAATATACTAAGGACCGTTTTCACGGGGAAAAAAACGGGACTAAATAATGTTTCATTTTAAAAATGAATTCTTTTTTATTTTCCCCGAAAGACTTAATTAATAGTCAAATTAATTTCATGTAGACATTGTAGAACAGACTGTCTGACGAGCTTTCAACGAGCAAAGAATGATTTTCATAGCTTCAATAATTCTCGAGTAACTTATCATATTACTGAATTTCTCAAATGCCCAAAAATCACTTACAAAAGCTGCGATAGCTCGAGAATCATTCGAATCAGTCGCAAAAGCCATTTAGAATAAAATCGCGAACGTTTTTAAACAATGGGAAATATCGATTTTCCTTTCCTTGAAACATTAAAAAAAAAAAAAACAAATCCGGAGTCCGGTTAGCATTTTTTTCTTGGGCAATAACAAAGGATTATTATTGAATAATTAACGAAAATCGCATGTTTTTTGCACATTTTAGATGTAGATAAGAATGCTCACTCTTCCGCGGTTTTCGCGTGTTTTTGGGTTTACGATGAGGAGATTTTTGAACGCTCAAGGCCTTGAAATGTTTGGTGATCAAGCCCGATTTTTATCGTGTGAAACACTGGTAGTATTTCCTCGCTGTTTGAATCTATTCAGAGATTTTTCGCTCGTGTGTTTTGGTTTATTATTTCAATAATAAACCATTGTAATCGCTCACGAAAAAAATATTCGAACCCCTCCTCGAAATGTGATGTTTCACGTTTCGGTAATTAAAAATCCGAATATCAAATAAAAAAATTTCTGTCCGTCCGCTGCCAACACGTTTTTGACGAAACTATAAGAGCTAGATTTTTGAAATTCTCATTAAAAATCAATCTGACCTGACGAGGGCCCAATTCTTTAGCCAAATAGCGGGGAGAAAATTCGTATTTCCCAACGTTTTCCAAAAAAAAGGTGTGTTTGGTATTAATTTCTATGCACTGAATCGAATGAGATCATCGCGGGGTTGATGGCTTTGATGGTCTCGAGTTATCGCAGCGTTAGTGAAGAATTTTCGAGATTTTCAGAAAATTGGCATGAGTGTATAGATCGAGAATTCTTAGAGCCATAAAAAAATTGTTGCATACTCATTGGAATGCTCGTCAAACACAAGGTGAAACATTTTGTTTTTAATTTGAAAATTAAGAAAAATAAAAATGATAAAATTATAATAGTTGTTACGGAATTTTCCCTTACAGTTACCGATCTGCTGTTTCGTGGGAACATTCACAAATGTTCGGACAATTTTTAATCACAAATGGATGGCCTTCTTACATATTTATTGAAGCAAAAGAATAATGAACCTCAGTACAATCCTATCGGCAAAAAGAATTCACCCACGATTTGAAGGGCTTTCGCTCGCTGCCTCATTCCTGTTTAACTATAATGGTAGTTTCTATCTATGCCAGGATGCCGATATTTTGCCCTCGGGAGGGGTCGTCTGAGTTGTTTTCCACCAGTGACCAACTACGTGACTCCGCTTTCGGTCACGCGAATGAGAGACGCAACACGAGAAAACTAAGCCCCAACTCTCGAGACTTTTTTCCTTCTTTATTTCCCTAAGGATCCTGCACCTGGAATCTGGCTTGCGGTGAAATTTCCCGTGGCTTTTGGAAATGATAACGTATGGTGTTGAAGGTGATGGTTTCAAAAGATGCTGTCAAATTGGAAATAGCAAAATTAATCAATACTTGGGATCGTACTGGGTTGGTGAGGGGGAGAAGAACCAGGCGACATGTTCTCCGATTTTTTATTTACTGGCCGAGTACTTTCGCCCCTTCGGGCATCCTCAGGGCGATGTGGAACCATAGGTTACCACAGCCGGAGAACATGTCGCCTGGTTCTTCTCCCCCTCACCAACCCAGTACGATGAGAGATGCGACGACTCAACCAAGAAATACTTGGGATGTTTAAGGTGGGGTAAAGATATTTGGCGCCGAAGGCTATACGATTTTCTAGTTTAAAAAAATATGACACATCATAAAAGATGATCAATCAATTTGTTCTTTGTAATCTTCTTTGTTATATCAACGGTGGTGGCTCAACCCAGTTTCACTCAAAATTTTACGTACGAGACTCTAACGTTACAATTTTACTTTTTCTTCTCCATCATTTGGACTAAGCTATTTCCTCTCTAGTACCAAACTGCAAATTTCGACCTGCTTTTTATAACTTAATAATCTTTTAATAGGAATAAACACCTTGATATACTTGAGCAGGAAATCTGCGATAAAATAAGGCTAGTCGCGTGACTAGCTTCGTACATCGTTTCGCATTCTTTTCATTAGTAATCGTTTGTTTACATCGTTAGGAGTCTCATGTAGGCATTTCCGCTAAGATATTTAGGCCAACGAACCCTACAAAAGGACCGGTAGATTTCTAGAGCTTCAAATCTAAACGTTTCCATTAGGATGTCTAAAATACGTCGCACGCGTAGCGTCAACGACACTAATTCAGGCGAATCTTTGTCAAGATATTTCCCACAGATATTCAAATGAAGATCTTCGTATATCTTCATTTTTAACTAATTAAAAATAATTTATACTTATCATTTTAAATTAATTGGATGAATAAAATTATCCAGCAAAATCGGTGCGGTTTTTTTCAGCTTCATAATCAACAAAAAATTCTGTTTCGCAGGTGTCTTCTGAAGACTGGAAAATGCGATCCCGCGATGAGGGATTTGAGAAGTAAGTATTGAAATGGTAGACTGAACTGCTTAATTGGGTGGCAATTTTTGTTCGAAGTTGTGATTACAGGAAATAGAATAATTTGCGTGTTCGGATTCAGCCAAAAGATGACTTGCACGAACAGCTAATTCGGGATGCTTTAACTTCCACAGCTCTTCAAAAAAAAAAATTAGCTTCAATGATCTTTTGCACAAGTTTTTCTGAAAAAATGAGTTGGCGATTGAGAATGACTGGGGAAAAAGAGCGACGAGATTACAACGGCCAACTAAGTCTGACAAAGGAATAAATAATGTATTTTTCGAATGGAGTGATCGAAACGAAGTACAATAAATTATCCAAGATGATGCATTTTAGATGCGATAGCACATGAATACGACATCAACTCCGAGCGTTACACTGTGAAAAAATGATAATAATAATAAGAAGAAGAGCACGAAATAATATTGAAACGTAACAATTAATAATAATTTATTTTCCCACTTCCGATTTCACTCACGGCCGAGAACTTGAAGTCGGATGAAAATTATTCGACAACTTCGATATTGATTTTTCTTTGAGGTTGTGCAAAAAAATTATGTTAATTTTTTCAGTGCGTTTTTTTTTTTTTTTTTTTGGTTTTTGGGGTCATACGTTATTATATTCATTTAATATTCGTCAATAATAAACCATTGTAATCGCTCAAGAAGAATTTTTTCTAACCCCCCTCAAAATTTGATGTTTTACGTTGCAAGGCATGTAGAATCCGAATATCCAATAAAAAAATATCGTATACAAATTCTGTCCGTCTGCCGTACGCCATCAACATTTTTCTGACGAAACTATAAAAGCTAAATTCTTGAAATTTTCACCAAAATCAATATTGGGCTAACAATCGCTCAATTCTTTAATCAAATCGCTAACTCAACGTTAAGGGTATTTTTGTAGGTAGAAATCCATATTATTCAACACAGACTAACTCTATTTAAGCGTATTTTGGGGGATTTTGAAGGGGGAGAAAACTCCTAGTTTCCAACGTTTTTCAGAAAAAGGCATGCGTATAACTTGAGAGTCGCTAAAAAATCGTTCTGCTCTCATCGGAATGCTCGTCACAGACTCTCTTCAACTGTAACGTTGGGACAAAAATTTAGCTTTTAATTTGAAAATTAGGGAAAAAAATAGCTTTTAATTTGGAAATTAGGAAAAAAGCTTTTAATTTGAAAATTAGGAAAAATATTTAAAAAAAATATATAATTAAAATTACCGCAGTTGCTACGGAGTTTTCCCGTATAGTTGCAAATCTGCTGTTAGGTAGAAACGTTCACAAATTAATGTTCTGACAAGTTGTAATCGCAAATGGATGGTCTTCCTAAATCATTATTGAAGCGAAGGAAAATAAACCGCTGTACAATCATTTGCGGCGTTTTCAGTTCAATTGAAGAATCCATCACAGAATGATGGTCGCTACGTTCCAACCTCTGAATGGCCAAAATCGCGAACCGACTCAATTAAGAGGGGGTTACTAAATTAATCTATTAATAATTCATTGTTTGCAAAGGCCGCTCCGCTTTGAAATAGAACAAACCTTTGTTTTCAAGAAGTTACTCGACTGAAGAATTTATTGCGAGATTTTATCGCGAAATAAATTAGCGAAAGAACTTGACACAGTTTTCGCTAAGAACTGAGATACAAGTCATTGAAAACGAGTGAGACTGCAGCTAAGCATCGAACCTGTCGTGCTGAACCACCGAGCCGTAACGCGGAAAGATTCGATTACTCTGGAATGAATCCGCTTAATGGGAAAACCTTCGCTTGCTGGCCAACAGCGAGACTAATAGACACAGATGGAAATCGCAAGCTGCGCATCAAGTAATATTCAGCATAATCGCTGGGCCATCAAAGTGAAGATAATGGAGAAGTCGTGTCAATAATTCAAGTGATTTCGCACCGTTTTGAGTTGGGTTCGATTATTTCGTGTAATCGCCATACATACAAGATTTTGAACAAAGCCATTGGAAATTTAAAGTCAATTACCGAACACTGCAAAAATATGTACAATGGTTTATAATTTTCAATTGCCTTCGCTTCAACCACAATTTAATAATTAGACCATTTTCTCCCGAATGGTTAATAGTCACTGTGGGGAGCAAGCGTCGACTCAATTTTTGAACGGCCGTTTCCAGGGGCAGACAGCGCTAAGAGAAATGACCCGAGTGAAAAGGTCGACTACCTAATCATTTCAATTTTTTTATTTTTAATAAATCTTTTACTGTTAATGTTTGTCTAGGTGTTGATAATCAACAATTAGGGTCACATGCAGTACAATCTATCATCTTATTTTTCATTCTGAAAAAATAATAACAATCAATGATATATAACAAATTAAATAAATAATAAAATATAAATATTAAATATATAATAATAACTTAGGTTTGTGATAAGTCATACCATAACGACCGATTCAACGCCACTGAAAGCTTGTTTTAGAAAGAAAATTGAAGAAAAGAAAGATTGCTCTAATTGAATCGACATATTTTTATTCCCTAGCATCCTTGCCGCTAATACTTCAACATTTGTGTGAAAACAAATGCAACGATAAAGAAAGGAGAAATTTACAAAAGGTAAAACACATCCCTTTGTATTATTGATTATTTTTTTATTGTAGTTATTAGTTATACTGTAGTTATTATTAATTATATCAGTTATATATTTTTCATGGTTTATTATGGAAATACAGGAACATGCGTACTGTTGAAATGGATGGAATATCAAGCCAGTTACAATTTCATATGAGTAGTAGGAAAAAAAAAAGAACTAACCTTCTTATTACGGTAACAGAAGCGTAACGATACGTAGGAATTGAAACGACCATGACTTTCATGCTACATAAATGTGGTACTCATTTTCTGCGCTTCCAGGTTTTTCAGCACATAAAATACCGGAGGAGTTCGGAATGGGAGCGACTGGCGAAACTCTACGATCCTAAAGGCCTATACGTTCAGAGAGTTGAAGCTTTTATAAATCCAACGCCGAAACCAACGAACAAACCAGCCTAATGTTTTCAGCGCACGCAGTATTCCTTTTAAATTATTACCACAGACTTCATTTTCCCAAAATAGGTTTTACTCTCGATCCTGCAGAAATTTGGCGATATTTTTATAACTTGAAATGGATTCATTAGTTAGGTAATTTTGTTAAACAATTATTTCTGTCCATTTTATAATCTATTAGACGAAATTCAATTAGAACTCTGATGGGCTCAACCAGTATTAGAATCTTTCTAAATTCGAGCTCGAGTAAGTAGTTTTTAATTCGTTCCCACAACTCAGAAACAGCAAAAAAAGTTTTTTGTCAAGATCATTTTATTGTTTGCTGAGTTTAAAAACAGATACGGTGCACATTAACTCACGCTGAGTTCAACCATTTGTTGGACGGAATAATTGAAAATAATCATAGTAAGCTCTTCAGCCGAAACCTACACTATTTACTATAGATTTATCTCCCCCTGAACAACTTGCCTATTTAAAATAATTATTTTTGAACGATATGTAGTCTTGTCCCTTTTCGAAGCATTTTACTTTGTAATTATGTTCCACCTTGAATTGATTTTGTAGACTCTATTAATTTATACTTAATGTATGCTTGGATTTCTAAAAGTACTCTACTGTACAGCAAATTGTATCAGGTCTTGGAAGCATATTGTCATACCGTGCCGCTTAGAGCGGAGAGAAGTATGTTAATTTGGCTGCAAAAGACTACATTAAAAAAAATGATTGTACCTATTTGTTTTCACTTCATTCAGCCTTAATGTTGTGTTTGAAGGAATGAGGTTTCTATGAGCTGCGTCTAAAACTTTACTATTTTTTAAATAAAAAATTGGAACAATTTTCAACGCCATCAAACTCCCAAGTGTAGAAAAAAAAGGTATTCCGAACGCCTGTATTCAAAGGCGCGTTTACAATGCTATTCCTAATCTAGCACCAGTTTCCGAAGACAAAACCCATCACAAGAAAACGACTAGACTAATCCATAATGCAAATGGCCGTCAGCTGCTTGAGCTTGAATATTTCGAACCGGAAAAAATTTCGAGCTATCAACTTTTTGATGTAAGAAGTCAAAAACATTTTTTTTTCAGCTACTGTTGTAAATAAAGAATGGCGCCAAATTTAATATAGTTACACATGCATGTGAAACCGTCACGGATGAGGAGAAAAAGAAAGACATTAGCATTGCATCCGATGTATTGTCAACATAAAATGGAAATCATGACCGTCACCGAGCGGGCCAAGCTCCGAAACTGAATAACTTACCACTATTATCATAATCATAATCAGAGCAAACGGTAATAATAAGGAATGTAAATAATTGTTTGGCCAGTAAATACTGATCCGTGTGAAAAATTGGCAGTTATAATTTTGCAACGCAGAATCTAGTAGTTTCTAATCGAGACCGAAGAATGCGGCTCAAGGTCACAGAGAAGCAGCTTAGAGCTTTTTTTCTCGTTTACTAACTAGCTACTTAAAAGGGTTCAGGGGGGATTCAGGTTAACAGTTATAACGGATAGTGCAGGAAATTGTGATATATTGTACTATTTGGGTGGAGCCTGGTGGCTTGGGATTAGTATCGACAAATATTGATTGATGGAACGATTCAATTTTTTTTTTAGAAAATAATCGATACACCAATTACAGATACAGCCAAAAATTACAAGAAGGATGGTAAGAATTGACTGTTTCGTTCGTTGGGTTCTCCTTGAAGTAACTGATATGTGAAAGTAAAAAATAAACAACCTTGAACTTCATATTCTTTGGTCTCGGTTAATTCTACTATCCTGAACTTTAACTTGTTGAGCAAGTTGACCCTCAAGTTAACTTTACTAAGATACAAGGAGTGCAAAAATGTAGCGTATTATTTAATAATACACTAACATCCCTATCGAAACATACGTAAGGATGCTTGAGATGATTTGACAGATGTTGGAGTTTAACCTCATATAATAAATTAAAAAAAAAAAAATAGCGGTGAATCAAAATTGACGAATTGGTTCCGAAATTAATTCTCAAATATAGTACAATGTCTACAGTTCAATCAGTGGTACACCTACATAACGTGCTTGGTCACCTGATTAAAAGGTTAGCAAATTAAAGGATGAAAAATAAACTCACGAAAGAACTATAGAAATTAAAAAAATAAACTTCGGTTTTTCAACAGAGGTGATCTGGATGCCTGCCTCTGGGATCAAAAGAAAAAATTGAAAACTTCTTTTTTCCAGCCAGATAGTGTCCCCCAAGGAAAATATCAACATCCGTTGTGACGATTGAATTTCCTTATGTAGTCGATACACAATAGCAATTCCTGAACCATCTTTTTGTAAAAGAATTGCACTACCAGAGTCTAAAGTGATAAAGTGAAGTTCACCTTCATGGAATATATTTCCATGTATTGATAACTCAAACAATCATTCGAATACATTACATATTGACTCAGTAACTGCTTCATGTCAAACATTTTTCGCACGGTCACCAACATGAACGTAAACGTGTACTAAGCAAGAGATATACAGACCGAATTAAGTTGAGATTTTTTCAGGTAATATTGAACGCAAAATTAATAAAAATAAGAGGGCATTTAAATAAAAATCCACTTATCCAAGTCCCTCAACGCTGAGCAACACAAAGCGTTGACAATTTCCGACAAAAAGTAAACTAGATAAACACGTTAGTTCGAATACTCCAGCGTTGAACAGAAGCCTGAAATCTTCGCCGAACATATTCACGATACAAAATAATTGCAGAGACCTAGCAATGAGTGATTTTAAATTCATAAATCGTCTGTATTTTTGAGCAGATAGTTAAGAAATAATAAAAGTGCCACATCAATCAGTCAAGACCATTGATGCAATGATCTGTGAAATCAATCGCAAAGAAAAACTGCAAGAAAAATAATATATTCTAGCATTCTTCGAAGATGGTTTTATTCAGTTACCAATTTTAGGAACGAAAAAGAAACTCCCTCGGCCGAAAGAAAAGCCAAGCCAACATACAGTACAGTTTTTTAAAGTACAAAAAGTTACAACTTCCCAAATTCATCAACATGATCACATCGAAGTTTAGCTGTTTTGAGCAGCAATGTTTGGCGGAGATAAATTTTGCACCGGCCTTTTCCCCAAGTAGGCTTCGAGGTTGAAAGGTTTAAAGCCTGGAATATAAATCATAATCCTCAGATTAATTGCTGACCATGACACTACAGGCCTTCGCTAGGCCGGGAATAGGTATGTTCCAACCGAATTTTCCCAAACAAGGTCAGTACTTACACGGAATTTAGCATTAAACGGAAAATGATTGGATGCCAAGGAATTTGTGAACTTCCCCGCTTACGCCGGACTGTCCGTTCTCAAATGATTAGACTTTCCCGAGTTTCGGGTGGTTTACCCGCTGCAACAATCAGTTTCACTAATCTCAGTACAGATACAACATTCGATTCTCAACTTGTCTGGAACCGATTTGAACGGTTGGTTGGAAAATACCTAGATTTCCTCAGGTTACAGAAAAATTGGTGATCTCGATTTCCGATAACTTGGCCATCATAGAACAAAGGTTGACTATACTGACTCCCAGGATAATTGACGAACTTCAAATATCTCGTTTTCCTTGTCGTCCCATTGTTTGATGTCCAGGAGGTGCGAGGGAGAGAAAAACCACTTTCACCCATTCAGGCATCCTCAGGGCGTCGTGGAGCCATAGGATCCACAGTCCATAGGCCACAGAAAGTGCTGGTTTTTCTCCCCCTCACACCTTGTGGACTTCAAATATTTCGGTTACTGAGGGCCACGTTTTCGGGCCTCTGTAATAACGCTAACACCAACAGTGGATTTTATCAAAAAATTGAGTTGGAGTTAGCGGTACAGGCGAAGCCAACAAGCAACGTCACTAGCAACTGCTTGTTTACGTTGCCTCCATAGCTAAGGCTTAGACCAACACAATTTTATTGGTGAAATCCACCATTAGAAGCTTGAAAAGGCTGCAAGCAGGTTTTTGAATTTTAGTTGCTAAATTTATGTATTTTAAATGTATGTATTGAGAACCAAGTATTCATGCAACCCGTATGCAGCAGGCATTATTATAGTAGAAAACGAGATTAAATTATCCTGCAGTGGTCAATCAGGGTTAGGATCCAACCAAATTAAAACGTCTCTTTCTAGTTTCTGTTTTTTTTGTTTATACGACGTTTTAATTTAGTTTGACCCTAACCCTGAATGACGACTGCAGAAAATATAACAGGAGTCGAGCATCCATTTTATAGAGATCAAATTAGTTGTAAAATAATTCTGTACTAATCTCTATAGAATAGACTATTGATTTAGTATAAAAAAAACCTACTAAAGCTGACACCATATTAATCCGAGATAATTAAAACGAATAGAAAAACTACATTTAAAAGAAGAATATTCACCTTCCGGAAGAGGACAGATATCAGGTTCAATGTGAAATTCCACAGTAGAATTATCTGAAAAAAAAAAAAAAATTCGCTGGAGCTCGTACTGATAGCGAAAACGTAGAAAAATTGAGGTAGGTAACACTAGGAACCCTGCTTAACACGAAGTAACGGCTATGAATATGGGCCTAAATAATAGGGCTTTTATGGGTGTTTTTTAACAATGGCGGTGGGGAGTTTTGGTTACTTTTTAAAATTATACGTCTCTAATAGAAACCACAATCCACGGCAACTATTAGATGCCCATGATTTTACAAAGTAACCGATACTCCCCACAGCCAATGTGGAAAAACACAAGTAAAAGCAAAACTCGCTAATATTAATTCTAGCGAACTTTTTTGATTCTCCAAATCAATAAAGCAATGTTTACCAATTTTGAACAATCCATGATTTTTTGCCAACACTTAGTAAATCATAACTGCGAATCGAAAAAAAATTCTCACCTTTTTGATATTCTTGATAAACTTTGTTCCAAGCTGAAAGAGAAATAGTCGATTTCTTAACGGAGGATTAGCACTTACGATTGTGATGCCATTATTTAAACTGGTAAAACTCGACTTACAATCGTATATGAACCTGATTACTTCGTCCTGCACATCTGAAGACACGTAAGACACGTGGTTAGGGGATTCTTTGTTTCTTACACTCATCGGCATTCTTTTTCCATTCGCTGCGTTCATTCTGGAACAAAAGATGAAGTTAGAAAGGCTGAATTGCAAAGTAGCAAGAGCGACGGATTTTGAAATGGGGGTAACTCGCATAAGGAAAAGCCATTTATTTTCCTCTAGCCGTGGCATTCCTATTGAGTGGGAGAAAAACCAGGCTACTCATTTCTTTAACCTCTGGTGACCTGGCGCTTTCGCCCCTTCGGTTATCCTCTCGGTGGAGAAACCGTAGAGTTTCTACAGCGATCAAATGATTCAGCTGGTCTCTCTCTCATAAAGCGATCAGCAAGAACAAAGGAAGAAAAATAAATCAAGCTTTTACTGAACAGAATTCATCAGTAATTCTTCTTTCTCTTCACCATTTTCCTGATTAAGTACAGTTGTGAATAAAACAACAACTCATCACTTGCTTGATGGTGAAAAAAGAATTTGCGACTCAACAGAACAGACGATGATTTGATATTGAGCGGAAATGCTATCTCCACCAAACACGTAGTCATACGATCTTACCTGCCAATAAAATAACGTCTTGCTGGACCAAATAACCTCTAACAGCTGATTACGTCCTAGCTCCTCATGAATCCCGAGGTCTTGAAATGTCAAAGCCGTTAAGTAAAAACTACGACATGATAACTATTGGAATAAAGCAAAAAGCGATTAGCGGCGCATGAATTTAGCAACTACTCAAAATAGGACTGACGAGTCACAACAACGTTGACGTAATTGTACATTATATTTACAAACATACAGTGTTGCCAAACGTGACAATAACTTGGCACCCTAAAGGTAGAAAGGTTTGTGTCTCCATTCTTACGCGAACCAAGCGAGCGTTCAAAGAACTAGTTTCAGCATTCCTCATTGTCGTTTGGCGACTAATTCTCCAATTTTGCGCTGAATCCATAAGAGCCTCTGCATATTATCTTTAACTATAAGAGACTTTCAACCACTTTTGGTTTATTATTCAATAATAAACCATCGTAATCGGCAAAAAAAAAAAAAAAAAATTGTCTAACCTTCCTCAAAATTTGATGTTTTACGTTTCTAGGCATGTAGAATTCGATTATACAATAAAAAACACTTTTCTGACGAAACTATAAAAGCTACATTATTGACATTTTCACCAAAAATCTGAAAATTACTCAATTCTTCAACCTAATCGCTAGCTCAATTTTAAAGGTATTTTTGGGAGGTTTTGGATAGAAAATTCGTACCTAGTTCACAACTTTTTAATTTTTTTTTTTTTGTTCAAAAAATGGCGTACCTATTTGGTATCAATTTCTATAGATTTTTGGACGCTGAAATCGAATGAGACAAATTTATTGAGTTATTGCAGCTTTTGTATTGAATTTGGGAGATTTTCAAGAATTTAGCATAACTTGAGAGTTCTTGGAGCTATAAAAATCTTTCTATAATCGTTGGAACGCTCGTCAAACACTCTCTTCAACTGCAATGTTAGGCGAAAAATGTAGCTATTAATCAGGAAATTAAGAAAAATAAAAATGATTAAAATCACAATTGACGCTACGGAGTTTTCCCTTATTGTAACCAATCTGCTTTTTGGTGGGAACGTTCACAAAAATGTTCGGAATAATTACTGTTTCAAAAAATGGGTAATATTTTTAAATTGTCATTGATGCGAAGGAATAATAATCCACTGTACAATCATTTGCAGCGGTTTTTATACTGCAGATGAATTTGATTTGATTTGTGCAGTGTGTCATCCTATAACAACCAAACGAAATCAACAAAAATTTCAAGTCTTAATCACAAAAATATCAAGCCTTCTCCTCCATTTGCTAAAATCTTTATTCCTTTACACCTCTTTTAGCACAGAAACTGCAGCCGCTATTCGACATAGGATTGTTTAAACTGTCTCGTCATGTTGAATTCCGATTTGCCGGATGGATCTAACAATTTAAAACATCTGTCCGGCTTTTGCGGGGCGTTTTTGACGTGGGCTCGGATCCAGTTGAGATAAGGGCATGTAAACATGTACGTGTGTACTATGTTTTTCGACCCGCAATCCATATCAGACGGGCCGCGATACTTGTACCGCTCGATGTAGACTTGATGAGCGACGCCGACCAGTTCATCTAGAAGAAGAAAATGGGCAATTTGAGTCAAAAGCAAGAATTAGTGAAATGCGAAGGCTTAGGATTTAATTTTTGAAATCTATCATTGCATTTCGAAAAATGATTAAGTAGCTCGAAAAACTCAAATATCAATAGCCTCATTTTAAACGCTTTTAAGTTTGAATGTTAGATGCTATCGTCTCTCGTCTGGAGGTTATCTAATTGATTTTGGCGTTGGGTACAATGGGAGAACAAATTTATGAAAAAAAGCGACCATTTCAATTTTTTTAAACATAGGTAATTGAAAAAAAAAAAAAATTGAGTCGAACTTTCGCAAATAAGCGGTCCACCGCTGTCTCCATCGCAAAGGCCCTTCCCATCGTCACTCTTCAGACATAGCATGTTCTTGCGTTCCTTTGTAGTCAAACCATGACATACACCTTTCGATTGTACGGCCACCACGTCCAGTTTGTGCAAGTGAGAATTGGTTTTGGATGTGCTTGTGTCTCCTTGAAAATAATAATAATTCCCTTGTACGTTTGGTAATGTAAGAATAAACTGAAATTTACATAATAAATCGTAATTTCAGAGGAAAGTAATTTTACTAAAATATTGCACATGATTGTGTAGCTTTGGTAGGGATCACTTCAGAGCTGGCGGGATCGTCTATTAGGCGAAAACGCTCTAATAATTTACCGAAAGAACGATGCATTTTCACTCTCACCTTCATTTTTAAGAGTTTCTCGCGATTAACATTAATATAAAAGTATTATTATGAGCCTACCCCATCCACTAGCTGTGCAGTATACGTCTTCATTGAGCAAGAAAGGTTTTCCTGATAGTGGAATGACGTCCACGTAGTCGTTTAGTTCGAAGGGGGTGCCCACGCTGACTAGGCTCAAATCGGCTCCAGATATCTTAATTTCCTGTGGAAAAAAGGCTACCGAATACAAAACATTGCATTCTGGGAGAGGGAACAAAGTTGTCCTTTTTAATCAACAAGCTAAAGGAAGTCCAGCAGTGATAGATTAATCCACACGTCAGCAGAGACTAAGTGACAAGATTGGTGAATATTCAATTGCCGTCATAAACTCACTTCGAAATTTGGATGAATGTTTATACTTCTGGCTCGCCTGATTTGACTGCTTGGGAGTCTTGTCTGATTGAAATCGGCAATACCTGCGATAAGGGCTACGTCTTTGGGATTCACTCGTTCGCTGTCCACAATATAGCAATGTGCAGCTCCCAACACCCAAGAGGGATTTATGAGGCTGGCAGTGCATCTGATCTAGAGTGAAGAAATCAAGTTCAATAATCATGGCCAGCTAAAACTACCACAGAACAATGCAACTTGCTCTCAAATTAAATACTCGGTTGCCATGGAGATCAAGACTAATGTCCCAAATGTCAGTTGTTTTTGGCCAAAAAAGTAAATGAGCACTATTTTTTGTAAAATTATTTGAGCTAGTCGACAACCATGGTCGAAAAAACGAAAAAGAAAAAATGGGCACATGTTGAATTATCCCGGTGCTGACGTCAATTTCAGAGATCGTGGGACAGGAGAAAAAATTAGCACTTTCTGTTAGAAAATGCAACTACAACTCGGAATTATAAGTACCTATGTAGGCATTGTAAAATAAATTTTTACGCCCAAAAAATGAAAACGTAGACCAAAGTAAATTTTCAAGTACCTAGCTTTTTTTTATTGAAATTTTGGGAATCTAGTCCAGCAGTGGTTGAGTAGCCGACATATTTTAGCATTAGCTGATAGGCGATTCAAAATTGATTTATTCACCTATGAGCGATGCCTTCATTCCCGCAAACAGCTAAATTTTCACTGTAGCTTTTTTTTTAGAACTTATGCATACACCGTGGTTTCCTCGAATCGATGTGTTTTTCGTATTTCAGAGAACTCCATTTTTTATGTCAACCCAAGTCCACTAGAGGAGGGTGAGTTTATGAGCGCTTCTGTGTGAGGTAAAAGTGATCTTCATTTTTTTGCGGACGTATACGAGCGATCCTGTACAGCTGCAGAGGCTGATGTGGGGGATAATGCAGTTGTCGCATAGAATTGATTTAGAGCAATCAGTATCGAAATGGAGTCTGGCTAATTGGTGACCAAGATGAGTTCGGGTGGTCGTGAAGTTTAGAAGTTGTGTCATCACAGTTTTTATGGTGGTCGTTCTATAATCGTTATTATCTTACTCAAACACGACTCTAGTATGCTCTTTGAGAAATTCACTGGTAAAAACACGCAAGTCAACCATAGTAACCTTCTCCGTTTGAAGTCGGTTAAAAAGCCATACAGCATGACCGGAGTTCTTTAAATCTCAATGTTTTTGTTTATACTGTTCAGGACAGATCGGGTATGGTAGGCTCATTATCTAGGAACGCTTGTACATAGGGGATGACAAGAACGCTTATTTATAGTATTTTCAACATGCGAATGCTCCTATATTCGCCCCCGGAGTATCATCGTGGCCGACTCTTATGTCAACGAACTCGATAATTGACAACTCTCCATGAATGCCCGTTATCAACATGGAGAATATAATTTACCTCTGGATGCACAGATGCGATCAAGTATGGGAAATCCCCAATCTGGACGGGAGTGCCCCCGGCCAGGCGGGCTTTTCGACCTTGAATACAGGACGAGTATGTGAAGACGAGAAAAATGCAGATTTTCATAGATGCCATGAATATGCCGGTGTTAATTTCTGGTATTTTATATAACAACAGTTGAAATGAATTCAAGGATCCCAAGCCGATCCTAGTAGATATTTGATGATTTGGTTTCTTAGAAGTGTAACTTAGACAAATGTATAAAAAACGGAGCAATTGAACGTAATTCATCTATAATGAAGCAAAATTCATGAATATGAGGTGATTGTTTGGGGTCAACAATAAATACAAGCTAATCACCAAGAGTGGTCACTCCTGTCTTAGCTCTCCAAGCGAACAGATCAAACTTGAAAATGGATAACTAGCTATCGTGCGCCCTACTCCTGCTCAAAAGATCTTGGGGATATTGCATTAATTTTTTTTATTGCGAATTGTCATCAATAATTATTATTTCCAAGTAGAATTGAAATTTAATAGAAGAATAAGGCAATCAAAAAGTTGAGGGAAGAAGTGGAGAATTGCGGACACCACAAGCCCAGTCTTACCACATAGCGCGTCTACCAACTAAACACCAAACGACATCTCTGCCTCATCCTCAGGGCTAGAGAACAAGTGACGTAGACCACTCACTTCAGTTGGAGCCATTTTTCAAACTACACAACTTCGCTAGAATCTGTAATTTTTACGAATGCTAGTTAAGGCCTTTGAGCTACCATTCGGCTATCTCCTTGGCATGTACTTTCAAAATAGAAAGTTCAATGCAAATTCCTCATTGAAATCGAACCCATTTCAAGATGAATTACTGTCCCATCCAAGAGGATTATTGGAGGATTCTTGACAGAATAATGGCGACAACGTTTTGGGATCAGAAAAAATATAAGGCCTTTCAATGAGGCTCCATTATTCACAGCTGGTGAGATGTTTTCTCATCTCCAAGGTCAGCGCAAGACTTTCGCCCCTTTGGCATTCATGAGGTAAACTTGGCGACCAATGTTCAAGACATGAACGTAATTAAGGATCATAGATTTTGTAAAATAATCATTCTATTCTAGAAACCTAGCCCAGCTGCACAGCAAAACAATTTCTTTGGCTAAGAGCCAACTGAAGTTAGCCTCCTCTAATTCAGAGGCCCTGATACATTGGTAAAAGGTTTTTTGCAAAAATGTACACACAAGGACGATAAATGCAAATAGATTTATTTCGCAATTTTCATTTTATTAAGTACAATTTTGAGAAATTTTGCACAGAAATGGTACAAGAACTCACTAAATTCGTAGAAATAAATTAGCGTTGGGTCATCATCTTAACATTAGCGCAGGAACTAACTCAGATTTGTCTGATGCAGTTAGCAGCCAACGTTCGACACAGAACAATATGAAGTGCCTGAAGGGAATATAGCAAGTAGACGCTAGAAGATAAAAGTAACAGAATTAAACCACGGTTATTCATACATGCGAATTCTGTGCTTAAGAAAAAGTGAGATTCGTCATTATCTGCACTCAACGGTTAAAGGTAACTGACGACAGCCTAGCTAAAGCCAAGACGACGAAACTTATGACGTACTTATGTTTTCCTAATGACTCAACGTTTCGTCCACCTGCTTTCAGTCTTTCTCAACAGTACCACCAGGTTTAGCGACTTTTGGCATAGCGGCGAATTAAGACTTCTATAATATAATGTTGAGGCTAGTGTGGGCTCGTTTCAGCAGTAGACACAAGTGTGATAGGATCGTGAAGGGCCATGAAAAGCCCCCGTATTTTTACGTGACTTGTCGAAGACATATACATGAAAGTTTTTCCACGATTTGACGTATCAAAGACGTTTCACGTCTTTTACTTCACTCTTCATACCTTTAACATAACACTCAATTCTACTGCAAAAACCAGCTTATGCCATGTTCAAAATCGAAAGAAGTTCTAACATGACATTATTCTTCCAAGATGTTATTCTTCAGAATATGGTCGCTAGTGAAATGTCAACGGGAATGATCGGGTTTTCTTAATTTCCATCATGATGGAACCAGCGAAGATTGAATAACGTTTTTCGAAGCTTGAACCAACAGAAAATCTTATTCAAATTTTCACCCGCAGCTTATCTTGATTTTGAAAAAAAAAAAACGGCTGACCAAACACAAAAAAAATAAATAAATAAAAAAATAATAAATAAATTAATTAACAAAATAAAAATACAAAAACGAGGCCACTCGCTATTTTAAACAGCAGATTTAAACATTTTATAATACTGTCGAAATTATTGATTCCGATTAGTGACAGATCGGAACAATTGATTGAAACATTATCGAGTAGAAAATGAAGCGTAGGATAGAGTTTGAATACGGTGCCGATGTAGAAGATGGAGAACAAAGCGTTACAATATGTTTACTTTATCTGGTAAATATTGGGTACTTATCATTAACTAGATAGGTGGAACGATGAAAATGGAAACCCATCATGTCGAGGAGTTTCCAAACTAGAGATAATAGTTTACGTCTCGATATCAGATCACGAAGATGTTTCCATTCCAAAAGGCGAAAATGGAGGATTTTTTCGTAGTATAAAGAGAAAATCTAGATTGGATTAGAAAGGGACGTGAGTATCAATTTAATCGCATTGGACACTACTTACACGAAATTCGAAGCCTTATTTGTTAAAAACAACGAAAATATTGCAAAAGCGTAGAAGAAATGAGACGAAACCCAACTACTATTGCAGTTGAGCGCATCATTTTTATTTTTCCGTATAAAATCACAATATATTCGTGTTTGATTGGTGTTTGTTTTTTTTGTTATTTTTTCTTGGTTATGTGGCTTACAACTATTAGGTTGAAAAAGGCGTAAGCATTCCGCTTACAACTTGACACCTTTCATAGACAGATTTAATTGATAAAATGTCGATTCGTGCAGTCGTGTGGGTTTTGGAAAGACGAAATGAGAGCACATTTTCAAGCGTTGAAGATGGAGAACAGAGAACGTAGGACGTTAGATATGAAAATTAATTGAATTTAAGGTTTTCAATTTTTTTTGGCAAGTTCGAAAAAACAAAATAGAGGCATGTACTTAATAGTTCACCAATGTTCAATTTTACAATAAATATTTCAGTTGTTGCTTGATGGCTTTTTATTGGAAAACTTCTATCGTTATTTTTTTTGTGGTCAGAAATAAAGATTTTCTTTTTTTCGCAACACCCGTAGTTTCAAAATTTGATTGAATTGAGTACCTTTTTTCAGTTACCGTTTAATAACGCGTTAGTAATTGTATTTTTTTTTTAGTATCTATTAATAAATAATTCCACGATTTTTTCTCCAAAGTTTTTTCAATTTTTATAAATATTTTTTATTTGGCAATACCAGAGGATCACAGCATTATATCTCTAATATCAATCTCAATCACAGATATTAAAAAATAGTTCCCAGACCGACATAAGAATGAGATTAATTTTATGAATGGTTTACTGAGTTGCAATATAATTTTCAAGTTTTCAACAAAAAGAGATTTTTTAGTTTCATTTTGGTTTATTATTCAATAATAAACCATTGTAATCGCCCAAGAAAAAAAAATTTCTAACCCCCCCTCAAAATTTGATGTTTTACGTTTCAAGGCATGTAGAATCCGAATATCCAATAAAAAAATTTCTGTCCGTCCGCCGTACGCCGTACGCCGTTAGCAGTTTTCCGGCCAAACTGTAAGAGCTAAAAATCTGAAATTTTCACCAAAAATCAATCTCGGTCCTACAACGGCCCAATTCTTGAACCAACTTGCTAGCTCAATTTTAAGAGTATTTTTGGGGGGTTTTGAGGGGGAGAAAATTCTTATTTTCCAAGTGTTTAGCCCTTCGGTAGGGATAAAGAATCGGAACACTGTTTTTTCACGTTCGGTACAAAACTGCGTTTATTCACGGAAAACGCTAATAGCTAAGATCGATACTGCGATCAAGAAACAAGGAAAAAGCGTTCAGTTAACTGCGGAATAACAATCAATCGAAAAACCGGAAAAATAGGAATACAATATTTGCAGTGGACAAAAGGTACGGTATTACGCATGGAACATTACAAGCCGAAGTGAAGCCGGGCCGCTAGCGTCGCTGAGAGTAACCGCTTTCGCCGCCCTTCTCTTTATGCGCAGAACCCACTGCGCTGGTCGGATGATCGCCTGGCGTCATAGTGGACCAATCACATTTGAATATGATCTATCGTATGATCGCCTGACGTAATTAGGAACCAATCATATTTGGAAAATCAGATCTGGCATTAACGGTCACGCAGCATGGAAAAGTGAGGAAAAGGAAGGGCTACCCCCGCCGCCGTTTGAGCTGCCAAGAGCTAAAGGTTATAGGAAAATAAAAGAAAAATGAAATTAGCTGGTTTGAGCACTGAGGGCCAAACATACTCCCCCCGGGTGACCTCTTACTGGGAATAAGGAAGAGGGCAAAGTTTCACAAGAGGACGGGTTTTTGAAACCCTCTTGTGTCCTAATTTCGGCAACTCTGGGAACCCCATCAGGCCCAGGAATGAGTTTGGTAATACGAGCTAAAGGCTGGGAAAGGGGAGGAGTATTGTCCTGCATTAAAAACATAATGTCACCAATCAATGGAGGATTTGATCTGGTATTCCATTTGAGCTTGGTTTGCAATTCGGAAAGGTATGTTCTGTGCCAGCAAGTCCAAAAGGAGGCATAGAGATTTTGAATCAATTTCCATTATGGAAGGAAGGTACAAGGTATTTCGGCAGGTTCTAAAGGAGGAGCAGTGAGAGGACAATGAATTAAGAAATGACCAGGGGTCAGGAGATGAGGAAAATGCGGAAAAATGTTAGAGCGGAGCGGTCGTTAGCCGTCCATTTACGCAGCTCAAACTGATAGTGGTTCATCACCGAGATAACTTCCTCCCGTAATTTTATGGTACTTGGTATGGAATTGCTACCAAGAGACAAGTCATCGACAAAGGTATTTTGGGAAAGCATTCGGGATACCCCAGGAAAATGATCGGCGGGATCATCCTTTTATTTGTTACCGAATGATGGGGCAAATAATAATTAGGTGGACTAAGAGTCGGAGGGAGGCACGGTGTCATGTGACCGGCAGCAAGGTAGTCACGGTAAGCAAGGTAATCTTTCATGAAATCACGATATACGGGATACAAATAATCTGGGTTTTTTCTTTAATTTACGCTCCAAGGAAAGAGGTCTAGAAACGGCAATATGGCGGGAATCTCCCAATTTATTGGGGCTATGCTTGAATGGAAAATTGACCACAAACCGGCCAGAGGAATTTAGTTTTAGGGAATCGACAAAATAATATTCCGCCAATGCTTTATCGGGGGACAGGGTACTTTCTGGTGACAACTTTTCCAGCTCTTACATTTTTGAAAGTAATTTTGATAAATCGATATTTGAAATGGAACGCTTGGAAACATTGGAAAAAATATTTGAAATTATTTCGGAGTGGGAATCATACAGTCTCACTCGAGAACCAGTGACCCAATTATTAAGGAAGGAATTTTTCAAAAATAGGGAGACGGAAAATGGGGATGAAAATTGTTCTGACAATCTCGAAAAATAATAATTTTGAATTGACGCCAAATTACTTAGAGCGGAAAATTGGTTATTAGTCTCAGAGTCGGACTTCAGAATTGAATCGGGAAGGGTGGACGACTTGTTTCTCCACGGATGTTGAGCGATGCGTTGATCGCGGGGACATTTGGCAATTGGCACAGGAGGGAAATTTCGAGCAGTCCTAGCGGCAGAACGGTCAGTTATAGCCGAGGATAAGGGTTGCGACAGGGCTGCTTGCGCAGGGGAAACTTTCCCTGTTTGCTACGGGAAGCGGACGAGGTTTAATAGAAAAACCGGGCAAAATATATTTCGGGATCGGGAAAAACCTGTGAATAATCAGGAATTAAAATCGTCCTTGGTTGTTATGAATTCAAAAGGATACTGACTTTTTTGGACCGGAAGATACAAAGTCAAATTTGGAAGGGTAAAAGGTCGGCAACCCGTTAGAGGAAAAAATGGGAGAAGAGTAATCGATAAATTGGGCAAAGTGGGATGATAAAATAGCCTAAACCGTTTCGGTTTGGATAAACTTGTGATCCGCTAACTCAAGGTCATTGACGGACGGTAGAAGTCGACAGTTGAATGACCTCACGGGAAGATTGGTAGTAGGACAATATATCACGGAAAATATAATTAGAATGGGACTGGAGTAATTATTGCCAAATACCGGAAAAAGCAAAAAAGGGGTTGTCTTAAAAATGGGAACATTTATTTGTTGGCCCCCTACACCGGAAAAAGGTATATTCACTGGAACAAGATTCAAATTTAAACTCTTGGCAAGCTGAAACGACAACAGACAAGTATCACCTCCTATATCGATGATCACTCGGGCACGACGCTTGGGAAAAACAGTAACTTTAGACAAAAATATTTGTGCAGTAGGAATAAGGGAAAATCCCGCTGGTGTTTTCTTGCAGGAACGTAACGTATTAGAATTCAACGGGAAATTTCGGCCTTACGGGAAATTAGATAATTTTTTTTTTTCCAAATTATATAGGTAAGATATTTTTTGCTTGCAAAATTTCGAGTGGGAGAAGTTCAATGCACTATTTGGTTTTTTCGGAAAATGATTGGAAGATTTTGTTTCAAACTGCGGAAAATTTGGATAATGTTCAATGTCAACTATTGGTTTAGAAATTGCGTCGTGCCTCGGAAATCGTCAAATTGAGCTACGAGAATTACGAAACCTTTCCAATTTACGATCATTGAAATCCGGAAGAGTTGTCAATGAAGAATATGATCGATTATCAGAAAATTCGGAAAAACGACGGGGATAGAGATCCTCACTGTCGTAAGCTGAAGGCTTAAAGTTAAACCGGCATTGAGAAGAACAAGAAGTCTCATTGTCAACTCTTTCGTTATAAGTTACACCAGATCCAACCTGGTACCCAGTCCGGGTACGGTCTTCAATATTTTCGGGAAATTCTTCAGCCAGGCGACTCCTTCCAGGCGCAGTGGGCGAAGCACTAAACACAGGTTCACTATCGATTTCGGAAAACCTTTCACTGATTTTACAACTTGACTTCACGTCACTAACACATAGACGACGATGGTCAGTCTCTTCGGAACGGCAGCTGAAGTCTTCTTCGGAACGAAACTTTTCGATAATATGACTAGGAATCAGATCGCGGGGATCTCCGAAGTCATGTAGGAACCAATGGTGACGCCTTTGACAATGGGAACAAGTGCGTTGAGATCGGCAGTTGGCTACAGGATGTGCGCCACTTAGACAATTGATGCAATAGTTCGTCAGTTGCACGAACCGAAATCTTTCTTCAAATGGTAGTGACAAAAATTTGAAGCATCGGAACAGAGGGTGTTTGCTATCGCAATACGGACACTGGCGAAGGGAAAGGTGCGACGGAGGAAGGGATGACGTTTGGAATTGGGAAGAGGACGGGTGCATCTTGAGAGTCCGACGGTGTTCGGAAGACATCCTCCTCTTCGGCGATCTTTCCACTTCCGGTACGGTGTGATCCTGTACGGCGAGGTTTCTCGTTATTCGTGATTGAAGGAACGAAATCAGGTCCTTTACACTTGGTACAGGTACTTCTCGGGACACAGTTTCGTCATAAAACGCACGATGCAAAAAATTCGGAAGGCGTCGGACAGCGGTATGGAACGTTAATAGATCCAACATATTTTCGTGTTGATCTTTCAAAGAATTAAGAGTTACCAGATAGGCTTCAAGTGATTGAACGAAGTTTTGCAGCTGCTCGGGCTTATCACATTCGAGCTTTGGAATATTACTACGTGTGTCCAATTTGGCCAACGTAACTTCGTAGGGATTTTCAAATTCTCTCGATAAAGCATCCCAAATTTCGGAAAACGGAGCATTGTTTTTTAGATACGGCGCAAGCCATTTTTGCATTTTCCCCACAAGTTTGGAGTTGAGCACATTAACTTTGTTAACATCGGGAACATTGAGATCGCTGACACAAGTCTGGAAAATCTTTTTGAAATTTGGAAACGTTAGCAGATCTCCGGAAAAATCGGGAACTTGCGAGGTTAGCATCGACAAGGCCTTGAGGGCCGAGAGCGCGTCCAGCTGAGGTTTATCGGAATGTTTACATGTCTTCTCTTGAAGGCGGAGCTCATCTTCCAGGAGTGCCAACCTTCCTTCCGCTTCGTTTAACACAAAACCGAGGCGAGTGATTATCGCGGCACCAACTATCCCGCTTTGGAAAATATCGGTAACATTCACGACGAGTGCGTAGACTTGGGAAGCGCAGGGAGCTAATCGATTCTTGAACCCCTGAATCCTTGATTCTGTGCATATCGATACACGCGACAAGTCATTCGATATCGATCGAAGACAAATGAGAAGCTGAATTATTTTTTGGAATGGCGGGTCGATTTTCTTTCGTTTCCCCGCATCGGAAGCGAGTCGAGACACGATTTTTTGCAATATGTCGCAAAATTCGTCATCGGTATCAGACGATAAATTGGAAAACCTTTTGATGAGCTCTTGATATTCTGGATCGTCGGCCGCCATGATGAGCCGGAGAGAAACTCGGAACGAACGCTTGTGCAACACGCGACCGGGCACAATTAATTCGGAAAACAGGAGAGACTTATTTAAGACACCGCCGACTGAAAAAACGATGTCTCCCGGGTTTCGGCACCAAAATGTTTAGCCCTTCGGTAGGGATAAAGAATCGGAACACTGTTTTTTCACGTTCGGTACAAAACTGCGTTTATTCACGGAAAACGCTAATAGCTAAGATCGATACTGCGATCAAGAAACAAGGAAAAAGCGTTCAGTTAACTGCGGAATAACAATCAATCGAAAAACCGGAAAAATAGGAATACAATATTTGCAGTGGACAAAAGGTACGGTATTACGCATGGAACATTACAAGCCGAAGTGAAGCCGGGCCGCTAGCGTCGCTGAGAGTAACCGCTTTCGCCGCCCTTCTCTTTATGCGCAGAACCCACTGCGCTGGTCGGATGATCGCCTGGCGTCATAGTGGACCAATCACATTTGAATATGATCTATCGTATGATCGCCTGACGTAATTAGGAACCAATCATATTTGGAAAATCAGATCTGGCATTAACGGTCACGCAGCATGGAAAAGTGAGGAAAAGGAAGGGCTACCCCCGCCGCCGTTTGAGCTGCCAAGAGCTAAAGGTTATAGGAAAATAAAAGAAAAATGAAATTAGCTGGTTTGAGCACTGAGGGCCAAACACCAAGGTTTTTCAGAAAAATGTGTATTTGGTATCAAATTATATAGATTTTTGGACGCTGAATCGAATGAGACCATCGCGAGGTTGATAGCTTCATTGGTTCTCGAGTTATCGCAGCTTTTGTGTCGAATTTGGGAGATTTTCACAAATTTGGCATTAAGGTATTTATAACTCGACAGTTCTTGGAGCTATAAAAATCGTTCTATACTCATTGGAATGGTCGTCAAACACTCTCTCCAGCTGTGTCGTTAGGCAATAAGTTTAGCTTTTAATTAGGAAATTAAGAAAAATAAAAATGATTAAAATTACAATAGTTGCTACGGAGTTTTCCCCTATAGTTACCATCTGTTTTTCGGTGGGAACGTTCACTAATGTTCGGAATATTTAAAATGACAAATGGATAGTCTTCTTAAATCAATATTGAAGCGAAATAATAATAAACCACTGTACAATCATTTGCAGCGTTTTTCTTCTATACTTTTTATTTTTTAGTATAATTTTAAAAGTTTTTTTTTTTTTTTTGCAACGTCAGTAATTTAAATAGTATCACAGATACTAGGAAAGTGAAAATGGATGAATATAATAGTTTGCTGTTAATTTGTTCAGCAACACGTGTGTTGTACTAATTTTTCAATTACGTCTCATTTTTATATATTTTAATTGCATTTTTACGAGTTTTTTTCCATTTTTCACAAGTTTTTTTTTAATTTCTTTTTTTTGCAACACACGTGTTTTCAATCTGTTTCAACCCATTTCTAAACACGGATATCAGGAAATACACCAAACTAAAAAAATATCGAGATTGATGCTGGTGCTGTTTTTAATGTGTTCTATTGAATTGATTTCCACCGGTTGTAGGTTTTTATCGTCAGCTTTTAAAGTTGTTTTAATTTTATTTATTTTTTTAACTTTTCATTTAATAATTTTTTTTTAAACTTGTAGGTCACTGCTTTTTTTTTTTTATTTTTTTATACTTGTTATTACACCAATGATTCCCAACTGATTCCTGACCACAGACGCAAGTATAATTCCTTTGTCTTCCTGTCATAAGACTTTTATTAGGTACTGCCAAAGTTTAGATAACGTATTGCTATAATTATTATATTCCCACTGAATACTGTTTTCTTTACATTTGTATGTTTGATCTTATTGTTGGAAAGAAAATTCCGTGTCCAGATTTTCATAAGTTTTCATCTAACATCCATTTTCTGTGTCCCCTAACCTCATTTGAATGAAAATAAGAATACGCACATGCACTGGAGATTTATAGGCCATACAAACGTTGAGGAGAGACGGTTGAGTAGAGGATGAGGGTCTGGGAGGATTAAAGCATAGCTGAACTATTGAATTCGATCAGAAAATGCAACGGCTTTCAACGTTGTGTGCTTTTAAAATTAGGAAGCTCTTGATTTTAATGGTGCATAATTTTTCGAAGCACCACAAACAACTTGAATAATAGTGGATTGGAAACAATAATTTGTATAACCGTACTAAATTATGTACTCATTACCGATTCTATCATGGAAGGGGGAAAGATTTCGACTATCGTTTATGCGGATTGGGGAGATTATTTACAGTTACATTTTCACGTTATCGAGCGATAAATGTTGTAGAAGCTAAATTGTCCATTCGATTTTCAGAAGAATGAAAATGCCGAGGCAAGTTGAACGGAAACAAGGGGATTCAGAATCGTGTGCAGGTTAGTATCCAGAGCTCGAAGCAGTCTCATAATTATCTAGGTACCGATTTATATTTAGTACTGATTTATATTTACGTATGAAAGTTAAAGGTAATCTGAATAAAAAATTCTGCATGAGGTCAACATAATAAAATGTGCATGAGGAAAAGTGCTATAGTCAAAAAACATTTCATAGTAATTTTTTATAGATATTTTTCAAATTATTCAAAAGCAGAATATCCAGGTTTTTTTTTCTCGTGTTTTAATCGGAAATATTGACTGCTACACTCTGGATACCAACTACAGATACAATACAACAATACAATTTTGAAAATGTTAACCGACAACTTTGTCCGATAATTACTCATGCAAGTTTAATCAAGCCCTGCAACAATAGGCCGCATTCGATGTATTTCGAAAAAAATATTTTTACAGTACGCACAAATCAGCGCAAAATGACCTACAGCACGATTGTAGGACATTATTTCCAATAAAATTTCAAAACAATTCAACAAACGTTTGAAATATCCAATTTTCCGCGTATTTTCCTTCTACCGTCTGATTATTATAGAAATAAAATTTCTCAGTTCCTATTTGATGACAACTCGATTAAGGGGTAATAAAATTTGTAATTCGTACTATGTACAGTATTAACAATTTCTAAAGGAGAAGGCAGCTTAATCATATTATGTGTTTATAAAAATTACAAGCATTTTTCCATTATTAAACTACTCAATATACGTATGGTTTTTTAGTGACTCGTCCGGCAGTTGATACTGACTTGAAAACGATGCGGTCTCGACGGACAAAATGTTTTCTACACTGATTTATCATGGTCGAGGCGAACTAATTTCAACACGGTTTATCACAATATTTTGAATATATTCAAAAATTAAAGCTCTTTGAATTACCTACCTCATTCGATAACAACATTATTTCCAAGATGATTAAATCTTTTCGACACTCCAATGTTTTTCATCACAAATTTCTCTATCTGAGCTGATGCGGATCGGGTAGGATTCGGGCGTAATCATCAAAAGGTTCAGCGATCACCGAATCGCGGAAAAACAATGAGCCATGATGAGAAAATTTTAATCACAATTTCCTCATTCTACTAATCATTGAGTTTCATGTATGTTTAGAAGTGCTACGATTCAACAATTTTTTTAAAATACAAACAGCTAATGTATTATAATATATTATCACGTAGCTTGCTAGTCATATAGTTTAATAATCATTCTCAATTTTAACATGCCCAATAGAATTTTCAGATAGAAAACAAGGTGAATTTCCTCGGTTGATCTATTTTAATAACGTTAGACTTTTGCTTGTTTTCGGTTCATATCAAGGTTATTCAGTCGGACTAGAAAAACAATTTGGCATCAAAGCAATAGATAATTCGCTCGGACATTCACAAAACGACAACAAAAGGGTTATTTTCTCGGGATTCCTTTCTGCTGTAGTGTTAATCCATGTCAAATTTAAATTAAATCATCTAAAAGTTAATAAATAAAATCTTCAGTATCAGGGATAGCCCTGAAAAAATTTAATGACGTTTTTAAGGTCTCTGTATATGGGAATTCCTTAAACATCAAACGCCACTACCACCCTAATCAGGCCAAGCTTTGCTGAAGTGTTGCCAAGGCAAGAAGACAATGTTCAGGAAGGTTGAACCATTGGGGTGAGATGCCATTTTGGACCATTTGCAAAAAAATTAACTTTTCAGGGGAAACAATTTAGATGACTTTCCAACCAATGACCCTCAATGAACGATAACCCAATCCTTTTGAAAACTATCAGTCAACGCTCTCTCCAATTGGTAAGTTGTCATGGACAGAAAGTATGACTCTGATAAAAGGCCAGGCGCCTGCGATGAAAAGAGGGCAATTTATAAGGATGCATTTATCTGGGTTCTTTGATCAAGGAGACCACTGGTGTTGCTCAAAGGTGGTGGTCCCATTCACAACTTGGGGAACATTGTTGATGAAAGATAGGAAGCGTGGAAATGGAGTTGTAAGAAACAGGGTGCTCGTTTCAAGGTGCTTGCCTTCCACCAATGAAAATATTATCAATCACTCATAAATTCTGCACTCATCCACAGCTTCCATGATAATACAAACAGGCGTAATAGTTTTGCAACTTGGGTTGATTCGTAATTGTAGTTTTAGCATAGATTACTCTCATAATATCCGAAAGACTACCTCATGAGTAAAAAGGTTGAGGCTACAGTAATTAACGTGGGGACAAAACGCAAGTCTTTAAGAGCCTTTTGAGAAATTGATTTTCAAGCAGAGATCAGTGGTCGATTAGACAACCAATATGTGCGATTTTGGTGGCAGTTGGAGTTCATGGGATTCCCATCAGGTCTTCGTAAGCAGTGGTCATTGGGGCGGTAATTACAATGGTTGATACATGGTTCGAAGCAGAGAATTCAGAACTCAACCTCACCAAGAGCTGGAATTTCCGGAGGAATAATATTTTGGGAATCATTATTCTACCCTCAACCTGAATTTGAACCATTGCGCGTTATTGGAAAGTTGATTTGAAACAAAATTATCTAGTAACTGAAGAACGTTCGCATTAAAAATTAGGATTCAAAATGCTCGCAATGTTCCTACCGCCTTCAATGCCGTAAAATTCAAATTTAAACCAAGCGAATTTTGAAAAGATACAAATAAATAAACTGCAATAAAAAAGAGCATTAGCTTTGATTAGGAGACCATGGGGGCTATTTTTTCCGAAAACTGGAGAGAAATGATAAGATGCCGTCTTTGGTTCGTTGGAGTCTCGACAAACTAGACGATAATGGTTCGACGGGTGATAGGAAAGTCGGTGGTGGAGGTATGAAAGGGTTGAGCGGATCTCGCAGCCGTCGCAAGTCCGAGTCGATTTGAGCTGCGCGAGTTTTCAAACGGTTGTATTGGTTCAGATCGAGACCGATCTTGTTCGCCCGTTTGTGAACGTCTATTAGGTACTGCCGGTCTCTCACGTCCGGTAGAAGATACTCCTGAAATCAAGATACATTTTTTAAAAAATTTTCTAATACCTAGTCATTAGCGTCAATAAATAGCCATATTTGCGTCACAATGTTTCAATTCTAAGTTTTCACGCACATGGCAGGGAAGCGGGGATATTTTTGAAGCGATACAAAAATAATGGTACACAGGTAGCTATTTACTAATATTTCATCTACTAATGGTCAAGCGCGTTTCTTCCAAGAACGTGATTGGACTCAATTCAACTCTCCCTCACTTTTCTGCCTTAGAGCTAAGGGTAGCTAGAGTATTACATTATATCCGGACTAACCTGTTTTGTTAGGACGAAATAAGCGTAAGTCGCCATCGCTGTGCCGTACGTGACAAAATATGTAACCGGCTCCATGATGTCCCAGGAGTACTCCCACCATGTCAACCGGGCCAGGATGCCGAACTGCACGGACATGAGGCCTAGGCCGACCCAAGTCATCGCGTTCGTTTTTCGAATAGCACGAGCATCAAGTTCCTGCTTCTTCTAAATAAACCAAAAGAAATCAACGACGTCGTCAAGCATTATTTCTTGGATGTTGATGTTAAGCCAATAAATAAAGACAAAGCTGCCCAGATGAAAAGGAGAGTCCAAGCTTAAGGAACCTGATTTCATGTTTGGCGGTTACAAAAAACTGAAAAAAAACAAAAAAAAAAAACAATTGGTGGCACTAAAAGCCTACGATATTCGTTTAGGCATCTGAAATTCGTTCCGCTATTCGTTTAGGCAGTGAAATCATTTTGACACTACATTTTTCGTAATAGTAGTGATCAGTGTCGTTATCGGCGGATCGCTAAATTAATTCGAGATACCAAGGACAATTAGGCAAAGAAGTGCGAGAGATCGAAGTAATTTAGAGCTTGGCACCAACCATCCGTTAAGTGTTCTCCGGTGGTTTCTAACAAATTAGCGCCCCAATTATTCAATGAGCGATAAAAATCAATTTGCACAATTCATCGGAGACGGACACTTTCGATTTGAGTTCGAAGAGAAATCATTTTCAAGTCGAGGGTAATATAAACGGCCGCGTCAAATAATTATTTCGTTACAACTTTTGTCGGATTATTACCACAATGTCGGGCCTAAATATATAGAGGTTCATAGATTCAAAAATTAATGTATGATCAAAATAATGGATAAGATCTCAATAGTAAAACGTTCTGTACTATTTATTTATTTTAAAAATATTTTCCGAACAGAAACTAATAAAATGTCAGAATTAAAATTACCTTTTCTAAAGGCTCCAATTCAATGCGCAGTTTTTCTAACGACTCGGCGAGGACTTTTTCTTTTTTTATCACATGCTCGTTCACGTTGAGAGTGGCGTAAAGTTGGCTCACAAGCGTTCGTATATCAGACAATCGTTCGAGATCCTCAGTCTGCGCAAAATAGAATAATGACAAAGAAGAGATAAATAATTATCGTGGATAACCGTGTCAAGATCATTTCCCAAATATTTTGACCAGGTATTTCTAGGCATTTTGGAAATTCGACAAGATTACACTTCGTCACAGCATAGTGATCCAATTTACTTTAAACTCACGAGAAAGATACATAGTAATCAATTTCCAGTTTTTAGCGCAACAACGATGGATACAAATACTACTAATATATTCAATTTTCTCAAATATTTAGAACTGAAGATTCATAGTATATAAAAAAAGTTACCGTTTCGGTTCGTTCGGGCGTTTTAACAATATATTCTTTATTGTTAATCGATAATCGGAAATCTTCTAAAATTAAATCTTCTATTGCATTTGAAGACGCTACTCGGACGCCCTCTGAAACAGAAAAGCGACGAATGCAACCGATGATGTAGGTGAAACTGTGCTCTTATCTCATATACATGTACTTAATTGCAAGAATTTCACGATTAGTCGTTGAGTCAAATGACCTTTATACAAGTAAGACGTAGTTCCGCTACCCTAATTCCCAGAACACAAAATAAAATTCAAAATACCTGAGGTGGCCTAATTTCTCATAATTAATGGAGGCGTTTTATCGAACTTTTTCAGCTTTCGTATTTATAACAAAAACCCTAAAATGCAGGTATTTTGTCATTTTGGTTTCAGCTTTCCAAGGTCACGCAATTCTGGGTATTTTCATGGTTCTTCAACGAAAATACTGACTTGAGTTTTGCTTGAAATCGGTTATGCCCGCGTATAAGCGTTGGAACGCGAAGATATTTTGGTAGAAAAAATAAGCAAGTCAAAAGAGAATATAAAATCTCAAATAAAATGATTAGTGGCCATAGGTACCCTTGGTCCTATAATGCCCTGAAGAAGCCCGAACGGGCGAAAGTACTCGGCTGGATAATAAAAAGAATGGAGAAGAGGTCGCCTCGTTTTTCTCCCCCTCAACCTACAAAACTAAAATGATTAGATAATTTATTAAGAATTATCAAATCGAAATAATGAAGTCGCGCTCTATTTGTCGCTTGAAAGTAAGAGTAAAAAACAATATATTTTCTCTAATTCATGGACGTTGACTTTCACACGAGGGCAGCCGAGAGCCTGGACGGTTCAGCAGGTTTCTAATTAGAGAAAATGAACGACATGGTGCTTTGTTCAGCGGTCCGAGTACATTTTTAATGTATCGAACTAATGGAGAACGTTTCTTCACCGCGAAAGATATACCAGCTCAAGCTTTATGCAAATTGAACCACTTTCTACGTGTTATGCTCATTCTTGCGGCATTTTTGATCGGAGTTCCCTTCCTATATCGGGTCTGATAAACCTCAGTCATTGTTTTCATGGTGAAATAGCGGAGTTCTATCGCAAGTATCAGACAACAGTATTCGTGAGGATTCGAATCAATTGACAGAACGAAGACAGAATGGTTAATGAAAACTAAATATTTTATTTTGATGGAAAATAAATATAGTTTGATTTTTCAAGCCTACAACATTTACGTTTCCCATATGACGTTTCACAGAGTAAAATCTTATGGACTAGAAGTGGTAGAGATTACATTTCATAATAATTATGTTTTATTTGAAAAGGGTTGAAAAATAGCAAAACGTTGGGAGCGTATCTCGTCGCATGGGTCGAGTCACACTCGATTTTGACGAGACACAAACCCGATAAAATAACAAATTTTTGCAAGATAGCTCTTTCAAATTGGAAGTATTACCTTTCGTCGATACGGAAATAGATCCAACGGCTTGGTCTTCCCTTTGGATCATACTGAGGAAGTCACCGACCGTGTTCGTGACCGGCCTGAGGGTAAATAGGCACTCCTGATCCGTCGATGGCAGAGGCACCCTCACCTGGGGCAGGCCCCGTTTGTACTCCACGAACAAGCACTCTGAAACGAAAAAAAACCGTTGAGAAAGCGAATTTGGAACATAAGAGTTAAACCTGATTAACTTTGTACTTCTGTTCATATTGGGATCCACAAGGTGGAATCGGTACACACTTTATCTAAAACCGTTTTATTTGTGTTTTTTTCCACCAGGATCCCAGGAGGGGCGGGTTAACTATGAAATCAAGTGACAATAAACCGCATAAAACAAATATAAAAAATAACGCTTATTGAAACAAAGAATGGTCTCTGAGATGATAATTTAAAACTCTGTCTCCCCCTCTCCACAATAAATGATAATAAGAATTTTTTTATATAAAACATTTCAAAAGCTTCGATCGAAATTCGTTCTGGCTAATGAGGTAAAAAATCGCTTCGAAAAATCGTTGAAAAAATTAAAATTGACAAATTTATTCACTGAATGAAATAGTACTTTTGATTGGCTTGGCTTGCGAGGCGCATGAATAGCGATGAACAATCCTTCTTGTTCGATTTTCCCTAGATCTAACGATCACTTTCTGTAACACCACTTTCAACAGCAAACGAACAGTTGGGGCGAATTCGATTTTCCCGATCCGGACACATAAATACCAATACTGGCGTCTCTACCTGAATTTAGAAGCGATCGTTTTTGTATCATAATCAAATAACCATTGTTTATCAAACATGTGTACTATATTGCTACGAAACTACGTGATATGACGACCGAGGCTTTAGAAAATGAAGAAGGACATTAGGCAAAAGGAAAAAAATAAATCACCTAGTTTGAAGTTACCTTAGGGTAATAGATTGTATCCGTTCCTATATGGAAGGACTCTCAATACTCTCAGCCACAACCTGCGGATACCATAAAACGTTCTAGTTTTTGGTCGAAAATTCGAATTCAAAATTCTCAAAAACTCTGTATAAACTAATGTTAACACTGAAGGCCTTCTCATTAGAAGGTAAGTACGTTTGAGTAACTCTTCCCTTGTTTCATTAAGTTGGAAAGCCTACTAGCAGAAGCTATTCGGCAATCTGCCGAACCTAAGGTTTCGTAGACAGAAATTTAGAACTTAGTTGGTTGAACTGATTGGTAAGGAAATCCTTCCTAATTGGAAACAGTTGAGTGGAACGGAGAAAGCATCGGGAATGTACATCGTTATCATGATATCGGCGTAAAAGATAAGCAAGATGCTTCAGTCCATCGATAAGGAATTCCTCGGAATCAGCCACGGTGCAGATCGGCGTTTGATAATGTAAGTATTTAGCTCGTAACGAACGTTTGCGAGGGCAGTCGCCGTTTATTATTTTTATATCTACTAGAATGTGAATAATAAAAACGATAAAGAGGAAATTCTCTAAGACCAAAAGAGATTTAAAATTAATACACTGTAAAAGCACCCCTTTGTCGTTAATAAAGGTAATTATTATAGGTAATATTTTTCGCAAAATCACAGCTCCGAATGAAGATTTGAAAAAAATTTCTTTTATCATGCAAGGCGCTTACGCACATTCGGGCTAGCTGAGGGCAGCAGAGATAAATGCTGTGCGTATAACCAGTAAAATGAATGCGTCAGTAGGATGTGACATGTTTTCCTTCAGCTCATTTTTCGAGCCGGATAAATATTGTGGTGGAGCAAATCGCGGAACCAACCAGTGACGATTTGGAAGAATTTCGCTGAGCGTATTATTAATACCACCTCATATTTTGCTCAGATTTATTGGCATTTTACGGACGATCGGCTGAAATTGGTTTCACCATGCCCGGTTCGATACATTTTTAGGGCCGCTGGCACCGCTGACCAAGCAACTCCTTCAATTTCCTCCCGTTTCGTTCGGCTAGTGCGGATATCCGAGAGGCTCCGATTGAAAATGCCATTTGAATTAAATATACTATAGTACATTCAATATTCCTTACAATCGGGGCAATCATCCATTATTTGGAACAATTGACAGTTTGGAAACTGTTGGGAATAACGTGAGTGATCCTAATTTACGAGTCCCCAACTAATTTTCGACCAAAAGTGTCCTATATTATTTTTTTGTAACTCCTCTAGAAATAAAATATTTTTAGCTCTGAAATGATTTTTCAGATCTACTTTTACTCACGTTATAATCTACAAATTTCAATTGGGTTCAAGTCTTGCTCACCAATATGATAAGTTAAAAGCTCAATCAATATTTGAATATTTTATCATCATTATTTTTATTTTTTGGAAATTTCAAGTTTTTCCAGTTACCCAACTTCACAGTAGGAACGTTTACGCTCTGGTTTCCGTAAACGAAATCACTTTTACACATCAGTCTCAAATGTGTTCTACGTTCCTCCATTAGTTAAGCAACTTCGCACTAAAAGCTGTCTCGCAGACTGCGACAGGACCGTTAGAATCCTTCTACACCAGTAAACATCTGGCAACTTGTAACGTAACACCTCCGTGCATCTAATTGACGATTACCTACATACTGCGCGGATGATACTTGAAATTTGACATCCTGCTAATGGAAGACGACTGTTATGGGATTTCATGCGATATAATTATGTCCGTAATCTTTCAGTTCTAATAATTCCTAATACCTACTGAGCGACAAACGGTTGTGGTGACTGCGAGTATTTTACAGTAGGTAGCATTGAATAGAATTGATTAGAATATGAGCCCTTGTCAGTAAAATTGAAAATTCTCAGTGATATCAAACATCTTTAAAAAAAAGTATTGCAGAAAATTAATAACTTCAAGTATTGCGTCATAAACAATGACAAAAAGCGGTTTATTTTAAATTCTTTCTCCGCCGAGCACATACATGATGAATAAATCGCACTAAGCTTACTATAATATTCTCAGAAGAAATTCTCTAGCGAAGTTGAGTTAGCTCGATGATTGCGATTCTCTCTCTGATACCGTATTTATCTTCGTCTAGACCGCGGGTAGCTCAAAGAGCCGCTTATTCGTCCGAAGCGCTCTACGTGGAAACCAAATCCAAAACCGAAAGATGAAGAGGAATCCGTTCGAGGTCTAAGGCACGTATGTAGTTTGACCGAGTAATTTATTCACAAGCATGGCCTTATTCGGCGGATGCTGAATTATAACAGCGCTGTAGCCGAAGAAGATTCTATCCAAGAGGGAAAGAGAGAGAGACGCATATACATTTCAACATGATTCTAGAAAATACCTCAACTTCGCATAAAGCTCGGACAAACTGATTTAAAACGAGGTTTCCGTCAATTATTTATAATCGATCGTAAAATATTAATTCAAGTGTTTTATAGAATTAAAAATCACACCAACAAAACTACTCATGTAAATTTTAATTACTTGAATTGTTAAACCAATTTCGGCGTTAAGGCCATTATCAGTAACGATCTGTAAGATTGTCAACTTGGGAGTCTAAACGACGTTATCAGCAAAACTAATTTAAATTAGTAGAACTCGTGACTATCTCATCATCTCCTATTCATGTGATATAGGATTCCATAATCCCATCGCAAGTAACTTCATTAAAAATAAAAAATGAAAATAAATGAGTAATATAAACCAACGACGAAGCGTTGGGTCGAAATGCGTGCGACTGTACGTAATAAACATAGAGAGCCTAATTTGCAATGTTCACCCCATCAATAAGAAAATTCTTGAATCAATAATACAGAAAGTTGAACAAATACAACGAATACATACGAGTCTCAGAGAGTACTCAATTTTTTTATGAGCTCACTTTATTAGAATGGATTTTTGTTCAGTCTTATAACGCACGCTTCTCGGTCGGCAATCAGTAATCCCCTCCGAACAAAAGTCATGCAACATTTTTTTCGTGAAGTACTCTCCAGTAATTTCCACGAGGAGCAGTCGACTGCATCGGCATGGTAGAGTAGGAAGAGCGACAATGCAATGATAATTTATGATCGTAATCATATGCATTCCTCCAATACAATTACCGAACGTTCCGCTTTCCTGTGATTGTGTTTTTTTTCTTCATAATTTTCAGCTTTTTATTGTCATTGATCATCCAATCGGTTCGCGACACCATGAAAGAACGGGGAATTCACGTAGAAAGCGTAACAGAGAACACATTTTATCTGCGATGATTCCGATGCTTTTGTAACTCGAGTGATGTGATGAGATACAGTAAAAAAATCGATTTCCGGTTACTCAATATAATTAGATAGAATTATACACACAGAATAAATCTGAATAATAATATAAAGGAAGCGATGGTTGATAATAAAAATAAAATCAACGAGATCGGTTGAATTAAATTGATTATAGAGTTGCAATACCAAGTTTCAACCCTTGAACACCTTCAATCTTTCGGTTAAAAGTCTGGTAAGTAACGTATGGTACGCGATTACATCATCTCAAGGCTGCGGTTCAACTATCCTCTAAGTTTTTTCAAATATTCTCCGATTCGGACGATTAAGACGATATTTCATCTGAGATATTTAATTGCATCGGCTAACGATAGTCCGAAATTTTGGTTACACAAGTTCTGAAACACAAACTGTGAGTAAAAAATTTGAAATCGGATGATGAAAAATTTTCGCCTTAAGAAGACGACATCGCTTTCGCTCGGCATCTCGACAGTCAGTCATACTTTACGGAAAAAATATCCGCTTCGGCCGATCCGTATGACGAAAGACATTTCCCAACCAGTCTCTGCCTTCCGTACGATATCACGGTAACGTGCACTTGATAGTAGCAAGTTGCTACCTAAGAAGGAGAAGGCCGAGGCTGCGAACGGTCGCGCTTCGCCGACAAACCCCAACGGTCTGACTGTTTTGGAGGGCGCTATCGGATGCCGGCGGGGAGAACACGACGATACAGTTTTAATGGTCCGATCTGCCGACGGCCGACAGTGGCCCGCGAGCTTCACACACAGTTAACACATCTCGGTATCTCTCCGAGTAACTTGAAGCCGCAAAACTTAAAAAGCGCGTGTGTTATAGTGTCAAGTGGTCGTTCCGACAAAAGCCATCGCCCAAAGGGATTACAAGCTACGGAAAATATTTTTCGTAAGTGTTTACACTGATTAAGGAGAACTGCAAGATACTGAGGAATATAGAGCAATTATGCTGTGTTCCTAAATGTGTGTTGTGTCAGTATCTTAAGCCCAAAAATCCATCGCGTTTTTTTTTCTTTTTTTTTTAGTAAAAGTCAACTAGCGTTGGTTTGTTTATATAGCTTCCAAGAATAAATTTTTCTGTAGAAGTTCTCCCAAAAAGAAAAAAGAAAACTTTATACAAGACGAAAAAACTTGTTTTCGGCGAGTTTAGTATTCGATCCGTACTAATGTAAATTTCTAAACAATAAGCCGACTTTTTTAATATATATCTTTCCACTCGAATGTTTGGCAACATAGAAACTGATTTTCGAAAAGATTATCCTTACACGGGAACATACACGCTTATATGAGATGACCTAACTCGTACGTTTTCCGGAGGAAACGAACCGAGGATGTAAACGCAATCCTATGGATACGATTGCACAGAATAACTACGCATTACTCTTGTGCTTCGATTATGATAAAATTGGGAAAAATTGAATCGGAAGAGAAATCAAGCGGCGAGATACATCATGAATAGTCCAACAATTTCATAGAATCGGAATATTAAAGGAACTAACTATTTTCTACTGAGATTGACCCAGCGTAAGGTTGACACGAAGAAATAATGATTATTAGGTGATTGAGGGTTCTTACGAGTTATTTAATATCGGACAGAATGAGTTCAAGAGTAAAATTCCAGCGATCATTCTAATTACATCACCCCGTTTAATTATTTGAGTCAAATACGAGTTGAGTTCAAGGTTAATATAAGAACTACAATTCTGCGAGGAAGGCGATGCAGATGGCGTGCACGTACCGTATCATCAGACCCAGCCTTGGGCTACAGAAAAAATTAATATCATCAGTGAGAAAAAATAATAGAAACACTCGATTTCTTTACACGGCCAAATACATTATTTCGACTACAAAATGGTCTCTATTTACGTGGCAGCGTGAATCTCTTCATTGAACAAAATACTATCATTATTTTGTTAACGTTGATATAAGAAGGTTTGCTAGCTTCAAGATAGAGGAAAAAATAGAAATAGAGTAATAACATTAATTTCTAAGTTATAGATACCAATGTATAATGTGTGATTTAATATCGAGGACTAATGATGGTGCCTAAATAAGCGAAAGTGCTTGCAGCAAAGACACTCCGTGTCCGTAGGGGTTGCGTTTCCCTTAACCATTGCACCTCAAACAAAATTTTTACATTTTGACAGCTCACTATTGTGTCCTATTTACTTTTAAAGACATTGCTATTTTCGTTCTGGATGAACCATCTCCAGATCTCGCAATATTATAGAACAAAGTAAAAGTAAAATAAAAAACAAATAAATGTAAGAATTTCTCAAGAATAGTAAACGAATAGCACAAAAGGGTTTTCCTTGTTGGCCCATTTTGTTCTGCGTGTTGACGTGTATTATACCAACACGATTCCACTTTCGATTATTAAATGTTTAAAAATCAAATCTAGGTCATCATTGCACGACGTATTTTGCGAAAACATTTGACAAAAAACGGACCAAAGAATGTATCTCGCCTAGATCTCAGTGGGTTTTTGCGTTTTCCTCTTCATCAACCACCGACAGCGGTTCCTTTTGATACCGTGAAAATTAGACTCATTAACAACTCTCCCGAAATCGAAAAGACGACTTATGAGTTGAAAGCGAAAGTTTCAATATGAATGACACACACTTTTGCACTATCTCAACTCCATTTCTCGCAATTTCGAGGGGTAAAGTTTTCGAAGTAAGTTTCCCGAGTGGGAAGAACTTTGCTCAAAGGGCTGAAAGCGGACGGAAGGACCCGATGCTGAATAAGAGGAGATTGGACAGACGCTTTTACTAAAGACCACGTCGCATATAAACCAAATGAGGTTCGAGGCTGCGTTGGGAAGGAGTGTGAGGAATTTGTAAAACTGATTCAAACGAGATCACGGAAGAACGAATTCAACAGGTTCACTAGAATTTCGGCTTTTCTTGTTCTTGCCAAGCTTCTAACTGAAACGCGAAATTGCTCGCAATAACGGTTCTCGTATTCATATTTCACATGTGAGGAAACATTTTGCTACCGACTCGCATATATTTTTAGCACTACAATAATGTTTTCCCTCCACCTGAAAATTCGTTATATTTTCAACAAATTTCCTGGTTTCGACACTGAGATGAATGATAGCGAGTTCTACAATTTTTGATGAGCTATGTAAAATTTTTATACCTACGTCTGAAAAAAAAATGTTTGCCACCAAGCTCTGTAACTCAATTCCTTGTACGAAAAGATTCAGGTATTCTCAGTATACAAATTTAAAGCTGGGTAAAGAAAAAAGTTGACTGTTTTCAATACAGTAATTCACTTTTGTGCCATCTTTCGGTATATTGATCGATTTTCCACGAGATTATTCTTCAAGAACACACCTTGCACCTTTCCTACAGCGAACTTTCAAGAATTGATATCGCCGAATACCTCCTGGCGAAGAGAAAATAATTTCCTACTCGAGATAAGGGAGTCGAGTTCCACCTATCGCGCAGCTTGTCAACTTCAAGAATTTTCAGAACCGACCTACGGAACATAGATTGGCCCACGTTCAACGTGATATCATTTATTATTTCCCAATGAAATCCGAAATTTATCATCTTTATATTTTTCCGCGCTATTTTAAGATGGCCGTTTTCAAAGGTAAGAAGATGAAGGTAAGAAATTTTACCGGATGATGTCAAGAATGACGTGCTTTCGTTTCTGATCCCGTTTTTTCGTTCGACTCTTCTGAAGCCACGCTATCTTGCTACAATATCGAAATGGAAGCACCATGCTAGTTTTCTTTTAGCATAATTAAGGCGAAAACCTTGAGAAATTCGTAACTAAAGCACGGAAATTGGAATTAGATTGAATTGAAAAAAAAGAAAAAAGGGATCTGAATGTTTGAAATCCGGAAACGTTTAGAACTATAAGGCTAATTCGTTTCATTAATTTCTAGGAAACTCAGCATAAAAGGAACTCAACAGTAGAAACAAGTCGTAGAATCACTGTCCAGAAAAGCGTTCAGCCGTACCAGTACTTGTAGTTGTACTATAGTATACAAAGCAAGTACCTAATCGAGCAAGCGAAAGAAAAAATTGATGGTTGAAATCAGATTCGCAGAACAATTTCACCAGATAATGTACTGTTTACGTTCTATTAAACAAAACGAAAGTCCACATAGAGGCTTCATACGTCTCATCTCACCTTGAACATATTGGATGACCGTGACGAGCTATCCCATCAGCCGGTCGAAGTCAAACTTGTTATTAATATTGCGAGAAAGAAAGTTAATATTTGATACTGGCCGTGTTTTGCGCGAAAGTCCCACTGTTCCTCTTTCACTGATTATCTGGGACAATCCCTTTTTGGCGATAACTGGAATAAAGATTGATTTTCCGATGAGGGTTGTGGAACTGGCTTTTATAAATTCATTCAAAGGGAGTTGGGTATATTAAATCATGAAATTGAACTGTAGCCCGCGTATACAAATGAAAATTAGTAACTCGTATGAAGTGCCAATTATTTTTTCGTTGAACTTCGGCGTAAAGGTGGTGGAAAACTCGAAGAATAAAGCAACCCATTGTGGCACAATTGCTTTAAAGTCGCTCGCAAAACGAATTATTCCAAAGTACTAATCGGCACGCAATCGGCCGATATAAACTCATCATTTTCGTACTATGGATAAGGCCAATTGACAAGGTCGTAAAATACAGCGATGACAATGATCGATTACACACAAAAATTAAGGCAGAGTGGAAAATATAATATGAACACGAGTTTGAGAGGTTGCATACCTCGACGTGTTAATTAATAGATTGGCCGTAATGAAGCGATTATCTCCTGCGGGAAACGCCCGGCGTTTCGTATTCATCAATTAAGCTGAGACAGGGAAGAAGTTTCACCCGACGCTAATGGCATGTCGTTCGAGTAGGCCATGTTTCCAACCCACGAATAGGACGGGATAATAACGAGGCTACATTTCTGAGAAAACTAGCCGAGGGATAGATTGGGTGCGAAAATAAACAAACGGCGTGTACAGAGGTAAAGGTAAGGCCAGCAGATCGGTTATGAATTATAAAACAAAGAACAAAGACATTTATACAAAGGCCACAATCGAGTAGGTGGAGTGTCATTATTCGAAAACAAAATAGTTTTAAGGGTACCTATACAAAACTGAGTTTTGGTCATGTCTCAGTCGACTTCGAAAAAATTGTTCCGATACATATGCCATTGAAATTGTATTGTAACATATTATTGCTCCATACTACCTCATATCGCATAAAAGGGCATATACGGGATTCCGGATCATATTTACGCTCCTGGAACGAACAAAGAGAAATGTTAGGATTATTAAATCCGTTCCGCGGAAATAATGCTAGTCTCCGAGTGAAAAGAGGTTAAATGAAACGATCGTCGTAAATTGAAAAAGAAGGGGAAAGGGGAACATATAAAATAAAAAGAAAAACGATTTTTCGAGCGGTTCGATTCGCCATTGAGACTCGTGAAAAGCCGTTATTCTTGGAAACGACGTATAATTTCACGAAAATGCGATTTCGCTCGAGCTCACGCTATTTATAAACAGTAATTCCGTTCGAGATGAACTTCGGTGAAGAAAATTTGCGAAAGCCACGTAACCATATTACCGCGTTCGACATTCTGCTATAGTTGCCCGCTAATTGCCGACCATCAAATGGACTGCACTCGAGGATCGAAACACGGTGCTCAGGAAAGCGTTCAGCGTTTTGAAAGTGAAAATTAGTAATCCACCGAGTCGTCCGCTCAGGAGCCGACTTAATTTGTTCCGCCGTCCAGTTCGGAACTGTTTCGTATAGCACGCGTTCATTCGACGGTGCCGCAAGAATCCGCACGCGTTTTAGAAATCTCATCAGCCCCCCATGTCGGTTTTGCCTTTCGGCTCCTTGTTATACGAAGCATTTTCGTACAGGAAACGCGCGACCATGAAAATCCGCAGGTGAAGTTAGGTAACACTGACCGACGGAAGTGTCCAACTGAAAATCACTGCAAAATATGTACCAGAAGCTGGTCAGCTGAATATTCAGTCAAGCATTATATTTATATATATTATTAAACTAAAACATTATATTATTATATGCTGTCGTCATCGCTTGCATTAGTGCGGCAGAGCAGTTATATTTTGATTTTATTATTGATGACGTTTTCGACGCCAACGTTCGAGATAATTTAAAAGATGAGTCTTTTTTTTGGAAAATGTGAAAAAACCGAGCTCCTTGGGCAATTTGCGTAATATAATCCGCGTCAATACTAGTGGGAGGAACTTAGCTTTGTGAAGATATGTGAAACTTGTGAACTTGGGAAGATTTGTAAAACAATATCGAGAAAAAGTTGGTGGAAACCAGAAAATAGTAAGAACTATATTATCTACAACCAGAGCTGCCCATTGAGGAAGACAATGACGAGGAAAATCTGGAGGAAAATATTGGCAAAACCAATTTCAAGTACGTCAAATGACCGCTAATTTATCGCAAAGGAAACACGGAAGTTGACACCATTATGCAACTGCAACAAACCTCTTTATTCCACGATTTCGACCGGAGCGGAAACAATGAACGTCGGACGTGAGAGTTGGTCCTCAAACGGATACGGACAACGACAGCCACTTTCTCGTATGTCCGTCACTGCGAGATGAATATCATCGGGATTATTACTGCGCGAACCGAGACGAGACAAAGAGGGTTGAAAGATGATTCGTGAGAGAAGAGAGCAATCCGGACAACATTCCAGGCAACTGAGGACCATACTCGTGAACGAAAAGCAGCTTACACGCTGATGACGAGGTAGCAACGAATTATCAAGCAGTTACCAGGTTCAACCGTCTAAACCGTGTAATTGTGTTGCTACGTTGATCCAAAGCACGCGTGTCGGCGTGCTTCATTAGCGTGACATACCTAGAGAGCTAAGCAGGAAACTCGTCGAGGGAAACTCATAGTCACTTCACGATGGAATCCGGGGTTTCTTTACGTGTTGAGCAGCTGTTGCCGAAAGCCGAGCATTTTTAATGTAAACAGTCGTTAGCCGTTAATACCCCGGAGTTATTTCGATTGCCTCAAAATTGTGCGCTATGCCACTCGAATTATTCCCACGCACGTTGGTAAGAGATCCTGGATTCCAGGCCCAATTGGAATTCAATAAAGAAAAATTCTGCCTAAGAATGGTACGAAATTGAGGGTAGAGCTTCTGGCGTGTAGTAGTTTCTCTATCATTTCAATAATCTTAAAGGGGAAGAAATATATATTCACTTCTAATTATTCAGGTAAAATTTCTTTCGCATCATCATTCTGCGCCAGAGGGGAAAGCATTTGAGTGCGACTTCACTCTGAAAATCCAACGTTAACTCATCCGTTAAGATGGAAGCAGCAATAGCAGCAAAGTTACATTAATATGTGTCGGAATTTTTCAATCCATTTTGCATAATTATTTCCTATTAAACGCGATCAATATTATCATCAATGCCACACGATAATTTTTACTTCCGGATGTGATCATCTGAAAAGTTGGAATCGAAACGGAGGTGAATGCGGAAGAAGTTTTCATGGTACTATAATACTCAGAAACTCTTTATGAAGTCCTTCCTTGTCCGTGCTATCTGTCTGTTCAAAAAAATTCAAATTGATGTGGCACTACATTTGTTTAGTACTTCGAAAATGATACGGTGAAAAACCTCTGAAATTTTGATTTCGGACTTTGATTTTCCTCGGGGTTGTCTATGTACGTTTTTGAGCTGTTCCGAAACCACGTTTTTCTGCAGTTGATCGCGATTTTCTCGAAAAATTCTCCCAACGCGATAAGATTTTATGAGCGCATTTTGTTCATGGATAAATTCTTTAAACGAAAAAGTACAAGAATTCGTTCGTAGGTAGACTTTAGCTGGAGCTAGAGCGGCCCGAAGAGAGTCGAAAATCCTTGGGTATACGAATGATTGAGAAACTGGGAATAGGTAATCAAATTTTGGTTCAATTGAGAGAACTTGTGTCCCCGCGGAGCTATTCACGCTTGAAGAAAAGTCAAAACACGTTTTTTGACATAAAGTGGAATATATCTCGAGAGCTATTACATACGCGAGCCATTTTCTTATTTTTAATCGATTCTACATTAAATTTCCTTCATTTTCTTCCACAGCACCTAATCATTCCCATTTCGCGAACGTGACGAAAAAAATTCCAAAGTTGAAACTTCAAAAGTATGAAAATCGAGAAAAAAATCGAAAAATATTATTAATTGTTCGAATTCGATTATTTTCACTTCAAATTCGAATTCTACGTCTAATTTCCTGTAGGAATCATTAACTAAATAAAATTTAACAGTACTGTAAGTATTTGCAACGGATTTTCAAAGTTGAAAAACGTAGGAGTGGCGTTAAACCTGGAAAAACTGATAGTTGTCGTCAAATTTCCGCCGTTTTGACGTCATATTCGGATTCAGCGTTAAATTTCCTATAAGAATAGCTCTCAAAATCGCTTCAAAACGAAAATTTAATTTTTCACTATTACCGGCTCGGAATTCCGGCCGGCGAAAAACTCGATTTACGGAAAATAATTTCTCTGGCTCTGTTTAAATTTTTTTCACCAAATTTTTTGCTATGTACGTGTGTAAGGCGTTCGAATGAAGACTCCTGCATAATAAAACAATCGATTCTCATTTATTTTGACCCCGAAAATCACGGTTAAAGTCCAATTTTTGAGCTTTCAAAAACCGATTTTTTTGGACCACTTGCAGATTTTTTCGGGAAATAAAAAAAATCACAAAAATACATCATGGCAAGACACAACTTTCCTTAAAATTTCAGATTTTTATGTCTTTTGAAAGACGAGTAAAAATTCGTTAACTGTTCGGTTGAAAAAAATCGCAGGGGTACCCCTTGGATTTTTCTCGAAAAATTTTTTGAAATAGATTTAGCTCAAATTCAGCATAATGATACTTGATGATGTGTATATCAATAATATATGGTTCATTCTTTGTTTCTTTCGCACTAAATAGATGAAAATAACGTTTGAAGTTGAAAAATGTCATGTTTTCGCGTATGGTCTACCAATATTGTTGAACAACACAAAAACGGTTGAAAAATGGATAGGTACATTACATTGGGAAAATGTGGACAGTTAAATTACCTATCGTTTGGTATATTCAAACATCTGAATTGACGACTTTTTGTTTGAGTTATCCACTGTGCAAGTTACAAATCATGGAAAACTTAAAGTTGTTACATCTAATTCTGCTACAACTTTGCTCCAGTTGAAAAACACAATACTTTATGATACAAAGTACATGACAACACCTCCACCAACATACCAAATTATAGAAACTACTACTACTTACTATAAAAACTTCTTTAGATTCCCATTCTCCATACACAAATAATAAACTACTACCTACCTATACCTATACTAGATAGCTGAGGAATAGGTATAATTTGAAAATTAATACTGCTTTTTTGGCGCCATGTCATTTTCCCCGCATTGCGGGCTAGGTCATCGCGTAACTTTATAAGTAGACGGTACAACTTTTTAGCATCATTTAATGCAATCTGTATTCAGGTTGGAACTAGGTGAACGTTGAAAAACACATCACGTCCGCCTGATCTAATGCAAGTTAGGTAGGCACTCGCTGGTTTCCGAGATGTTATCGATCTTGTATCTCATATCCGAGTTAATCTATGGACAGGTTGAAATCTCGCGTCTTTTTCGAGTGGAAAACGTATTTTTGACATTAGCGTGTTACATAATTAGGAACATGACTAGCCAGCCCGGCGTATTATTTTCCCGGAGGTTTTGGAGTGAAACGTTCTTACAGTTACGTTCTTGAAGGTTGACTGCAACTGTATTTTCGGCCTTTTAGCACAAGAATGATAGAGCATTTTACAGAACCATTTTCTAGGATGAAATGAGTGCTTAACGGATTGATATCCCAAACGCGGAAGGATTATTTAAAAAAGCCATAGACCTAACGGCTCTAAAAAGCCCTGATGAGGCCCGGAGGGACGAAAGTGCTTGGCAGACAAGAAATCGCCTGGGTATTCCCCCTCTCAACCAACGTACAGAAAGTAGAAAAACGTTTTCTATTTCCTAAATTCTCTCGATCGCTATTTCGCGAAGAATAAAAAACCACCCAAGCGAATTTATCGGGTAGTTACCTGTAGTAGGCCATTTATGTTCTTCGATTCAGAGGATGTTAGCAAGAGTAACTGAGAATAGCGCTAGATAAAAAGGGGTTAGTTGTACGGGCAAAAAAGTGGCTCCATAAAGCGGGCTAATGAAGTGTTTAGCTTATCAGCGGTGGATGGTGAAACCCTATTCAACCGAAGAAGAATGTTATAAAAGAAGGTACTGGGTGGTTGGTGGTGAGATGCTTTGAGATGTGGAAGTCGACTACAGGCGAGAACATAGCCCTCTGCTAATTGCATAAGAAAAAATGCAATGCTCCGACCCGAGCTCAGGTCTATCTTGTTAGAAAAAAACTGCACCTTGAGTAGTTGAAGTAATTAAGTGCCTTGTATTTGCAAAAGCAGCAGTTTTGTAAGGCTGATGTCTGCAAAAGAGAACTTAATGGCAAATTAACTGCTTGACTGCACGACTTAATTTATATCATAATTTTCCCCATAGTTTAACCGAACGAATATGCACTCTATGCACGGTTTTCATTCATAGGAAAAATGTATGTCAATTGCCTTCGCGAGCGCAATGTTGTCGTTCAAGCAATCGACGGGATCAATGATCGATTAAAATAGCGTTTGGGCCAATCTTTTCTGGACGTAAATTTGAAGAGAATAATCGGGGTGAACTAATTACTATCTATTGTGCACCATTGGTTGAACATAATTATTTCGATACGTTAGACCCTCAATTCGGTCTCCGCTGGGGAAATGAACGAAATAAAATCCAAATGACTTTTTTACGCTTGCTCTACATCGAGAGGATGGCAAACCTTCGACACGCTACGACCATGCAGGTATAGCCGCTGTAATGTAGCTACGGATAAATTAAGTACATGAAGGAGATACGACTGACAGACCAGTATAATGCCTTAACTACTGCCCTATAATGTTGAAATAATTGAACATTTTATAAGAGCCTCAGGCTATGTAGTGGCCTATTGAAATAATTTAAAACTGGAAATCAATCAATAAATCCAAGATTGTGAGTTAGTATTAACATTTAGTTATTATCAAAAGAACAGGAAATTGAAAACCAAAACAACGGATTTAACTAAACTAACACTGATATTAATTACGAAACAATTTATTTAAAACTGAAAGGTACTCGAGGCGGGAGTCAATTTATACATAAAAGCACTTGAAGAGGTCAATTGCGATAGTTGATCATATTTGGGGAGGTTAAAATCCACAAGGCTATTCAAGACTATTTTTTAAATTAAGATTATTTTTTTCTCAAAATCCATCTACTATACTTCGGGAGTTTCAAGTGGGCAGTTTTTCAAAAAAGCCTTCATTCTTCATTTCTTTGTAAAACGGACTATAGCTATCTATCAATCTGAAGCAGTCACAAAACTTCATTACAAATTGTACTTTATCAACCATGAATTATTACATAAGTTTTGCAGTTTGGAAAACTAGTAGGTACTTATCCATTTTTTCTAAGCTAGCATTTTCCATCAGCGCTAGAATTAGGTGACGGTCAGACTATAAGGTTTACGTCTTGGACTGAAAAGGCACGGGTTATTCAGTAAATTATGAACTCCGTTCCACATCTTTGCCGCTCTAATAAAAATGTCTAATACGACCTTAGCTTCTTTCGGTGACACTTTTTCCCCAGCAGTAAACCATGGCGGCCATTCGAGAATTTATACTCATTCAAACTTGCGTTCCTCCTGTCGCAAGTTTTTTTTTTCACTCCGTACAACGCCGAGAAAAATATTCGCCGCGGTTTCTTCGTGACATTTATTTTCCTTCAGGTGCTTCGCATTGCTCCCATGACTCCAATAAAAAGGCCAAAGGGCTCAAACGAAGAGCTTTGAGGTCTCGTTCAAAACCCTTTATTCTGTAGATGTTAGTTTCATTTCGAAGGAGATGTAAACGTCGTGATTCAAGAGCTGGGGCGAATTGCGGGGTAGCACTATTGGATTTTTTTAATTTGCCGCATCTTTCGAGCATTCCTTTCACGCAGTGTATCCAAAAAAGAGAATCTGAGAACTCATGCAAAAAAAATAATTTTTTTTTTTGAAAAAGCGGTGGAGATATTTTTCCGGGAAAACGAATTCGAAATGGAGTAAATGATAAAATTCATATCTAACACCAAATTATGGCAGAATCTACGCTTTTGCTAATTGCGAAATAGTTATACTAGATAATTCTCTTTTAGAGAGCTTAGCATCGCAAATGCATGACGCAAAGAATTCCACCAGCGTCGAAACGATCGCATTTATTTTGAAAGCGTCTCTCCATTCCTAATTTAGCTGTTGAATTTCGAAGAGAGAGCCAAATAAATCGGCTGTTGCGCTCGATGAGGCGTGTACTCGTACCAATGTCGATAAACGCGCATACAAACGAGAGAGTCGCGTGCTTTTGAATACCAAATCAGATTATTTTTTCACACGGACAAAGGTGGCGTTGTGCTCGGATTCACGCCTTTCATTCCTACCGGCGCTTTCTATTTCAAAAGCGCTATTTCGAGAGGAGGGTAGGGTCTCTTTTATTGACAAGTGACCCGCGAACGAAAAATGGTACCGTAAAATGGACTTGAAATACCTAAATCGCGAGCGCATTACAATCGAACCGAGAAAAATTTTCAATTGTTGAACTATTTTATTTCAAAAGAGACACTTTGTTCCCGTACAGAGTAAAACTTTTTCCAGAGTTAGCGGAGGCGGTATTGTAGAAGATGATAAAATGGAAAATATTGCCGGAAAATATAATTTGAAACGAGCCTGTACCGAACTTGAATCGCAAGGTGAACCGTGAAGCGAATAATTGCCCTCTAGCGAAAAACGAAGAGGTTGCAAGATGACAGATAACAGAGTTCGAAACGTACTGAAGAGCAAAGCTTGATAAAGTTCACTTCAACATCAGAACCACACTATTCACAACCACTGAAGTCAACCTAGGGTAGGTCCTTCTTTCGGAAATGTCAAGTTCCGCAAAGGTTAAATTGTCGTAAATATCAAACGACTCGTGACCGCATTACCGGTTTCATTTCGGCAGAGGGGCTCTCGTGTATTGAAGATTATTAGGTGTTCAACAAAATATGATTAAAATAATGGAAAATCCATGCAAATTACAATTTTTGCCGGCTCGGCCGAGAGAAAAAAATCAGAATGAAAAATTATCGATGGATGATTAATTTGAAATACTTCCGCTACGCTGAGTGACTTATTTTGAGTTGGGGAGCAGAAAGAAATAATCGGACACTGTTTAAAGATTAGCGGAAAAATTAATACTGCTTTTGGCACCATGTCATTTTCACCGCATTGAGGGCTAGGTCATCGCGTACTTTATAAGTAGACGGTAGAACTTTTTAGCATCATTTAATGCAATCTGTAAAAAAAAAACTCTCACGGCTAGGGCAAAATTGTGAAACGATAAACATGATCTCTTTATCTCAGTATTCTGAAGAAGTGTTGTCCGCTTTGTGTGTCCGTCTGTCCGTGCGTCTGTGGTAAAATAATGTCATAAATCGTCAAAGATCCGTGAAAAATAAATGAAACTCAATGTAATTTTCGGACAATGTTCTCCCAGTGAATGTGCAAAATTAGCTATTTCCGGATTTTGGATAACATAGTACTATTGAGGTATAACCATTAGAAGTTTTCTATGTTTGATTTTTATTGTTTCGGTTTTTTATGATTTTTTTTAAGAGCTAATATTTTTTTAACGTTTGAGGTTCAAAGTGCTCAGCAGATGAGGCGTGATTTTTCGCCTATTATGTCACACACCGCACTTCCATGTTATGGGCTTATTTCACGTGCGTATTCTGTCTTTTGAATTTTACAGGCTGCAAAAATCAATATAAATATTTGAACTGTCGAGTTCTTGGTATGTTTAGGTTGGCGATTGAAGGACGATAGATTTTTATCGCGTGGGTCTTCCGACATACTTATTCGCGCGTTATTCACATATAGACGATATTTGATTTTTATAATTCACAAAAGGAAATGTATTTCAACGCTGGGTGACTTGACATTTTTCTTTATGTCAGCTGAATGTCACTTAATTCTTATTATTGGTGTCATGCAAAGAACTTTCTCGTGAATCGCATCAGTTATTTTAGTTGAGCACTTCTGTATTTTTGGGTCTCCTTGATAAATAAATAACTCACTTTCACCTCATTAATTCACTTTCACATTACAGAACGCAAAAAAATAAATATATTTGACGCTTGAGGTGTTTAAATGTTTATATTTAGCTCACTTCCATGATATGAGCTCATTTGTGGGTATCTTCAGGCCGCTGCAAAATCAACATTTAAGTGCTTGGGGTTTTGAAATGTTTGTAGCGGTGATTGGAAGAAGCTTGATCCCCCATTCAGAGCTGGTTACACATTTTAGGGTGCCTTGCTATAAAAATGATCCCATTTTACAAAACTTGGCTTGTACCGTTAGGCTTATATACTGCATTTTCACACTATTAACCTAATATACTGCATTTATTTACTGTACTTTCACACTATTATCCTAATTCGTGCGTTTTTCTATTTTTGGGCATCGTGGCCAGTTTTTCATTAACAGTTGTAGAGTAATAACATCGCAGCCTTTGTATTCTTGATTTAATACGTGGTTATACCTGTGAACGCCTCAAACATGGAAGTACTGTGTGATCTATGCACTCAACTGGTTCTAAATTGTTATCGAGAGGAGGCACATGGATTTTTATTTCGGCGGGTGAATTATTATGGGTAACATAAATCATATACATAAGTGGTCAGAAAAATTCGGGGTTGTGGGTTTATAACATTTCCTTGAAATTGAATCTGGGATCTTATCTATGTGGGAGTGCTGCTCCTGGTGTCTCCTTTTTCACTATAAGAGAGGGGACTTTCTTTTACTATGAGTTACGAGGGCACCTTGTAACTCTTAGTAAAAGAAAATCCCCTATCTTATAGTGGAAAAGGAGACGCTAGGAGCTACTATAGGAAAAAATATATGTTTTGTTGAAAAGATTGGCTGATGGGCATCGGAGGGGGGTGGGCGAATAATTGTCATGATTTTTGCAGCACTATCAATTTGTTCAAGCAGTTCCCTAGATAACTATTCCATACTGCAGAACGGATTGCACCAGTGCATAATATATATTTTTAATTGTTGGTGCATTCATGAAATATTATAGACCAAACTACACCGAGTGAGTCAGTTTACATTGAGGAGGATCCTTTTATCAGAACTACTAACATAGACTTACGATTCAAGAAAGAGAAAGATGTGGCATCTTACCTGAAACAGAAAAAACAAAAACAAATCAATTTGGGCAACCCAACACCCTCCCCCCCGGCGATAACAGTTGTCCGGGCCCCTTTTCTTATTGTTATCAAAGGGATGGCAATCTGAAAAATTAAAATTATACGGAAGTAAACTAACCCTTAGAAAATGCCCCTATCCATCGCTATCATAATGTAAGTAAAACCTAATTTCCTGATTAACAGAGTCATTTTCTTGTATGTTTTAGCAAGTGCAGTTAAAAAAACCGGCCACAATAGGGGGCGTATATTCAGCGGACGGCCACATAGTCGTCCAAGAAGGCAAAAACAGCAATTATGGTCATCCCAGGGCGACCAAAGGAGGTCATGGGGTCTTCGACCACTTCCTCCACCATCACCATCAACATCGGACTAAAAGTCAAAAGTGAGTAATAGCTCATTTCCAATAGAACGAATGAAACTAATGAGTAATTCGTTGTTACATGTTTGAACATTAATATTTTTATATACTAGTATGGTTATCTCAAACTTATTTATCTTTTCAAATTAATTGATTTGAATAAAAACAAACGGTATCAAATGATGATGAATGACAATATTTGAACACATCGCTCAATGGGAAAAATCAACAGAACTCAACACTTCACTTTCTCGAAAAATATTTATATTTACCATGTCGAATCGTGTTCCCGATTTAATCGATTTCTTCGACAAGCATAACCGTTTGCTACTATTCCAAACGTGCGTTCGTCGATCAATGTCAATGGAACTGTTATCAGCTGTTGTGGCCTTACGCACCGAGGTATTGATTAAATTTAACGAGCTCACATTTTAACGACTTCCGTCACGCGAAGCCGAGACCTCTTGAATTGTTGAACAGTTCCTGCTTCAATGCTCCTAGTAAAGTGGAGTTGCAATTGAAAATTATAGGCAGTGAAAGCGAATTCAACAGGATAATTATCCCCAATTAGAATGCACTGCTGGCTGAGAAATTCGAGAAGTTTCACAATTGATCTCGATAGCTAAACGGAGAATCCATCGATAACTGAAATAATTTTAAGTTGATGTTTGAAAGTTGAATCGAATGAGATAACGGAATATGCGGTGTTTACGGTTTTCGAACATTATCAGTCGAAATAGCCCGACCAGTTTCTCTACGCAGTTGTTGGACGTGATTATGATAACTCGAGAGTTTTTAAAGCTATAAATCGTAAACAATATAAGCTAAACTGTTCTGAACTCATTTGAGTACTTGTCAGACACAGTGTGGCACATACAAATTCCTAGAGCAGCAACGCAAAACGCTATTATAGCCTAATCCATCATATTGAAGATCAGTGAATGAAAAACACATTAGCAACGATGACAAAAACGTCAACATTAAACATTAGGTAGAACCGTCTTATTATTCCAGCAAGGAAAAATTATACATTTTTTCCCTCGTTCTCTCATAAAATTTATCAACTTTGCGCCAATGACGTCCTTGGCTATTTCCTATAGAACGTTCGCTGAATATATTCTCTCTCTTGGCGCCTCGTAATTTTCACACAAGCGAGAAAAACCATCCAGTAAGAGAGTACATTTTTTCGTGGAGCACTAACATGCTCCGCGTCACGTAAAACCCCTCAAGGCTGGCTCTAATTAGCTTTGCAACCAACTAAATTATCAACTCTTGAAAGAGCACGATTCGCGAGTGGGTGTGTGAGCTGATGGCTCTCGCAGCGCCGATTCGTTGGGAATACTGGCAAAATTAGATCTGGTTTTTATCTTTTGAATCTTGTCAAACCGACGTGTTCAACTAGTTGGCTTTGCACGATTTTCGCGTAGTTATGCCTTTCAAAAATACCCATTTGGCTCATTATTAAATAATTAAAGATTGTAATCGCTCACGAAAAAAATTAGTAACCCCTCAAAATTTGATGTTTTACGTTTCAAGGAGTAGAATGATAGGAGGAGAAGTAGAATTCGAAATGGAATAAAAACAATTCTGTCCGTCCGCCGTAAACACTTTTCTCAAGATAATACTTCAGTTTTCACTAAAAATCAATATTGGTTTGATATTTGCTACCGTGTTTCCCCGTATCGTAACCAATCTAAGGTGGAATCGTTCACAAATATTGTACGGAATAATTCACGAAAAAATGGAAGGTGTTTTTTAATCATAATTGAAGCAAATTAATAATAAACCACTGTACATTCATTTGCAGCGTTTAATTTTTCTTATTTCTCCAATAAAAATTTGAATTATTCGCCTGACGTTACAACTGAAGAGTCTCTTTGACGAGCATTTAAACAAGTACTGGGCAATTTTTATAACTCCACAAATTTTCGAGTTGTCACTAAATCACTCAAAATATCGAAAATTCCACACAAAAGCTGCGAAACTAGAAGTTGTAGTCTCATCCGACTCAGCGTCAGAAAATCTATATGAAAATTGACACTGAACATACCTTTCTCAGATAAAACCTTGGGAAGAACGAACCCCGAAAATACCCTTAAGAATTATGGTAACAATTTGGCTAAAGAATTGAGCCATAGTCAAACCAAGATTGATTTTTTGCTGACAATTTCAAGAATTTAGCTGTAGTAGTTTCCTCAAAAAAGTGTTGACGGCGAACGGGCAAAAATGCCTTGAAACGTAGAACATCGAATCTTGAGGGAAGTTAGAAATTTTATTTCATGGACAGTAAATAATGGTTTATTATTATTATTATTATATTGATATACACGAAGATTTAAAATGCCTAAATGCCTGCTATTAGTAGTGCGAAGGCACAAGATATAAGAGAACGACAATACGAGAAAATAATAATTAGGTAGTTAATTAAAAAAAAGTTTTATTTAAAAAACCTCTCCCTATTTAGTTTACGGCTTCTTTCACGAACTCTAAGAAGACCACTGAAAAGTCTCAACAACGAATCACCCATTGAAATGCTTCGGTTTACCAGTCTTATAAAAATGTACATGTTTTTGTTTTAAGTAGTCCCATTATCTTACATTGTTCGAATTATCCCAATTCGGAGATCTTGGTATTCGTGGTGTAAAATAATCACCGACTCAGTCTTAATGTTATAAATACCAATGGCGAATTTGGGTAAATTTGTCTACGTTCGAGGGGATTCTCAAATGAGAGAATAGCTCGTTCTTGTATTATACAGTTAGCCAAACAAATACCATAGACGAAATTCCACAAGAGGTGCGAAACGGAAAAGACGAGAGACACGTAGGAAACGCTCCATGTATGGAATCTTGGGGCTTGATAATATGAACGGATTATCTCTACGACGCAGATTTACGTACAAGCAATGCATCTATAATTTTAATCTTGCTTTGGCGTTTGAGAATCATTAAGCAGAGTATAAATAGGTAATTGGCAAACAATTGGTAATCGATTGCCAGAGTAGAAATAACGTGTTATAGTTAGAAAACTAGAAATAAAAAAAGGAGTCTGAACGACGTTATAGAGGGCTATTTTGAACAAAATACAGCGTTAATAATCGTTATACAGTGGAATGATTCTTCTACAATAAAATATCCACCTGAATCGTTCTTTTGATAGGAAAAACGTTGGTAAAAGGTGCTCAGTATCGCCGGATATAAAATGTTACAACCTTTTCTAGTTATCGACATCAATAACGCTGAATGAGCTGACAAACAATATAATGACGGGATGCGGAGAAAAATAAAAGCCAACGGACTAAAGGTAGAGAAAAGATTGTAGAGAAAACAAATGCTCCCGAAAGGCTGAGAATGTTTGCGCAACGTTTGCATCGATGGAGTGTAAATTTTTCCACACAACACTGAACCCCATAGAATACGATGGTCTTCTAACCATTAAAATACTCAGGAATACAGGGTAGCTTGGCACTGAATTTTATCCATAATAGCCATAATAGTCAGTTGGTAGAAACACGACGATGTAAGAATATTATTTTCGAGAAATTATTTCTAACCATTCAGATTTGAGGATTATTCTTTGACAAAGGTTGTATTACCAGTTCCAAAAACGCGATATAATTTGAGGGAGAATATTTATATTAATAATTCATACTAGAAATCAGTTGAAAGGGATCGATTATGCTAATTTCAGGGAGGAGGCTAGTAATCCAACATTAAACTAGAGTCATTGTGCAACTTTCTAAGCGCTATTTTTTCTTAGGTAGATGAAATCCTCCAATGACAGCTTGAAAGCTGTACTCGCTAAACCGGCGTCAATTTATCTTCCTTTCAAGGGCTGTGGTGTTTCAAAGTTTTCCTTTATTGAACTAAGTGACGAGCAACATCAATCATAGTTATCCCTTCGGAGATTAGGCGAAGTTTGCCGCCTGTCATTATATTAATCATCTTACTTCGGCCGATGCTCACTCGACTTTGTAATGGGCTCGTTTACCACGTTGAGCCACGTATTAATTGCGTAAATTCGTGAGAATGCGTTTTTCGAAAAGCGAAAATAATGGCCGCTGATCATTTTAGTGGGTAAAAACCCGTTTTCATTTAGTAAAGAGGTAAACCTAGTCAGCCGATAAGCCTTTGGTGGTGATTAATATGCGAACTCGCAGTGGGAACGGACAACATCGCAGTAGCGGCATTGTGTTGGAAATGTCTCGCTTCCTTTGGAAGCTGTAGCTTGCATACGATCTGCATGTTAACCGAGCATTTCGGCATCAGTACGACATCTACGGCCATGTAGACGGTTAGTATTCTCACTGTACATGTTGAGGCCATTAAATCCTTTCGCTTTTCACCTTGCAGAGTACATAAACAAGTGACTATACGTAACTTGTAAAAAAATTGGTCCCCTCCGTTTCTCGGCTAAAGTAAAATACACATCATTTTTATTAAGTCTCGTAATAATGCGGTTTCTACTAAAGCTTCGGAAATGACCCGAGCAACCGCAACTCAAAAATGAGATTAACTGTACAATAAATCATTTTCAAATTAAATTTCACGCGCTCAACTGTTTGACTCTTTTTTATCCGAACGCCTGAAATGGGATGAACTCCATTGAACCACTGGCTCATAATGTGGAAAGAGGATAAAAACTGGAATAAATAAGGAAAATGAAAAAGCGACGTCTTGAGGATGATATATTGAAAAAAGTCAATGGAGTGTGGAAACGAAAGAAGCATAAAGCCAAGCTCTTCCGGAATAAAACAGTCAGTTTTAGTATAACGAATGACCTCGTGAATCAGAATTCGACAGGAACCGATAGTAATTTAGATTAGAAATAATTTATTTTTCCAGACTAAACTGCGCCTTGTTTGGCGCAATAATTTTCTATTGAAGTCGAACGTGAGACGCAAAAATAACTTAATGACTATTTGAGGGATCAGCTGAATTTCACGACAAAATTATGTAATGGTGATTATTTTTGAAATTGAAAATCAATGTCAACAGTTTTCAAAAGGCAACATCCAATGCAGCAATACTATACGAAAACAAAAAAAGAAGGAAAAACTATGAAGTATTTTGGCTCGCTGCCAATTGCAAACAGCGAAAATGCCGTCTTTCTCGCTGTAAAACTTGCAAAAAGTGTAATTTCGCTGAAATAAATCGCCTTAAGCGAGCATTGGGAAGAACCGAAATAAACTTTTCGGACCCTTTTCCTACTCGACCATGAGTTCATCAAGACACCTCAACAACTTTCTTACTTGGGGTTGCCTGAACTCTCAAACCCTACATCGTTAACATTTTCCTTCGTCTTCCGCTATCGTTTACGTTTTTCGTCCTATTTCCCCTCCGTCGGGGCCATTCGAATGAAGTTTTCTCGTTGCTCCGGTTATTTACGGTTGGTTCAGTGCCGAATCGATTCACACCTCTCTTTCATTAGTAACAGCAGAGCAATGCACTCAACAGTTTCGACTCTGAAAACGAATTAATCTCATGGGCTCAGAAAATTCTCTTGATCTCGTAATTGTTCTTACTTTGGAATCATTACAGAAAATAGCGCGAAGAGGTTTTGACGTTCAGTTACTTTAGAAAGAAAATTAGAAAGAAGAATATCAGAGCCAAGTTTACTAGAGAATAGACATCGAGTTGAATCTTCGCGAATCGCTTAACGAGCTGGAAATGATTGCTTGGATTTAACCCGAAATTTATAGCGGTTTAACCTACCAACCGATTTTTTTAAATGGCGACTGGTTCTGAGAAACCAAAGATAACCATATCCGCAACCCAGAGACAGTATCTATTCTTAGCTAGAATATTATTCTTAAATGAGGAATAAATTCTGCAAAATATTTTTGTTTTACAAGTTCTTTTACCATTTCAACACTGTAAGTTGGAAATCGTAGAATAATATTTTGAAAAGGATCGGAGAAAATCTTTTGTATTCTTTGAATATAATACATACACGCTACAATAATGACAAAATGAATATTTTTTAAATTAAAAAAAAAAAATATCCGAAAGATTTTGTCAATTTTTCACCAAGTTAGGACAAATGATCTCGTTTTGGATATAGATTTCCCATTTCAGTTGCAAATTTAAGCCTTCATTTAAATCCAATAAACCGACATTTAATGTCATTTTTGTCGGGAGTGAAACCTTGACCGTAATTACACTTCATAGGTTGAAAAAGTGAAGACCTCTGAAACCTCCAGATGGTCGGAAGTACGCCCAGGGCGTACATCATAATCCTGGAGTAATTTAGGTACATCTGGACCAATCTTCGACGAGAATTTACACACCCATTGCTGCGAGCTAATAAAAGATCTGACTCGTGCGGTACAGGCCTACACTTCATGTCAATAATTTCAGAGAACCTGGCTCAAGGTTAGCGAACATTCAATCAAGTTGGCTCGAAGATGACATTAGTTATTAAAGACGAGACGGCGTGAATAACAAGGTTCGCACACAATGCGATAATATTTCTGGTTTCGTCATGTGAAGGTTGTGATCGAATAACTCAACGAGGAAACAATACTTTGAAAACTTGCTGATTATATGGGAACCTACGATTTTGAACTATTCAGGTCTTAATCAATACACCCACACACCTACAACATTACAGAACACCTATAACATTTTCTCTGCATTTTGATGTAATAGAATAGGTATCCAAAAAGAGCTCGATACAAAGAAGTCGGCTCTTTTGGTTTATTAGGTATTCAATAATAAACCATTGTAATCAGAAAAAAAAATTTCTAACCCCCCCTCAAAATTTGATGTTTTACGTTTCAAGGCATGTAGAATCCGAATATCCAATAAAAAAATTTCTGTCCGTCCGCCGTACGCCGTCCGCCGTACGCCGTTAGCAGTTTTCCGGCCAAACTGTAAGAGCTAAAAATTTGAAATTTTCACCAAAAATCAATCTCGGTCCTACGACGGCCCAATTCTTGAACCAACTTGCTAGCTCAATTTTAAGGGTATTTTTGGGGGGTTTTGAGGGGGAGAAAATTCATATTTTCCAAGGTTTTTCAGAGAAATGTGTACGTGGTATGAAATTATATAGGTTTTTTGGACGCTGAATCGAATGAGACCATCGCCGGGTCGGTAGCTTTATTGGTTCTCGAGTTATCGCAGCTTTTGTGAAAAATTTGGGAGATTTTCAGAAATTTGACACGAGGGTATAACTCGAGAGTTCTTGGAGCTATAAAAATCGTTCTATACTCATTGGAATGGTAGTTAAACACTCTCTCCAGCTGTATCGTTAGGCAACAGGTTTAGTTTTTAATTAGGAAATTAAGAAAAATAAAAATGATTAAAATTACAGTAGTTGCTACGGATTTTTCCCCTATAGTTACCATCTGTTTTTCGGTGGGAACGTTCACAAATTTTCGGAATATTTAAAATGACAAATGGATGGTCTTCTTAAGTCAATATTGAAGCGAAATAATAATAAACCACTGTACAATCATTTGCAGCGTTTTTCATTTGCATTGAAATTCATCAAGAGTTTTCAATTTTTTGAGGATTACTATTTACCAACCACAGTACTGAAATAACTGAATGATTTTACGGGCTGATTTTAGTTGAAAAACCGATATTAATTTTAATTTGTTTACACACCACTTATTTTTAATTTAAATTTTTTCAATTTCGAATAGAATTACCTACCGAAAAAATGCTGCACACAGAACATTTTGGTTTATTTTCAATCGCCCAGGAAAAAAAATTTCTAACCCCCCTCAAAATTTGATGTTTTACGTTTCAAGGCATGTAGAATCCGAATATCCAATAAAAAAATTTCTGTCCGTCCGCCGTACGCCGTCCGCCGTTAGCAGTTTTCCGGCCAAACTGTAAGAGCTAAAATTTGAAATTTTCACCAAAAATCAATCTCGGTCCTACGACGGCCGAATTCTTGAACCAACTTGCCAGCTCAATTTTAAGGGTATTTTTGGGGGTTTTGAGGGGGAGAAAATTCATATTTTCCAAGGTTTTTCGGAGAAATGTGTACGTGGTATGAAATTATATAGATTTTTGGACGCTGAATCGAATGAGACCATCGCCGGGTCGGTAGCTTTATTGGTTCTCGAGTTATCGCAGCTTTTGTGAAAAATTTGGGAGATTTTCAGAAATTTGACACGAGGGTATAACTCGAGAGTTCTTGGAGCTATAAAAATCGTTCTATACTCATTGGAATGGTCGTTAAACACTCTCTCCAGCTGTATCGTTAGGCAACAGGTTTAGTTTTTAATTAGGAAATTAAGAAAAATAAAAATGATTAAAATTACAATAGTTGCTACGGAGTTTTCCCTATAGTTACCATCTGTTTTTCGGTGGGAACGTTCACAAATTTTCGGAATATTTAAAATGACAAATGGATGGTCTTCTTAAATCAATATTGAAGCGAAATAATAATAAACCACTGTACAATCATTTGCAGCGTTTTGTTCTTATCTTAAAGATATAAATCTAAGAACGCGGGTCGTATGGTCGCAATGCTGAACTTCGGAGGGAGTCAATTCCAACCGAATAATCTTCCATCAACTGTCGAAGCGGATTGCGAGGATAGTGGGCTACATTACGACAGTGACAGAGAATCATGGGGTTCGATTGGTTTACCTTCGGTAATTGATTTTCCGTTGGTAATTTCAAATTCGTTTCACCGAAATGGCCACATACCTTATATCGCGGAGGTTATTGCCGCAGTCGACGCACACCTGGAAAAGCCACCTGCGATCACTGAACCGGAGAGGGAGCCATGTGGGCTCAGCTATTCGCATTATTCATCAGGTAGGAGTTGTTGCATTCGGAATTCTTTTTGATCGTTGAAACAACTCACCGGGATCACCATAAAATAACCAGAAAGTCCTGAATATTTGAAATTCTCTCGTTCATTCATAACAGTCAAACCGGTTTATTAATAGCAGAATCCTCAAGAAGAACGGGGGAACGCTAGGTCAGTTCGGAATAGCGGAGAGGGGAGAAATTAATTTTAAACTGAGGATTTTATATAGATGAAATACGATACTTTTGAGTTGGACAAAGTATCCCAAACTTATTGAGTCGATTAAACAACTAAACTTGACACCGTGGTAAAACGTTATGATCTTTGCTGTCGCTAGTTACATTGTTCACGGCGCTCTAGTTATGAAATTTGCGGTCGAGATGGCATCCCATGGCATCCATTTATCCGGCAGATGCCTGAAATGCATCGAACGCTCGTATATCTTCCGATGTCCTCGGACCCAACAATAGCCTGATCGCGGACAGTCCGCTCGTCCGCCTGCGGGATCTGCTGGAATGCATGAGCGATGGTGCCCTCTTGCCGTTGCCCTTGCCAACCCACATTTGCGGTTTGATTGAAACCCGTGCCACCACGTGCCATTCGATTAGCCACGTCACCACAAAAATACTCAATCGTTTACATGCCGGCCTCAGATAGGCAAACGTGATAAAAGTGAACTTCCGCTTCACAATACTATGGGTACGTATTAAAAAAACCGTTAAATTATGAACCATAAGAATCCATAAGCACCATAAGATATCATTGGAAGTATAATCACCCTTACAGTGAAATCTGTACAATCTAGAGGGCTGAAGACAACATCGGTTGAAAACCGAATCACCTACTACAGTCAATCGAACCGAAGAAAGTTCCAATAAACGGAAAATGAGTTTATGTCAGTCAAAATATCGTTACTTCCGCCTCGCGGGTATACAAATACGGGCAAAATGGATCGACGATTTTCAGTTAACTCAAGCTTCAAAACCGTCAGAGTGGTGGGTGATAGCTCAACGAAAAAACCCCAGGGGTTAGTTTGTGCGAATTTGCTGGGCCTGGCATCTCCGAAAGCAACTAGACCCGGTTAGCTTGTTTCCGTAGTCGGAGCACGTGCTTAGAGCTTCTCAGTGAGTTTCAGCTCTTTTTGCGAGCAGAAAAGCACGGGAACAAAATCGATGGTCCCACCTTCCCTCACGAATTCCTACTCTTAGTCAAAATGTATCGCTACCGTCGTCGCGGTTTCCGTTCTAAAGATGATGCAGAGCTTTTAATTTGTTCCGTTGAAGTTGAGAATCAAACCTCCAAGTTAGAAGTTGAAGTTAGATTGGATACTTGGCGTCTAAGGGTATCAATTGATCTTCCTCATTTTTGAACAGCTGTGATTGAAGAACCAATACAAAATGAGAAAAAGAAGTAATTCAGCTGGCGAACACAGCGCGAACATTCCCAACGGAGTGAATATACGTAGTTCAAATCAAAATTAGAAGCGAACATTGCCACTGCCGGTATAAGCATTATGATACAATGATTATACAGCATATCATAGCACAAACACCTCTGCAGAGAAAAGGAATGGATTGCCGAAGCCGAATCCGCTGAATATTGAACAGTGGCAGAGGAAGTTTCCTACGCGACATCCGGCGACGTTCATTAAAGAGCCAACAGTTCATTAGCACTGATTGTTGTTCACGAAGACTCGGCCAACCGCAGTCAAACTGAACCTGACGTGAATTCTGTCAAAATTGACGGACACAAGATTGGGTTCAGTAAAAAAAAAAAAAAAAGAATTAAGAGCCATCCAGACCGGAATTGAATTTCGAGGAAAAAGAAGAGCGAGATGATGTCAAATCAGAGAGTGTATAATTGCAAAAGGCGTTGACCTTTGAAATCGAGAATTCGCAGTTGAACACGGAATTGAAATAGAATTTATAAAGAACGTTAAAATGGCCGTTCACGCGTGACAATTAGAAAATTAATAAAAACGGATTTGTTGAAAGCATTTTTTTCAGCGGATTGGTGAGGACAAGTGTATGTGTCTAAACTGAGCGCAGGGAACAACGTACAGGGACACAGAGCGAATGACGCTATCAGGTCGTTGAGAAAATCAACAAGGAAGACGTTAGTCCTTTGGGAACAGCAAAACGGGGATTTCGGGTTCAGGACGATATTCTCGAGAGGACCTGCAAAATTGGCTGGGTGAAGCGTCTTCTTTACCAGCAAAAAGGAGCTCCCCATGGAATAGGTTGGCCAAGTTGCGAATCAAACAACCTTCTCCCCGTTTTATGAAGTTAGTCCGCTAAAGAAGTTAGAAACTTCTAGCTACGAACGAGACTTAGCTTGACGAGAATGTTCAGTAAGTTATTCTCGAATTCACAAATAGATGTTACAGAGTTGGAAACATTTGAGTTCCTGGTCGTTAATTAATATCTAATCGCGAAGAGGGTGGAACTTAGTCCATAGTGAAAGAAGTCCGTGCAACGATAATTGTCAAATATTGTTTTTTTCATGGGAGTTGTAAAATCATAAGTATCTACGAATCAATAGAGTTTGAGCGCATTTCTTGTTTTATGAAAACTTAAACGTAGGAGTTTTGGATACTTTTTAAATTATTCGTTTCTTATGGTTATCGCTTAGTGGATGGCGGATTGTGGTGACCATTCGACGCATATGATTCAACAAACTCCTACGATAAGGTTTTCATAAAACAAGAAATGCACTAAAACTCACTTATGCCGAGTACGGTTCTACGTTTTACATTCTGATTGGCCTAGTGATAGCTTTCCCGCGTCAATCAAAATTGACGGACAAAAGTCTTGATAAAAAAAATAAAATAAAATGAAGATTTGGAGAATGAGTTGCGAATGACATTCTTTACGACAATTTATTAGCGATTGATTCGATTTTTTTCTTCGGCACTGACGATTGTTTTGTTGACTATAGGTAATAAGATATAAGATATATAACGATCGCCAAACACACCTCTATAATTGTCGGAATGGACGAGTTTTTCACTGAAATCCTTTGCTCTATCGGTTTGACGAGAAAGAGAAAAACCGGCAGAGGTGTTAATTTTGTTACGCAGCAGGTGCCTTTAGTTGACGGTTTCTTGACTCGATTAGCAAGAAAGAACCTGGAAGACAGAGCTACCACACACTTCATATAGTTGCTTCAAGCTTTCTACGAGCGGAATATTCTTTGCTCGGCACATTCAACGCTTCAACTGTTTTTCAATTCGGCGTATGAGCGGTTTTTCTATGCAATGGCTAAACAACAAGGTTTTACAATCGACTTTCTCTGCATAGTCAGTCACGACGGAACGGAACGCATGGCGTAACAACTAGAAGAGAAACTTCTTCACGGATTTATGCTCGGTTTGGATTTGACAAAGCTATTGATATGTGTAGGCAATATAGAAATTACGATTCAGAAAATTATAACTCAAGACGTTTTCTAACGCATATATCATCATCAATAGATCTATAGACGATGCAAAACAATTAACTTATTAACTGACGTTCGTTGCATGAATGCGTAGAAACGTCTACATTATGTAATACAATACTACGATCTAATTTAAATTATGACTGTCAATTTTTAGAATTTGAAATAGTGTAGTAATCGAAATCCGGTTGTATCTATCCAGGCCATCTTATTATTGCATGCGGTAACATGAGAATATTGATGGTTTGATAATTTGGCACTTCAATCTGTCATCTGAGACGTCTCTCTGACATGACCTCGACTGGCTTAGATGTCATCTAGTCGAAACAAAGCAATTGGTAAACCAGTACGATAACATAGGTTTTACTACAGGGTGTACAACAATAAGATTGCTAACCCGTCAGTGGTCTATTATACAACTGATTCTCAAAAACATTTCTCTTCTAAAACTAGTTCGTAGCAGCTAAAAAAACCCAGCTTAAAATTTATTGTGTATTTTCGTTTTTTAGGACCGATTTCTCGGTTTTAATACAATCGGAAAATGTGCCAGGTATTACGTATTTTTTCCTATTTCCGCCGTCTTCCATTTAGCTGCGGTCGAGTATGATTTTACGCGAGTCTATACGATTTTAACGGACGACGGATGACTCAAGCCTTACTTGGCCACTTCTAGTAAAAATGTCATCCGCAGGGGCTTCCAGTTTTGTATGGATACTACGCTTCTAGCACGTATCCGCATCAACTGATAGTCGCCCTTTTACGAACAAGCGTCCTTCGTTTTATAGCAGCATGATAGTGCCTGGGCCAAGTATTGTTGCACTGGAAGCCATCACGCGAAGCCGTGAACTCGATTTTCCAACGTACCTGGAGGCATTGACAAGTGCACTATTGTTCCAGTTTATTCAGCTAGGCAATCCTTTGTTGAACCGAGTTACCACAGCGATATATATGTCCTTCTCTCAGTTATATCGACTCGGATTGATAGCAGTTTCGTGAAGAACAAACAATGATAATTATTCTCACAGATACCTGGAATCAAAAATCGATTTATTAAATATTCAGATTCAGATTAATTCATTAATCAATTCAGATTGGTTTTTAATTTCAGTTTGAAGTTTTAGGGATTACACTGATTATTATTTTACTAACTAAAGAAATTATATCACTACTTCCTGCTAATGGCAATTACTTTACAACGTCGAATTAAGCGATATAAAAAGTGAATTAGGTCGATGGATTTGTACGAGCACCAGGGAAGGCATATAGATGAGTCGTTGAAGCCTAGTTCTCCATAGGGAGGCAGTATTCTCCTCTACGGGAGATGGAATAGGATACATAGACGTTTTATGCAAATAGCTTCTCAAATGGGATGCTCGCATATGCGCGGTGACGCCTGCGCCTGCACTCGAAGGTGCCTAACGACGGTTGGGAGTTGAAACAGTTGCTGACCTACCTGCATAGGCAACCTTAGAGCTTACTAAATAAGTAAATCATATAAATAATGCGCAGTGAATCGAAACGAGCCATTCCCGCTATTTGGTTGTCGAAATCGAGGTCAGCTAAATGCGAAATAGCTTCGTTTCCGGATTACACCCCATTTTTCATCCTTTCTGAGGTCCGTCCGGTTTCGTGTAACCTGCGAACTGCTTGCCATCACTTTCACGAAACGCTATCTACACGCTCGATATTTCACCGGAGCTTAAAATTTGTAACTTGCTATCTGACTTCTCTCGAGCTTGGGGTTGTTCTCGTTTAAAAGGATCACATTTTTCCTTCTTTCGCTAAAAAATGATCGATTTTAAAACCTTCCCCTGTCATTTTCGCTAATTTTCCACAATTTCCTGTGAATTTTTAGGCCAAAAAGAGTAAAATTGAAATTATTCAACATTCTATGGTAAAATCCAAATAAAGTTCAATTTTTCAACTGATTATACAAACCGCTTTAATCTTTCTAGAGTAATTTAATCTCATTTACAACCGGATGTAGCCGAAGCATTAGGTCACATGGCACAACTAGCAAAAACTCAATAAAGTCAATTTTTTTGTATCATCTAAGTTTCAAACTCAACCAACACTGCAATGGCTATTCTTCGTGAACAAAAATTAGATTAATACTAATGATGAAACATCAAATTTATAAGTCTTTCGATGTAAAACTTTTTTGAAAAGTTTAAAAGAAGTGTCACTTGCAAGCTGCCACTTATTTCAAAGGTCGAGACAATCTGCTGGAGTCAGCTGATTAAAAGATATGGCTGCTCTCCACCTTGAGGCACTAGGGTAAGAAAATACAGTCTTAGGATGATAGCATGGAGTCGAATTAAGTAAGATAGAAAGAAGAAAACTTCGTCTCATTTCCGTCTTGATTATTTTAGTTTTTAGCTGTATTGAAAATGAGTTGGTTTACTCATTTCATTTTCACAAAGAGAATCGTGACTGTTAAATTGTTGTTTTTCTTAGATTTGAGACGTACATAACACGTTATAGAATTTTCAAAACGTCTGTAATTATTCTACTATTTGGATGAAATTATGATAAATATTCAAAAGCGGAGGACAAGAGAGTTAATTAAAGAAAGAACAAGGCTTGACGCGAGAATACTTATTGATATAAGCTGGTTATCAATAATAAGATACCTGAAGAACCAGGCACACGAATATGTAACGTCAAAATCGTACATTTATGTAAGCGGAAAGGGAACGAAGACTCGACAAGGCAAAAATTTGAGTAATTTTCCTATGAAAATCTCTAAAACACACCACATGAATATATTACGACCATGACATGACATAGACATAGGGAAACCAGGAGACAAGATGTGATTTAATATAAATAACCTAGTGACTGAGCAGACTTGGCTGTGGACCCTATGGCTCCACGTCGCCTTGAGGATGCCCGAATGGGCGAAAGTGCTCGGCCAGCTAGTAAAGAATTGGAGAATGAGTCGCCAGGTTTTAAAAGATGAAATCATCAATTTCGGTCACGTTAGGAGGAGGATTCAAATTATATTAACGAACACAAAAACCTTTTTTGTGGCAAATGCAGTGTGAAGGTGTTGTAAACTGTTTAGATGGAACAAACGGTCTGAACGGCTTACGAAATAATACGCCATAAAACTCATGCACCCAATTTATTTTACAATCTTCGCGATACCGCATCGTCAATATTCTCATTGTTTGACGACCTGAATTCTTCCACATTGTTTATCCAGCGTTGTTTATAATTCGAAGTATATTAGCTGAGGAGTGGCGATTTTGAGGAGCCATCGCGTTCATTAAACCGTCAGGGCGATTATTTTCTTCTATTTTTGGGTTAAATACAAGAAACACTGAAGTGGTGGAACCGATAATAAAATAAATGAGTCGCTCTAATTGACGGTCACGTTTTCTGAAATCTCAAACCTATTGTTCGATTCCCGTTTGCCAGAATGAAATTTTCGTTTGTTCACTAGAGGATAAATATTCAGCTAGAGTAAAGTAGCGTTTGAAATCTCGAACTTGTTCCATTACTATCAAGAATGGCCAACCGGCTTCTTCCTGTGATTATGTTATATTTTGGAAATTAATATTATTGCTAAAATAATTGCTAAGGCGCTTTCGTGGGTTGCTCAAAATTATGCTATGTTGATGTTTAGATATAATCAATAAAAACCAAATTATAATAAATAATAAGTTTATATCAATGTAATCATTAGTCTCCTAGGTCGATTCACTAATTAAGCAAAAAAGCTCTAATTCCCTCGAAGAAATAGGAGTACATCAACGTATTTCCCAAGTTCTTGTGGATGAAACTTCAGTAATACCGTTTCATTCTATCATAACTTTGCCTAATATTAGCACAGGCCACTTCTCACATTCAAACTGTTCCAATTACGCGGTTTTGAGTCGAGGTGGAAATTGAACTAGCGAAGCGAAATGATTAATTGGACGACGGTCAGTTTTGACAAGTTCGAGTGCGATCTTGGAGCTGAGTTGAACTGTCAACAGTTCGAATGAAGTCGGTCCGATCCCAGCAACTTGTAAGCCATCAACTAGTTCAAATAACTCTAAAAAGCATGAAATTTTGGAAAACCATCGTTAGAGCACAACTGAAACTTGCGATTATTTTTTGAGAATCGTTATACACACCCCTATACGACCATAGGTGACGAGCAATGGCAATGGTAGGCAATATTTGATTGGACAAAAAAAAAAAAAAACATGCTACGAAGAACCATTGAGGCCATGAAGCGGTGAAAGAGCTCGAAATATTCTACATCGAGAGCGAATGAATCAATCGATGTATTTGTCAATCATTGGTCAAATTCTGCGGATAAAAACCATGGCATTTTTCAGGGACGGTTCCTTAGATCGGAATTGACAACTGGACGCTCGTCGTTCTTCTTAACGTCTTCGTTTGATGCCGAAAATTTCCTGACTCATCGGTGAGAATTCCATGAAGGAATTTGTGATCGAAAAGACGTCAGCAGGTCGCGGTATACGTATTATCAACGGAGAACGTAGCTACCTACTTCTTATAAAAGGGGAGAACTGAGTTTGAAGCTTTTCCTAGATCAGTCACGTTTCGTCCATCGATCACGTAATTCCCTTCATACGAAATTATAAAGGCGGCATGATGTATCGGTTATTTTTTCAAGTTCGGTCGATATAGTGCCAGAATATTTATCGTAAGCAACACTATATCTTCGAAGTGGTCTGATCATCAAAAGACGACGATATTTTGTTCCTATTGTAATATTTTTCGTTTCTTTCTCGTCTTGTCGTCGCATTTTTTTTACTCAATGGCTCCAAGTCGCATTGAGGATGCCCTAATGGGCGACAGTGCTCGGCCAGCAGATAAAGAATCGAAGAATGAGTCACCTGGTTTTTCTCCCTCTCACCCCTCCAGGAATTGTAATATTATTCTCTCATTCAATACATAGTAATAAACAAGAAACATAATTCCCTACTGCTCTCAATACGTGGTGTTATACGTTTGGAATGTAGAATCGAACGTCCGTGTCGAAAAACCCGTGAGTGGAATTGCAAAAGAAGAACAAAATCGTCAGCAAGATCATTTTTTTCGCCGTTTGTGACAGAAGAAAAACACGTCTGGGGCCTTCTGCTGAACAAAAATCATGGGAAACCGATGTTCGCGCCTCCGAGAAGGGAAAACATCAGTTCAACATGACACGTAGACCAGCTACTTTTCCACACGATTGACAATAGGCAACTTGATAGAAAATTATAAATTCAACGAACGGAAAGTCCAACTCTTCTCCTTCGGCATTTTATGAACGACTAGTTGTGCAATTGACCCATTTGAGGATCATTATCGAGAAAATAAGTATTATTTGTAGTTGTTTTAAGGTTGCGTCAAATTTACTGATCAAAACTGGTTGAATCTTCGAGCGTATAATGTCTCTTTTGTCAAGATTTTGACCATTTAACGCCGGTATCAAGGAGTAAATAATGTTTTGGTCATCGACCTTAGCGGGACACTACAGACAGAAAGGCATTTTCACCAGGTTGGTTAATTAGAAAAAAAAACCCGAATAAAATTGTAACGAAACGCCACAAAAAAAGGGGCTTACTTGCAAGACGAGAGCGCATGTCGGCGAAGTGGGTTTATTTAACGCTGGTCGTCTCTAACCTTGGCAATAACACTGAGTATAAGCGAGAATAGGAGCGCTAATCAGCACGAGGAAGAATTCAAAGGCGATAACGAGTAGTTGAGCGTACCTTTGAAATGCTCATTTTGTAAAAACAAAGGAGACGCAGCGAATAATAAATGTGAAGAACAGCGAGGAAAATGGGAACGCTGGCGGTTTTTCAAAGACTGCTGCAATAATTAGCTGTAAATTTGTGGAAAAAATAACGTAAATAATACTGATCACTAATCTATCGCTGTACGGAATTAACTATTGCATTTTATCCTCAATTTATGATTCATATTTTTCAAGATAACTTCGGTAAAGTATACTTACTGATAATTCCTGTGAAAATTGTTCAATTTGACGTTGAAAAGTCAATTGAAAACTAGGTACCTAAATTTTTTCTTAGTTTATTCTTCTTCCATATAATACAATAAACTGATTGTTGAATGAGATTCCCTTCCGGTGCAAATATTTACGGCAGCTTTTTGAACTCTAGAATATACCGAAAATGAGGGATATGCAAAGATTTTCGAATAGAATTTACAACAAATTTTTGAGTGACGCGTCGCCCGAGAACGATTTTTCTCCACAGCTTCCAACCTTCTTAAGTATTCAGAGCGCCCATTGCCTAGGCCCTTTTGGCTTTCGAAGCAGTTACGAGGTCGGGAGCTACGCTACCGCGAGCTAAAGCCTCCCGCAGGAAATTGGGATATTACGGAAAGGTCGGGCTGGAATATTTCCTATGTTCGATCGTTTTGCATAGTTTCCAACACCGGGCAGAGATCTTATACTAAAAATACATGGAATTTCGAAAAATAAAAAATACTGGTTGCTTCCAGCGGGCTTTTGGGAAAAAGGCCGTAAAAACCTAATGATCAAAAGCACATATTTGGTTAGAATTAAATTAGCGAAGGAGTAATGCGAAGGTCGGTATAATACTGGACTGTAGACGACATAAAATACGATGGTACGAATGCCCTCATATAAACTCAAGGAATTGACAACGCCAAAAATAAAAATCAATGTCCAAAGGAGTGAACGAAAATTATTCAACTATAACCGAAAATGTTCCATGATAAGATATTCTGAAAACTAAATATTCTTCCTTGTATGCGTTGAGGTATACGATAAGTTAGGGGTTTTCGACGTGTCTAATTTTTTTTATAAATATACCTATAAGTATGCCTCGGTTGAAAATATTTCCGAGGAAACATTCAGCTCCTGGGGCAATTCGACGCGCTGCCGCTTATGAGTAGATGACAGATAATTCTAATCTGGGGCATTAGCGGATTATCAACTGCGCATCGTTTATTCACGAATAATTCGCGTTGAAAACAACCATTCAACCATTTCACTTTATTCAAAAGAAAACGGGCGCATCGAATTTTGCGCAGGATAAGCTAATATTTTCAAGGCGAACGTCCTTCAAAAAAGCGAACGAACTATCGGTCGTCGCGGGAACTGTCAAAACCGCAGGAAACAACAACGAAAAACGACGACGAATCGTAATGAGAACGTCAGGAAAGGGTAATTACTACACATGGAAACGAACAAGTCCAGGCGCCCAGTGAAGTCAATGTGACGCACACAGCGGCGAGCTCACCTGTTCGACGAGGAAACACATTGAACAAGTGGAGGGGACCTCGGAGGGCGTCCGGGGGCCCCAGACTAACAGACCGACAGACACAAAACCGATGACTATCGGCTAGTCAACAGCTCGAAAAAACGGAAGCATCTCCGGCTCGGGCACGCGACAACCGCGTCAACGTCTTTCAATCGTCAATTGCAACAGTTTCGCGTAACGGTGGTGATTTGCTGAAAGTGCCCCACGATTGGATACGCTCGAATGAGCATTACCAGGATTGGATTATATTCTGAAAACGGAGCGTAATTGTAAGTAGATACAACAAACTGATTTATAAAAATGAACTGGTAGATGTTATTATACTAGTTCAAATTTAATTTCGAGAATGGTTATTTATTATAATTGTTATATTTACTAAAATGTTTCGTTTCGACATACGTAACTTTGGCTAGAATAAATAAATTGGAACACAAACAATTCTTAAGAAAATATTTTTGAGCGAGAGAAAAAAATGCGTTGAAACGAGGTTGACTCCATTCATAAAAATTTGCTGTTTTCAGTTGAATTTTACTCCATCATTGTGAACGCAGTAATCGAATTCTAACTCGAAGAAGGATGTAAAATTGATGAGGGAAAAATGTAAACTAGCCGACCTACGATTGACGACTTCTCTAGAAAGGGGAGATATTTGTATAATAGAATAACTTCAGGTTTAAAAGCGACTTTATTCCTCCTAAATCTCTGCATTTCTAGGTTCGCCCTAGGGCAACACTTTTCAGTTAACCATGCGGTTCACCCTTCTGTAAACTTAATGAATGGTAGTGACCGTAGATACGAAAGTGGGGAGAGCGCAGTCAATTTGGGCAGCCCTCTTAAGTCACGAGTGTCATTAGGCCGCGCGCAGGATGATTAAAATGCGGAAATTATTCAAGAGTTTAATTCCTTTTTATCCTACGGTGCCACCGTTCAAGGCTGGGAACGCTGTTTTGTGATTTAGGACGAAAGATGAAAATGCAAATGCTTCACCCTTTTCAGTCGAATTTTCCAACCGTAGCTTCTTTCGCTTCGTTATGATTTATTCTTGTAAGCATTTCCGAAATCAACATTTCCGAAGAAAGAAAATTACGAGAAGCAAGAGTCATCACGAGGAACAAAATCGACAAATAGACGAAAACTCGAATACGAAAAACTACCGGGGGCTGAAATTGAACACTCAAACCTATACGAAGGAAGGGATGTGACGCCCATAGGAAAAACAGAACTTTTTTTATTATTTTTAGGAGGCCATCGAACGACCAAGCGAAACTATGACGAAACTTCCATTTTTATAATTCTACCAGCGGTAATTTGACTGTTGTAAAGATAATATTCAAGAGAACAAGAACAAATAACGAATTCTGAGCATACTTTAATGATTCAATTAACTGATCCTAACTGGTAAACGAGTTTCGAGATAAGCGATTACAACTGATGTAGACTTGAATGCGTTTTGTCAATCAATATTTTTGCTGAGGTGATAATTTTCTTATAAAAGTTCCCTTAACCAGCAGTTTATCACATCAGCTTGTTGCCATAGTGGTTTTAGATAAGTTAGCGTGACAAGAATTCATTATTTGGCCTAGGAAGAGTTCGAACACGAACAGATACCAGTGCGAAAATATCGACGAGCAGGGTAGACATAACTGATGGTATTGATACGGGTTCCTGTAAACTGAAACCGGCGATTCGTAGGAAAATGTGACTAGGTAGCGGGATCTCGAGAATCATTTCAGATGTTGTAGTTTTCTTCAATGAAACAAAGCATTGAACTGAGGATAGTAAAAAAATTAGCCGTGGTTTTAAAGAATTACATTAGAGACTATTTAATGGGACGGCCATGCCGACGGCTGTTTTTTTCCAAAATTCCTTCATTGAAAAAAACGTGTTCAGGAAAAAAAAATTTAGTTTTACATCCAAATACGCGGGCAAGATATCTGACACAGCGCGGGAAATATTTAGATATAAACTCTCCAATGTCTTAAATTGAAAATAATTTTGGCCACTTTCGGCACCACAATTGTCATTTTCAATGTCGAACTGGCATGCGCTCTAATTATCAGCCACTCTGATTTTGACAAGAGGAATTCCTGAAAGAAACGTAATAAATTTCGGCAAGAACGCGCACGAATATTCAGCACAAAATTTAGCCGCTTACTAGTCTACGATCTCGGCTATCTAGGCAACCTTGTATCGTTGCTCAACATGGATAATCATCAATCGTCCACATTCAGAACAAAGGGCATAGGTCGACCTCGAACAATGAATGTGATTTCGCCATCATTTCGATTCCACCCTTGGTGAGTCGTTTCTGATTGACTGATAGTCGAGTGGAAGGTACTCATTAGAGCTAGTCTTGAAATATTCTCACCCCAGGAAAATACACTACACTGGTCAACGGAATACATACTGTAAGGCGATTGACAGCTAAAAACCTTATCGAAAGAGAACGAATAGTTTTTTTCTTTGTCGCGAAGAAATATTTACAGGGTCACCGTTCGTGATCCGAAAATAACGCGTAGGTGGGCAAATATTTGCAAATGAAGATTCGACCTCGGTTTTTCACTTGCGTTGAACGTGTTCGTTTCGTCATGTGTCGCTAAACTAAACGTAATTTAATTTAAAAACACCCATTAATTTTATTTTCGTGTTTTGAAATTTCCATTCGATTGTGAATTTTGGCTCCTTCACATCACTTGGACGAAACCGCTCATTTTCGTGATATTTTCATCTCTTTTGATTATGGAAGATGAAAAAGTGCAGGAAAACACTTATGAACATGGATACAAATTCGCCTTAATACTGCACGATATAAATCACACGAGAAGCAAGTTATAGTAATTTCCACCATAACTGCTAATTGTAAATTACTGAATTCAATTATAATTTTAACTTATGACTAATTCGAGAAATGAGAAATAACTAAATTCGATCTCAACATTTGTTGGTATGAATCTCTCATAAAAATACTTTTTTATGAAGACGGTTCTAGACAAATTATTATCTTGTAATCGAGCGTATGAGCATAATAAGCATGAATTGAAGTAACGGCCGAACAGAGAGGTGAAAATCTTATAAACTGTGAGGATTGAATAAACTTTTACAACCAACCTTTTGTACGCCTTTGTAACTATAATGAAGTGCAACTTCATTAGTGTAACCTTATCAAAAGAGAACGAATAGTTTTTTTTTTTTTTTTTTTTTTTTTTTTTTTTGTCGCGAAGAAATATTTACAGGGTCATTGTTCGTGATCCGAAAATAACGCGTAGGTGGGCAAATGAAGATACATTCTTGAGGGAAACCTAATATTGCTTACTTATGAAGGATCGACACAAGTTTTTAAAGCCAAAAACGTAACCGTACAATAAATATATAAACTTATCCCTTTTCCAGCTTAGCATTACATTCTTGACGGTGTGATTTACAGTTGTGTTTACTCCATCCCAAAAACTTTCTTACCGTTTCACGAGTATTGTTGCTTACGAAACTGAGATGATTTACAGCTCTGCAAAGGCGAGATTCCATGGCGTAACGTTTGAGCTTACAAAATGTAGTAAGATACTATCTTCAGCCACAGCTGCGGCTTTGTAGCTGATCTGGTTATAATTTATCTTAAACTCTAATCGTCGTCTCTCCGTTTGAATTATTTTCGTTAATATAATTATAACTCGGTCAACATAGCATAAAATTCAAGGCAGCACAAAAGCCGCTCTCTTAAATTAGGTAATCTCTTGATTAAATCTGAACTAATGGCCAATTTCATCGAAATCACTGCGTTAGAAAAAAAGAGAAGGAATAGAATTAATTATTACTTACATGAGCGAAAATTCGTCAAGGGAACCAGTTAGTCATAGTCTAAACGAAATAGAAACTGATCGTTCCAAGAAAAAATTTCCAATACATTTCAATGACGATTATCGAGGCTTTTTTTTTTTTGTAGAAACATTCAATCAATTAATACGCCCGTAAAAATAACCAATCTGCTAGTGAAGAATCAATTTTCAGAAAGCGCTGTCTCATGCTCTAATTACTCTGAATGCATCTTCTCGTCAGAATACGAGCGTCCGCCGTGATAACTAATTAATTGCGAACAGTCTGACTCGATCGGGGTCGGTTTTAATGAACAAAAGATGCTCAAGTACCTGTCAAGTGAAACCGGCCGAGAAACTAATTTAAGAAAAATGGTCCAACTTTGCTGCGAGCGAAGGGTCGTGCGGATACAATTTTCAAAAGAGCCGTGTATTTAAGAGGAGAAGATCTATCAATGAGAGTCTATCAATGTTCCCAAAACCAAGAATTTTTTTACAACTTCGTTCCTGCCGCCGAAAACCCTTAACTATAAAAATATACCATAAAAAATGAAATGAAAAAAATATACTTTCGTGGCAGTTTTATCGATCTGACGAACATAAAACCACATATGAGGTGTATAAGAGGTGTATTGTCGTAAGACATATACGCGGCAAAATTGATATCAAAAGCTACCCAGCGGGCAATGGTAATGCTGGCGTCTTTGGAAGTGGTAATGCAGAAAATGTTCAACACAGTCGTCTGCAATTCGTTGGAATTCCGCCAATATCTATTGTCACCGCTTCATCGCCAGTTTGTTTCCTTTTTAGGAATAAACAGATCCGCAGCGCTTTTCGTTCGGCTATTTCCATCTTCGAATTATGGTCTGGCAAGATAGCCGAATACCAGTATGGAAACGAAGGTTGAGAGCCAAGAGTAGAAAAAGATCGCTCACCGTTTGAACCACCAATAGACAATAGAACTGCTGATTGCGATAGTTATAGTAATATTCCTGATCGGGCGACTTTCATTAAAAAACATCATCGATTTCCATTTAGCTATTCCTCAAAGATAAGGAATTGCAGTTGAAATATATAAACAGTTAAAATTTAATGTATTTAAAGTTTTTTTTTTTTGAAAATGGTAATTTTAAATGCTGTTTGCTAACCTCGCAGCTGTCAATAGTGCTGCAATCCTCTCGAACTTAACAACTTCGCAAAGCACTTCTTAAGAAATAGATTTTCTTCGAATACCACCAACGAGGATTGACGAAATCACAATCTCTGAACTCGCATTCTTTCCGTCCGATTGGGCATTGTAGCAACCTTCAAGTTCCATCGATGCTATTATTAAATACTATTTTGCTTTCAGTAACTAACGTCAATCAGGCCGGTTCGAACCTCGTCCTAGTCTTGGGAACCGAGCTAGGAAATGCTGATCTGTTGCATCAATGCCATCCAATTACGACAAAGCCCTCGTTCCGAGAGAAGTTTTCCTCACTGCACGGATAGTAATTTCAAGCTCACTCGTCTCGGTTTTGAGATCGCTGATCTGATCGACTAGGCAACGGTCGAGAGAGAGGTCGAATCGGACTATCGGACAGTATAGTATGGATCGTTCATCGGACGAAGATAAAATATATATGATGAGCTTGCTGAGCTGAGGCAGGACCTTCCGATCGCTTACACAATGCTGGCGTGTTTAATATACATTTAAATAGATTTTTGAACACCAAATCGAATGAGGCCTTGATAGGATTGATAGCTTCACAGGATCTTAAGGTAACGCAGCTTTTGAGAGAAATTTTCCATTCGGCACGATGATTCAACTCGAAAAATTGTGGTACTACATCTATCATAGCCAAATTTAAACAATAGGCATTTTTAATTTAATATTACACTAGGATTAATATTTCATGCCAAGTTTGAAGGTAATTGCACGTGATTTCAAGACAATGGTGTCACGCGAGATGTTAGAAAGAAAGGATAACTACTCCGAAAATAGCAGAATGATGAGTCACTTAATAGTTTATTCCAAGTCTTCTCGACCGAGAAATCCAGCTCCTAAGTTGTATTCAACTTCCGTTGATGGAGACAAAGGTCCAAGAATCGAAGTTGAAACAAAAGACACACGATCTTGACACGACAAAATCGTGAGACTAAAAGTAATCCCTCAGCCCCAGAAACACAGGAGACGGAGAACCGCTCATGATGTGGTTCATAAGCTGGGATTTCAATATCGGTGATGATAATACCGAAAAGGTTTGTAAATGTATAATAAACCGAAATTCATAATGTATTCAGAATTTAATTAAAAATAAACTATTTTCTCGGAAAACCGTTGGTTGGAAGACATTTATCGCCTTAGATGTTTTGTTGAACATTGATTTCACAGAACTATCTGTTAGTTGAAAAAAATACAACCCATAATATTCGAAAAAAATCTAACTTTTTGACAAAATGTGGGGATTTAAGAACTGACTTTTCTATACTTGATGACTTTTCACAGCTTGCTAGAAATTTCCCACCAATAAAGTATTCAATTTTGATTTTACTGACATACGAACATTTTTTGCTCCTTCCCTTTAACCTCTCCTCGCGCATTGCATTAGCTAATCTAAAATTTATTCAACTATGAAATAGAAACGTTGCCAGTATAAATTGTCGTCGCAAATTAACATAGAATCAGTTCTAACGAAACGATCTCTCCTTATGAAACACTCGTGGGCGCATTGTCCCATGTACGATTGCAGCTAGTAAAAAAATAGTCAAACGTTGGTGTCATTCTTCTATTCCACGCCCATCGCAAATAGTTGATTGTTTCTAGTGTCAAAACAGACCCAAAAGAAACTCAACACAATTGAACTCGCAACTTAAAAAAAAAAAATCAAATTCAAAATGAACAAAATAACGAAGGAAAAAAAAATTAGGAATTTCTTCGTTGCTGCTTGATATCTATAAAAAAGGATAACTAAACTTTATTAAATCGAATAAAGCCTTAAGAAGAAGTAATTGTCTTCAAGATGATTCAGTTCCAAGAACCTACAGGTTAAAAGGGAGACAGAAAAACTAAATCTTTCTCCATTATTTCCATTTTTCCGAGGGCTATCGCCATTTAGGTTATATTCGAGGCAGCATTGGTCCATGTAAACCTACGAATAGCAAAAGTAGAAAGCTAGGAACATTCTGCTATAATAGATCCGGACTTCAATGAGCTGCTAGAAGCGACTTGCAGTACCATGACCAGCATAAAACTTAAATGTTACAATCAAATGCGGGCGATTCAACGCCAGTTAGCTTAAGTCAAAAGGGAAAAGCTAGCGGGTTCCTGCTCGAAATCGGACCCCGTTCCCCGGATATGAGGTCCGCATTCATCCGACCACCGGTCACCTCTGCGTCCGAGGGTCGGCAGTAAAAGCTATCTCTGTTTCGTCTCTGTTTAGCCGGCGATAGTGTTATGCTTATTGAATGAGCGGGACAAGGAGCGAATTTAATGCCGAACTGGCGGATAGGAAATACCGGAACTACAGCTGCCGGACGCCGGAAACGACCGAGGCGAGGGCACCGTGCATCACCTTACTCGCCTCCCATCCACACCCGGATCATTTTTGGAACAAAACGAACCTTCCATTCTGCATCTGCTGCAGGGGCTCGGAAACGAGTATGAGCCTCATGTCAACCCGTGCCCTATATACTCGTGTAAACTATTTTTCAAGAGAGGAGGAAGTTCATTACTCAAAAAAGTTACTCAGGCGTGCTTCCTTACGGATGCCAGGTCAGATGTGAATTAAAGAGCCGTATAACTTAGCAAAGGAGGCCGAAAACACTCATTCCTCGTCATAGATGGTATGCTCAGATTCTTATACCAAAATATATTCTATCTCCACGTTCGCCAACGTGAGATTTGACTTGTGAAATCCCCCAATGGTATGGGAAATAGGGCTATCAAGCGGAATTCTCAGCTTATAGGCAAAGTTAGGTGTCGTTTTCCTGCTATTTTTCATAGCTGAATTTGTGGCTTATAAGTAGAAAGATGACATCAACATTAGAATCGGTAACACCTCGGAAAGTATCACATAATCGTGAAAATGCCATAACCTGAGTTCTATGAAAGTTCGACCTAATAAGTTCGAGAACTGGTGCAATTATTATCGAACATTACCACTGTGATGTGGAAGGTTTACTAAAAATAGAAAAAACGATAATTCACGGAAATAAATCAACGTCACTTTTTTTTTCGAAAAACTCTCGAACCACTCAGGTGATTTCCGAAGTATGCAACTTTTCCATTGCGATTTGAGAACGAAAGGAAGTAATCGTTGGAAAACTATTGTTACCTATACGAGTGCGCCAGAAGTTCTCACTCAAGTGGGCGAGCGCTCAAGACCAGTAATTTTCTTGATATTTATAGCCAAAACGAACGACCTTCAAGTATACTTACCTTCAACGCGGGCGAAGCCATTGTGTTTTTTTGAGTAACCAACCCGTTTCCCACACTCTTATTCATACGAACAATCGGACGATTCTCGGCTGCGCTCGCTTCGATAAAATTGAGAGCGGAAGGAAACAATTGCAAAACAAAATAAGCGCAAAATTTTCAAAGGTCTTACGAAAACAATCGCAAAATCTCATGCAAAATCAAAATAAAACGAAAAAAGCACATGCCTGTGGGATAATCGGAATCGGACTCATCTTCGGACGAATCGGACGACGTCGACGGTGATATGCGTATTCTGTGAGCCACACGTTTCAACTTACCTGCAACAAAGGAATCGTCAATTTTGCTATCAATAAAAAAAGGTGAAATGTAATAATCAGCTGCAAAAATTGTCATAGCGGATGAATTTTGAATCACCAAATTTATATTATAGATGTATAATGCTAGGGGAAGGTGACCTAATATGAGATAGGTCCCTAATATGAGATAGCTCTGTGCAGTCTCTGTATGGTGCATTTCTCTAGCGGATTTGTTGTAAACCTACTCCTAGAGGTGCCCTTGAGTGGGGGAGAGGCGAATGACACCACTTCCACAACCCTACGCTGGTCAGTGATGCAATATGGCTGCCACCTAGTCATCAAACGTTTTTTGCTCCATCTGCAAAACGACCTACAAGCCATCAGGTAAGCGAGTTTTTGAAAATTAGCTAGGGGAAAATGTTCCTTGTGACATCTAGTTTCCATTCATATGTGAAGTTTTTCCTATTGCCCACTTTTTATGGCTTTGGCAATTTTTCTCATCCATCGATCGCAGAATGCCTAAATAGAGATAGAGCAGGTTGCCTAATACAAGATATCTCATATTAGGCTCCTTGTTGAGCTGGGTATCTCATATTAGGAACAACTATGAGTATTTTTGTTTTCTTCTCCTGTGTTTCAGATTCAATGTTACGATGGCTCCTTCCAACAGAAAAAAATGGGACAAGGAAGCCATGAAGAATGCTGTTGAAGCTGTTAAAGAAAAAAGAATCGGCTACTTGAAGGCTTCGAAAGAGTACGGCGTACCCAAAGGGACATTGGAGCGGTATGTCAAGGATGGTCGGTCTCCAGAGGAATTGTTTGGGGTGAGAATGGGTAGGAGACAAACCTTGAGCCCTGTGCTCGAAGAAGAACTAAGCAAATATTGTCTCCAGATGGCTGACAGATTTTATGGCCTTCGTTGCTCAGACATAAGAAACATGGCTTTTCAATTAGCTCTGCAAAATGGGCTACCTAATCCATTCAGCAAGGAGAAAAAGGAAGCAGGGCGGAAGTGGTTGCGTGGGTTTTTGAAGAGAAACCCCAGACTTTCGTTGAGAACGCCAGAGGGTTTGTCGTCAGCCAGAGCCAAGGGCTTCTGCAAGGAAAGCGTGAATGCATTTTTCGATATTTATGAGCCTCTTCTCTCCAAAATCGACCACGCCCCAAACCGCATATTCAACGTTGATGAGACAGGTTTAACCATCGTTCAAAACAAGAAAAGCAAAATAGTGGCGCTTAAAGGAAAGAAGCAGATCAACTCATTGACCTCAGCTGAAAGAGGAAAGTTGGTGACTATTGTGACCTGCATGAACGCTCAGGGAACGTATATTCCCCCGTTGATCGTATTCCCTCGAAAAAATATGTCCATGCCACTCATGAATGGTGCTCCTCCAGGGTCAATATGGGCCTGTCATAAGTCTGGTTGGATTCAAATGGACATGTTTACCGCATGGTTTGAACATTTCGTGAAAAAAACTAAACCCAGTGAAGCAGATCCAGTGGTTTTGGTGCTAGATGGTCACTACAGCCACACACGAAATCTTGAAGTCATTGAACTGGCTCGCCAAAATCATGTTTTCATTGTCGTTCTTCCTCCACATTGCACCCATAGGATGCAGCCACTGGATGTAGGTTTTATGTCCCCTCTGAAAACCTACTATGCGCGCGAAATTGAGACCTATTTGAGGAATAATCCTGGAAAGGTTGTCGCAGCTAGCATGATAATGACCCTTTTTACACCAGCTTACAACAAAGCAGCTACAATGGAGACTTCAGTAAATTCTTTCCGGAAAACAGGACTTTTTCCATGCAATCGCTACATTTTCGATGCAGAATTTGGTGACTCAGATGTCAATCCATCATCTCCTTCAGTGATCACACCCCGTGATGAACACGAGGATTGTAGGGAGGCCCCCATCATGTCAGCAACCTCTAATTCTTCATCTACTTCACCTGGGCTGCCTGCATCAATACCTGGATGTTCCACTTCCACCTTGATGGGCTCGCTAGTGCTACCTGCTGACATAAGCCCATTGCCTCCAAGGGCAACTTCGGCACCATCGTCCTCCCGATCTGGGTCAACAGTTCTCCTAACCTCCTCTCCATACAAACGCCAGCTGAAAGAAAGAGAAGAAATAAAGAACCAGAAATTGAAAAGAAAACTCGAACGGGAGCAAAAAGCAAAGGAAAAAACAAACAAAAAAACAGCCAAACCCAAAGGCAACAGGAAAACCACAGCTGTCAAGACGAAGAAGAACAGAACAGAGTTGTCAAGTGATGAAGAGACATGCGATGATGAAGAGGCTCCACTCATGGACACAGACGACGATATGGATAGCGATGAAGACGACGTTGAGTGCATGTTCTGCACCTCCAAATTTTCGGAGGACACTCATGGTGAGAAATGGGCGAAATGTCGGCAGTGTTACCGCTGGTCTCACGAAGATTGCGGTGAAATAAAAAATTCAGTGTTTTTGTGCAATTTTTGTTTCCAAACTTAGTTAAAGAAATCTTTGCAGTCATTTTGTTCGTTCTGGTCAATTCCAAAGCTTTTTTCAAGGACGATAGGTACCTTTGTAATTGTTGTGATTCAGAATAAGCTATGTTCCTATTTTCTTGCATAGGTGGTTCTCAGCCTTATTGGCCACCAAGTTACCTCAATTTCTTTTAAGACTGAGTTATTTTTCAAAAGAGACTTCATTTTTCTGTTATTAAGAAGTAGGTACCTAACTATTTCTAGGTGATTCTTCAGCCTTATTGGCGCCTGCGTTTTGTAAAAGTCGAGTATTTTTTTCATTTTTTCAATAAATACTTTTTTGTTACAAATATCTCATGTTTTTTAAAATTTTGATGAAAGCTGACCCTATTACGAGACAGTCTCATATTAGGAACATTTGGTATCTCATATTGGGCTACATGGTGTCCCAACTGGTAAACATGGGTTTTTTAGTAAAATGATTTATTCGAGCGATAGAACTGAAATTAACGGAAATTTGAATATATATTTTCAAATAGTGATTACTAATGAGCAAATCAATGCACCAGTGACATTTTGAAACCGCATTCTAGTGGCATCTTGAGCTTTCCAAGAAAAAGTATCTCATATTAGGTCACCTTCCCCTATACATAGGATTCAACCGACGAAGGATTCAATGCTCGTTCGTAACCAAGATGAATGATACTGCCAGTGCTCTGGGAATATTATGTTTACCGATCTATATTCTAGTAAAGTTATTTTATATAAGAAAACTTTTCATCCTCGTCCTAGCTGTGGATGAAAAAATAAAGTAGTGATGAAATTTGTTGATGAACGATTCACTGGAAATATAAAGCTAACTAAACGTGAAGAGTAATTCGAGAATAATGAACTTAGTATGCATCTATTGTCACTTATACTAGAGCAATTTTCTATGACTATTTGACGAGGGACAGTAGAAATTGTAGATATTTGCGATGTTATTGTTCACTCTACTCAAAAAGCGACATCGATATTATCTCATTAATTTGTTTTCCACGGGCAACTATTGTGAAGGTCGATTGGCGGTCGGGGTCAGTCAAGCATAGCTGCGGTAATACGTAAGAAAATACGAGATAAACTCGCGATTGGGAAAACGTCCAATAAATATCCGCAGTGAGCGGCCATTTTGATGAGTTATAGCCAATTATCGACAGAAAAAAAAAAAAAAAATGAGACGTATACTTGACACTGGTCGTGAATAATGAAGTAACCAGTTAAACTTTTCGATAGTGTTTCTGGACGTATGCATAGAGTTTTCATCTTCATTTCCAAATTGAAGTGCTAATACAACACGAAATTAAGACGTGAAATATTTAAAAAATAAAATAAAATCGATATAGCAATTATAGTTTATTCTCGTGCGACAAATATTAAGTACATATGGCAATTTCATTGGGAGAATCATCATCCTCTTTGCGTTTCACAAGTTTTGAAAATTCGTTATTAGTTGACATTTACCCAGAACTGATTTTCTCCGATCGCAGTTTTAATACAAGGTCAGTTCCGAATTTACACAAACGCACGATACGCTGAAAGTTGACGAACCTCGAGCACTCTGCTGCTGCTAATGGCATCCTGGCAAGTGCTGGTGTCGGTTATTCAGTTAATTTTAGCGGAAAACTGCGCAAAGTGACCCTCTCCCAAAAGGCCTGTCGGCTATGCAGGGCTGATGAATAATATAGCAGCACCACTCAGAAGCTTGCAAGCACCTGAGTAAGGTAGATGTTACTATTATCGCCGCGACGCGGAAAGTCATCCTGATCATGGATTCCAAAGGCCTCCCGAATTATGGGAGAAAACCTACAAAACGTCAAGACGAACGAGACGTGAAACTGAAGCTGGAACAAAATAAATTGGGAAGTTTTGAGAATTGGTAAGAATTTACAACAGGATCAGGGGAAAGTTCAGGAAGATAAGCAATTATGCAAAATTTACATGTTGGGCTTTCAAATCGATGTCAAGCAGCATTTTGGCACACTTCAAATTTGTGGTAGTTCTGAAAGGCCGCCCTTGATACTTCGAGGTCACTGGATGGTTCAATAGCAGGGTTGGGAAGTCTGCCTCCGCCAGCCTCATTTGCCGCTTATCGCCTGCAGAAAGACCCAAGGGACCGGTTGGAGGAAGATAAATAAAAATAAAAGAACATCGCTCCACTTTTCTCACGCTGAAAAATTCTGAAACTCTTCGTCTTCTCTTCGCATAACAGAATCGATGTGCTGAGAAGCGAGCAGTAGGAACTTAATATGGTTTCACAACGCTCTGAGGAAGTCCGAAAGGGCGAAAGTGCTCGGCCAGCCACTAAAACTAATTTCGAACACATCGGTTCTGAAAATTATCTTAGCACTAGGCAAGTGTAAGATTCACGTTGCATCCGATTTTGACTGACCTTTGGCCTGGTCTGCTTGCAACGGATAAGCAGCCGCGAGATCCACGCGCTCGCCCCTAGAAAGAGACGGCTTGTCTCGCGAAACCGCATAACGAAATATTTCGTCAGGTCGTGTTCGTGGTGAATAGCTGCTCATCCTTAAAGGTCTTAGCGTTTAATAATCCTCACAGAAGAATAGACTGAGCAAAGAGGCTTCAGTGAATCAAGATACCAACAGTGAAGTTCAACACGTCCTCGACCAAAAGGTCGCCATGGTCTCTCAGAGAAGTTCAAAGATGGGGGACCTCCGGGTTGAAAACATATTTAAACCGTACACGATTTGCTAATGCATTCGACACTGCTGCGATTGCCAATGATCATGGATTCTCGATTGAGAACTATTTTCTACAGAAAATTATGAATTCCAAGTTCGCAAAGGCGTTGTTTTTCAGATTGTGTTTCTGACTATTTGACTTCTGAAAATCCTCGGCACCGACTCTCCTTCGTACCGAAATTCTAGGTTTAGGACGTTCACATTATTCCCATATATTAGGTAACCATTGAAGGAAAAATCGAGAGAACCATTTTTCCAAGAAAACTCTCCCGTTAGTAAAGGAGAAGTTTGAACAGAATCGTTCGGTTAATCTCTGCTTTATTGATTAGGCTGTCTACTTTGATTAAATTCCAAACGCAAACGGAATCAACAATAAAATAAAAGCTGAGCGGAAGCTCAGATCGCGATAGCCTGAGATGGAGTGCAAATGCGAACGAGACAGCCGGTGGCGATCGGTCTAAGGCAAACAACGGAGGGCTTCTCTCGCACGCTTATGCGATAAATCCTGGACGACAAGGGTGCGTTGAAAATCGAACCTCTGCTCGGGCTTTAGAAAATAAATGCGAGCTTTAGAACCGAGGGTGGAGGAATCGTCGAACGACTGCCCAAACAAGAGCCGATAATTGGCATATTATGACGCTGCAGTATTAACCTGTCATTTTATTGGGCATTATTGTGTTTTCGGTTTGAAAAACACTTCGAGGATGATGAAGACCGATCAGCGAAATGGAGAGGGTCCAATTTTTACTGATAGGAAGTAAAGAGAAAAGAGGTAGAGGAGGTCGATAGGCAAATAACCCCAGGTTTCAATATAACGCATCAAAATCTAACAAGATAATTTCATTCATGAGATGAATCATTGAGCAAGACTCAAGAGTATACACACAAAAGAAATAATAAAACCAATATAATATATTATATAATATATAATGCATTTTATCAGAAGAAGGGCCAGTTTTTATCCGAATTATCTCTTGGCTAGAAACCATCTTCCCAACCTTTCTGGACAACCAAAATTTGTATAACCTCTAGACAACCTATATAATATATAGGTGGCCCTTCTTCTGATAAAATGCACAGGATCAATGATGCTAGGCACTGAGGGCTGACTGGTCCTGATTTTCGATCACTGTCACTGGAACAGTCGCCTACAAGCGAAGAAAGCTGAACTGGGCATGACATTTCTAAGCTCTATGACCTACGGTACTGCGGCTTCCCGCACAGCCGCATCGTGTTTTGGATCGCTTCGCGGCCAACGGATTTTCGGGCGAGCATATCAGCTGGGAGGATTACTAGGTCAGAGGGCGGAACCTTAGTCTGCCTTCAGAGGAATTAAACCTTGCTCGAATGAGGGCCGGGTCTTCACTTGATTTACCTCTCGACCTATAATGGCGGTATGTGAGAAGTAAAGTGTTCTTGATACGGAGTGGTTCTCAACTCTGAATTCTCCTACTTACCGGGATACACTTCAGTATTGAATTGCCCTTGAACGTAAAACGGTCGAAGAAGATTCCTTTTTCCATTTCTTCGGTTACGAACCCGTTAGGATAAAATAACATGAATAAAGATCTCATCGGACTTGGAAAAATTGGATCTTGCTCAGAAGACTTCGTATTGAAGTGTAATTTTGAAATAAATAAATAGATCCTGTAGTAAAAAATGTAGGGATTTCACTTTCGGAATTAAATTTAAAAAATTTCCATCGTACTAAAAAGTCAAATTTTCAATCATCCTAAAAATGGTGAAGGTAGGCTCTCTAAAACATTCCTGTATTTTCCACTTTATCCTTAGCTGCCAGGCTAGGGATTTCTTTATTAAACACCATGACCGAGAAGGTACAATTTTATCAACGCACATTGTTTGATACCAATCCTCATATCTGTTGGTGCTCAAGTGGGAGATAGCGATAGATCTAAGCTACATACAAATTAGGAAACCCCCAATTATTAATCCCAATTGGACTCAACGAAAGCCGCGGAAGGTAATTTAGCTGTTCGAAATCGTTCAGACGACTCAGTTGGCCTCGGCCATTTCCGTCGAGTAAAACGAATCAGTCAGAGGATCTCGCAATGGGCAAAAAAAAATTACAAAGCTCGCTCCCACGTCTGAGGTCAAGGAAAACCGATTACGGATGAATGAATATCCAATCGTTCATCGGTTTATATTCAAATGAAAACTACCTGAAAAGGAATCTCGGAATAATAAGTAATTAAGTTTTTTTCAACTAGCCAGCGAAATAAGTTATATTCAGTGTAAATATTTACTCTCGTCATACCATAAAGAGATAAAATTAGCGCTCTCGGTTGGATTGGTACTACATTGAACTTAGGAGAAAATAGAACTTCGCTATTACGCTTCCGCTACTTTCAAAACATCAGTTGTAGAACGGAAAGTAATTTTGGACCTCTTTTGAGCTTATCGCTTAGAACATGAAGAGCGTTTCCGCAAGAGATGGATTAAAATGATCCTTTTCCAGTTTTCAGTGATTGGATTGCGCTCGTTCGGTCTTCCGTCCGAATTTCCGCCCTCGGTTTATCGCCTCTGCACCGGATTTAATCTTCTCCATTTGAACGCACGAAATTCCCAGCGTTTTTTTTACCCAGTATGTTTTCAATCAATAAAACTGGATACCTCTACGTCCCCAATAAGATTCATAAGAATGATAAGCCGAGTATAATACAAGTGTAATAAATTTAGAAATTCCCGAGTTATATCATCGTACCGTACGTCTTATATTTTCAAAAATCGCTTAAAAATCTACTCTAATATCATGGTAGCCACTAAAATTATCGACTCCGTTCTGGTCTCATTTGATTCAGATCCCGATGAAATCGTTTAGTCTATCGGAAGAATAAAAACGGACATAAATGAAGGCGACCTATTCTCGACGCTTCATAACCAAAAACAAACAGCGTTAGCACGTATTGTTGCATGACCGATAATGCTGACAGTAATAGCTTGGAAGCCATTTACTAAATAGGTTCTTGCAAGACGGAGCGGAGCATTATGGAAACCACTAGTCTAATTAAACAGAACGGACGCTCTGCGAAATTCCAATTGCGGCTTAACCTTCTTCAACATCGGGCGTTCGTATTATCCGCAAGGCGAAGGCCAATGAAGAATGGGTCATAAATCATTCATCGGACCACCAAATGATTCGGCACGATCGCAAAAGAAAGCTGATTACCGTTTTATGTGTTGGTAGCGTAAGAATATTATATTTCAAAACTCGCATAACAGTCTGCTCGATTATCGTGACATTCCGGTTATTAACAACTCGTTAAACGATAATTATGTCGTCTGTTCGAAACAGTTTTAAACAGTTTATCTAAAACCGTTATGTTGTTCAGATGAGGGGGATTATGAATTGTTGACAACTTTCAAAACACAGGGAGCCAACGTTTTTTCAACAGTTTACCTCTAGTGATTTGAAATTAAATGATACTTAGTATTCAGGGGGCCTCAGTGATTTTATCGATGAAAAGTTAATTTTAATTCGAGAAGATATTTAACTTAAAACTCTAATATTAATTCAACATACTAATTTAGATCACTTTAGTTTGAAAATCAGATAATATTATACAGCTTGATATTCTTACATTCCAGAAGCTACTTTCGAATATTATCGCCCTCTTCAGACAATTAACTTCGAAGAACATTGTTTATGTCTCAAGATCCAGACGAGGTTTCATTAGAAGGGAAAAATGTACCACGAAAAAGAAAACTGACTGGTTTTGTCGTTGGAAAAAATCATCTCCTCAAGTCAGACAGATATTAAAATGGGTAATGAGGCGTTTCATCAAATCAGCTCGTTTTCTGTCGTTTTCATTCGCCTTTCATATCTTTGTCTCCCTTCAGCACAAATAAAACCCGATAATAAACGTTCCTCGGAAGTTGTTCAGTTAATGAGAACGAAGAAATAATGATGCTGTCCTACTTCAATCTGCGAGACTCATTTCGAGATTATTGAAACACTATTGAAACACACAGATATTTGAAGCGTTTTGTAAAAAGTGAGCGAATAAAAATTCACAAAATTTCGTGGAGTGGAAATGTGCTGTAGTAAATAATTTCAAACTCAGCCGTTTATTTTCCTGCTGAATCACCAAAAATCAGGGTAAATGGGTTCTAGAAGAAGAAAAATTCTCATCAATTCTCGTCAATTCCGCATTTTAGCAGTCACTTTATTTCCTCAACATAAAGTTGTGTTTTTTGACGATTTGAACATCCGTCACAAATAAACATCTCAAGATAAAACATAAATAAACTACATAAAATATAAATTTGTTACTAATATGTATAGCAGCATGTGAGCACTATTTAAATAAGTACCTAGTTGATAAATTTATACTGGCTGTTGCGTAACGGTCGAATGTCGTTTCGCCCAAGATAATACTAAATACGGAGTTATCAAAGAAAACAGCCATGCCTTGTCGCGCCTCTTGTTTACGGCTTCTTCCTAACCTTTTAACGTGATTAGTTTCACAAATTCAGCACCACGCAACTTGAAAGCGACGAACTCATCAAAAGATCATTACAGACAACGGCTGAAGAAACCATATTATGATGAGTATCGTTTTTCGTTTTTTTTTCGAGTAATCTGTAACTAAACATCGATAAACTTGATACCTTACTAACAAGTTCTTAGAACATGGACCCTCTTTTAAAACCCAAAAATATGTCTTTGAAATTGAGGTTCATCTCCGGCAGAAAAACTGACACGTCGATTCAATCTACAATGCTCTCAGTAACTCGCTATTCTTCATCTAAATCCAGTAATTATTTCCCAAAAATGATTTTTCTGTGAAGGAAAATTCACCAATTTTTCTCAGCAACTGTCGACGAAGGATAATAGTTCTAGACAAGGATAAAGCCACCCAGGCGAAGTGGCTACACAGAAAAAGCTGGTTCAGAACCAAACCCTACACGCTTTCTCGGAATTATGATGACAAAAAACCTTGAGAAGGACATCGAATAAGAAAAAATAATAAATCTTATTAAGGCTCGATAACCAGAAGAATGGATCGCCTGTCACCGTGACGAAGGGCAAGGACACGGAAGAGACGGGCAACGACAAGACCAGCCGTATTTATTTATAAACAGATCGTTCGATGCTCGAATCAATCGTCGATGCCTTCGGAAAAAATAAATTATGAAAAAAACTAGTTTTAATTTTCTTCATTAATGTGAGAAGACTTTACGATTTTTTTAAATGCAAGCAACATCATTTATCTTCAACCTTAATCTCCTTAAAACTCCTTTAATTTCCTAGAAAAGCCTTAACGATAAGACCTTCAATTACCATTCATTCGATTAGTTTCAATTTGAATTGTCTACGGAAGATCGACCTCTCGAACACCTTGTCTTGGTAGCAAAAGAAAACGTGGAACCCTTCGTTGATTCATTTTACGACGACGGAAAATAACCAAGATCAATAATAGTGGTCAAGAGGGCGAGAAAATCCGTTGCGGTTTATCTGGGCGTTGTTTCAACGGGGGTTCCCTGCGTGGGAAGGGCATCATCCGGACACGCAGCACGTCAGCAGATGAAGCTTAGTTTGGCTCATCTGAAAGAAAATGAAAGGAGGATGGGGCAGCGTCCGGACGTCCGTATCGAGACGCGTGTCGCGGAAGGTGAAAGTGAATCCGGCGGGAGACCCTGAGCTGAACTGGGACGAAGAGCGGTCAGCACGAATCTTGAGGCCGCAAAAAATTGTTAGTTTTACGGAAGTTGGGAGACGAGGTGGAAATTCGGAAAAATCATCATCAAAAATCGAAATCAGTATTATAAACGAATTCTAAAATTCTTTACAAGATTGAACTCACAAATTTCATACAAATGAGGAACTCAAGTTTTTTCTAGAAATTTTTTGGGGTGGATATAATTCTACAAATGCCGATGATGACGAACGCCTGACGACATTATATCGTACGAGACATAGGTAAAATGCAGGGTCTGAATTTGATGGAGTAGCCCGGGGATCAGGGAGGCGAAAATATTTCGAACTGGTTACTATAGGTCACGTGACTTCACGAACCTAGTGAGCCAAGGACCGAAGAATTTTCTCTCCTTCAAAAATTTATTACTGACTGAATCAAATGTACTATTGTGTCTTGATTTATCGAAACTTTTTTATTGTCGAGTCGCATTTTTGCAGTTCGGTTGATACTCCGAAACGATAATCCTGATATCACCAAGGTTTGAAAAATGGCACCTATTATAAGCTTTAAATTATGATAATGAATCATGGGCCAAATGTGAAGGAAGAGTGAGGTATTGAACTTAGGGTTGGCAAACCGTACGGGGAAAGGGGTTTATGAGGGCGGGGGTGATGTTGCAGTGCGGAACTTTAGGTACGGCCGCGTAGTCATGGAAACGATCCGGCGCCAAGTCGCCTCAGATCAAGAACATTTCACCAGCTAGAAATCACAAAATATTGTTCAAAGAGGCGAACGTTGTATTTCGGTTCACGGTTCAATAATAAAATTCTGATTTGAGACTTTACGTAAAAAGTATGAAAAATCATGATATCGAGAACTCTATTTTTGCTGAACATATCTGAAATTATCACCGATAAATAATTATATTTAAGCAAATTTTAATGATGCTGGAGGTTGAGTTCTTGAACATTTTTTGTCTCGTACAATCACGAAAATGGCAGCAATGCATAAATAATGGTCTGCAATTTACACTTCACAATGATCGAAACGTATTGTTTCCCCATTTTTAAAGCTTGTCAAAATTTGCCAAAGAACGAGTTGCGCATTGTACTCTCAGATCTACTCTCTGTTTGATTTGAAGGTGTTGATAAAGTTTAAAAAAAAGGTTGCCACCGACTATTTACATAAAATTCTGAATTAAACAGCAATCGAGCTCCAAAATACTAGCTGTATATATATATATATATATATTTAAAATTAAAATAAACCACTGTGTTCCCGATATCCATTCGCAATAATCACCGAAAGCAAATTGTTCGTCCACTCGTATTTAATTAAAAAATCACGTAATATATCAAATCACCGCTCCAGTAACCGTCCTGTCGTCGGACAAATGGAGCTTAATTTACCAATTAAAAAGAACGATAGCCGTATTTAATGCTGCATGCTAGGTCCATTAGAAGTTGGATAAGTTCACCTACACCGAAAGAAGACAAATCGCCGTGGATAGTATTTCAAAGTTCTAATCACAACTGTCACAAAAGTCCAAGTACGTGCCAAGAAATCGAAATCGCTCTCGGGTCGCATGGGTTTTCCGTCTGCCTGGAATACCCTCGTGATTTCCACCCGCAATTCCCCTTCAATAAGACATTGAACGAGACCGTGTCTTCTAGAATTGGTTCACCTGGGAAGGTATTTCAACTTACCCGGCTCTCTCGAAGCCAACGTCTTGAATCGATCTTCTCCGCAGACGAACCCTTTATTTAGATGCTTCTCCAATCTTTTTATCCCTTTCTAGTATCAGATAGTCAAATTCCGACTTTTGGAATCTCCGGTCCCGACTCATCAAAAATGCTCTTCGGTTTCCTCTGTCTACATCGTTCAACCAAATCCGGCTTAGGTCAATAAAAAAAAAAGTTAAAATAATGGTCACAAAAATCTATCCAGATGAACTAATCGCATAAAATCAAGACTCCTGCTCAACGAATACTCCAAATAAACTGCACCGGTACTCCTGTTTATATTTTGGGTCGTACTAAAAATGATTTTTTACCAATGATTTTCTCTACTATAAAGCTAGCTTGAAACGATTTTACACGGTTTTATTGTCAATACTCAATTTGACTTTCAGCGCGAACTGACGAATGTTTTTTGTTGCAGGCGACAGGACTCGATATCAGGTTCAAGCCATGGAAAGGGAACTCGGGGCAACGCTGACTTAGGGCTACCCTGGGACAAGAGAGCCGAGTCTAGGAGCAGCAACGGCGGCTATTCGCGCAAGATTGACCTCATCCCAAGGGCCAAACTTCGCCAACGGTCGCCCGACTATCGCGGGTAAGCTCATCTATTGATGGAGGTTATTCTACAGAGAAACGCTCATTTTCTACTCTCAGCCTAGAACTAGAATTTTTCTAAATTATAAAATAAGTCAACGTAAAACAACGATAATTGTCGTTAACAATTGAAAACCAGTGGTTTGCATACACGACTTCATGTTTGAGCCGGTAGACAGGTACTACCAATTACAAAATCGAGAAACTCGTTACCAGGCCGCAAAGTTAATAAAATACAATATATCACTAAAAATCAGCCAAGAGACCGGAAATCGCCCGAAATACTTTAACAACGGTGAAATACGGCGTGTGACACTTCCGCTAAAAATCAATCGTCATTTAATCGGCATACCAAATTTTTCAAGGCCTTTGACTATATTAGTTTCTGCGGCCTGTGAAAATCAACATACAAAATACGCATTAGTGAAATAGCAAAATGAGCTTTTGAAAAACGTGGAGATTTAAAAAAAAAAAACGCGTCATTTGCTTGCTAAAACGAAATTTTTAATCGATCGACCAAAAATATTAACTCTTATGGCCTATAAAAATCAAAATAGAAAAAAAATTTATAAGTTTATACCTCGGAAATACTGTGTACCATCCAAAATCCAGAAACCGCTTATTTTGCACAGTCACTTGTTTAGTTACTGTTTCTGAGTGTAGCACTATACTTTCATTTACTACGCAAAACATGTTTGTTAAAATTTTGACTTTTACACAGCAGACGAAAATAATTTAAAAAAAATTAAAAAACAAAATAATTAAAAAAAAAAAAAAAAAAAAAACAAGTGAGAAAATCAAATGAGAATTATGAAAAACGGAGAATTAGAGGCAAGTTCTGTCAGTTTCTTGAAACCGCTTAGGTCCGCTACGGAAAGCAAATACATACAAACACACCATCTCAATTTACTTTCAGATATAGCCATAAATTAAGAAAAACATATTTATACTCGAAGACTGTAATGAAATTTAATGATTTCAATTAGTTCTACTGACATACAATGTTACTGGCTATTCAACCCCTTGCTACACAAGCTACAAGGTGTCTCAGAACCTTCGCGAAATCCCTAGGAACAATACGGACCTTTCTATGCATTCAAATAGCCAGCTCCGTCCGAATCCAACAATGAAACAGTTGCTTTTGATAGTGACTTAATTGTAAACTTTAGGTATACCTACTTATATTGTTTAGTTGTTGTTTCTCAGTCACTCTCTGAGCAACTTCCATCGCTCGAATTTCGAGGAAAACCATTCAACACAGCTAGATCTGTAATTCCGTTGTCCATCTGGTGACAGTGAATCTAGTTAGAATAGAAGACAATCAAAATACTGAGAATGAACGAATGGCACAAACTCGGTGGCAGATTTCATTGTTTTGTGTATAATTTAAGAGCGATTGTCCAGTATTTCCCAAGGCGATACTAATTAGGCTGGAACAGTGTAATTAATGCATCGCGTAATGAAGTAGTTTTTTCAACCAGATTGTACTCTGAGGGGTATCAAGGACCTCTTTGACTCACGCTTGACAACATTTTTTGAATTTCATTTGTATTATTTACTATCCTTTCAAACTTATGGTGACGCGTACCAACGGAAAATCCGCCAGTTCAAAAGTTATTAGGAAATAAAAACAACTTCAATCTACTTGAAAGTCTGTGAAGGTGAATTTTTTTGAATTTTTATTCAATACTTAATAAATGATATAGTTCCAAAAACCGTCCAAAAAATTTCATAGCGATCGAATGATCGGTTCAGATGCCAATCAGGGAAACAGACAAGCGTACATCAAGTTTTATACTTGAAGAATATCCGTACCACGACCATCCGCAGAAAGCCAAATGTTAGAGATGAATAGTGTGAACAACAGGAATGGTTAATAAATCGACCTTTGAGTATTCAAGTTTCGTCAACAAATACGAAGACCTTTCAAGGCTAGCAACTCACTAAGCGCGGGCTTTATGAGACCTGTTCTAATGAAGGCCTCGATAATAGACCCTCTTCTCTCTTATCCGTTCAGGAATGGACCCTTAGCAGAGCCCAACGTTCAACCTAAATACCCTGGTAGTACCTTGGTAGTATTAAGCGTTTCCGTCGGGAATTAGCGAGGCCTGTAATATATTTTGAGCAACGCTAGCCCAGAACGTGAACGAAAATGAGAACGCATGAAAATCAACCACTAGCGCATTGAGGAGAAAATTATCGCCAATCAAAAACCTCGTGATGCTCACAATTGCACCCGTATAAGTAATAAGTATGATCACTTTTTGGTTTATTATTCAATAATAAAATATTGTAATAGCCCAAGAAATTTGCGGGAGAGAAAACTAGTGTATTCCAACGGTTTTCAGACACAAGGCTGGGATTCTAACCGATTTTTCTCCTAATGCTGGGAGTTCTGCAATATTATTTTTCGAGGGAAATTCGACGCATGACTAAGCATTTCGAGTGAGCACATTTTTTCAAAACTTTTCCGCATTGGCGCCTGTGCAGATTCCTCTCGATATTCTCGCTGTTTACTTTCAGGGCTGGGTTAGCTCTCGTACGAGTTTGAAGAGTTTTTGTTCATATTCACACCACATCCCGGAGCCATTTTTTGTTGTTTCAACCCTCGAGGAAAAAACTCGCTTATACGTAGCTCACCATCCCCGTTCTAGTTCACTGTTTCAAAATTACTTCGTGACCCGCTCATGTGTGTTTGGTTTAGTTGGCAATTTTCATCCGAACTACCTCACGCACTGAGAGTACCAAGAACTTTGTAATTCCCTAGGTCGTGAACAATCAGGTATCTCCAGCAGCATTCCATCTGAATCTCTTAAGTAAATTTGGAAACTCACTCAATTGGGTAGTTATGCGATAAGAATTATTTTCACCGAAGACTTGCAAACTTGGGTAAACTTGCGCCACAAAAAACTTATCCTAACTTTTATCTGAAACTGAGAGTAAATTCGTTCTGAGCCATTATAATATTTTCCTTGTGAGATAAAGGTTTTCCGCGATAGAAATGCTGCACAATCATCGCTTGAGCTTACAATTGGAAACGGAAAAGTTGGCACTTTTTTGAAACATAGAAGCATTTAATTGCTTCGTTGTTGTTTTGTCGCATCGATCATTCTTCGTTGAGGGGGAGAAAATCATGGCGACTTGTTCTCCTGTTTTTTATTATTAGCCTGCCAAGGACTTTCGCCTCTTCGGGCATCATCAGGGCTTCATAGTACCATTACAAGGTATTTATGGCCCCCCGTAGAACAGATAGATAGAAACTCAAGTTAGACCCTTCGTGGAGAACAGCTTCAAGAAATAGAACCCCGCAAAACAGTTGAGTCTTGAGGTGCAGGAGTATCCAGGTCACCTCGTCACCAGGTCGTGCAATGTTCAAATCGTTTAAAAAATGTAAGTTTTGTAACCCACTGAAGAGTACAAATTCAGAATAGTTTTTCACAATTCCGCAGACAGAAACTACCCATAATTAGTCACCCCACGCTCAGAATCATTTTTTGAACCGTTTAAGCGGCGGTAAATTCACGAACTATTGAGAAAAGCGCACGCTATTAGCTAACAGCCAAAGCTCCATTCAATACTCGCTTCAATGCTCATCAGACTTAAATTAAGTGATTTATTAAATTGAAGGTATATGATAAAAATGATATTCGCTTTGAAGTTCGCCAAATAAGCAGAAATGTCAACGATAAACGGTAATTTTGACTCACAAGCATATTTTAATTTAAGTAGGACGGGACCAAGGGACTTAGGTTACTTTTCCGAGACAAACAATGAAGCCCACGAAAGTACGTGATGACATAGCTGTTCCCTTAGTCGGCAAAGGAGTAAAATTCTATTAGGGTAAAAGCGGAAACAGGGAAAACAACAGGACGAGAGGGAACGCAACGAGGAAGATGATGATATATTGAAAGGCGCGAAGCGTAGAAGATTGTTTTGTAGGAAAGGTAGGATTAGGGTTGGGAAATGACACGGAAGGTCATCAACGTGATGAAGCTGACAAAATACGACAGACCATAATATATCGGATACAAAAATAATAAATTCCTTTCGTATTGCGAGGAATTGGTTTTTTGTGGCTAACATTTATGATATCCTTTCAGAAAATTTAGTTACTAACAATTTAAATCTACATATAAATGCCCAAGAATGCCCAAAACGGGGTGAAATTTAGAAGGTGCAATTTTCTCCCATTGACCAGGCACGAGAGCTTTTCTTGCACACGGTTTGATAAACTACATCAGCTCCTCAGGAGAAATGTTATTTCCATTACGCCAAGAGCGGCTGCCACCGTCGTGAGTTTCACCTTTTAGAACAAATCGCATAGCGTGAGCTCGGAAATGTGACCAACTTCATAGCACGTTTCCTAGCAGAAAACTCGAAATAAATCACCCTCTCAGGATTTCTTCCGCTATTTACAACGCGGCCGATTTCAATTATTAATTGTTTCAAAAGAATCCTCTCTTCAACTCCAAACAAACTATGCAATAAATTCACCTAACTTGTCGTACCAAACATGTCGAAGGTGTAAGAGCGTAATAGTAGTGTAATATATAGGAGTAGTATGTTAGAGAAGTATAAGAGTAGTAATTTCCACTTTTCTCGGGAGAGGTACGAATTCATAAAAAAAAAAATTTACCCGAAAATGAGGAGACACTAAATCATAGAACTACGTTCTTAAATGATTTTTGAAGGCTGAAAATATAATTATCTGTAGGCAACTGTCAAGTTTAATACTTGGTTAAAAATGACCATAGTGATTATTATGTTTCAATATTTTATAGGCTAACTCCGCCAGGTCGGCACGTGAAACATTCAGCGAGCTGCTGTGGACAACGGGGAAAAAGCGACATCGAGAGGACCTGGTCTGATAATGGACACTACGCAAGACCGAGACCGGTAATCATTCAGTATTTAATTATTACTCAACGGACGATCCATAAACACTGCAATTTATTTATTCCGAGCTAGGCTAAGTGTAAAATTGCTTCTACACAATTATCAGTCCGCCGACTGACCGGATTCGAATTGAAAAATCGATTCGAAAATTCATTGATCGATATCTAATTTCAGTTGTGAAAAGAGCCAATAAACGGGGCAGCTTGATCTACACGGAGAGTTTAAGTCAAACGTCAGAAAAGATTTAACTAGCGAAGCATCGCGAATATCAAATTGAATGAGAAATGGGCTAGAATTTTTATGGGAACCGGGGGAATCTAGTAGTAAGTCTCTTAAAAAGGATTCTGCTAAGATTGATGGAGCACGTAAAGTAAAGCTTAGGATGAAGGGAATGAAAAGCTCAAGAGAAAAGGATAAACGTTTAAATGCCTGCCAACAGCTCGAAAATATTAAATTTCTAAGGTCTATGGACTGTCACACCAGTAGTACGCAAATCTTTTTCGGAGGTTCAAGATTCAGGTTGATTGAGTTGATAGAATCTAGAAACTGTTTTCGAAAAATAAGATGCGATTTTGCCTTGTATTTCCTAAATCGAGTTGTGAACAATCCTTCGTTAAAATCGCATCAATCTTCCTGTTATCCTAGTTGAGCTGTAAATTTGGGCGATATAAATGCTCTGCTGCGGAACAAACATTCGACGCATTATTCAATAGAAAGCCTGAATAGTAATTAATCAAACAAAAGTAATTTACAGGGAGGGTAATTAGTACACCTTGTTCACGGAGGAAAGCTTCATGCGACGTAAGCACTACTCGAGGCTGTTTGGCTAGAGGATTAGCGCTCGATCGGCAACGTTATCAGGGCTGCGTCTTCTAATTAACATTCAGTTCTTGTTGTCTTAAGATTACCATCACAGAATGCGTACATTATCAAACAGATGTAATATTCCAATTCACGAGCCGAACACTCGAATTTCAATAATTTAAACCTATCTCTTCAAACAGCAACAAAAGTAACCAAAGTGTATTTTTTTCCAGATTTATTGCGAAGAGCGAGGCAATGGCATAGAAAAGAGGTACGTGAAGTACGAAAAGAATTTCTCGTCAGAGCAAGAGAAGCACAGCTACTGTACGCTCAAAAGGCTCGACCACAAATACGAGAATTGTCGTCGGCGGGAGGAGAGCAGTGATATGGACTATTACACTGCTGCAAGCTCAGACGGAGGCCTCAGCAACGAAATTGTCAAGACCATACAAGTCCTCGAGAAGGTAGACGTTCACAGGGAGCAGACTCCCAAAAACACGCTACCAAAAGAGACGCCATCTAAGAAATCGTCCATCAGTGAGCACACTGAAAGCCAAGAAAGTGGGTTCGACGAGCGTCGGGACTCATCTTCCTCTCAGGAGCAATTGGAAAAATCGGCAGCGTCGGTTTTGGAAAAATTCGAACAAGTGCAGAAAGAAATTTGTTCAAAGGTGACGCAAAAAGAGGCGAAACAAGACGTAGAGCGAGCTGCCGTCGAGGTGATGCGCGAACTGACGGAAACTATTGTCGAAGGAAACCATCAGATCCAGAAAGAGAAATTGCCACCAAAAGTGCGTACGATTTCTGCAACTGCGCAGGAATTAGTAGCTGAGAGTAACACAGAAAGCGTCACATTGGTGACAAATCACAGGCTGTCTCGCAAGGAACTCAACGACGAGATCAACAAGTTTATTGGAAAACGAGGCAATAGCACATCGGCGCTTCACGAATCAACGCCTAACATCACCAAGGAAGAGCGGACATTTGTGGAAGAGGAATATTCTTACGAGCCGGAAAATAAAAGATCATCTTCAAAATTGGTGATGCGCACTAGGAGCCTCTTGAATTTGGACGAAGAAAACAAGCGCCCCCGTCACAATAGCAGACTGATCAGGCCGACAGCAGCGAAAATCAAGATTACTACAGGCCCGGACGGCACTTTTGTGATTGATGGTCGAAAAGCGACGTCTGAGCTGAACTTGTGCGACGAGAGCAACATAGACTCATCGGATTCTACATCAGCAAAAATGGAACGACTGCTAGCAGGAGAAGAGTTGCGCAGACGTAAAGAAGAGATATTCAAAAATATCAACGCTCCTCTGCCTCCTAAGGACGCTAACAGGTATAACGAGGAGATCAACAAGGACAATGCTCTGAGTACCAAGGAGGTCGCCATAAACAATTTGAAAAAATATCTGAGGGAAAACAAGATCGGACTGAAGGAGCTTCTGACAAACAAGAACGTCGTTATCATCGAACCGTACAGGACTGACAAGGAGGTGAAGGACGTCTCCGAGTACAACCATAGGAATGCCGACTACGAGCAAAGTTGCAGGGTTACAGGCGGCACTACAAAAGATGGCGTGGAAATATCATGCAACGGGACGTCCTCAAACAATAACACGTTACCAAGAGCGTCGAAACCGCACCAACCACAAGTCCAGCGCCACTATTTCTACCACTTGATCAAATCGAAGGCTGATCCGAAAGAGGAAGATCTTCCTGATCCAGATCAGGTGAAAAGCACGAGAGAGAAGTTTCAGAAAGAAGGCAAGATCAGAAGTCCTCACGACAAGGAGATAATGTTACCAATTGCAGCGAAAATCGTTACCCCATTCAAAAGCAACCAAAGCAAGCCGAGACTGACACCTGAAGTGAGGGTCATTTACGACCCGAAGACGCAAACATCGCCTGACATGAAAAAATGCAACAACAAGAAATGGACAGATACAGGTTCACTCTCCTCCGGAGTCAGCAGTGACATGAGCTGTTTCGAGAACGAGGATAACAATCTAGACGAGTTGAGCCACAAAGGTTACAGTAGCGACGATGAAGAAGAAACCGAAACGTCAAGCAAACAAGCCGAAATACACCCGGTGTCGCCCGAGGTGATGCAGAAGATTCGCGCCTGCGGCACCACTGTGACCTATTACGGTGGAAGAGTCATATCTCACAGCCATGGTCCGATCAGGAGTCCGATGACTATGACAATCATGGACGAGATCAGGCAAGGCAACGAAGCTAACAAGGCCAGGACTCGAGAGATGTACATGGGCGTCAAATTCAGGCTGATCAAGAGTAACAGCTGCGGCAGTCGGCTTGAACTCGCCGGCACGGACGATGTCCAATCAGAAGCGAGCAGGAACCGATTTTACGAGGACATGTACGGCAAGAGCTTGGGTGAAGAATTGGCCGAAAGCCGGAGCAAACTTGAAACTATGGAAGAGGAGATCACTGACGTGGACGAGCGAGCCAACAACTACGCACGCGTTCAGGAAGAATTCGAAAAAAAGTTTGGGAAAAAGCAAAAGAAGCCGGCCGGACCTCAGTCGTGGAGGGCATTGATTGAATCGAGGAAGCAAAACAAAGCGATGGAACTTCGTCGATCCCGGATCGACATGGAATTCGAAGAGTTCCAAGTAGCAGCCGACAAATAAGCGGCATTGTGCAGAGCTGATAGAGAATATTAATGCACTGTTACATTACTTTCACGAGGAGGAAATTTCAGTGACCGCAGAGTCACATTTCACATTTTCAATCTTTCGACGAATACACTTAATTTATGTTATTCTTATCTGGTGAAGTATGATGAAGGCTTGTTAAGTTTTGATTTTTAGTTGATCGAAAAACGACTCAATATTTTTCTACACTTAGTGATGACTCTCGTCCGTCCGGGCATATCAAGGCTCCACCATCAGGTTATATTAAGGCTGCGCCATTAGGGCGCACCTTACGGTCCTTCAAAGAGGAAATCTCGTACGCCGAAATACAAAGAGCCATACTCACTAGGAGTAAAAAATACACACACGAGCGAGAGCTTCTTCACTTTACTAGGTTTATTTGAAACTAGTTCCATGGTATTAAACTTGATAAACTTCACAAATTATTTAAAAAGAATGAAATCAAATTTCAACTAAAAATGAGACTACTGCCTGTATAAAGGTCTTAATAAAACAAGTAATTGAAAATGAGTCACTTTCCAATCTCGATGAAATATCGGAAATTCGAAAAGTGAGTAAAGTTATACTAAAAAAAAAATTCAATTGTATACTCGAACAAGAATACGTTATTTTTTTATTGTAAAAAAATCTACTAAAAGAGCCTTGGAGAATATCAAAATATCATATGTATAGAGGAAAGCCCTACGAGATACTGGGTGATTGAAAATGCAAAAAGTCTACGAAATTTCTTAATTAGGGTCACCAAAAGAAAAAAAAAAAGAAGAAACTTGGCTACTGATACTAACTAAAATGATAATGTTGAACAGAGCTTTCAGAATCGCTAAAAACAACCTAATGATAGTAAGACTTAGTGCTGTTACGACTGCAAATTTGATTTATGATTATCATGAAATCTTCTAACTCGAGATCATCTCATTCACTCGCAAATATAATTTTTATTAAAAAGAAGTCGATTAAAAGAATTCAGCGAGATCTGATTCAAGTCAGAGGTATTTATTAAAAAAGTGTTAGAGCAGTTCAATTTTGTTAAAAACGCAAGTATAATCATTTTAATACGTAACTTATATCACAAGATTTAATTCATATGGTGTCTGTAATTTAAGTACGGTAGTTGGAGATAACTGCACCCAAATATAAAGATTCTGGTCACAAAATATATAAGTAAACATTGTTAAATATACCATGTATAGTACATAAGTGAGAAGAGTCATGTGCATAAGTATTGTAAAACATATTGTATATTTCTGAATAAAGTTTAATAATATTTGAAAATAATTCAGCAATCAACGAACCATCGTCCGATATTTTTTTAATGTTGTGAAATTTGATTAATTCGAAACACGAAATATTAACGTGAAACTTACTTTCGGTTGGCTTGTCCTTGGATTCTTTTGCAGAGGCACAGTAGTGCCTGCAGTGCCTTGTTGGTTTCCTTTCCCATGTTCTTCCCTGCAAAATAAAGTGCCACATTCAGTGATTATACTAAATAGGAAGAACATGTTGTTCAGAAATAATCCCTCGAAAACCAAAAGAGCTAGATAGCGTGGCTTATTCATTCTGGCTTGAGCACAGTATACTGCAAAAAATTTCACTACAGGAATATATATAGAAGGATTACCAGAGAATTATCGGCTTGCAACTTGCGTGCTAATTGTGTCTTCGCCTCCTATTCTGTTGAAATGGGTTTACACATTCCTACGCAAGGGACGTAATTCCTACCATCATTTCATCAATAAAGTTATAGGTAAACGACGATAATAACCTATTTCCCGATGAAGATAGTATCGTCCGTTTAATTCCAATCGATAAGATTATCGACTATTTCACTTTAGAGGAAAAAAGGCTAATCCAGATTCAGTTCTTTCACGAACGGATTAAGAGGTCCATCTACAAGGAAACAGCCTAAAGCCTAAGATAGCGAAGAACTGAAGAAATAGATGGCCTGTCAAGCAGACGAGTAGAGTGTTTCGTTGTCTCGAGGAAACCTTCGGGCTAGCTTGAAAAACCGAGACGTCTGCTGAAGAAGGGAGACCTTGATGGGGTTTGCAGAGCAGCTGATGGCTTGAGGGAACGATAAACTGGAAGTCTTCCTTTTCTTCTCGGCGTTAGGAGAACGAGACTCGTCTATTCAGTGAGGTCATCCGCGGTCATTGTTATTGATCCTTCCAAAAAAGATGTTGACCTATTCACCTCAGCCGCTTGCTAAATGATGATCGCTTAGTCAAAATAAGCCAATACAAAGGCACCACTCATAAAATAATTATTCGAATAATTTTATCACTCATTTCATTAAAATAATAAATTTTCACACGTAGTTAGTATGGTGAAGGGGAGATAAACTTAGCGACTCTTTCGCCATCGTTCCTTTTATTTGCCTGGATCTTTCGCCCATTCGGGCATCTCCAGGGCTACATAGGTCCATCAGGTACCAAAGACCCAATTATATGAATTTTTACTTACAGAACTGCACAACCAGATGGAGAAGAAGAATTGATAAAAAAAGATGGCTGCGCAGAAAAAAATACTGCAAATTGTGATTTAAAAACTCACGTGGTAGTAGTTTTTCATTGATAATTCCATCTTGGTTTTTTAATATTTCATGAAAATATATCTGGAATCGTTCTTCGAAATTGCAGCTGTCTTGAACAAGCTCCATCTAGACTATGGACCAAGTTGGCACGAATTTTCTGTTCAGGTCACAGTGACAGATGATTGATCGATTTTCAATCGCCCCGCTAAGAACAAATGGATGACGAACGACTAGCAAACCTATCGTTCCCATCTGCCGCAGTTGGGCTAATTGACAGGCAATGGTCAGCTTGGTTTGCTAGTTCACTGGAGTGTAAATTAATGAACGCTTCGGAAGTTTCCTGAACAAAGTATGACTGCAGCATGAAAATACTAAGATAGCTGACAAGCAGGGCCACCAAATATCAAATTAGACGAGAAAATATATAATTCAAATGAAATGTATTCAGAAAATGTACTTAACGCTGTTCTACCTCTTCGGTTGATCTGAAATATTCACAATTTCAACCGAAAGGCCAATCCAAGGGGCCAATCTGAGGCCCCTGACAGACGAGCGACCTGGGTTGCGCGACCTGGGTGGCGCGACCTAATCATCCAATCCATTCAATTGTGGACGGCACACCGGGTGTAGCGACGTACCGGCGACTTTTGAGTCGGGCGACCCGGTCGACCATTCGCGACTTGAGGGCGACCCGGTGGGTGGCGCCACCTGCTCGACCATGCTTGTCTTATCAGTCGGTCACACGTGGTCTTGCGACGCGGTCACCTCTCGCCTTCCAAACATGGAATCGCTAGATATCGCTGAAATCTATCTCTTCGACTTCCATATTTCAACTGGGCGGGGAACCGTGGGGAACGCGACCCAGGTCGCGAGTCGAGTCGCATAGCATCTGGGTGTCTCGACCTGGGTCGCGCCACCCAGGTCGCCTTGTCTGTCAGAGCCCTGAATCTGTCCGACTCGAAAATTATGACGCTCAAAGAAAAAGCCTCGAATAACCCAGATTGTTCGGCGGAATTTTCAATTTTCTCCGACGAAAATTATCTCCCACAGTTTACGAATACACTTTGAAATCGAGGAATGAAAAAAAAACTCGAGGGAAAGATTTGCTTATCGAAGAAACCTTATTCCAACGGGTTCGTTGAGAGGTGGAAACAATTAGATGCCTCATCAAATCCTTCCAGCAAACCCCACTTTTGCCACACAACTTCTCTCGCTAGGTTTCTTTCGTAAAATAAGTTCAATAATAAACTTTGCAGCACACTGAAAAAGCCACTGGTGGAATATTTAACCGCCGAACTCGAACATTTCGAGAGCACCGAGTTTGGGAAACGTGAATTGAGGAGCAAATACCCGGTTTTTTAACTTGGCCACAACAGAAAACTTGTTAATACTTCGAGGCACTACTCAACTCCCTCTTTCCGACGAGTTCGAGAGAAGCCATGAATAGTCATGAAATCGTCGACTTTTCAATCTCTCAAAATTTCGACCGAATTGATTCGAGAGTCGGTATAATGAGATTGATTGTGGACGATTCAATTTGCGAAATGAATTTAAATAAACCGTCAGATGGTTGTTTAGCGGTGGTAGCAAATAACGGAATCATTCTGTCGGGTTAAAGTGGAGATAGGGCTATAAAAACGAGGATGAACTAGAACGTAGCTTTAAAAAAACAATGAATCCGAAATGCATCTTTTTACGATCTTTGAACCCGGAGGGAAGCATCCAAACGGTGAAATTGAAGGCTCGCCACTGTAAACCTTTTGTTCTAGAGGAAGCCAAACGTTCAACAAAATTGAATGATCTTATCGTTCTACCATTGCGATACCAGCAGACGTATGAAATTTGACCTACAACAGAAGTTCCACAGAGTAGAAGCCGCTCCCACACATTAGGATATAGACCAATATTTGTTCATAGGAGAAAATGACCACCGAAAAAATGAATGTCGAAAAAAATTATGATGAGATGATCAGAGAATGAGAAGAAAAGTTTGCAAATGAAATAGAATTAAGGAAATTCGTCTGATTGGAAAATCGCAGTATTATTTATGTAGAAATGTGATCCTAAATGAAGCACTAAGTTGAGAAACTGCTTCGGCTGTCCTTCACGACAAAATCGTCAGATTTCGTGAATGTGATAACCTTGCCTTACTATCTAGAATGGTCGCAGGTTGAATCTAATCAACGAGGTCCTCTGCCGATTCTACTTCCAGAGACTAGGAGAGGCTTTGGAACTCACGCGCTTCTAATCACTTCAACGTCCTCTGCCATTGGGTCGATAGACAATTCTGCCTCAAACTCTGATTGGCGGTAACCTCCTTACTGTCTCATACCGTCTCACCGATTTTTCCTCGCGATTCTCTCCCTACGGATGGGATTTTTATCAACGTATCCTATCTTAAGAGGAGGAATGAAATGGCTCGAAGCTTCTAACTGAAAATAAATGTCTATACTTCTGATACACACTAGGCGACTTCTCATCCGAATTTATATAATATTGGGATCGGGAAAAACAAGGGTTCTTAACAGCCTAGAAGATAACAGGAATTCATCATTAGCCAAACCAGGCCACCGAAAACTCGATTGAGAATTTTGTTGTGAGGGCCGCTTACCACCTGAACGCTGAGAAGTTCGCACGCTCGGTTAACCAAAATATTTAAATTACTACCAGAGAGCACAGCCAACCATTTTTTCCGTCTGGAAAATTTTCATTGAAAGAATTCTACCTACAGAAGAAATGCTACGTCATTGTTATTCTCGCATGACATAATATTGTCCTATTCGGAAATTCGACTAGCCAACTTGACAAATCCAGTACGAGACCGTCTGTGTCAAGACAACTCGCTCGAGTTAACCCCAACCACCGCGAGAAGTTGAGCAGCACTACATCATTTTCCAGCGGTTTCCACATCCTTCGAGAGAAAATAAGACAGAGTGGATGTCAAACGAACTGAACCAAAGTGAGAGAAGCTTCCAAAACATGCAAGTAATGGAGTTATAATGTCTCTCGCATGATGGATATCTCCTCTCTAGAGACTAAAAACGACTAAATTCTAAGTGAAAAGTTAAACGGGACTTTCGCTGACTGGGTTGGCCTGTTTCCGCAAGTAAAGCCTATGTTTGCCATCTATAATCACAACACTCTTCGAACATAGGTTTGTACTGAAAGAGATTCAAGTTGGCGCCTGAGCGAACACCGATCCTTTCCAAGCCATGCACTTGATCCAATAGTTTTAGTATCTATGACGGGGACAGGCGGACGCGGAAACTAAAAGCAGTTAATAAAACTAGGACAGCAAAAAAAAGGAAAAGTATTGATTCATAGAGAGGTAAAGATTGGTCCATAAATACAATATTCATTCATCTTTTTTATAGCTTCTGGAAAGTTATTGTCAATATTTTTTTTCATAGCCGAGGCTTTTCCGCATTTAAAATAATTTGAACTGTACTCTTCGAAACACCGATTGTGAAAAACGGTTCAACTGCTGGAAAAATACAAATACGCTTCTCACACACGAGATAGCGTGGAATATAAATCTGCAAAAGTTGAAGAATAAAAAAGCAAAAAATCTTTATTCGGTAAATAATCTCGCAGCAGTGAGTCAGCTCAGTTCACGATTACTGGAGATCCATCAGTGCTCCTAGCGCCTTTTCCCCAGCCGTTTAACTGACTATAAATGAAATGCCTACATCTCCTTCCCCTTAGCAACTCAATTCAACAGCTGTGGCCCAATTTAATCGGAGCTTAAGCACTTAGTACAGAGGCGGGAGTGACAAACTGTCCTAGTCGTCACCCTCGAGCAATTAACCCTTCGAGACACTAGTCTTTCCATCAGTTAATGTTATACAACAGACCAACTCCTCGACCTGTTCTGCGTAGTTTGACATCTGTCTGAAAGACTTAAAGTTTAAGTTTAATCGAAGCTCGCAGTAAACGCAAAGAGTCGATCTACACCGGTGAAATAGTGAAAATCTGGAGCAGCCAGAAATAAATTTATATTCCAATCACTACAGAATTAGTGATTAGTAGGCAATAACGTAGTTACTTGAAGATTTCTTCACATAAATGAATTCACCTAATACAAAAAATATATGATTAAAAATTCGAATTTGAATATGAACAAAGCCACATGTGTAGGTGAAATTGAGGACCTAACGTTATTCCGTTCGATTGAACGGAGGGTTTTCCAAGCTTATTACCTACTAGCTGGCAACGGTCCCACTAGGTCGTATCCAATGGCAATAGCGGAAACCGGTAATTTCTTGGCGCGGAATAAGTTGGAAAAAATTAAACCGCAGCAATAAAGATTATCTCCGTCTGTTTCAATTTGACAGAGGAATTTACTTGTTCTCAGATCGCGCTATTATCTATCAATACAAATACAAAGCATCAGACATAAAACTCTCAGATTGCTGTATTCAATAAACTGTATACAATTTTCTCTCTCATATCGGCCTTTAATGTATCTACGCTGTTGCGGTCAAGATAATGTACGTACACCAACGAAGGTTCCAATCTGATGTGCCTTGGTTAGTACGTTGTCGAGGCGTGTTGGGATTCGTGCTAGCTCTGCTAAATAGCAACCCTTGGTTTGGAGAGGTAATTAGACCGAGGTGTTGTTTATCGCCTTATCCAACAAAGCTTGGAGCACATTATGAACGCCTAGCACAAGGCGCACTAGTATACTTCTACAAAAGGTTACCGCATTATGCTGCTAATGCATAGCTTGATGCGTTGTTTCGATTTCGTATTGAATGCCCAGACAATTCAGTTCTCATTTACGTAAGAAGATAATAAATGTAGATACAGGTTCTTCCACATTCGAGACTACGTCAACATGGAATGTTGATACTAAATAAGGAAAACCGTGAATTAAGTACGATTATTATAATTATATATCTATTATACCTAGTTTATTTTTAAAATTAATGAATTAATTTTTTTGTTGGTAAAATTACTTTGTGTCGATGCCAACTATCTAGTTATGACAATTAGCGAGACGAATGATTGAAAAAGAGTATTCTCGAAGCCAGCAAAAATAAAATACACCAACCCCTCTACTACAAAAATAAAATAGTAATCACTTGAAAAGCTCAAATAGTTACAGCGTGTGATTGATATCCGTCGTTGTGTGACCAGTAGTAATTAATTGGAAATTTTAGCGAATATAACAAACATTTGAAAAATATCAATTGTTACAAAATGATGATACGCTGGTGTAAAAAACGGTCAAATGCGATCTTTAATGTGTGTCAGTTGCATCAAAAACTCACAGGTTGCCAAGAACATCAGCCTCGTTGAAAATCCATCAACGAAATGGCACCTCTTTTGACAGCAGGAAATGTCATTCTCAAGCAGTTAAACCGTCATCTCTACATCTCTCGAGGGGGTGAAGTGTCCTCTTTACCACACTCACAGCTTCCTCTTCTACTTCAATCCCTCACCATCCCATCCTCGTTTTTCAACTGCTAGCTGAACTAAGCCATTCGAAAAGAGTCACGTTCAGACTGATTCGCATGCTACTGTGCAAGATGACTACTTCGAATTATTTATTCAACACCAATCAACTCATAATTTTTCTGAGTTCTTTTCTTAATTGAACACCGATATTTAATTTAAAATTGGTGTGCATATTTAATTATTTTTCTAGTAGTTAAGACACAAGATCTCATTATGATGAATATAAAGGGAAATCGTTTTGACAAGTAGGTTGCCATGGTGAAGTGACTTTCCGATTTTTTTCAGAAGAATTGTGTCGTTAAATTTGTAAAATCAGCAAACATATATTATACGCGGAGACTCAAAGCCTGTGAAATAGAACTGGAGAACATTCCGACCAGGTAATGGAAGAAGGTTCAACACGAGGTTCTCTGTCCACTCGTTGACTGAGAAGGTACAACACTTATTTCCAGCAAGTAAAAGTTCTGACAATGGGTCACCTCGTTTCCTTCTTTTCTCTCCCTTACTACTTCAGCATAAAAACGATATGATGGCAAGAAAAATAATCACATAATAGAAGAGAATAGCTAATAGATTGGGACAGTAATTTTGCCGTCTTCGACACAGAAGTGTCAGTCGATCGTACAATTTTCGCGATCCAAAGGTAAGAACACATATTTGGAATTTTTCCGCGCATCATAAATGTTTTGATTGCTTGTGCGGTCCTCTTTTGTTCCACTGAGTGTTAAGTTCGCCTTTCGTAGTTAAGACTTGAAGCGCTGCCAGCCTTAATGAATTGAAGAGACGGAGTTTTCTGAGTTGGCGTAATCCCATAAGCCGCTGGCTTTCAACTGACGGTTTCTCAAGCGTCACATACTTCTCTAATCAGGAGTAGGGCAGCTGACCCGTATAACAGCCAATTAAGAGAATACTCTCCCCTTCTTTCTATCGTAATGCATCTTTTTCTTGCAACTTGACTGGTTGAATGTTCTGAGAGAACGTTCATGAATGCTCGGAACTCGTTTTATTCACTGACCACACGTCTGAATCCATAATTCTTAATTAACACCAATGAGAGTGACATTGTATCTGCACGATGCAAATTAAATACGGGATGGGGGAGAGAAAAATAATTTGCCTACAGGGAATATGAGAAAACTGTGTACAATTTATTCAAAGTAACTACTCTGTACTTAGGGAGTTTGAAAATTAAGTTCTGATGTACTCGGAAAAATCGGAAGTGCACCTTTACCACATTTTGACGAAGAGAAATCGAATCACGGACAGAACATGTGGACAGGTAGGCGAGGCGGAGCTCCATGTTCAAATTGTTATCAAAGTCGCTGCTTCCACTTTCAAGCCTCAAGAAAGACCAGTGCTGTGCATACATCACACAGTACTTCCATGTTTGAGTCGGTAATAAGAATAAAAATTTATATACTCGAGAAACTCATACAAAGGCCGCAACTTAGTAACAAAAACTGTAATTGGAAAACAAGCCAGGGGAACCAAAAGTAGAGAAGCTCACGAATTAAATTGATAATGCAGAAGTGGAGTATATGAGCCTAACAATATAAGCCAAGTATTGTGAAATGAGATCAACAGCAACGACACCCAAAAATGTTTAACGTGCCCTGAAAGGGCAATCAAGGGAATTCACTCGTCGTTACAAACATTTAAAAACCAGGAGCATTAAAATATTGTTATTCGAAGCCAGTAGAACACACCCACGAAAAATACTCGGAGCATGTAAGTATCGTGTGTGAGATAAAAATCAAGCACCATCTGCCTGCCAAAACGATTTTTTTAGGACGTCAACCGTTCCAAAACACTGACTCTTATGGCCTACAAAAATCAGAATAGAAAAATACTTCAAATGACTTTATCTCGGAAGTACCGTAATCAAAATTCGGAAACGGCTAATTTGGCAAATTCACTTTTTTCTGAAAATTGCATTGAATTTTATTAATTTCAAGTAGATACGGCGACATGCGTCACTTTTCACCACATCAGACTGGAACACGGACACCTGTTCAGAAAGTGTTTCTCAGTATGGTACAACGAAATCTCTGCTATTTCTTCATTCCGAAAACATTTTTCGGAATGAAGACTTTTCGGACGATCACAATACTTCCATTTATTACGTAAAATGGAAGTAATACCTAATACGTTCATATGGAAGTAAAATGACGGAATAAATAGTACTGCCTACTTGCCTATCACAGAGAATCCCACCAAAATGTAATAATTTTATTTCCACTTAATTCAAAATGTTTTATTAGAATGTGGCCAGCGCGTGCAGTTTCACGGTGGTGGAGCGTTGGATTAATTTGAAGGAAAGAGCTCAACATGGATTCCCACGAGCTATACTTCACTTCCCCTGATGTTGGTAAGGTTTTAATTACAGCCGAGGAGAAGTCCTGGAGAACGTAAAAATTACGAACAGAGGGCTGCATTTCTTCTCACCAACCAGCGCCAAGTTCCGCCGGATGGATTAAGGGGTACTAGATTCTTCCAGGGCTGTTCCTTTGTGCGCTCGGAAACGAATGAAAATGCCGCGAGAAAAAAACGCTCGAAAAGGGCGCGATGGGTATAGTTGTGTGGAAGAGACGTCTTTTTCGGCGCACTATACGAAAACCCGTAGTCGGAGGTATAGCCGTGTTAGTGAGAATAGTAAGCGGGAAAAGAAGATGCAAATTGGGGGAAATGTGCGAGGGCCTTGAAAGGCACCATTCTAACGATTGTGTAGGGTCGAACGCGAGAGCGGACCTTTCCGTGCGAGGGAACTCTCTAACGACAAGGTTCCAGAGTTCTATATCGGCGTCGTTCAGCTGAGCACCATGAAGCTGCCAATGTCTCTTTGAAAATGACGCAGCTTAGAACGAGCGAGGATGAAAATATTGGGAAATGGAAATCGTATAATAATCATCACCATTACGGCAAATCGGCACCATAGGATCAAGATAATGAAATGTCATGAGAGGGATAGGAGGCCAGGAACTGGCAAAAGTTGCCCTTGAAAGCAGCATTTTTCTATACTAAGCTTACAGAACTCACTCTGAGCACCAAATAGAGTATATTTTTATCATTTATTGTTCATAGATCGGCGTATATTTTCGCTTGCATACTCCGTTTATAACCTTCGCCGCTGCGATGAATTCAGCATAAACTTGTTTTATGAAGCCTGATTAAAACGTCAACTTGAGATATTGCGTTATTCATGAAGCTTCCCTTAGCGAAGTTTTTACAACTTTGTATTATACTTGCAAATTTACGATTCCGGGTGTTAAAATGTCGACCAGTCATTCATCAGAAGAAGCCTGTTTACCCAATAATGGTTCACTTTTAATACGCGCATCCACGATGAATATAAAATTAATTCTCATCTTGTGCCAAGTCAGAAATACATAAAAAATTAGACAACCGAAAAGCGAAAATTGGATACCGATCGATTCAAAAGTATGGAAACAATGTTAAAAGTTCGATAGCATTCGCCAGTGTTCGACACTAAATATTTCAGTTTATTTATTTATTTATTTTTTTTTTTTTTTTGTAGGTTGAGGGGGAGAAAAACGAGGCGACCTCTTCTCCATTTTTTATTCAGCCGAGTACTTTCGCCCGTTCGGGCTTCTTCAGGGCATTATAGGACCAAGGGTACCCATGGCCCATAGGTACCTTGGTCCTATAATGCCCTGAAGAAGCCCGAACGGGCGAAAGTACTCGGCGTAATAAAAAGAAAAAAATGGAGAAGAGGTCGTCTCGTTACTTTCCCCCTCAACCTACAAAAAGAAGTAATGTGACCACCTGGAGAAGAAAAAAATATTTCAGTTTAATTCAAGCAAATCGACTTGACGCTCAATGGGGAAAACAAATTATATCAAACCGGTTTTCGTAGAAAACCGAAGAGGCGAAGAATTGGAAGAAAACTGCTGCAATTAGTTAATAAAAGTCTAATATTTGACCAGGAGAAAAAGTACCGAATTCGCACAAGAGGATAAAAGCATTGATCTTTGACCAAAGCTATTCTGAAATGGCAACTCAACGTCACTTTGGAACAGGAACCGCTTTAACTTCTGATCCGATCGCCCCTAACGCAATTTTACCACGCCGAGTTGTCGCAGGCCAATTGACGTAATGGTATTAAAGTAACGCAATCGTGAGAGATGCGACGTGACCCTGGGCCTCTCGTCTCGAAAATCGTCCGCGTGACCTCGTGACCCTTTGGCCTTAACCGGAAAAACACGAACAAAATCTAACCGTCGAGTGGACAAGTCTATCCATTTTCGGTTGTTGACCAAAACTTCAATTTCACACGTAATCGCCTAAGAGCGAAGGCTACTGGCGTGTTCCTTTACAAAAGCTGAACGAATAAATTCTTCTCTCACACTCTGACAAGGAGACGTTTTCCAGATCGGCCGGATAAAGACTAGCACAGTTGGCTCAGGTGCCAGGTCAATAACGGAGGACTGTTTGGCTAGCGGTTCAGAAGCAGAAATAAAGAACAAACGCGACCAAACGCGAGTCAAATAGTTTATAATTTACGTTATTCAAGAGCATTCGGGTCGCGAAAAATTTTCGATTGTAGTTTATACTATTTGTTTTAGAAGGCAATCTAGGTCAAGACCGGCAACGTAAACAAAAAAAATGCACGTGTCGGCGAGAAAACCCGTTGGAACCGATTGTTAACAAGTCGTACCGACATTAAAACGAATTTTCCAAGTCTTGAAAATCGTTGAGTGTTTATAAGTGGTAAAAATAGTCAAATAATTAGGAGAAAACCATTTTCAGCATTTTTAAACCAATCGATGAGAAAGTTAACTAAAAACTTCACCTTTTGAAAAGGTCTAAGTTTTACAATTGGATTTAGGTGAAAAAGTCACGTTGGTATACCGAAAAACGGGGGTTGCTCGAGAAAAATTGAGCTTTTTGAACAACTGATTTTTTCCCCGTGTCAGGTAATTAAAATTCGATTCAGAACGCGGGATAATTTAACGCGATTTACAACGAAATAATAACATTTGAAAAAATATAGCACAAAAAAATGCGTGTAGTCGATCGAAAGATTGCTAGAAAGATAGCATTGCTAAGGTGGCCGTTGCGTAAAACCGCGAGGAGGATTCAAGAAGCCAACGTTTCCCCGAATTGTTTTTCATCAAAACAACTGAACACAAAAGTATCGGAGGAACACAAAATGCGAGGAGCCAGTTGGGCTGACTAGCAGGCGGTCGCATTGCGGCTAACTCAAACTGACCCACTAATTTCTCTTTGTCGACCTAGGGCAACAACGGACGAAAATAAACAATGGGTGTCGAAAATAGAAAATTCGATGTACATGATAATTCTTTAGATTCTTTCATAGTGCGTTTGAAAACAACCAGGACGATTTTGCGTATTGGCAATTCTACATAATTTTTCAAGAGTTTTGTTCAAATGTCGAATCCACAAACCTACCTCTTGTACGATAGAATAAACTAGAAACTGTTTGATACGTAATTCATTGCTCGAAAACTCAGGATTGAACCTTCCGAGCAGTTAAAACTCAAATAAAAGAAAGCGAAATTATGTGACTGCATTCAGATTAATTCTCCTCAGACAACAGTCTAGCTTTTGGAATGCTCAGGCCAGAATCCCTGCCAACCCGTAATTTTAACTTGGCCCGTTCTTGACATTGCCGCAATAGCGAAGAAACGGTCCAACAAGAAACTCGCAAGTTTCATGACGTGGAACCGGATCGAACTGGTCGACTAATGAAATCATCTGCCAAGAATTGAATACTGTTCTACAACAAGCGAGGGTAAACGGGAAATTCATTGTTTATCTTTACGATGCATGCGCCAACTGCAATTTTCCACATTAAAATGCTCGGTTTAATTTCGATTCTAAACTTGGAACAGAATCGGGCAACGGAACGGGCAACAGAATCGGGCTCGATGGTTGAACGGTACTTTTTTCACTCTTTTGATCGGTGCAATATTTTCAACTGTTTTCTCTTTTAGGGTTCAAAATTCGCCATACTGTAACTCAATCATAACATGCGAGAAGGGGAGACATAATTAGTTTTTGTACAGCGAATACGGAGTTGCCAAACTGGTTATCATTTCACATTTTCATGAGAAGCTATCGATATTTTATCTCATTATTTATTAAGTAAGCTATCAAACCTATGAATCCATGACTTTTTCAGTCATCATTTTCGATATTGATATTGACAAACACCTTCCTACAAGAGCTTCAAACTGTACACAATGAAGTTCCCGAGCGAAAATATTCTGATATGCGCTCTCGGCGATTTGTTATTGAACGCAACGCATATTCACTGAACGTGTCACAACGAACGAGCGAGGAGACAAATAAAGAACACGATCTATCGCTCTGTCGAGGGAACGACGGGAACTAGTACAGCAGTGAGGAATGTTTTATTGTAGTTGGAATATTGTAGCAGTGTAGCAGTGGAGGTGACTGGGCCATGGCCGCCAGCCAATCGGTTGATTGACCCGACATCATGGGAGTTATGCAATCGTCCTCAGATCATAGCCACAATACGATTGCACTCTATCAACAGGTATATGTCTTCCTAATCCAGTGGTGACTAGGCGACACAGGTACCCGTTAAGCAAGCAGCAGGTAAAAAATTGCACAATTCATAAATATCAATAACCTCTATAAATAAATAAAAAAGTAACAATGTAAAAAAAACTTTGGATAATACCTTAGACTAGGGGGGGCGACGGCGAAGGCGCTAGGGGCGCACAGCCCCCTACGGTGTCCCGGCGAGGCCCGGCGAGGAGGGGCGAAACCCTCCTGGGGTGCCTTACATTGGATGGGTTTGTTGTCATTTTCCCAATTATATAGATTTTACCATCTGTATGGAGAGGCGGAATCTATAGTTATTACAGAAGTAACTATAGTTCGGTATGTAGGTGGTGTTGTTTTCATTGTTTTGTACCATAAAATATTGGGTTTTTCAACTGGCGCAAAGTTGTGGCCGAAGTAGAAATACCAACAAGTTTTCCAAGATTTGTAACTTGCACAGTGTATAACTTTAACAAAAAGTCGTCAATTCAGACGTTTGAATATGCCAAAAGATAGTAATTTAACTGTCCCCATTTTCCCCGTGTAATGCACCTATCCATTTTTCAACCGATTTTGAGGTATTCAACAATATTAGGTACAGGGATATAAACGAAAACATCACAATTTTCAACTTTAAACATTCTTTTCATCAATTTAGTGCAAAAGAAACCAACAATGAAGCATATATTATTGACATACACATCATCAACTATCATTATGCTGAATTTGAGTGAAATCTAAATCAAAAAATTTTTCATGAAAAATTCAAGGGGTACCCCTGCGATTTTTTTGAACCGATCACTTAACGATTTTTTACTCCTTTCACAATACAGATAAAACTCTGAAATTTTCAGGAAACTTGTATATTACAAAGATGAATTCTTATGATTTTTTTCTATTCTCGGAAAAATCCGCAAATGGCCCAAAAAAAATCGGTTTTTAAACTCACTAAAACTGATCTTTATCCGTGCTTTTCGGGGTCAAAATTTATGTGAATCAAATGTTTTATTACACAGGAGTCTTCATTTGAATGCTTTACCCACGTGCATAGCAAAATATTCGGTGAAAAAACTTTAAATTGCGCCAGAGAAACAATTTTCTGTAAATCGAGTTTTTCCCCGGCCGAAACTTCAAGCTCCGCTGGCATCGGCGGTTTTTTTTCGTTTTTAAATGTTTTCAAAAGCTATTCTTATAGGAAATTTAACGCTAAATCAGAATTTGACGTCAAAATGACGTAATAATTACAATTCAAACAAAAAGACAATGAGAATTTCTAATTATAAACTGCAATCATTACAGTCTTCAACTGCGGAAAAAGTCAAAATACTTGTCAGCGACCCATAGAACGACATCAGAGTGAGCGCGATATTGATCGGTGGAATTTCAACTAAATGATGAGGAAGCAGACAGACCGCCCGACGTGATGTAAAATTCAATATCGCGTTTTTCATCTCTCTATCAATCTCTGCATTGCTGAGATGAAAATCTAATTTATACGGTAGCTCGCTCACCCTCGGGAAAGGAGCGCAAGTTCTCTAAGCATTCAAATCGACTTGAAATTCCGCTGAATCGGAGTAGAAATACAACGAGTTCGCACCCAGAATCGATTAGTAATAATTCCCCCGGGTACTACTACTAGTACTGAATCGAATTGCCACAAATGGATCCATTCTGAAGAAATTGATGAATCAAGGCTGGAAAAAACTAGGGGTATTTTTGGGGGCACATTGTGGACGTGAGGCTAATTTCTCAACTCTTTGCCAATTCTGCAGAACCAGCGACAAGAATAACTGCGCAGCAGAAATGAATATAAATACAATAATTAATCATAAACGCGAATGAGCTCAAAGCTTGCACTAGATTCCATCTTGAGATTGGAGTTGTCCAACACGAATATGCTCCAACAGCTGTTGCATTGGGTCGATCTTTTGCGGTAAAAGACTTCATGATTGCATGCAACGTGGGTGAACACGATTACGTGAACACAGGAAGTTTAAGCGAGAAATTAACTGTCATCAACCATGACCAATATCGCTATCTCTAGATGGCAACCCACGCGAAAGGGCGAGACGCAGATTTATATCTCCTCTGAGGATCGTAACAGGAATAACTTCACGTCTGGGTTTTAAGTCGGAACATCGTAGCAAATTCCCTAATAAAAAGAAAAAGAACAAACAAAAAAAAAGTAACCCGATCGGACGTACAGGAGCTGAACGCCGGTGGACAACACATAGGTACCGAAAAAAAAAAATCCCGCAAGACAACCATAGTAACCTCCTCCTTGTTTAAAAGTCGGTTAAAAAAGTAGCTGATTGAAATATCATTTTGTTTAATTTTTAATTTAGGTTTTCAAAAAGGGGCAAGAGTAATTCTTCTAGGTTATTGGAAGTTTGTCGGAAACTTGGAACTATGACATGGTAACTAATCGTTTGATAAAATTCATCAAACGATATGTTGGCGTTATTTAATAACGCCAACATAAAAGTGAAATACTCTCCTAATTCAATATGATTGAATGACCGCAATGACTCTCATTGAACATAATGCTTCTAGTAGAGATTTTGAAGCACCCGAGTTCAGGTTTGTAGGATTTTTCATGAAAATTTCAAGCGCAAGTAAAATGCGCCCATGGGAGCGAAAACGATCCCACTTTCATCCAAGATGAGAAAGAACTTGCACACGAAACCGGCCAAGTTGAGACTATCAGAATTTTCTGAGATATAGCACGAACGCTCTATCCTATTCCATCGCACCGAAAGTTTTCTCCTCTTTTGAAGGTATATAACAAATGGATGAAGTTCCTCCGAGTGAGCATGTTGATAAGTCATGAGTTCAGTGCGACCGAAAGGCTGAATCTTTTTAAGCCGAATGCGGAAAAGTTTTATTTTAAAACTACGGAACGAAAAAAACGAGTAGTCGTTGATACCGACAAAAAACACCAGAGACTTGAACATTTCTCAGTGTGTTCTATTTTTGGGAACCGTAAAATTATCATGTAATTAAGGAAGGCTTGTTCACAGTGATTAAAAAATATCACTGTTCAAATAATCAAAGCCTAATGTCCAAAATATCTAGAAATAATCTTCCCAAAAATAATCGTCAACTCATTTAGGCGTTGATACAGGTCAAAAATTCAATTCGTCAAAGAATTTTCAGCTTCTGAACCAAATTAAATGTATTCTCTCTCAACGTGTCTAGTATCCGTTTTTAGGAATTTCATTTTATTTTTGCAATCAACAAAAAGGACGACTGAAAAATATTAATATCCAGCAAGGAAAATTTTCGAGGATAACACAAATTTATGAAAATATTCCGAAGCACATAAAATGTGAAATATATGATGTTATAAGTAAGCTGCTTTCCGAATTCTTTTGAGGATGATTTGTAATCAAGTCATAATTTCACACGAACTTCGATATCTCGCAGAGAAATAGAAATCGCACAGATTCTAACGTAAGCATACTCCTCTCAACCTCCCGAACAGTTGGAATGATATTTTGGCCGTTTGTTTCTTCTCTACGAGAGCGAGTTTTTATTCCTCAGGGATGGAAGGAAGAGTGAAAGTTGTGAAAGAAAACTCGTAAGTGTCGTCCGCCTGTCGCTAAAACGGAAACTGTTTCGAACTAGAAAAAGAAACATAAGTTGTAACTTGTGACATGAAGATGGGTTTTTCGGAAAAAATAATTAATACACGCGGATAGCTAAAGAACCAATGAAACGAATGACAAACCGCACGATCTGCGGTGATACATTCGACTAACATCGGCGAATCTGTTTTTAGCCGCAAAATCAAAGCACGATAGTCACCGAAACATTTTCGAACAGTAGTCGGGAAAGGCCTCGGTCTTGATAAATCGGTTCGATACTGTCACGCTATCTTCTCAACCGATTCAAGAAGGGGGAACCTTGGCCAATAAAAATCGTTTCCTACCAATTATAATGGGTCTCTTCGAGGCCCTAGAAATCCGCTTTAAATCTCCAAGATCCATCTGTAATACAACAAGGGTACAGAAATATCCCGACCAGACAGTAATCTCCGGTATCAAAAGGCGGTTTCACCGAAGAATTCCGCCATTACCGAATCGCACATGAAGAACGCGAGTTTAGTTCAGGGGAAAGTGAGTCGAATGAAAAGCCAGGCGAAACAAACGTGCCATGGTTTGATAAAAAAAAACTATTTTTACTAGCTCTGAGAACGGTAGTAAGATCTTCACGGTCAAGCCAAACCATGAATATACCTGATATAAAACAATTACCTGTAGGACATGGATGTGCGAGAAGTAACTCACCTGAAAAAGCGAACACCAAGAGATTAGTGAAACGTAAAATTAATCACAAAACGAGGAATAATGTTCTGAATAAGAAAACTAATAATGTCATACATGGTTTCGAATCAAATACCTATGAGGGATCGTTGGGTCTTTATAGTCCAAGACTAAGGAGGGCAATAAACTACAAAAAACCACGATCCTTCTCATACTGATTAACACTTAACCTGGACGTAGCTGTAAGAGTGTTTTGATGCAATTCTACCTCACGTAAATCATGGTTCAACCTCAGGAATCGGTCAACAACGGATTCAGAGGCAATGAAGGGTAAACCATTCAGCAAGGCAGCATCAAGTAGTTTTGTGAGCTAGTGCTTCTTGACTAGAGGTTGGTTATAAAAATCAGTCTCTGTCTCAATATTGAATAGAGTATAGATGAGATTCCACAGCTGCGAACTTGATTTTGCGAACCAAAGAGTGCGAGCATGAAATTGGCGAGGCGACGATTTCTGATTTTCTTTATTATCACAAGAGCGTTATGGCCACATTGGGTGATCATTTCAGGGGTTTTTGTGGAAGACCCAAGAGCCCTACGAAGCCTCCAGTCTTCGGAGCCCTTTTAACCTTCATTATCTACCATCGGTGTGTTGCTGATGGGAGCAAAAACAGAAATGAGTCTATTAAAAAAACTTGAAAGCCACCTGTTGTTTAAATCCGAGGTCAAGTTTTGCCTCGACATCGGGCGAACCTCACAATTCATAGTGCGAGGGTGACACGTGTTGTGCTATGCGAGTTTGAATATTCACGAGCACTCTGAGACGTGATGGGCTTTAGGAGACCTCAGAGCTCTTTCGCCAGGCAAACGCGTATCCTTCCGCTCGGCATATTTATTGGACGTGGCACGCTTTAACTGCAAAATATGTATCCTGAGCGATCAATACCCTGATAGCAATGGCTCTGAAAATTCTCACGGTTGCACCGACGGCTATAAAACGCTACGTGTCCGAAATGAGATCAGCCTATTTTCTCAGCCAAGTCACTTTTCCTTGGACACTTTGTGGATGCTGCTGACTGTGGGTGGCTCAATAATTTCTTCTTCTATTCCCATTTATTCTGTTTCGTTCCAGAATTTCATACAATTCACCACGCAGTCAATTTGTATCAACAAATTGTTCCATTTTTCTTTAATCGGCGTTTTCTGGCTACACACCAATGGTGATATGGTGAGAAAGCATTTTTTCAACAACGCTGTCTAGGATGAGATGAGAGCAGAAGAATTGCGTGGGCTCGTCAGCCGAGTGCTAAATAAATACGTCGCAGTTCGCTAGGAGGCAACAGCAATCGATGGGAAAGCAAGGATGGGAACTGCGAGGCCTTGGAATGGTTGCCTGCTGCGACTCGAAAGCCTCTAACGGCAGGAGACCGACCATTGTCAACGGGAGGAATGCTCTCTTATCAAGACTCAATAATTTATCCCGGAGGAATCGCTACCGTGTAAACCGGAGTGCGATGTAGGCGAGAGAAAAGGGGAATTGCCGTTATACCTCGACCGAGGGGAAAATTAATTGGGCCGTTAATAACTTGGAATGGCATGGCTGCTGATGAGGTATGAAATTGGCCTAGCTGCTGACTGATCAAAACAAGAAGGTACAATCGGGAAAATTCCATGATTGAAATCGAACGATAGCGCAATTCTTGACCTTGAGTTACTACAGTTCCATAATTTTTCGGGAACTAGTGGAGAAAAATGACTATATTTGAAAGAATATGAGTGGGTACCAAATTTATTACATTTCTGAACGTAGGTATATGACGTCTCTTTCAAATAGTGTCCTTAATTTTGATTTTAAAAAGGGTAATAGGTCCACTTTTTTAAAGCAAGGTCATGAAACCGAAAAAAGTTTGAACGATCAAAATGTTTAAGCAGATGACAAAATGTAAGAAGATAGTGATCTACTGTATCTGTCGGAAGAGGCCGGCATTGAAGTATTTTCGCACTCCTAGCCATCTCCTGGCAGAACACCAACTAGTTCAGCTCCCAAATAGTTGCCCAACTGCTGAACGAAAGATGACAGCTGAATGACAACTTGCCTACTTATCGAGTGAGCAGCCAATTTTGCGACTATTGACCTGTTGATTACGGCTTAGCATAATAGCGTTCGTCAAAGGTTTGAACCAGTAGCTAACAGATTATTTATTAACGATATGTAAAGGGGATAACTAATAACTTAGAAGGGCCCAAACAACATGTTGCACTACGAACTGTCGTGTCGCTTTTTAAAACGGCTATTGCGCGAAGTTTAGCGTCGATGTAAACAAGATCGAGTCGAATAAAACGCCCACGATATTGGCTCAGCAGTTGATGTTAGTTCTCTCCTGAACGCTACTAAAGGAGATCAAACGCCATTCGTCGAAATGGAGGTTTTCCACTCCGTGAAACGCCTAAGCAAGGGCGGCTAATAAAACGTATCACCTGAACTGAGTAAGGTAGATTGAGTACGGTACGGAGAAGTAACGAAGGAAGAAACTGGTTGTGACGGGACGGAACAGTGCTCTTAAAACCGTCGAAGGCGTAAGGTAGTTCTAAGCAACGCTGGGCTAAGAACTAGGAAACGCTATGAATAAAACAGTAGAACCTGCTAGCCGAGAAGGATATTCGGAGCGAGGTCGGATGTTTCGAGACGGTTTTCAGGAGTATGGCACCATCCTGGAACAACTCATGACATTCACAATATCTGCTATTTCGGAAGCAGCTATAGAAATGGCAAGACGTTGGCTTTCAGTCAGCACTGCAGAACCGACGCTAACGCAAGCGAACGTATTCAATTCAATAAGATGAAAATCGACATGACAGCATTGAATTTAAATAAGGCTAAAGTAAATTTCTTATGCATGAACTATAGTGCTGGCAAGAGGAAACTGGCGATCAATTGAACATAGTTTATCATATTAAATAACCGGCATCTGGTCGAAACCAAGGGCACGAATTTTCGTTTATTTTTAAATTATTAAACTTTTTTTCAATTAACTTATGTCCAAAACTTCCGATGTATTTGGTTGAAGTTAGGCTCATGATTTTTTAAACATGAACTAGGTACACCATTTCCACGATTTCTAAATAACGGCTAGTGAAAGAGGGTTTTAATAATAATTAACTCCTGTTTGACTATTCGTTGGGGTTTCCTATTACGAATAATCTCGTGAAGTCGAGTCAAGTAGAAGAAATCAAATGGAACCCTACGCTTATGCCAATGTGCACGAGAAATATAGATAGAAGTGAAATCACAATTGGTTGTGGAAGGAAACCCGCAGTAAGAGCAGCTGTCTCTCTAAAATTAAACCTGATCAGGTTGTCCATTTAGTCTAGTATACAGACGGCACGAGACAGCTGTCGCCAGAAAGAACATTATCGAGAATTGCACTATGCTCAATCCGACTGAATCAAAACTCGGTCGAGTCAAGCGTGACGGGGATGTATATTAGCTTTGGCAGAGGCAATACCAGCATCTACCTGTCAATCGCATTGACCTTAGTGACCTGATATCGGAAGTAATAATTCGTTCTAGGAACTTTTTTCAAGAACCTAAGGTTTCAAAATTCCCTGTTTCAGCCCAAGTACATCAAAAAAATATATTTTTTTTTATTTCAAGGAGGTAAATTGTATGGAAGAAAACGACTGAGAATCAGAGAGAGGACAGGAAAAAACTCAATAGAAAACCGTTCAATCTGGGGAAAACATTTACCATGCTTTCGTTGAGGACCATGTTTTCGCGGGAAATCAAAACAGCACTCACGCTTTTGAATCAAGCTAATGATGCTTGGACGATTTATGCTCCAACCGGTCGCCGTATTAGTTTGGTCGAATCAACTCGATCTGAAGCTTTATTACATTCCATACAAATACACCACTCACCTGTATCACTCAAAGCACACACAACAACTTAATGGTGGCTCGAAACGCTTGCAGAAACTACATAATTCATTTGGTGGCGAGGTGGATCGAACATGGATACCGATAAATAATTCATCATTTATTACGTATATACGCAATGAAAATCGAGTCGAAATCGTTCTTTGCAAAAAAAGAAAAAAAGCTACAGAGGGTGGAAAGAGGTTTCACAAAACCGTAATACATTGGGATGAGTTTCAAGATGTGTATACTGCTACCGTAGCTAGGCATTCATTTTTCATCGATTTCTTATCGCACACATATCAGAAACATACCGTAACCGTATTACGTATCATTACATAGGTACATGTAGCTACATTGGTAAAATTCCAAAGCCGAAAAAATAACATAATCTATAATATATAATGTTCACATGTAAACAAAAGTTCAAAAACTTCTTACGTTTCCAGCTTAAAAATACATAAGTTCAAGATTTCTATTGAAAATACTTCCATTTACTACGTAAACATGGAAGTAAAAAAAAAAAATCCGCTATGTGAATAATGAGCGTTGAATATTTCACAGCTCAAGAAATTTTCAACCGAGATTCCCTATATTTTGGAATTAATATTGAGCAAGTGTGTATGCCATGTGGTACCGAACTTGGCTTCGAAAGTGCCAACCACCCCAAGGGCGTTGTCGGCGAGAGAAGTTTGATTTAAGATGGTCTTATGAAAGTTGGGGGGTTGATGTATGAGCGAGGAGGACTTCAAAACTCTAAGTTCATGTTCGAAATGGTACGTCGAGAGTTCTACTCACTCTTGGGCAATTCACAGTTACTAACCTACGCGTTCCAAGAGCAGATTGAACTAAAGTAATTAAAAAAAAGTTTAAAATCTTGAATCTGAAATAATTGACTTTCGAACATTCAAAGGGATCGCTGATCGAAGTAAATATACTCGCATTTGTAGTACCTAATTATCATTGATACATATTTTTCTTAAAAAATATTTTCCATACTTTAAAAAATCTCAAGTACGAACCGCCGTTCCTTGTACACATAAGTACAAGAACGGCATTCCTCATACTTCAACTAAAATCGAATGTTTTCCCGAGATAGAACACGCTCCTTATCAATGAACGTCCAAATAACTCGCAAACGTGGAACTAGTCAGGGCTCTCCGTTGAGATTAGAGTTCCAAACGGACTATTTTTAAACTTGCAGGCCTTGGGACCGAGTTAGTCCTCTAACGCCCCCGCAGCGCATTCTTCAAGATCACCTGTCGTTCAATAAAAAACATAGCAGGGCTAATTTTTCGCCCTCATATGAAACGCATATACATTCGGCTAATCGACTCGATTCGCAAATTTTTCGTTCATATCAAGAGGTATATCGTGTGTCTGCCGGGTAGAAATAATCTACCGACACTGCTCCCTCACTGAATTGAGAAAAACCAAATTACAATATTGGGATGAGACAATTTTTATACAGCCGATTCATATTTCGAACGTGAATTTAGAACCGAATTGAGCCCGTAATGCTAAATAACTTTTGAATGGAGGGGATTTTTGGGATGAAAAAGTGCGAAAAAGCGTCCAATCAAATACGTAGAGTCAAAAGTATAGTTACGTTGGTTTGATGTAACAAGTTAAATGATTAAAAAAAGTTTCGAACGCATTCAGATTTCAAAAATAAACGTCTCGAGCAAATAAGTTCTGCGAAAAAAATTCGATACCTAAGTTAAACTTTTGATCAATAAATTGAAAACGTAAACCAAATAAGCAAGATATTCGTGGTCTAACCGGCGTTAGTAGTACGATAATAATTATAGTGCAGGTGGGATAACATCACAGACACGAGTGTCTGCTCCTCTCCCAGACGCTGCTGGGGGCATAGACAAGATCAGTCAAGGACGCCCGGGGTCTGAGGGTTCTGGAACCGGCAGGCGCATTCGGGATGCGCCACGAGCCCAACCACTTCCACAATTTCCGAACAAAAGAGCTTCCAACCCATACACGAGGAAATAATTTCATTAAGTTTTTGGATCGCCTTAGGAAAATTTTCAAGACAACGAGCTCGCTTTAACGCCCAAAGACGAAGTCATCGGAATTTTGTCTCTTCCCCACAACAACGATTTGGAGCACTCGGCGATTAAAAACGGGCAGTAGCGCCGCAATAAGGTTTTTGGGTTACTCGATGCGTAAAAAATATCTGAGTGTGAGTTGATAGTTTTAGGCGGGACGAACTGATAATCCATGCATCGAATAAAGCAATTCACTCAACTCAGTATTGACGCAAGAAAATAGCATAATACATATTTTCATTTATGCAAATATTTGCAACTGCTCTTATCAGACTTGGAACACCAGCTCGTTCTGAACCGGTTTCCGTTATGGGAGGCTCATAACTGACTCATTCAATGACGTGACAGCAAAGAAGTGTGTGAGAGGTCGAAGCGTCTTCATTTTTAAACGATGACGACACCTTATGAAGGCAATAAAACCGGGGTTTCATTGAGCGATTTCCGGCGGTCCGATTGGTCAACTATGATGTTGATATCGGTCATTAAACGTTAAGTCAAAAAATAGATGGCTCAAAGAAAAATACCTGTAACTCTTGTAAATATGAACCAGTCACAATTTTTTTCGTTTCAAATATCAATTCTAATTCAACCAATTAGAACCTAAATAGGCGAAATCAATGTTAAGAAAATTCAACTCCTTCAAAAATTCACGTATGAAAAACTGAATTTCTTATGATTATAAAAAAATATCTCACAGATTGTCGAAAAAAACTTCTGCATGACAATATTTTCCAAGCCGCATCCGAAATTATATGTTATTCATTGATAGTTTAATATAAAAACTTGGAAGACGCTAAAAATGCCAATAAAACGATGGGATTTCTGAACTACACGCAAGCACGATGTCACTTTTGTGCAATATTTTAGAAAAATCTTGTCGAATTTCCATCGAAAAATTAATAAAAAATTATGTTGGAATAGAACTGTACTTGAAAATAACTGTCTTCCATGGCGTGAAATCTTTACCTCGAGTACCATTTCTGAAAAGTCAAGCGTGTAAATGTCAAACCTATATTTCGATTCATTAGGAAAAAATTACTGGCATCCGCAATTGGTTGAGGATTTGTGCCAACGTTTATCTGTCACAATCATGTAGGTAGCTTGAAAGACGACAAGCTGACTTTTTCCAATACATATTACGTACCGACTAAGAAATTTTTATCGATATTTATTTCATTTTGTTAAGTTTCCATAAATTGTCTTCCAATAAATTTTTTACTTCCATGTTATTTGTTTACTTATTGGATGTACCCAACATGATCATTTTTCAATAACATTATAATATTATTATATTAAGTATGCGGCCCAAAAACGAATGAAAGCGAGTTCCGCAACAGCAACGTACCGGTGCCGACGGAGCACGAAAACGTCAAGTTAATCGGCTAAATCTCACGCGAACACAACATTCAGTCGGCCGGCCGGATGCAAAAATACATTCGAATTATTGAAAAATCAATTCGTAAAGATCAATCATTGATAAGAAGTGGAAGTCGAAGTGGAAAAAGTAATAAATCACGCTTAGGCATAATCTCCGGATAACCGTGATGAATGTAGGATAAATGAGCAGTCGGTGACGTCCAACCGTAAATTAATCAGGATAGTAAATTAATTGTAAAAGTTTCAAAGTCTACTAGATGAAATCAGACCGAGAAAATGTGACAAATTGGAAATTTACTTGTTAATACTCTAAACTGCGCTAGTCCTTTAGTTATTTAAATCTCTGATGTTAAATTTATTTATATATCTGCTTAGTGTTAAAAAAAAAGTTTACTCAACGCACAACCAAATTTTTTAAAAAATCCGAAACCGGTAGATAAGTCAACAATCAATGTTCGCGATGCAAAGAATTTTTCCCCATTAGTTTCTGTCGGATTATCATTATAATGAAGTGATAAACGCATTGTTTACGTTTTGCAAGCGAACCGTGAAACCCCGTACTATGACCGATAGTTAACCGGCGAAATGTACATAAATTCAATTTATATGCATTAGAAACTCGTCTCGTCGAGACCGAGCATGATTAGTAATATCTTCAGCAGCAAAATTAGAACAAAACTAAGGCGGCACAAGCCTAAAATGCACACGTGACTGCAACTGCAACGTCCACCCCATTTATCACAGACAATAATCAGATGACAAGACATGCGGTTGCGAATACGTTGAAATACAATGTGTTACCTTTTGGTCGGATGTGACGAAATGCAAGCATGTTAAACTAAGAACACGATTGATGTCTGTCACCAGGAAAACATTCGAGCGGGAGAGCACTGAACCAGCCGCCATATTCCCATACCTCGGACTGGTGGACTGGGCTACGGCAGCGACGAGCGGCGCTAGGTCTCGGCTACCAAGAGGAGGAGATGGCGAAGGAAGGCCCGAAAAGCTATACTACTGAGTCGAGCAAATCATTGTACATCATATTACCTGAGGGGTCTCTACAACAATCTGAACTTTTTTATTGAATAGAAATGGATGAATACAAATCCTGTAAAAATTTGACCATTTTTCTAGCGAAGAGACCCAACAAGATTCTGAAAGACGATAGGAAAGATTAAGGTAAACATACCTATTATGAATAATTATATCATTTATCCCATCTCTTTACTAGCACATTTTTGAAGAGCATATTTGGAAGAATATAATAACGAATATGGAACTTTATAGCCTGGATATGTAATAGCATAATATGGATTTTTATAGCCTAATAATGCTAGGATAATATCATCGTGATTTATTAGTCTTCCTCTCGCCACGTTCCATTGTGGTGTGTGGGGCGCAAACGATGCAACTCTCCATCATCTTTATTGGCTGGCCGAGAGCTGGCTGTGGAAACAACATCACCAAAGGAAAGGACATCCACACCGCTCTGGGGTTCCCCGGATAGTCGAAAATGCTCGGCCAGCCTATCAAAATAATGAGAATAAGTCGCCTTGTTTTAACACCTCCCCAACATTACCTAATCTAGATTTATCCTATTCTATTTTCAAAAGCTATTTGCAAAAATGAGAATAATAAATAATATACAATAAATAATGAGAATAAGTCGCCTTGTTTTAACACCTCCCCAACATTACCTAATCTAGATTTATCCTATTCTATTTTCAAAAGCTATTTTCAAAAAGCTACGATGTCGTTAAAAAAATTTCTAGTGCCAATAGTGTTCGGACTATTATATGCCTTTTCTGTTGAAATGGTTGATGCGAAGAAATGCAAGGCGATTTCTTCTCCAAATTATGTAGACGGTAGTCTGACGAGTATTTGCGCCCCTCGGGCCTGTTCAGGGCAGTATAAAGCTATATTGGTTCTAACGGCCGCGGTTCAGTTACCCTCATAACCCATCCACTCTTTGTAATTTCTTTCTGTCCTGGCCAGATTCTAGTTGTATTTTGATCATTATGAGTAAGCTCCGCCTTTTGAAGTTGGTAATAAATCACACTAATCGGGGAAGGAGAACAATATAATTATGTGCTAATGTAACATGAAATTCTATCTTTACAAAGTCTTTACAAAATAGACTTCCCAATATTGTCCACAATCAGCTGAGGCATTAAAAACTGGATTACACATTTTACACTTGATTGAAATTCTCATGATTCTCAAATCGAACTTTCCAAATTATTCACGTATTTTCCCCCGTGGAAAATTATAAATTATACGACAAAAATACTTACTAAGCAGGTGGATGATATTTCCCTTACAACATACGCAGCAGACAGATTCCTGCCGAACTTATCGTCTGCATTGAAAGGGGGTGAAAAGAAATTTAGTTCATCCCCACAGCCAGCAGAGTTCTCTCGACTGCGTTATCAGCATCTCCATTCAATACAACGCTGAGAAAACCCCTGTACACCGAACTGACCTCCCGTCCTTAACAAAACAGCTTCTGGGTGTCATACGACCCTTAACAATCCTAATATTCACATCCTACATCCTTCTGCCGTTCAAATGCAATATGCAATATGGACAATGGAATTCAAAGACCCACGATCCACGATGTACGGCGTCATAAAAAAAATGCTCATAGATATGGGTTACGGTTATTACCTATATGGAAATTACGTAATAGAGGGAGTAAAATTTTATTCGCACGAAAAAGAGCGGGAAACTCCCGCCGATTCTTTATTTTCTAACGTTTTCGAGTAGTTGAAGGACAATTGAGTTTCCGTTGGATAGGTTGGACGTGCAGGTGGTAGTTTTGGATCGATCTAGGGACGATGTTGCACAGGTGCGCGAACAAAAATACACACTGGGAATGATGTAAAAATATAAAAACAAACGACCGCTGGGTACGAAGGTTTAATTGACTGTAGCTCGTATTTTAGTTCCTTTCTCCCAGGGGATTTATTCTCTAGTCAATTGAAAAATGTGGAATAAACACCAATAGTGTGCAGATCAAGCTGTATTCCCATGTTTGAGTCGGCAGACAGGCATAACCAATTATAAAATCGAAAAACTCATTCAGAGGCCGCAACTTTAGAACAATGCAATATTGCTAGTGAAAAACTATCCAGGAGACCTTAACACTGAAAAACGAGTCAGTAGTGTCTGAGTTAGTCAATAGATGAGAGTAAGTCAATAGTCAATATTGAGTCAATGGATTAAAAATCGAGCGTCATCTGCTCGCCGCATAGAACATTTTAAGACCATAACAAAAATATTGACACAGTCGAAATATTGACTCTAATGGCCGGTAAACATCGAAATATAAAAAAAAGTTGAAGGCATATTGTTCGGAAGTACTGTGTGTTATCCAAAATCCGAATACATATATAAGGTATTTCTGGTATCATTTTTCATAGATTTTTTGACGCGGAATCGAATGTGAGCATAACGGAAACGATAGATTTAATCTTCGCTTGGTTGGCGTCGCATTTATTGTAGTAGAGGGGTTGTGAGGGGGAGAAAAAAAACCAGGCGACTTATTCTCCAGATTTTTAATGGCTGGCCGAGCACTTTCGCCCATTCGGGCATCTTCAGGGCGACGTGGAACCATGAGGTCCACCATGGCCCTGAAGATGCCCGAATGGGCGAAAGTGCTCGGCCAGCCATTAAAAATCTGGAAAATAAGTCGCCTGGTTTTTCTCCCCCTCACAACCCCTCTACTACGATAGATTGAATGTTTCTCAAGTTATCACAGCTTTTGTGCGTTATATTCGAGATTTTTAGAAATTTGGCATGATAGTACAACTTGATCATTATTGGAGCTGTAAAAATCGTTTTATATTCCTTTGGAATGCTCTTCAAATACTATCAACAGCTGTATTGTTAGGCGATGAATTTGACTCTGAATTAAATAAATATATGAAAATAAAAATATTAAAAATTGATTTTTGCCTGTGTGTTTTTACCTTCCCACTATGTTGTTTGACGGAAACTTTTACAAATAGACTTTAAAACCATTTGCTGAATTTTTCTCAAGCGGGTGAGCGATCGAAGACTATTTTCAGCTGTTGACTCGTCGATTTCACTGCTTTTCTTACGAGAGGTTGTTTGATGGCGGTACAGGGTTTGATCTTTCATCGAAGTACCGACCGATAATTTTACTTTTAAGCGTTAGAAGTAGGTTTTTTTTTATGTCAGAGCACGCATATAGACTCAAGTGTTTTACGTATAAGTATTAAGTACAGATATGATATCGACTTTTTTAACGTAGACAGGAAGGTACGACTTTTTGAATTACTTTTTTCTGCTAAAACCTCTGACTTCATAGTTTCCCGCTCACGTTGTCTCGCTGGATAATTTTCGATAATGGCTCGATAACCGTTTTCGACACACTCCACCCGTTAGTCGTTGGGCATGTGGCGTGAATCAAAGAAAATAGGTTGTGAGAAGATTAATTGGGGTTACGAAATGGGGAGTAGCCAGATGGTAAGACAATAAGATGTCTGAAATCTATGCATCCAAACTCACGCTCATAATATTATTCTCATCAATATAGAATTGGAGATAAAATTATGGAAGACATTCTAGTATGACAAGATCGGTGTCCTCTTGTTGGTCGCAGATTCATTCATAACGGCTCCGAGGCCTGCAAATGTTGACCGGATCGATACATTGAGGCGTCTCCTCCTCATTCAAACTTCAGAAGTCCGTATACTATTATTAAAGTGGGGGGGGGGGATGATTATGAAAGAAACTCGCAATTTCTCCCGCCGCACTTTCAAGACTTTTTAAAACTTAAATGCCTACCACCGGGAAAACTTAAAGCGGAAAGGCGAAACAAGTTTATTTTCGTAAAAGGCACAACAGGGGAGATAGGAGATGTTTTTTAGAAGAAGAAATAGAAGGGATATAGAAGAAAAGGCTAGGGCGCCTTTGTAAACTGTACCCCGCAAATTGCTACAAATCCTCTAAATACTTGGGGCGAATAGCAGGAATAAGGGTAAGAGGGTAAGGTATCTTTCTCAAGTTTCAACACTTTGAAGGCCAACCCAAAACACGAATTGAATAAAATATAGCTTCATAAATAAAAATACTGCTTCTTCCAGCTTTCTCATTTCTTATACCTAGAGTTTTCATGTCATAGAGGAGATTGACAAAGCAAACATTTTATATCATACATTTTACCTAATAACACTAAGCATCATAACCTTTTTAGGCTTCTTCAGGGCTTAAAATATCCTTTTTTTTACCTTTAATCCCTCCCCTATGCTGCTGTGAAGATGCTCATATAAGCGAAAGCACTCGGGGAAATAAAAATAATATTTTCCAAGATACTGTTAACGCGTAAATCTCCATTCTCGACATGATAATGGTGAATTAATGTAGGAATGTCGATCTGGAAGTTATTATCAATTGATCGTGAGATCAATGCAACATTGGAGTGGCTTTTGAAATGTTTGAACGAATTTCTTATCGGGAACCTCGTTGAGAAGATAAAAAAATCAAAAAGAAAACATAGGTAATATAAATTCACATCTTTACAGAGATAAGTTGTTCTTAACCCATAAGTGCGTTTTAAAGGGGTTATAAATTTTTTGTTCGTACGCCTCATTACAGAAATTTGATTATTATTCCAAACATTTCGGTCATATTTCTTCCCTCAATTAAAACCTCAAGTCATACAAGTGGGGAAGCGATTTTAAAATGGAAATTTACGTGAATAAATTCAATTGGTAGATAAAACAAGTTCAATCCGCAGATCCACAAATAATTCGTTCGGCTACGACCTAAGATTCTGAGGGTGTCTAAAGTTCAAAGAGTACCATCGTATGAAAGTCTGAATACTATGTAAATCACTTCCATTACTACCATAAGTGTAATATACTTTTATATATCCGTCGATCAACGAGAGAAATGTGCAGAACTCTTTAGGGAGTAGCTTATAAGTTCGAGTTGTCACCGACAGATGTCAGCCAATACAAGTTGTTCACTAGACGGCCCATAGACGGCCCAATGAATAAGAGAAGATGCTAAAAAAATGTTGATCCCACCCTATTAATGGATATTGAAGACTTTTTAATCATATTGACTTGTAGAAATTTCAAACCATACCACGAGCATCTTAATCAGCCGTTCTCGCGTCCAATTATACGTCTTCTGTGGGTAAATAAAATGAAAAAAAAAAAAAATCTAAAAATTGTATTGTTGTTCTTCTGTGGTATGAACAACGTAGGATCAATTTAGCCCGAAGTCGCTTGAACAGGACGGAGAGTATCAACTCGAAATTGTCTAAGCTATACAAGTAGAGTTCGTCTCAAAATTATAAAGGTCTACAATCGTAACCTTAAGTTATTTTATCGGGGTTTTTCCACGGTGGCTGTGGGGAGTTTTGGTTACTTTGTTAAAATTATACGTCCAAGATAGAAACAACACATCAAGGTTCATGTGGCGGGAACACCGGTTATAGCACAAACTCCCTATTTGCTAGCTAGAAGCAAAACAAAAGCAAAATAAGTTTAAAAAAAGAAAGGTTTAAACGAGTGTTGTGCATATTCACACGGCGATGGTTACCACTGAGACGGGAAGGGGGAATTGCGATTTAGTTGGTCGAAGTTGGAACCGCGGAAATAACAACCAATCTAACTTGCATCCGTTGTCCGCTGTCGCCGTCTTTGCAAAAATGCCCTTGTTACGAAATTGCGTTGGCTTTAGTGGAAGTTATAAAAACCGTGTGTTGATCAGTTATAAAAACTAAAAAGTACCCATGAAATCGAAAACAAGTTTGTTCCCATTACGGGTTTTGAGATTAATTCCTCGCGAAATGAGGCGCGCTACAATAAATGGACTAGACTCTTGCAGCAGACTTTCTCGTTACTCAGTAAATAAGAACTTCGCAAGTGTAGACTGATGTTACGATCAACGGACGCAACGCTTGTTGACCGTTTGTCTCCAATGACCTGAAATTGTGCGCGATGAAAATGAATCACAACCGACGATAGAAACTCGTAGAATTTGCCGCAACAGGTGCAAACGCTCAAGTTGTTCTAAAGCGGCGACTGTAGAAAAATATTTCGTAATCGCACGTCACAGACGAGTGCAGATGAAGTACGAGTCACGGTGGGATCTGCTATTTATTTAGTTGATTTGAAGGGGGGATACCTCTACTCCCTCTATTTTTGCCAGTGAACATCGTTAGAGTACGAATTTTAGGAATTGATTTACCGTCCCATTTTACACTACTATTTGAAGTTGAAGGAGACAGCGATTCTTTCATGTCTGTACAGTGCATGCTTTCGTCACCAAGTGACGATAATTTCGAGAAAAAAATTGTTTTAATTTAGTTGAGTTAATTAAGTTCAGTAGGTAGTACATTATTGTATGAGAGAGAAGGTATCACAAATTGTACGTAGATATTGCATTTCTCGGGCCTCCGTAGAAATTACCAACCGCCTGTATCGAGAACATTATCCAATCACATGTTTAGTTGCTACCGTACACATGTTGAATAATGAAGTATCGAGATGGGAACTCAGCACAGTTAGCGGGTGTTCTTCTGTGACATAGGAAAAGAACTAGAGTGCCAAACTGGCAGTGCGATCTAGGACGCCAAAATTACATAAACCCTAACGGACTGACTATACCTAAATGGTTTATCCTTTATACTTGTTTCGGCATGGATTGAGGATATCGTAACTTTTGAAATTCCACCACCATAACCGGCCAGTTCTTGAATTGGGCTGAGCATGAGCGACAGCTACACCCGCCTGTATTACTTGCGAGATTTACAATCTGTTTTGGCAATGTCTTTCGCGACTCGTTGGCTCGGGAAGTGCCATGAATGAGGAAGTCCACAGGTCGTCCACACATTATTGGATAAGGATTAATGTGATTCAAGTTACAGTTTACTTCATCCATTTTTGGCTAGGCGAACATTTGAACATGAAAGCGGGCTACGTAACCCAGAATTGAATGAATACCTCGAGTAATAATTGGCAGTTCTTTGGGTCACCGGCAATTGCACTAATCGACGAGCGCGCCAATCAGTTTAGCCTCCCGGAACACTGGGAAAAATTTCCAAAAACCAAATTTTAAAAAACTCTTTTCCCTTTTTCCCAAATTACTCCTCATTTTAAATACTTCCATTTTTTTCTTCTTAAATCTAAAACAATAAAATAAAAATTCTAAAGATACGCTCTCTTTTCACACCTCACTTAAAAACGAAAAATTCTGAATTCTTGAAGGCCTCGGTAACTGTAGTTAGGACTGGTTCGGTATCAGTTACACCCTCCTGCATCACTTGCGAGATGATTACCATCTATTTTGGCACTGTCTTTTGCAACTCGTTCTTTTCGTAGAGGGGTTGTGAGGGGGAGAAAAACTAGGCGACTTATTCTCCAGGTTTTTAATGGCTGGCCGAGCACTTTCGCCCATTCGGGCATCCTCAGGGCGACGTGGAACCATGAGGTCCACAGCACTCGTTCTTTGAGAAATAGCCATGAACTGGGAAGTGAACAGAGGTCGGTGAGATTGTTGGGGACCACCACTGAAGTAAAAATAGTTTAGTTGCATTTTACTTGGTTTATTTTTGGCTTTGCGGACATTTGAACAGGGATTTGGGGCTCCGTGGGGAGGGGGCTCCCAGGGACTACCGGCCTTGAGAACTCCCTGGCCCAGGGACTCCTGTCCCCCAAAGTCTCCTGGGGAATGGGGACTTTAGTGTCCAAGGACTCCTCGTCGTGGGCTTTGGGACTTTCGGCCCAGGAACTCCTGGGGCTCACCCAAAAATGGGAGGTCTAGCAACACTGATCTGTATCCGTCAGGTACGGAAGGCCCGAGTTGAATGTTTCACCCTCCATAAAAGCTATTACATCGGTCCTTCGCCATATAGTGGAAACCTAAGAAGATTATCAAACCTCTGTAGGTAGGTTCTTGGGAAACAAAATATTTTCATCCTACACTGCGTCCGTTCGTAAGTACAAGCGAACAGGAATCGGGCTGTTATACGTTCGATTCCAAGATCGTGAAATAGTTTCCGAGTTCGTTTAACAGCACTCACGTACTCGAGGGTGACCGTCGTAAAATAACTCACGACTTCCAATCTTGACACAAATGTGCGTTCTCTAGCAGCTGATGCCCATCCTTGGAGAGCAGGATTCGAATGACCGTATCAGGTTGTTTAGATACCAGAGACGTATGATGCTAGCTTTGCTATGCCTTCATGACTTGCGGGTGATTTCCTCCATTCATTCGAAACGGCGATGTTGCCAGACCAATCTAGTTCAAACAAGTCTATCCTTTTGGTAACCTATAACCTTCGTCTGTTGATGAAAACGGAGCGTGTTGATCAAGTTGCAACAGGTTAGCGTAACGATTGATGAGATCTCAAAGAACTTGATGTTGAATGAAACGAGTATGGCCGACAACTTCCGACCAATAGCCTGGACGGGATGGTTTTTCCGATTCGAATGGATGTTATTTCCAAAGATGAAAAAGTAGGTAGGTACCTGATGAACCTATGTAGCTATGAAGACGCCCGAATGGGCGAAAGATCTCGGCCAATAAAGAAAAGAATGGAGAAAGAGTCGCCAAGTTCATTTCCCCCTCACCTCAGCAAATTCAAAGATGAAGAAGAATTATTAACAAATTGGTATAGATTACATGTTATCTTTACCAATTTATTGATTTTTCAAAGTAGTGCGCACACTACTTATGTTTAGGTCGGTAAGCAGGTCAGCCAATTATAAAATAAAGAAGTGGTTCCAAGAAAGAATAATTATTTACAAAATAATTCCAGACTATTCATATGAAATTGGAACGTTTTTCTTACCAGGTGACCGAAAACGCGTGAAATATAAGAATAATGTTACAGTGCGGTATGTGACCTTAAAACAACCGTTGTTCGCTCAAAATAACAAAAATTTCAACACCTGTGTGTACAGTATTGGCGTAATTCACCACCTTCGGATTAAGGTTCAGCTTACTGGTAATCCGAAGAATATACAAAAAGTGAGTTTCACCCCTCCGATAGAGTCTTAATCCTTGGATTTCGGGACCAGCTAATCCGCAGATTGTAATCCCTGCTCGATCGAGGTGCTAAGGTTTAAGGCTTGAATTGTTGTGGGTGAATTTCGAAGTCGGCTTATGGTATTATTCTGTAATTGCCCAAAATTTCTGACCCCTCCTCGAAAATTGATTCTAACGTTTTCAAGTTGTATAAAATGCGAATATCCAATAAAACTTTTGTCCGTCCGACGTCAGCACCTTTCTGAAGGAACTGTACCTACTTGAAATTCTTGAAATCATTTTTGGCCTGATAGTTACTAAATTCTTTAGCCAAATTGCTATATTCCAATGCCGTTGAAATATAGGTGCGTTAGCTATTTTTGAATCGAAAGGGACCTTAGTGGTTTTCAAGTTCCCACTGCTTTTGATAGCTGGGTTTGAGAATCAGAGAAATTCGTCCTGATAATATAACTTGAAATTTCCGTGAGCCAAAAATATCGATTTCAACTTGGTAGAATGTATCTAGCTGCAGCGTTATGCAATTGATTTGACTTCATATTAAGTAATCAAGAGCAAGACACATCTTTTAAATTTCTATTTTCGGCATTCAGTTCGTCCTTAATGAAACCTATACGCTAGCTGGAAACGTTCTCATGAGTTTGGGCGCGTTACTTTTTCAAGTGAGTGGTCTTTCTAAATTATGATTGAAGCAAAGGTATATCATTCTCAACATTTTAAATTTTTTACCATCCTTCCTAGCTCAACCAGAAGCTCTTCTTCACTGTAAAAAGTTCAAGTTCCAATTCACTTTTCGCCCCGCCAAACTTAAAAAAAGATCGAAACAAAACAAATCGGCTCTGACGAAAACTCAAAACGACGAACTCAAAAAAATTATCTCATAAGGCATTGACGACTGATCCGGCAGGTAAAAACAAAAAACGTGGGATGAGAAGCGTTATCACTGATCTCATCAATGATGACCGAGCTATCGCATGATGAAGCGGCCTGGGCAACGAATTCCGAAGCTATCCTTGGATTAGTTTATCGCCTCCTTCAATCTGATGATCTCTAAAATAAAATCTTGTGTTGGCCCGAGTTAACGTTAAATTGGAGATTTTCACTTGGTAAAACCCACCAAAATATATTAATTTTTTCGGCTAGTGAAAATCAAATTTGAAAAATTAGCAAAATCTGCACAATTTTGTGAGCCGAACGATAAAAATCAAAAGACATCAATTTGCCATATAAACGCCATACTTCAATATTATTTCAACTAATCAACGATTTCAACACGTCTTTCTTCATCGAAATGCAATTCTGTATCGATTTGATAATCATGCGCGGATTTGCGGATTTTCATTGAATGTCGATGAAACCTGTCAAACAAGAGCACGGGGAAAACCGCTTTTCGACATGAAAAACGTCCATGTCCCGCGCACGTGATGTTATTTTCGTGTAAAAATGAAACTCAAATGACATAATTGAGTTTTGTCACAACTATAACTTCAACGATGTCAGCTGGCACATGGCTTTTATGTATCGCCGCTTGAAAATAACTCAATTTCGTCGGTCGACCTCAAGTGTGACACCGGCACGATCGTGATCTTGGCTCTAGGTTGGGTCAGGAATTCAACTGAAGACTAGGCCGGCTCTCGGTGCCCTGGATTTTCATGCGGCTATGCGTATTTTAACCCATTGGCGACGGCAATTACTTGAGCACGCCAGTCGGCGTTTACCATCCGAACAGAAAAGCTTTTGTGTAGCAAAGATTTGACAAATGCCCATTAGATGTAGGCGAGCTTTTTCTATCATCGGATTTTGTTTAGCCTCGCGCCGAAACGGTGCAGATGTTGAGAAATTTATTCTAACACAGAGGCGAGAAAAGTTTTTTTTTTCTTCAAAAGACGAGCTTCAATGGTTCCAAGGTGATATCTGTAGAAATCGAGAATAATGGTTCCTATTGGAATAAATTACGTGTATAACGTACAATTGCTGTACGTTCTTTCATTCATGGGGAAATTTGCTCTTGGTGAATGTTTTCAGTTTTTTGTCAATTGTTCATGCACCTACGAAAATGTTAGACGTACGATTTGTTGAACAAATGGAACTGTTTAATTCACTATCACCGCAATGTTTTATTTGGGTGAGGCTGATTTTTGAAATGTCTTGATGGAAGGTTGATTGGTTGTATCGAAAGATTATCTCCGTTTAGCCTCCTAATAAATCGCCAGTTTATCGCGTTAGAGGTGTCGAAGAGTGAACTTCTTGAAAACTATTTTGAATCAAGCCTATACGAATGAAAATCGAATAACCTCTACCTATAACTTTCAAAAAATTATGGATTACAAGATCTTTGGATATATCAAGTAAAAACCTACTGCGCCATTAATTCGTCTATAGATCTCACGAATTTCGGAATCTTGAGTGAAACCGGTCAGAATCAAAATGATCGAATCAAGAAAATATTAGCTAGGCCTGACATTGACAGTGATTACACAAAATCCCACGGTAGTAGCTGCGATTTCAACATTGCCAATGAGTGCTGATGTGGGCGAGTTAGGTGGCGACTAATTCAACGCGTAATAGCACTCGCTCGACTAGATATTGCGAGCCAAAGGCATGAGAAAAAACAATTTGTCACCACAAGGTTGATAAGTTCATTTGAAAACACCTGAGGCAGTAATCGACTCAGATACACGCATGAAAAAAAAAAATGTAGCAAATGATTTGGCAGTAATTAAGGACTCATTCGAATTTGAGTAATATCATAAATAAAGTCGATAAGCCAAAATTTGCGAGAGTTTCCATCGGATTTTTAGATAGGACAGACATTTTTTGCTCGTTTACGAGCCGATGGTATTTATTAGATTTAGTTCAACAAAGAAGAAATGGTCGGAAAACAACCCAGTCAGCTCAAATATATTCCAAAATTTTCGGCCCAACGGAAACTTGATATCTTCGAAGATCATTTAAACGATCTCTTGCAATCGTTCGACTTTTGAGCATTTGGGTACCACACAAACAGGGTAAATGTCATCATAATATACGACCGCCGGCATTCCTCACCCGCGAGTCCGTCGTGTTACGCCAATGTGTAACAGGTTTCATTCAGCCGATCTAGAAAAGAAGACATTGAGCAAGTTGACACATCTCTTTCCGTTGAGCCTACCCGGCCAGCAACTGATGTATTCGAAATCGGATGAATAGAAATAAAAAAAAAAAAAAAAAAAAAAAAAAAAAAACCATAATATATGCTATGAGTAAATTTGAACCGAGATTCTTTACATATTGTAGGATGTGGGAAATCATTTAAAAAAGGAGTGATACTTTTTATCAATCTAGCGAAATATAAATGATGGAGAGATTTGATCCCAGCAACAATAATTAGAAATTAATAAAGATGTAGAAACGTCGTTAGAAAACGTTTTCTTTTTTTACACTATCGCTTAACTTGTTCAACTATAATGAGTAGTCTCATTTTTAATTTTTTGCAGAAAAAACACGGCAAATTAGAATACAGTGGTTCATGATGATAAATTAAAGATGACTTTCCACGGCGAAACTACTTTCCACCGAACACAGATTGGTAACTACGAATATAACGGAAAATCCTTGGTTGCTATAATTTTTTTTTGAACTCTTTAAAACGTTTTACCTCCTCTCCATTTTGTTTGATCAAAAGTTGAATTATTCGCCTGACGATAAAGCTGGAGGGAGAGTTTTATGAATATTCCATCAAGTATAGTACAATTGTAATAGCTCCTAAATTCTTGAGTTATGCAGCATGGCAAATTTATAAAAATTGCGATAGCTCAAGAACCAACTAAGCTATCAACCCCGTTATGGTCTTATTTGAGTCAGCGTCTAAATAAATCTATAGAAATTGATATCAATACCACACGCCCATGAATCGTAAATCTTGGAAAATACAGATAACTCACTCCCTCGAAACTCTCCGATAGTAGTCTTCCAGAGATTTTATCCATTTTCGTAAAATCGTCGTTTTTTCATCTCGTAAAAACATAAAAAGAAATTTCGTAAGCAATTACTTTTTTTTTTTTTTTTTTTGACCAGACAGTGCGGTTTGCCGTCATTCCAAATTGTCAGTACTTCTACTTGAAAAAAATGACCGCACCCAAACTAATTTGAGAACCCATTCTTCCCAGAATCTTACGTATCGTTAGATCAGTCTCAAAGCAGCTTCAGAAACACATGGCCTATGCTACCGCAATTCAAGTCCGCAAAGTTCTCAGGCGCACAATGTCAACCATGCTTCGCGGTACCGACCTTGCGCAACATTCCAACCCCTTCTGCTGCGAAGCACGGCCAAGAGGGCTTCTCAGTTAAGCCCTGTCTCGTCTATACTGTACCACTGATACCTAACTTTACTATATAAGCCCTGACCGGCCGCATACAGTCGAATCACATCTAATCGACACTTCGCCGAGTAACTCGTTTTAAACACAACCAACCACCAACAAAATGAAATCCTTCGTAAGTAAAATATTTACCACATTTCAACTTTAAATCGGTTTGTTTCCTTTTTAAATTCAACTGTATAAATTCGTTTAAGAAAATTCAAAACCAACAAACTTTTTTGATTAAATAATAGTTAAATTTAAAAAAATGCATTTTCATCAATGAATTTTCCAACCTCATGCTAAATCAAATTAATTTATCTGTCTATCCGTCTACCTATCTATAGACCTTTACAACATCAGCTCAAGTATTTTTAGGGGTAAAAATACGAGTTTTTCATCTTACTCTCATCAAGGATCACTCACCAAGCACATTTAATTGTTCTTTACAAAATCTTTAAAAATTTCCAATTAACAAGCCAATGCAGTGGTGTCGCTATTTAGTCTCGAGGCGTAGTTTGGAAAGTAAAAATATGATAAATAATTGTCACGTTTCATAACTAATATTCCGAATTATCTTAAATGTTTAGGCATTGGATTCCTCACGCCCGCTCTACCTAATTCGAATCTTTACTTCAAATACTCACATGGGATATGGTTGAAAATATTATTAGGCGGAATCAATTAAACTTGGTGGGCTCTTCACTCAAATATTCACTGAATAATACGTACGAGTAACTAAAAAATATGTAACTCGTATTTTCTAAAACTAAATATTTTGTGAAAATTGGACCATTTTTCAAACCGCGAGACAAAAAATAACAGAAAACACACAGAACATGTCGTACATGCTGTACGATGTGAGTTTTCGATGATAAAAATGAGGCGTAATTTACCCGCCTTAAAAAACACTTCACAGCCGAGAGTATCCAACCATATTGGTTTTCGTAGCTTTTCTAAATCAAAATATAAAAACGCACGAGAAATATGGCGCAAACAGGTCATAAACTCGAAGTCAAGCGTGTGAGCGAAACGATTAAAATCAAGTGTCCTCCCCTTGCTATAAAGAACATATCACGACCTTGAGCGTTCAAAAATATTGATTCTTATAAAAATGACAAAATGAAGGGAAGAAAAAACATTGAACGCTTATCTATATCGTGGAAGTACTGAGAGTTATGACTCAAACTTTCTTCATAAACATTTCGTTCTTCATCATACAATGAATCTTCTCCCGCCGAAAACATGAGTCAGATAGACGTAGTTTTACTTGATAAGCACGCGACTGATGCAACTATTCTAGAAAGCTCGAACTCGCATCGATCTAGAAATTACAGGTTCGAAAACATCATTAACTCTTCATAGTTGATTCGATCTTGAGTTGAAACTTGCTCAATGACGATCACGTCCAACCTGCTTTACATGGGGAGTTTCCCAAGACAAACCTGCTCCAGAAGGGTTGTATTCTAGTTATGAATGGCGAGCGGTAGCGGCACTCGCTTCTCGACAGAAACCGGTTGGAATTTTTTAACTGCCGTTTAATCGGCGTTTAGCCATGTCGAAATGAGGGGAACGATCTGGTTAATTAATACGATACGTTTCTATCTTAGTTTTGGGTTGGATTGTATGAGAATTCATTCTGATCTGATCTTTGGAAAAGAAAAATAGTCGGATAATTTTCTGGTAATTAAAATTGAACAAATAATACTATGATGTCTGAGGACCCCCCCTCATGGCCCCCAGGACCCACTGTGATGACTACTGTGAGTTATTACTAAAATTTGACCTCGCTATACAATATAGGTAGATGAAGGAAATTTCACTTTCCGTACTCCCGTGAGGACGTTGGATGAAAATCGCACTGGACGCTATTTTCTTATGTTCATCTAACCATTCTCAGAATTGTGGATTTTTTATTTTTTCGTTACTCACCGTAAATCAGAGAAATATTCACCATCGTTAGAGTTATACGTATTACCATGATTCACGTTTCGTAATGTTTAAGCCTGTCAATTTGGCAGACGGCTAATCTTTAGTCATGCCTCATAGGTTATATATTTGAGTAGAGACTTTTTATTTATATTCTTATTCCACCAATAAACGGTTTTCATCTTCTTCTTATCCACGGATTAATACGAAGGCGAGCGAATTGGCGATTTTCAATTGCAATTAATCAAGATGCGGTTTCGTAGCGTTCGGAAATAGCGTAAAATGAATAGAATCCCTAATAATGTACGAAATCAATGCACTATGATTGAGCATTGAAAGCTCAATGGCCCTTTCGTAAGAGGGCTTTCGTCCCGGTAAGAAGTCGGGCGATACTGTTGCAAAACGACTGCACTGTCGTGCAAATGCACAAATGGCTGAGGTCAAACCCTTTCTCTTTACACGTACTTTGCATACGGTCCCTGATATCTGCGGGGATAAACCGATCCTTATAACCTTCCGTAAGTAAACTCTAGAGTCGTGATCATTCTGAATAATAAATTATCTATGGACAATCATTCGTGGTATGAGGACAATAGTTGTTCCTGAAATAAGAGCGCATTAGGATTCACTCTTCCAACTACTCAATTTTATCAACACACGAGAAACTTAGACATTATTACCCCAGAGATTATTCTCTTTATCAATACATTTCTAGTCTATGCGTTTCTTGATATATTGGTAAAATAAAATACAAAATAAGCGCTGTTATATGACGACACAAATCCTCAATTTTCAATCCAATGTATTCCCTCATCATTTTCATCCATTATAACAATAGAAATGATGCAGTTTCGGTTTCCTTCGGGACCATAATTAATAATCAATAAGTAATTAGTTTTTTCTTCCTCGAATATCAATAAATTTATGTGCGAAATTTCAACGTTGCAGGTGTGCATTGCTCTGCTCATGGCCGTCGCTGCCGCCGCTCCGGCCGCCGAAGAAACTGTTAAGACCAAGCGTGGCATTTTCGGCGCATCGCTTCTGGCTCCCGCGCCGCTCGCTTACTCTTCGCCCTACGCCCTTTCGCACGCACCGCTCATCGCGCCAGCACCTGTCATCTCAAAGGCGATCATTCCTTCTCTCACTTACTCGCACGCACCGCTCGCTCTGTCGCACGCTCCGCTCATCGCTCCGGCTCCACTCATTTCCAAGACCATTTACCCCTCGTCGTTCGCCCTCTCGCACGCTCCTCTTGTCTCACACGCTCCCATCTCTCTCGGCCACTCACTCTGGTGATGACGTCATTTTTCCCACAAGGAAATCTAATACCATCGTCATTATGTGAATAATAACTCGACGAAATTTTCATCAACCGTCGAAGAAAATGCGAGTATTAATAATGTTAGGTCAATTTTTAGCTAATTTTTAATTTACATCTCTGTGAAATAAAACAAATAAAAACTTTGATAAACCCCAGTTTTGTTATAATTATATTGCCTATACGTCGAATGAATGGCATTGTTGAATTAAATATTCGAATAGGGTGCGTAAATTAGTGGTGAAACACATTGATTTGTCATCAAAACGTTCAAGACAGCAAACTGAAATTTCATAACATTAGAAAATCAAACCTTTGTATAAAGGTCACATGAAAGTTAGTACCGACACGTTAACTGTAGTCGAAAAAATCATTTTGAAAACTTTATGAACTCTCTTCCAGCATTAAAATTTAGATGGTTTGATTATAAAAATGATAATATTGTGTGTTCTTGGCGTTCAATTGTGTCTTTATTCGCGTTCAATTCGTACAGACAAAAAATAATTCATAATTCATTTTAAAAGCCCGCATGGTTCCGCAGTCTTGTGATGACTTCTTTGTAACAACTTCGTTTCAGTGTAAATAGTCGTTTTTAAATTTTTAAACGGCTGTTTCTTAATTTTTACAATACTATAATCTAAACTTCTAATGCATTCACATGATGTAAAATTGAAGATGAATGATGTAAAATTAAGTCGACTATGATAAAAAATGTTGCGATACCACGTTCCGAGTAGAATAAAACAATCTGTACTCGACAGATCATCAGAATTTGATTCAATATTAGTTACTTTAATTTCGCAGTGGAAGGGGGAAGCAGGTTACACAGCTCTGTGTACAGTAGTCACAGAACTGATTTTAAAACAAATGAAGCATCCGATCAATTCACTGTCCTCGTGTGAATCTCTTTTCCAAACGGCCGACGCAGTAGGAACTGCAAAAATAATTTCTATTAATCACCCTTCCATACAAGAAACTCATGTGGAAGCATTAATATCAACGCATTCTATAGATCACTTTTACTTCATAATTGAAAAGGAAAACTGCAAAAGAATCGAAGCGGTTGAAGGAAAACGAACGAAGAAACTTTGAATTTTTTATTTGCCGGCCGAGCACTTTCACCCATTTTAACATCTTCAGCTTCTTCTTCAGCTGTTGTTCTTCTTCAGTTCCGTTCTGTTGCATTTCCAATTTCGTCTAGTACTGGATGCTGAGCAAAGAAGGCGAAATCCGAAGAGACGAGGCTTGCCTAGATTATGCGGGCCAAGACGTAATTTTGTATCTATGCCACGGGTCGCGAGGGAACCAGCTGTGGTTTTATATCCCAGAGGTGAGTGTGACCTAATGGACTTGCTGATCCTATCAAGCGATTCGCTTGAAATTAATAATATTTAAAAAAAAAAGAATTTAAAACGACAGGGGCACATCAACAAAGTTGCTGATACCGTCGATTATTCTTGGACTTTTGGTTCATCTGTTGAATACCTATGCTCAATAACTAAGTCTTGTAAGACCGCTGAAATGTCCCCATTGCTGTTTCGCTTCGTCCTCAAAACTACATTGTATGTAGATTTTACGTTGCTCATATATGTTCCAAAATTTCTAAAAATTCATACACGAACATTTGGAATATCCAATTAATTTCATTCATTTCTGGGAGGGTTAGATTTTTCTATGGTTCCGTGCGTATACATTCGTTTCTATCCTATTCGTAGACGAATACTATACAACATGGAAGCTCTAAAAAATGCCTGGCCATTTTGAGCAACCGGCAAAAGCTGCTGATGGAAGATTGCAGTTCATCGGCGCCCGAACAGCGGTGGAGATTTGATAACTACGATCCGTCCAAGATGAGGTAGTGAACGGCCATCCGCAGACGAGGGGAGGTTCATCATCGTGCCATGAAATATAAACGTCAATCGTCATTTTGACGTAACGGACTTGAACACTAAAAATATTGCGGTAATTCTATCGAAATCGAATGGACTGACAATTTTCGAAGAAGACTCGTCTCTTATCAAGAGCATATCAATTCGACATACCAACCTTACGAAAACTGTGGGGGGTTAAACACGGCGACTCTTCGCATTTGCTACATAGACCCAAATCCACTGGCCCCAGTGCAAATTCACTGGCGCCAGTGAGTTGGAATTCGTTAATCAATTTGGCACTAAGTACAATAATTAGAAGATTCCTAAAGTAGGTAGGTACATGTTTTACTTGATTACCTACATTCTACCATCGCATCGGTTTGGGATCACGCAAATTAGGTCTGATAAAAGTTTAGTTTACCATCATTAGAAAATATAATATTCGAGTTTGATACGAAATTGCGAATATTAGTGCCACATTTCGGACACTTTTGCTCGAACCACAGAACTTGAAGAATCGCTTGACATCGACTATCTAAGTATAAATGTACTGAGTACGTTTAAATCCGAACGTAACAGTTTTTTAATTCAGTCATTTCTCGATACTATGAAAAAACCAAAAATGATTACAATCTGTACAGTTCAGGGATATAAAACGCTCATCCCAAAGAAAGATACGTATAACAGTTCCGCTGGTAAAGATAAGTGATATGTATACACTATACATTAAGGGCTATTTACAAAACTCTATACTTACATAGTTTCTCTAGGATTTTTTTTTCTTTCTAATGATGGTAAACTAAACATTTATCAAACCTAATTTGCGTGATCCCAAACCGATGCGATGGTAGAATGTAGGTAATCAAGTAAAACATGTACCTACCTACTTTAGGAATCTTCTAATAAATTATTGTACTTAGTGCCAAATTGAGTAACGAAATTGGAAAGGACCTTGCTAAGCACTCGTGGAATTAAAGCTCGCTCCTTGCCCCAGCGGATAATTACAACTAGGTATGTAAACATGGAAATGAGCCGCAAGTACCAAGCACAGCGCATCGAAGGTAATATTATTTATCTTCTGTTTGTCGCATTTTCTACAAAAATGTTGAGGTGTGGGGGGATAAACACGGCGACTCTTCGCATTTGCTACATAGACCCAAATGCACTGGCGCCAGTGAGTTGGAAGTGGCGTCAGTAGTTCACTGGCCCCAGTGAATTACTGGCCCAGTGAATCACTGGGCCCAGTGAATTACTGGCCCAGTGAATCACTGGGCCCAGTGAAATACTGGCCCCAGTGAATTACTGGGCCCAGTGAACTACTGGGCCCAGTGAGTTACTGGGCCCAGTGAATTACTGGGCCCAGTGAATTACTGGGCCCAGTGAACTACTGGGCCCAGTGAATTACTGGCCCCAGTGAATTACTCGGCCCAGTGAAATACTGGCCCCAGTGAATTACTGGGCCCAGTGAAATACTGGGCCCAGTGAATTACTGGGCCCAGTGAAATACTGGCCCCAGTGAATTACTGGGCCCAGTGAATTACTGGGCCCAGTGAAATACTGGCCCCAGTGAATTACTGGGCCCAGTGAATTACTGGGCCCAGTGAATTACTGGGCCCAGTGAATTACTGGGCCCAGTGAATTACTGGGCCCAGTGATTTACTGGGCCCAGTGAATCACTGGGCCCAGTGAAATACTGGCCCCAGTGAATTACTGGGCCCAGTGAATTACTGGGCCCAGTGAATTACTGGGCCCAGTGAACTACTGGGCCCAGTGAGTTACTGGGCCCAGTGAATTACTGGGCCCAGTGAATTACTGGGCCCAGTGAATTACTGGCCCCAGTGAATTACTCGGCCCAGTGAAATACTGGCCCCAGTGAATTACTGGCCCCAGTGAATTACTGGGCCCAGTGAAATACTGGCCCCAGTGAATTACTGGGCCCAGTGAATTACTGGGCCCAGTGAATTACTGGGCCCAGTGAATTACTGGGCCCAGTGAATTACTGGGCCCAGTGAATTACTGGGCCCAGTGAATTACTGGGCCCAGTGAATTACTGGGCCCAGTGAAATACTGGCCCCAGTGAAATATTGGGCCCAGTGAATTACTGGGCCCAGTGAATTACTGGGCCCAGTGAATTACTGGGCCCAGTGAATTACTGGGCCCAGTGAATTACTGGGCCCAGTGAATTACTGGGCTCAGTGAAATACTGGCCCCAGTGAATTACTGGGCCCAGTGAATTACTGGCCCCAGTGAATTACTGGGCCCAGTGAATTACTGGCCCCAGTGAAATACTGGCCCCAGTGAAATACTGGGCCCAGTGAATTACTGGCCCCAGTGAATTTTTGGCCCCAGTGAATTACTGGGCCCAGTGATTTACTGGGCCCAGTGAATTACTGGGCCCAGTGAAATACTGGCCCCAGTGAATTACTGGGCCCAGTGAATTACTGGGCCCAGTGAATTTGCACTGGCGCCAGCGGATTGTAAGTGGCGCCTGTGGATTTGCACTGGCGCCAGTGGATTTGGGTCTTTGTAGCAAATGCGAAGAGTCGCCGTGTTTATCCCCCCACACCCCAACATTTTCGTAGAAAATGCGACAAACAGAAGATAAATAATATTACCTTGGATGCGCTGTGTACCAAGGTACTTGCGGCTCATTTCCATGTTTACATACCTAGTTGTAATTATCCGCTGGGGCTAGGAGTGACTTTTGAATGCATTTATGTATATTAAAGAAGAGTGTTATCGAAAATCCAACGGCAAATTCGGATATTCAATACATTTTCTGAAAATATCATCAAATTTGATTAGTTTTTTTACGGAGATACTTTGACTTCTATCACATTTGACCAGAGACAAACAAACTAACATGTTCAGAGAGTATCAACGAGTACCTAGTACAAAAAAACGTTTTATCCGTTACATCCTAACACCTCAATTCCGAATTCGGTTTTTCGGATCATCCCAAGGGTCGAAAGAATCAAACGTCACTCAAATAAACGAATACATAATTAAAGCAGCCCCGATCAGAAATCGAGCGATAATACAGCGTCCATCATGATCAAAGACTATGACAACCTGATAGCCTACAAGAATCTCCAATGGGTATTTCGACAATAATGTACTCATGCACTTTCAGCATTTAATTGGTTTCACAAGATCTTGTGAAATCGGTTGTAAGTTTGTAATCTCAAGTGGAACAAATAAAACATCATTAGGACCAACGATTACTATTTTCCTACTCTTCGGTAGAGAGATATTCGTCCGGACATTACAGAAAACTATTACTGGCAACTCGTAACAAATGACGCATCCGCATACGAAATTTTCCAAGAGTACACCTAGTTTTTGGCCCACTGAGGTCCGACGTAACAAAAGAATAACGAGCCGTGGGAAAACGGTCGGTTTCTCCAACCCAATCGAACGTTTTCGTCTATGGTTCGAATATCGAAACCGTTCACAACGCATAAAACGGCTCCTGTTTAACGGCTTATGGAAAAACGATAACGCGGAAGCAAAACGTAGGAGTTTTCGCTCTCCGGCCGAAGGAGTTACCAGAACGACCGGGCAACGCGTCTGTTTTCATGTTATGGTCGTTATTACCTAGCTCGTATTGATGATTGAGTTGTATAACTTACTGTGCTGAAGATATCGTAGGAAGACCGTTGAATAGGGTGTCCGACTGATTCGGCGGGAGCACTTTCAAGCGAACAAAGAGAATCGAAAAGTACCTTCGAAGGAAACCTTTGTTTGTTGAACAGTTGATAGCCTCGAGACGAGCTAGGTCGAGATGAGAACTCAACTTGGACGCCATAAATATTCTATAGTTTTAGAACGAATTTTGAATTCACAAGCGCGACAAGAGGTTAAAAAATGTAGGTAACGAGGAGGAAAATCCATAACATTTAGTGGCAGAAAAGAAGGACCTACCTATTCCTTGAAAAATAATTCGTTCAGATTTTTGTAATCGCAGAAAATTTGCAAGCATCCAATTACTGTTCAATGAAAAGCTAAGTATCATAAATTAAACACTAGTTTACGCATGTCGTCATTCACGTTGTTCCCAGTAAATCACGATTGCAATAGAATTATTTCTCTCGCTAACTCATTACTCGCCTTCCACCTGTACAAAACTCCTGTATAACGGTAACTAGGCATTTTACTGCAGTCGAGCTATTCAAACAAACGTGATTCAATCGTCCTTAGTTGAAGGCCTTGATCTTGCCGGAAACGATAGAGAATGAATTAATTGATTCCTATCGAATGAAGTTACCGTCTCGACGAAAGAGTAAATGGTGAGAAATGGAATACAAACGCATTAAACACAGTGAACGCCTGACTGAACAGCTTTCGTCTTAAATTAAATTACTCATAATTTAACTTTTACTGCTTGAAAAAGTCCCACGAGAATTTTTCATGTTGGTTTCACATTTTGTGCGTGTAAGCGAGTTTGAAAGTTTCCAAAACGACCTCGGGAATTCTGCCATAAAACTCGATCATTTTATAAATAAAATTGGATGGGATAAATGGGACTAGAGCGTACGTAAGGCGAATTACTATTTTTTGTAAATCGTTATCGAGGGGTGCGCTTAACCGGTTCGTATATATATATCAGGACCGTAAAAACGTGTCGTAAGTGCGAAAAATCTGTCACTGCGCTTTCGACACGCCACAGTCGATATAACAATTCTCATGAGCTGTGTAATCATTTACATAGCAAAAAGCGGCCACGATCGAAATTATCCGCGCGGACCGAAGTTGAAAAATAATGCGTCGGGAACCGTTTTTCGATTTTCCGAGGCCCCTTTCAATAATCAAAAAGTGGAGAAGTGTCGTTTATATCGTCAGTGGCACTAAGATCGTTTATACACAGGTTCGAACTTATTGCATTTGTCTATGAAGGAACACACAGTGGCCAAAGGATCAATGAAATGAAAATAAAATCAATGTTGTGTACCATTCCAATGATTTAGTATTATACAGATGAGAACATTTTAAGCGCCGCAAAGTATTGAAATCTTCACATTTCCAATAATTTGAGAAAAATCGGACATCCCCCTTAACTAGATTTTGTTCTCCATTTTTTTGTTTTGTTCTCTACTCTACATTCTGTTCCTCACATAAGTAGTCTCATTTTGCAAAGAAGTAGCTGCTAATATCATAGCTCTTATTGTCGATGCGAGAAATAAAATACATTAAGTACCAATAAATGCTCACATAATGCCTGAAGTGGCGAAAATGTCTAAAGTATACGAAAGAATTATGGAGCTGACTTTGATTCAATTTCCACGCACTACTTATCGCTTATTCTCTCAGACGACTTATCCCCTTCAACGCACTAGTGATGTCGCACTCGTGGCTACGTGATAGAGAGAACCATTCGGTGATTTCAATGCCCTCAGATTAAAATGGGAAAACATGAACTATTGTAATCTCTCTAGAGCATGAGATCGTTCAACTGAAGGAAAATGGAAAAAATGAAACAATAATTGAGATCAAAGTTCGACACAAATACATGGCTTCTTTGGAAATAATTTCTAGCCCTATGGAGAATGAAGGATCGAGACATCATGCTATCTACTCATGCAGGTTGAATCGTCGCGTCGTGATAATCATTCAATCCAGGAAACGAAGCCATCGATTGGCCACATTCGTCGTTGAACCTTCGTCTGGCCGACAATGGATTCTATTACTGCTTTCAAAATCCTATTTTCCCGTCCGAGTCGAAGTATTGACGACGTGATGAACGTGGTCTATTTCTAAAGCAGACATTACAAAAATCATTTCGTTTTACAGTGAATAAACGAGTGACATGGGTAACAAAGAAGACCCTCGAAAATTGATACTTTTACGCTTATTATACACTTCTTGCGCAACTTGTTCGCAACTAGCCGGCACTTGCGTGGAAAGTTTGGTATTTTTGGCTCTAGTTCAAATACCAAACCTAAATCGTTGGGTCTTTTCATTTGAATATCTGATCGGATTGAGAAAAAATGCTGATATAAACCAGGGTTTCATTCAAAACGCACAAAGGTACAAGAAAGATGCTAATTTTAGTTGACGTACAGTGTGCGATTCAAACGACTGAAATCGGGCTATATCTGCACGTCATTTGAGTTGAAATACATCGCTATCCTTCAAACCAGAAGTTATAATTTTGAGATGGAATTTCGAAAATATTTCGCCTCTCAAAATTGTGAAATGTCAAGATGGATGAATGAAAAATGATGATGAAATATATGGATGGATGAAATAATGGATGAAAGATAATGGAGGACGGATGAAGTAATGGCAGGAAAAAAGCGTTTCAGTTCGATTAACCTATTTGAGCGCACGATAAGCTAAGGATGAACAATTCCAAACACTGGGGTCCATTTTACAAGAGTGGAAAACATTCAAGTCAAGATCATCGCAGTGATGGATGACTCGACTTGAAATAATTGTTTATAATATATCAACTAGCCCAAGAGTTTGACCTAATGTATGTTTACCTTGGGATTTCCCGTTCTGGAAGCGATAATGATCTTGCAAATCTTCGTCGGGCTTTTCGAATCATAAAACTTAGCGCAAATGTAAGGGAAACCCCTGGAATCTCTTCGACCTTGAGAAGACAATCTGCACAACTAAAACCGTTCTGTAATGGAGCATTGGCAACATCAGCCGTGTTACAGCTGAGCCCGGCAGGTATGAAATGTTCGCCCAAGTAGCCGTCCTGAATACAAAATAGGGACCCAGAGTTGAAATAGTATAGTCCGCAACTACGGACATTGTTGCCACGCCTACTGATGCAATTTCATTCCGTCGTCCATAAGACGAAGATGTCGAAAAAGACGACACGACAAACCGTCAGGTCCGAGGACGGGGAAGATTCAATGCTCAGTGAATTTCAAGTGGGCTAGTATAAAGAGACGAGGTCTCATTAGGTGAATGGTCAGTCTACGCTTGTGATTCGCGATTGCCGTTCAGCCGAAATGAGAAACGCAGTAAGTTTTTCTTGTCTTTTTTGTAGCGGTAGAGCCCCTGAAAACGTTCGACCGATTCCAATCTTCGCCGACGACTAGGTTTCTATGTAACGGATGATAATGGTTGTAATTAATTTTCAATGTGGGATAAATTATTCGAAACGATCAAAGAATTTTAGTACTTCGGCCTCTTTTATCTGTAGAGCACGAAGGAGTAACATGAGAGCAGTCTCAAACACAGTAGGCACCTAGTGTTAATCTGTTCAAAAAAGCCATAGGTCCGTGGCCTTTTCCGTCTCAAGTGTGATAAGTCCTATTTAGCTCAGTGTATTTCAAGCAAACGCACTCAGAAACAAAAAACATTCCGATTCACGAAGAATTACTGTGTGTGATACCAATAATAAAAATCAAGCGACGTTCAGTTGGAATATGGAAAATTAAAAGTCTCCCAGAGTTCAAATAATATTCATTCTTGCGGTCTGTAAAAATAGAATATAATAGTCAATATGCGAATAACGCAGAAGTACGGTATGTGACCCCACGATAAAAATCAGTCATCATCTAATCGCCGTCCCAAACATTTCAAGACCTTGAGCGTTCAAATATATTAATTTTTGTGGCTGTAAAAATCAAAATACAAAATTCGCACCAGTGAAATAACGAAAAAAACCTTTTACCGTGGAAGTACGGTGTGCGAACCGCTAGATTAAAAATCAAGCATCATCTGCTCGCCACAACAAACAATTCAAGACCTCGAACGCTCATAAATATTGACTTTTCTGGCCTGAAAAAAATTGAAGAAGTACTGTGTGTTTTCCAAAATCCGGGAAAGGTTAATTTTGTAAATTTTCTGAAACGTTCATTGAGTTTCATTCATTTCTCACATCATGTGATCACAGACACACAGACAAACACAACATAACACTTGTTCAAAAAGTGTTTCTGAGTATAGGTAGAATAATATAGAATGGTAGAGCATCATGAGAATTCCTTCCAAATTCACCTCCGTTCCGAATCCGACTTTTCGAACGATCACCTAATTTATACTTAATTAACTCACATACTTTAATTTACTACGTAAAAATGGAAGTAATAAAAATGAATAATAAAAAACAACAAGATAGTAAATAGTGGGATAAATATTTATACGATTTTTTTTCAATGGGAAGTACGCTAATATTTCGCGAGTGGAATTTTGTTGTAGTTTAGAGAGACGTTCGCACGTTTGTCCATCAGTTCCATTCTTCAGCGATCTTTCTCTCTCACGGGTGTTGGATTAAATAATAATGGGAGCTTATTTTTAGTTGGATATCTTGTCGCCCAACAGAGAAGTTTTGTTGAAAATACCTACACTACTAAATTCGCCCGTTCATTGCTGGAAAATTGTTTCCTCCTGCTTTTGGCAGTAATGCATTTTAAAATTATTCCAGACTATTTTCGTCGCCCTGGCGCTATTTGTGGGATGTGCTATTGCAAGCGATGCAGATGATGCGCGATCAAAACGCAGCCTTCTTCTTGGCGATTACTTCTACGGCGGCGTTTATCCAGTCGATCCTTATGCGACGCCTGCTATCACGACTCCCATCGTCGCCAGAGCATCACCCGTTTTCGGGGCTCCTCAATTCGCCTACAGGACCGCCCGCGTTTACAGTCCGTGGACTCCATACTACGCAGTCAACCCAGGATGGCCATCCTACTTGGTCCGCTGATCGTTGGACGGCTTCGACCGAGGGCCTGTAAATCGATATATTTATTAAATCTGTTAATTCATTTTTTCTACAGTGAAAATGGCTAAATATCAGTATCATCTCCTTGTTCAAATGGAACTCATTGAAATATGCTGTTTAGGCAAGTTACCTCAACCAGCTTTATCAACAGTCACTAGGATAAGAAATGTTCCTCGCCTGTAATGTAAGGTTAAAATTATTAAAAAGTTTCTAAACCAAAGTGATGGTTTTTTTAACCTACGGCGTAGAAAGTATACTTAATATTGGAAATCGAGTTCCTCAGCTGCGATTTATGGTACCGAAAAACTATGTGACTTTTGTTACTATTTCCTCAGTTAGAGTGCTGTAAATATTCGGAAGAATTTTCTAAACTCAATTTCTTCCCACGATATTTTAATTTTTAATATGTTCCACATTTTATCCAGTTATATGCTCGTCACGTATGCCAATTTATTTATGAAACTCACAATTCAATTGAAATCGAATCTCAATGTCCCCTTGGTTTATAATCAGTTTGTCTAGACGCATTGAATTAATACAATTCATTTTTTATGAAAAAGGATAATACTATCAACGCAATGTCGAATAGAATAGCAGCGATCGTGAGTGCGATTGAAAAGGCGCGAGCATTACAATGTTGAATGTACTTGTAGGGAATAGAGAATTGCAAGAAAATATTGAGCGAAGACTACAATGAAACCGGTCGTTGCGGCGATTTTATCGACATATTGAAAACCACTGTGTTCTTTCTCGGGTACGTTTCATTTTTGCGAAAACACCTGGCTCCGACTTGAATACACTTACAAGAGAGTGGTTTGGGGTGGTTGTCGAGGGAAAACCTTGGATATTCATTTCCAGAGTTTTAATTTGGTAGAAGGCTATTCTTGTCAATTCCGGCATTTCAAGGATATAAATACTGATAACATTTTTTTATGAACTTCTCTCAATTCTATAATACCTGTGCCGTGGATACCTTGTAATGGTGCTACGAAGCCCTGATGATGCCCGAATGGGCGAAAGTGCTTGGCAGGCCAACAATAAAAAACAGGAGAACGAGTCGCCGTGGTTTTCTCCCCCTCAACCCCAACAACGAAGAATTCTATAATAGAAAAAGAAGAGAAATTTTTTTCAGTTTAAATGAAATTTTGATAGATAAAAAAAAAATCAAGGGAAATCGATGATAAAATGTGGAAAATCCGATACGAAAGAAACAACAGATTTCCAATCCTATTTACATGAATATCATGTCACGATATATTATGAATAATATATTATATTATCTTGACATTCCGAAATAATGTGTCCCTCGATTTGCTCGTGAACACATGAGAGCGTTTACACGATTATGTCTAAAAATGCTTTCATAGCTTTGTACTGGTGATCCATTACGCTTTTATTGAATAAAAAAATCGCTTACAATATTTTCACGTCCAATTGATCATAATATCTACTTCATAAAAATGTGCAGAGCCTCGCTTTCGAATAAATTTCCATACTTTCGACACGTCCTCATTTAATATTTTAAAGGCGTATAGGCGCCTGTTGCTGTCAGCCTGCTTTTGTTATACAACCGATGCGTCTAGGTTCCGGACGCCACCCTCCCGCAGTGCTAATTTGCTGCAACTGCTCCTTCTTTTCGACCATCTTCTCTTTGTCGAGTGAAACTGAATCATATCAACAATGAACGTCGGTCGACGCCGGTTGTTCATATAACAACCCCATTAATCCGCTCGTGCATCAATTTCGCGAGTATTTTTTCTTTCCCGATCGCCTGTCTCTCCTTTTGAGCTGAAACGAATCGTTTTCAACACTCACGCGGCTTCGGTTTCGGAGCATTTCGAATCGCTGGTCATTTTTATGCGATTATGGCCCATATTCTTAAACAAATCTAACCGTAGAGCGGATTTTTGACAATACATGTAATTCAGTCAATAAATCGCTTATTAGCAAACACTGGTAAAACGTCACGCGATATCATGAAATGCAGTTTAACATAATTATTTTGATGTCTTGGGACGTGATAGCAGTTAGCTTGTTCCATTAGAGAATATCAAGAGAACGAAAAATAATTATGTTTGTGATACGAATCCTGAGCCGCAAGCTAATGCAAAGCAGAGTAGCTCTCGAATTTAGTCGCGGATCAATACCTATAAGAGTTTTTTTTAGTATTAATAAAATTTATTTAAAATATATGATTAATACATAATTATATGATTTAAGTACTGCTACTGGCTTTTACTGAGTACCTCGAGATGGAATATGGTAGTCATTAAAAATTTTTGACGTAGTTGAGTACATATTAGTTTCGAGATTGATTAATTATGAACTGGAATGAGGGTTTTCTATTGAATCAAAGTGGTGAGCATCATGGATTGGTCTCTTGAAAGGAGATAGGGTCTCTTCAAACTTTTAGAAGTCATCAGATAAATTGTAGTTAGAAATATTTGTAATTGATTATAATTAAAGGCGTTTATTTCTTGTTATTCGTAGCAATGTAGTGAGCGTTTCAACCGCAACTGGTAGCTAGTTTCTCCAAGATACGCCGTCCGTCGGCCGAACAATGGATGGGCCTCCCTAGAGCAGCCCCTCAATCAAAAGAGATTGTTCAGATTCGCACTTTCGGGGGTAAAAACGCTAGCTGGCACCTACCCACCCCGCTCGAGGCTTTTTTCAATTTTTTGACTATATATAGAGAGCAGGAGGCCTGCCCAAACTAGAGATCGCACGTCAGTTTCAGGCCGGCCACTCATCGCACTGCGCAACAATTGGCCGAAATGGAAGTTCTACAGGTAAATATTGATTTCACCTGAGATCGAAGTGTCTTCACCAAAGTCGCATCAATCCGACCGAGGTCTCTCACCCGCGCGCGAGTGTAATCATCACGGTGAATCGTGCGCGAGTGTTTCTGAAACCTAGTGAACATGGTGTCCTGAAATTCGTCGAATTTGAGCCACCATTCCTAGTTTTACCGTGTGGAAGTAACCGCGCGGAATTTCAAAAATATCTAGAGTTTATTCGAAAATAATTCTCAAACACAGTCACGCATTTGTGAGCTAGGGTTGACATTTTCTTCTTAATCTCGAGAATATTATTTGATAGAAAAACAATCTTCAAATGACAGAACTTGGGTGCAATTGTAAACGTCGTTCGCCGGATCACTAGTCAAAGCTTGAATTCAAAGCACGATTTTTTTAGAAAGCCAGGAAAGAAAAAAAGTAATTTACCAAGAAAATAAACTATTATATCTATACTCTAAAAATTGATATTTAATTTTGATATCCAAATGGAGGATGAAAATAATTATCTTTGCGCTCCGCGGGTAAATTTGGCTTCATGAAATTTTCCAACTAAATAGTTTTATAATGAATCGAGCCCTGATGATTTTTGGAACGTATTAGAAAAGTTCTTGGGTTTTCGACAAAATTTGTAGTATTGTTTCAAGAAGTAGGTTAATGGTTTCTGAAACGTCGGCAACTTTTCTTATCTTACTAGCTAGCTTATGCTATGTAGAAAAGAATATTCGCTTCGAATCATTGACCAGTATATTGCTTTTTCACGCTTCTAGGCTCAGGGAAAAACAACTCCCTACGCTCAATTTTTTCTATTTGGAGAGCAGACGCGACTACACCGGCAGGTGAAACTGTCTAAATTAGTTGCTTGATTCGGAACTACGACGGAAATAAATAGCACAGCCGATAAAAAAATTTTTGGCCCAGTTCCGGGAAACACAAGACACGTGCCAAAGTTGCCTATTGAAAATTCGTTGCCGCTTTAGCAAATTCGTTTTTATTTATGACGAGGGGCTGAGCGCCCCTGGCGGCTTCGCCGCCCAACCTCTATAATTTGGTATGTTGGTGGAGGTGTTGTCATGTACTTTGTATCATAAAGTATTGGGGTTTTCAACTGGAGCGAAGTAGGAGAAAAATTAGACATAACAACTTTAAGTATTCCAAGATTTGTAACTTGCAGAGTGGATAGCTCAAACAAAAAGTCGTCAATTCAGATGTTTGAATATACCAAAAGATAGGTAATTTAACTGTCCACATTTTCCTAATGTAATGTACCTATTCATTTTTCAACCGTTTTCAAGTTATTTAACAATATTAGCAGACTATAGACGAAAACATGACATTTTTCAACTTTAAACGTTCTTTTCATCTATTTAGTGCGAAAGAAACAAAGAATGAACCATATATTATTGATATACACATCATCAACTATCATTAAGCTGAATTTGAGCGAAATCTAATTCAAAAAATTTTTCGCGAAAAATCCAAGGGGTACCCCTGCGATTTTTTTCAACCGAACAGTTAACGATTTTTTACTCGTCTTCCATTACAGATAAAAATCTGAAATTTTTAGGAGAGTTGTGTCTTACCGAGATGTATTTTTGTGATTTTTTTTATTTCATGAAAAAATCTGCAAGTGGTCCAAAAAAATCGGGTTTTGAATGCTCAAAAATTGGACTTTAACCGTGATTTTCGGGGTCAAAATTAATGTTAATCAATTGTTTTATTAAGCAGGAGTCTTCATTTGAACGCCTTACTCACGCACGTAGCAAAAAATTTGGCGAAAAAAATGTAAACAGAGCCAGAGAAATTATTTTCCGTAAATCGAGTTTTTCACCGGCCGCTGGCATCGGTAATAGTGAAAAATTAAATTTTCGTTTCAAAGCGATTTTGACAGCTATTCTTATAGGAAATTTAATGCTGAATCCGAATATGACGTCAAAACGGCGGAAATTTGACGACAACTATCAGTTTTTCCAGGTTTAACGCCACTCCTACGTTTTTCAACTTTGAAAATCCGTTGCAAATACTAACAGTACTGTTAAATTTTAATTAGTTAATGATTCCTACAGGCAATTAGACGTAGAATTCGAATTTGAAGTGAAAATAATCGAATTCGAACAATTAATAATATTTTTCGATTTTTTTCTCGATTTTCATACTTTTGAAGTTTCAACTATGGAATTTTTTTTCGTCACGTTCGCGAAGTGGGAATAATTAGGTGCTGTGGAAGAAAATGAAGGAAATTTAATGTAGAATCGATTAAAAATAAGAAAATTGCTAGCGTATATGATAGCTCTCGAGATATATTCCACTTTATGTCAAAAAACGTGTTTAGAGTTTTCTTTTGATCGCGAATAGCTCCGCAGGGAAATAACATAAAAATATAATTAAATGAGAACAATACACATATACAATATACACTGTAGGATTTTGGTAGTTCTTTCTTGCCTCTGAGTAATATACCTATGTAAAAGTGGTTGGTTTAAATGCTATTTGCGAAAAATAAACGCAAAAAATTGGGTCATAAAATTTCAAAGTGCAATAAAATTTGAACAAAGGCCTAATTTAAAAAAAGATAAGACTTTTCCGGCCGATAAAGTTCTCTTTATTGAACGACACTATGACCAAAATTTGGCTACCTAGTCCCAGTTTCTCAATCAATCGTATACCCAAGGGTTTTTGACTTTCTCTTCGGGCCGCTCTAGCTCCGGCTAAAATCGATCAACGAACGAATTCTTGAACTTTTTCGTTTAAAGAATTTATCCATGAACAAAATGCGCTCAAAAAATTCTTATCGCGTTGTGAGAATTTTTCGAGAAAATCGCGATCAACTGCAGAAAAACGTAGTTTCGAAAAAGATCAAATTTTGACATTTTCCTTCCTCACGAAAAATCAAGGTCGAAAATCGAAAAAGTAAGAATTAACCGCATCAGGAATTTTTATTTAATAGACGAAAACGTCATATAATAATTTTTAGCGTTTCACAATGTTTCTCTGCCCATGAGAGTTTTTTCAAAACGCGATTTCAAAGTTTCGACATTGGACGGCTCTAGCTCCGCGGAGATGAAAGCAAACTGAACGATTACAAAAATGTTGGAAATTTAACTGGCTAGGTACAACTTTGCAATTCAATTAGTATAAATATGTAAAAATGAATAGTTTGGCCGCTAGATCGCCCGAAAGACGAAATTCCTGAAAACAGACTATTCCAAAAAACGACGTTTTTCGATACATTTCGAATTTAAAAAACAAAAAAAAACAAAACAGGGTTAAAAATCAAAATTCTAAGATTTTTTCAGATGGTGGCCTTAAATTCTAAGCATACCCTATTTGTTTTCATCCAATTCCCTCCGGCCAGTTCTTCGATCAATAGTATACCTTCTCCTCACCCTGGTTGTGCAGTTTTATGTTTTATATTAGAGATCTATTTTCGTCTAATCGAATCAGTTTCGAATGCACAGCCGCGATACAGTTGGGTTATACAGGCTGAACCGTTGTCAAAGTTAACAGGCTCACCGACAATTCGCGGCTATCGCATCATTTCGAAAATATGTTTTCGATGAGCCAAGATTGATTTTTGGTGAAAATTTCAAGAATATATCCAGCTTTTATAGTTTTGTGAGTTGACGGCGTACGGACAGATATTGTTTTATCGGTTATTCAGTATTATCGTATTGGTATTATTCAAACGAAAAACATCGAATTTGAGGAGGGGTTAGAAAAAATTTCTGCTTGGGTAATTTATTAAAATAGTTTATTATTAAATAATAAAGCTAAACGAATAATAGGTACGTAATAACTCTGTAAAACTTTTGCCAACTTTTACAATTAAAAAAAAAAAAATCAACATACTTTAATTTTTTAGTTCTATATTGAATTTACCAAGATTGGAAAACGTGTAATATCGAATTTACCATTCATAAACCTAATTTTCCCCCTTCGATGGTGTCCGTCCATTTACTAATGACATATTTTCAGCAAACGCATGTGATAACAATCGAGCCGATTCTCATTGTTGTCTATCATTCTTATATCTTTTAATTTTTCAATGCTCTTGATGAATATTCTAATATTCAAGTCATATCAATAGATAAGCCACTGTAGCTACCTCGTGAATTACATCACTGTAACAAACTCGCTCCTTATTCAAATAAAAAAAATTATTTTTCCCAAGCTGAGATCATCATTTTTGTACCTTTTCAACTGTAAACTATAGAAACTATCAAATACTTCTCTCGTATCTAACTAATGTTTATCCAATACAATGCAAATTATTTTTCCTTCGTTTCCGTATCCCATTCCTTCGTTTACGTATCGATCAAATTCTTCTATTCATTTCTCTACATCAGCCGTGTAAATGACGTCTCGTGATGAGTTTGCATAACCAAAGCCTATTTTAGTTTCGTCGATTAAGTATGAAAAAAGACAGAACTAAGCGCTTCCATACAAATTTAATTGCTAGACTAGAACTTTTAGAATATTATATTTGCACCTCAGCAACTCAAAATTGCAGTCAATTATCCTTACCTATATGGGCACGTTCAAATAAGTCATCCTGATTTTCGGCTAACTGTATATTTTAGCATTCAACGTTTCATATGTTTCAGCATCAGCATTCAACGTTTGTTCATTTTCAGATTCGTGAAAAATAAAACTTTTTTGTCGATGTTGCAGGGCCTTATCCCGATCCTGCTGGCGATAAGTATGGGTTGCTGGGCAGAGAAAACCAAAAAGATAGCCAAGACGGGGGTCAAACGGGATATAAGCTACGGCGTCCAGACCATCCCAGGCGTCACCTTGCATGCACCAGTGACAGGTCAAGGAGGAGGGTACGCAGCAGAAGTAGTTCAGCATCTGGGCCTAATACCGAACACACAAGCGCTCGACAGCTTAGGCGGTTTCACCAGTCAAGGCGGTTATGGAGTATACCCCATCATAGCTGCTCCAATAGTAAATTATCAAGGAAATGCAGCCCAGGGTGTTCACCAACTAGACCAGGGATGGAAAGGAATCCCATCTAGAGGCTACGGCTCCATCAAACATGGCCACGAAATCGCCCAGTCGTTGTCTTCGAAAGTTCCTGTTCCCGTCCACGAGAATGTGTATGACGTACCACTAGTCCCGTTAGTGCCCGCTGAATATGGAATGAAAGCACAGCCAGCTGCTTCTGGTTACAGTCAAAGCACTCTGATTCCAGCCTACAGCATCGCAAGCTTGACTGCCAACGAAAAAGGTCTCAGCCCATATTCCATAGACGGGAAAGCACAAATAACTCCAGTGCTGGTTGCTTTTCACTCTCCTTATCAAGGGCAACAAATCTTTCATCAAAGAACCCAGCCGATCAAAGGATACACATTCTCGACGTATCACAAGCCACTAACTGCGGTGCAAAATAATTATAAAGCAACTCCCCTGATTTATAATTCAGGGTACTCACATAGTACCAATACTCATCAACAACCAAGCGGTTATAGCGTTGACCATCAAGGTTACAATAATAATCTCGCAACTCAAAAAACCCAAATTAGCCCATCAGGTCACGGTTCCATCGACCACGGTCACCAGCTGGCAAAGAAAGTGCAGTTCCCTTCAACTGCGACGAAGAACCATAACAAATATCACAATTCTTACATTCCGAACAGGCAAACTTCCTTCACAAATAGTTACCACGGAAACACAAAACACCATAATGTTCCCGGTTCGAAAAAACAATCGTCAGGCGGTTCCGGCCACAACTACCGCACGCCGAACGAATCGAAAAAGTCAACTTCTGGAACTTCGTACAGTAATTTTCAAAACGTCGGTGAGCATCTGAGCTACAGGCAAAACAATAACTACGACCAAGTCCCCGCACATTTGTATACCGCAGATTATAGCCACCAACAAGATTCATCCAGCCGGGCATCGTCAGGATTTACTTCGGACTATAACAGAGGGCAATCCTCGTTGGCCCAATCGTCGTCTGAACATGATAATGGCTACTATCCGACTGAAACCGGCCACACGAACGGCCACGGAGGGGGCCAATATTCGGGCGATCAAAAGGCCACCTCGTTTCAAAGCTTCGTCATCCATACCTACCCGACTAACAAAGATTCCAACGTCCAGAATAACAGCTACGAAAGTGACGAGAACTACACAGCGAACAAGCACCCGGATCGCACGAACTCGGCAGAATCCCGGTACCAAAACTAGCAAACATGGATATCACCAGAAATGTTTTTGAAAAACCCCAGTAGGGGGTGATATTTTTGTAAATATTTGCTACCTAGTCGTGTGAGAATTTTTGAAAAACGCCTCATGCTGAACTTAATTTATATTTCGATACTTGTGTTTGTACTATACTGAATAAAAATGTTTTGAATGCGCTAAATCCTAAAAAAAAAAAAAAAAAAATATTCAATCACACGATACCACAAATATACACCTTATATTGAACCGTACCTCACAGAATTCTCATAGCAAAAATATTTTTGTATAATCACAAAATTCTGATTTTCGAACTATAGACCAAATTTCGCAGATAAATCTAGGTCAAAACGAATTGTTACGTAGGGTACATTTGACGGTGTTTATTTAGTCGGCATTCCAGTTCAATCGCTGACGTAAACTCTAATAATAATCAGTTTCCGTTTGGCTTTTCACCTTTCAACAGTTCAAATAAGGAAGGAACGTTAGGATAATATCTTACTAGCAGTTTCGCTTAGTTCTGCTGCGATCTGGTTTTAACCGCAATACGGGCATTGCCTTGTCTACAAAGAAGGAATCCCCACGCTTCAATTACGAATCGTGCATTATATACGATGTGCGGTTTAAAATGCGACTGCAATCGTTGATTATTTCGCTGCGAGCATTATCACGTTTATCACAACATTTATTACTTTTACCCTCGATAACTTCCACAAAAAGTCGTAAATTAAAACGTCTAATATACTGAAAAATAGGGAGTCAAAATCTCCATCCTTTCGCTGAGTAATGAACCTGTCAATTTTTCAGCCGTTTACGCGTTATTCAACAATACTACTTAATGAAATATACACGAAGAAGTCCCATTTATCAACTTCAAACCTTTTTCCCATCCATTTGGGGCTACAAAAACGAAGACTGTCGGGTATATTTTTGATGCACACATCATCAACGGTCCAAATTGGAACGAATTAAAAGTTTTCACAAAAAAAACCAAAGGGTTCCGTAGATGATTTTTGGAAACGTTCAGCTATTAATTTTTTCTGGGCCGTCGAGACAGATAGTCATTTAGATTTTTAGGGAAGTTGTAGTTAATCATTATATCGTATGATTTTTTCTTTTCTCGGAGAAAATCGTAAGTGGTCCAAAAAAATCAGTTTTCGATTTCACGAAAATTGAACTGGCACCGAGCTTCACGTGGTCGAAACTTTTCACACTCAATTATCTTATTATACGGAAGGGAACCATACATACGTATATACGAGCTCGTAGCACAAAGGTTGTCAAAAATAAAAAATAAATAAAAAATAAAAATAAAAAATAAAAAAATAAAATAAAATAATCACAAACCGACGCAGAAATGATTGTTTTTCATAAACGAAATTTCAAACCGACAGAGATTTTAGCGTCGGAGTGGGATAAACCTTCATTCTCAAAATTTTCAAGGGAAATTAAAAGCTGAATCTGAATTTCTGATGAAATAGCGGAAATTTGTGAACTATAGCATACGTTAATCTAATATTAATTTGAGGTTAGACTGCTCTTCGTTTCTCAACTTCGAGAATTAGGCGAATAACGGGATGGCTCCCTTGTTTTTTGATACACGGTCTTGGAAAGAATTACATGTAGTAATCGAATTTTAAGTGAAGAACTGTAATATAAAACTGTGTAAAACTGTTTGATTCTCCGATTTCGTAAGTACACTTTTTTTTTTACACCAATTTACATGAAAAATAATTGTAGAAAAATTTTAGCCATTCGATCACAGATTTAATATTTCTTCATTGGAATGAATTTTCCATTGGAATGAGTTTAAAATAAAAATGACGCATGAAGTTTATCTTGGGTTTTTTAGACAACCGCATGTTACAAAATGATAGGTGTGCACATCCTTTTCCAAACAACGTGACTGTTTGGAAACAGATAAGCGGAATGAACAAGCAGTAAATCAGAACTCAATAGAATTCTTAAATTAATCGATAATAATTTATTAATACGTCCGATACGAACGGTCAAATCGAGATCGGGGTTAAAGGCGCACAAAGAAATCTCCCAGCGGTTTCAGTCGTCGATCGGTGACTGTCGATTCTCAGTGAATCCGTTGGTAGGAGATCATTTTTACAGTTTATGTGGAGTTTCAAGCCGTGTTGAAAAGCGAAGCAGCGATGAATTTTATTTTTAAGCTAGTGTTTCTCGTCCTAGCCATCCTCGAGTGCAATGCCGCAGTGAGTGTTCAAGAATATTTAATATCCTATGAATTATTTTTACGGTTTTTCCCGGCCGTTGACCTAGTGATTTTACATAGCCCGGAAGATATCCGAAGGGGCGAAAGTGCTCGGCAGGAAACTTTTTTTTAATGAAGAAGTGGCCAATTATTTCTCGCCCTCAACCAGACTTCGGATATTCTTTATATATAATTTTATTTTTATTATTATTCCTAATTTTGTACTTATATTATTATTTATAATTTTTCATAATATTTTAAGTATTATCTCATTTTTTTTCAAGTGATGACAATGACTAGCAGTCATTGGCGATGGCCAACTTGCATAATTATGTGTTAGGTACAAAAATAGTCTGTTTGCAGGTCACGAAAGAATTCAAATCGCAAGTTCTAGCCGCTAGAGAAAAATGCAAAAAAGAGCACAAGATTTCTGATGGTAAGTGCAGATAGCTGAAAGAAATAATATTACTTCACTGTTTATAAATAGAAGATTAATCTGCTACAATTTTGCTTGCAGAAGCATTAAATGAATGGGTAAAAAACTCTAAGCTACCAGACGGTGAAGCTGGCAAATGCTACCTGGCTTGTTACATGAAGGAAATTGGATACGTATGTTTGATGAGAGGATTTTTTAGCTTATTTATTCATTTTATGGAATTGGAACTATTATCTGGAAAATAAGGAACAAAATCTCGATTGAGAGGAGGAAAATACTTTAGGTTCTTTAATTTACAGATGGAAAATGGAAAACTCGACTACAAAAAATTGGAAGCGTCTAACATGAAAAAATGGGGAGATCAAGATATGCTATCTAAAGCCAACGCTGTCGACCGAACGTGCGTTCAAGATGGTAAGCACCTATTATATCTAGGCCCAATCTCGACGAAGTATTCTTCAATAAATTAAAAATAAAATCAATGTGAAAATGTCACAAAATTGGAAAAAGGCACAAGTTGAAGAGAAAATTGAACGGAAAATTGAAACTGTTTTCATTTAAAAGATCAGATAGTCACTGAAAAAAAAAAAAAAATATAATAATAATATAATTATATAAAAATTTTAAATAATATAATTATATAAAAATTTTAAATAATATTTATTATTATTATTTTAAATAATATAATTATATAAAATAAAAAAGAATTTCTGACGTTAAAAATGACCAGTTTATAAATAATGGGTAAAAAATTCGCTTGAAATATAGTTATTTCGTTTTTACTCTGTATTTTCGTCTTCATTCCACAGTTAAAACAGAAGGAAAAGACCAGTGCACAATCGCAGCTGAATTCGTCGCGTGTAAAATGCGAGAAATCAAGAAGGTGAGTACGAACGAAACGTTGAAAAATAAATGAAACAGCGTTGAGCTACTTATTTACGAAAATAAATGCATAAATAAATAAAATAAACAATATTATTATTCTGGCGGAATCAAAATATGACTCATTTTTAAATTCTATAATTGTTGAAAATTGCTTCCTGTATTCAGGTCGGTCTCAAGCTGTCACGTATCCCGAATTCGGATCAAAAACCCAAATGATAAAGACCTAATAACATTTACAACGAAGTATTCAAATACTGTCTCGTGAGAGCGTTCAACTCGTCACAAGCGTACACAATTTCGCAAATGGAATCTCCACTGGCGGTGAAATGGACATTTTTCGTTTCGCAGTACATAATTCGCCGCCAGAAATCTAGTACTCCAAAATAGTTCCGAAGGCAGAGAAGCAGAGGGCACGGTAAAATTTTATTTAAACTCGACGTCAAATAATTTTTAAGATGGCCATACGATTAAAAACATCGAATCATTGAATGTCTTGCGTTTTACTTCAAAATAAATCAAATGTCTCGATTTTTTCTCGAATTATCCTTTTCCTTCCAGTAAGTAGTTGTAGCGTTTTTCGAAAGAAACACACTTACTTATAACAAGTGTTGCAAACGAACCAGCAATAAGTATTAAAAATTTATTTGTTCAAATTTTTTCTCAACATTTTGCAATGTTTAAACACAGTTCATTTGCGAATGTTCACGTTCAGTTTCATTATTTTTTCAACCATTTCCAAAATTTGTCTTAATTTTTCTCAATAATCAACACTTTCAGCAACTTTTCAAAAGAATTTTACAACTTCGAATAATATCCGACATTTTTTTACTTTTATAAACTTACAATAGTGTCTGCGAATAATATCACGACGTTCGGCACAACTTTCAACGCTCCTTCAACATTATTGACGATTGTTCAACAATTTTCAACATTTCCACTCGCGATTGACGTATTTCCTTGTCACTTCGGCCTCACGAACTTCAAGCAATCACATCTAGCGCTTTTTCCAGGTCTTCCATTTCCGTCTGTACGCCAATCAATAGGGGAACGGAAGAATATTGTTACATCATATTACCTATATTATAATACTGCTTACATTACATATATTTATTATATATCACATTATTACACATTATATCATATATATATGTGAAATCGAAACAGCCAGTAAAACAAGCTTCCTATCCAGGGCGTGCAATTTTTTTCGATCTTGCGGTCAGATATGAAAATTTCCACTCGTGCGTGAAGGCTATGAAAAGTTGAGCTTTTGAAAAAGAAGATGTTCAGTGCCATTGGCGTCCCTTCTTCTTGGGGTTTTGGACATGGATTAGCTACGGTATGGGGAATAGAACATAGGCTCTGCTCTGTGCTCAGTTCATCTTTGACATCAGCCAAAATGACCGCTACTGCAACTATTTTTCTGATGCTTTTCGCGCTCAGTGCGACTCAACGTTCTTCGACGAAGGTAACTTTAAAATAAATATTGGAGACTATGGTTGCTGACCTTGCTTACCTACCAAAGTAGTTTTCTAAATTGAAAATGCATCGATGCTGAACGAAAATTCCGTTTTTTTAGGGAGATGATACAATCCGCATAATAGAACGGGCGTTCAAAACATGCAGAGAACGTCATAACATCGACATGAGTAAGAATAAATTAATAAACCTATTGTTCCTCTTCAAATTAAATACATTCTAACAAGTTTACTGCCTGGTAAAGAAGGAGGAGTTTTAGTTATCAGGAGGAGTTTTAGTTTAGATGTATCATCTAATTCTATTAGTATCAACAAGAAAAATCTTATTTAATATGTTACATTTCTATACCATTTTTGTAAGATCTTAGAAAAAGATACAGTATAAAAACCGACGTTTCTCAGAAAATTACTGAACAGTTCTAGTTTTTTTCGTTCATAAAACGGTTACTAAGCAAATTGCCGGTTCCTCAGCACCGGTTACTGAGCAAAGTTACCGAGCAATTATTGAATAGTTCTAGTTTTTTCATTCATGCAACGGTAAAAGATTCATTGTGTGGCCATGAGAGAATCGCCATTCGTATTTCAGGTTACATAGAAGGAGCGGTAAGAAACAGAATGCTTCCACGGGATGATAAAGGAAGGGTACGTTAAATTTACACAATCATTCTACTGTAAATGTCTTGACGTTGGCCAACAATCAAAATGTAATTATTTTCAGGGATTCATCAGATGCATCATAGCAAGAGTCGGCTTTGTGAGTAAAGATTAATCTTTCGAGCAAAAATAAAGACATTACAATTTACAGTAACGATTTCCGAAGTATATTATTACTACACATATACTTCATTCTTCATACGGAATAATTTACAGATGCCTTACTGTCATCCTTACCATTCCATCACTTTATGGCCTCTTATGTTCATTTATAGAATGAGCTGAAAAACATCATCAGAGGAGGAAAATTACCTAAAGGAAACGTTGCCGGATTATTCCAAATACCTGATATTGAGACGAAATTGGAAGAGATCGAGTTTATGGGGTCGACCTTGTTATGAACCACAAGTTTCCTTTTTCCACAATTATTGAAAATATAAATATAATTACTGGAAATAGTCTATATTTTATTTCTATATTGTATACTTATTTTACCAACTGTTTGCCCTCCGGTTGATTTTTTCGACCCCCTGCGTCTAATTTTACTCGATGTGATGTGACCCTTTAACTTCGAGGGAAAGTTCAAATTATAGGCTACGGAGGTTTTGCGTATTTTGGTTTATGATTCAATAATAAACCATTCTTATTGCTCAAGAAAAAACATTGTCTAACCCCTCAAAATTTGAAGTTTCATGTTACAAGGCATGTAGAATCCGGATATCCAATAGATACGCCGTACGCCGTCAACACTTCACGCCGACAAAACTATAGAAGCTGAATATTTGAAATTGGTCTGACCATGGCTCAATTTATTTAACTGAATCGCTACCTCAATTTTAATGGTATTTTGGGAGGTTTTGAGGGGGGAAAGTTCGTAATATACAAAGATTTTCCGACGAACGTGTATTTGGTATCAATTTCTAAAGATTTTTGGACGCTGAATCGAATAAGACCATTGCGGGATCGATATATTTATTTATTCTTAGTTTATAGCAGCTTTTGAGGAAAATTTAGTCGATTTTCTTAAATCCGGCATAAGGGCTCGAGAATTCTTGGAACTATAATGATCGTTCTATATTCCTTGGAATGCTCGTCAAACACTCTGTCTTACTGTACCGTTATGCAAAAAATTCAGCTTCTAATTTGAAAATTGAGAAAAATAAAAATGATTAAAATTACAATAATTGCAACGGAGTTTCCCCTTATAGTTACCAATCTGTTGTTTGGTAGAAATGTTCACAAAGGTTCAGACAAGTTATCACCGCAAATCTATGGTCTTCTTAAATCATCATTAGCAGCGTTTTTCGGATAGGAGTTGGAGGCGATGGGTGTGAAATTTATTTCATCTAACTTCTAGCATCTATAAAGTTATTTAACCACCACAAGAATGTTGTGATTATTTTCAACTCCGAAGGGTTCAATAGGGATTAATAAAATAGTTGATCATTCTATAAAGCATGGATCTACCCCGCTCGAAAAGCTGAAGGTCTTTTGAAAAGCTATGTAGCGAGAGGAAATTGAATCGTTGCAATAGAATTGAATTATTGCATTTTGATCATAAAAATCATCACTTTCAACATGCGATATATTTTCGAAGAAATTAAATTAATTTTGAATTATAAAATCTTGGGAAGGGATGTACGTTTTTTATAAGGAAATAATCAGACATCCGATTATCGCGAGAAAAATGTTGTGAACAGTCTCACGAAGCTCGGATGACTCAGGTCGCTGCCGTGGCACTCGCTGTGAGCGCTTTGTCCGGTACGCGAACATCATTGGCAACACTGTTTTACTCAGCTCTCTCACAGAGTCGGCGTTTCGTCCTTCAGCGGTTCAGCGTCTCGTTTGTGTCTGTGTCCGTATCTGTTGTGAGCCGTGTATTTTCTGTTGTGTTGATAGTGTCCCATTCTCCAGAAATAATTACCAATAATTTATTGCCGATTTTACATTATAAGTGAATATTATAATACTTCCACGTGTCTATATTTACATCCTATACGATGGCGCTCACATGCCTTTCTGCTGAACTTCGTGGCAAAATCAAATCCAGCAAAGTGTTGGTCGTCGGTGCCGGTGGTATCGGATGCGAACTTCTGAAGAATCTTGTGTTCAGCGGTTTCGAAGATATAGAAGTGGTAAGAAATTGAAATCCAATTGTTTCTACTTAATTATTTACCATCACTGCCTAGTTTAATTGGTAAAAACAAGTGGAGCCCAAAGTTTTGATCTCTTATCATTCAATTGATTTCTTGATGCATTATTTTAAATGTTATTGTTTAACTCCTTTGTCATTGGTAGGTGAAAAACGCTGCAAATGATTGTACAGTGGTTTATTCTTCCTTTCCTTCAATAATTAACTTGTCCGAATATTTGAGAATGTTCTCACCAAAAACCGGGTTATAATAAATATATCATTGAAAAACTCTGTAGCAATAATTATTCTAATTTTAATTTTTTCCTCAACTTTCAATTTAAAAGCTAAATTTTTCACCTAAAGTACAGCTGAAGAGCGTGTTTGACGAGCATTGGGTAATTCTCAAATTAATAACCTCATGCCAAAGTTCTGAACATCTCGAATATTTTACACAAAGCTGCGATAGCTCGAGAACCATTAAAGCTATTGATTCCGTCATGGTCTCATTCGATTCAGCATCCAAAAATCTATGTAAATTGATTACAAATCATCAGGGTTCAGAGTAACACGCCCTGTCGTCATTTTTATCGAAAATGAATTAGCCACACCGTTGGAAAGCTCAGCGTATTTAATACACCTTCGTTTGAAAATAGAATTTTCTCTTCCACAAAACTCCTCAAAAATACCCTTAAAATTGTTGTAGCAATTTGGCTAATGAATTGAACCATATTCAGGCCCATATGGATTTTTTAGTGAAAATTTAAAAAATGTAGCTTCGACCGATAGTTTTGTCAGAAAAGTATTGACCTTTAGTATAGTAGGAAATTTCAACTTCCCCCCCAAATTCACCTCCTAATGCATTCCCCAAATAATGACTTTTTGACAATCTTGATATTTCCATTTAGTACGTAAACATTAGAAATAATACAATTACCAATAAATATTATTCAATTGCTCTTCCTTTGTAACGTTTCCAGATCGATTTGGACACCATTGACGTGAGCAACTTGAACCGGCAGTTTCTATTTCAGCGACAACACGTCGGCCGCCCAAAAGCTAAAGTTGCCGAAGAAAGTTGCCTCAAGTTCAATCCTAATGTAAAAATTAAGTCTCACTGCGCTAATATTATTAGGTAAGTTGGAATTAGACTGACAGCGCTTCAAAGATAATTTGTACTTTTTAGCCTGTTATTTAGAGGTTAAGTATTCCAGGTGCACTGGTTACTATTAATCTAATCCATTGATGAAATTATTGAATCAGCTCCAGCTATATTTTGTTCCTTTTCTGAAAATATATTATGCCCTTTTTTGTTTCAGTAAAGACTACGGAATCTCGTACTTTTCACAATTCAACCTCGTCCTCAATGCCCTTGACAATCGAGCGGCACGAGCTCATGTTAACCGAATGTGCCTCGGTGCCAACGTTCCCCTCATCGATTCGGGCACCTCTGGATACAAAGGACAAGTTGAGCTAATCTACCGGGGTTTGACATTGTAAGTACCACGCAGCCATATGAATACTGCGTGTAGTATGATGTCAGCTCATGATAATCATAACCTAGCTCAATTGCTTCAAATACACTATCTCAAGTTATTAACTTACCTTCGGCTTCTCAAAAATCATGAACTTAGATTATCGGGAACTGGGTTTAATTTAACATACGTTCCCAGATATTACCAATGATCAATCTTGGTTGAATTATTTGGTCCAAATTTTTTTTTAAAAAGGCTTCACAGCCGAAACGGCTGTAGAAATTAGAATAGTCCTGGTCTATTGTATCTTTTCCCTCTGACCTATATCATCAAGTGTCATAGGGTGCTCTATCTGGTATTAAACCCTTATTATCATATTAATCAACCAACCAGTATCTCCTATTTTTTCCGCCACTTTTCACGTTTAATTGGTTCACTAGGTGTTACGAGTGTACACCGAAAGAGGCTCCCAAAACATTCCCCGCCTGCACAATTCGGACAACTCCAACTGAGCATATTCACTGCATCATTTGGTCAAAATATCTGTTCACTTCCCTATTCGGCGGTATTACTGAAGACGACGAAGATGTTGCCACAGTGTCGGCCGAAAATGGCAGTCAGCCGGAGGATAAATCGACTAATGAAGAGGTACGATAGTTTTTAAACGCTAAGTACAATATTTGATGTATGTGCTATTTTTTATCTTCGTCTCTGCTATCATCTTTACCAACCATACTTCCTTCTGTAGAAGAAGCCGGTTTCACCCAAACAATGGGCTGTCGATACAGGCTACGATCCGGAAAAGCTTTTTAACAAACTGTTCCATGATGATATAGAATACAACTTGTTGATGAAAGACCTTTGGGTAAATAGGAAACCCCCGGTACCACTTGCTTGGGACACTGAACTTGGTATGCACATTTTTTGATATGTACAGTAAAAAATGCGTCACATATATTTCATAATACTAAGTAAATATTTTTCATGCATTGCAGAAGACAACTCGACCGATTCTGCTCTTTCGAACGACCAGAGAGTTTGGTCCATACCAGAATGTAAACAGATTTTTGCCCTTGCGCTGAAAAACCTCAAGGAAGAGTCTGAGGTTGGTTTTTAAAGTGAAATTATTTGGCTGGGTGTATTTATCCGTTGACCTTTACCTTCGGTTGTTGGATGACGAGAATGGCAGGATTTTTATTGAGCTGTAAAAACTAGAACAGTAAACTCGTAATGCAACACGTAGCGCTGATGACTAAGTTCTCATCTAGGCTACCTTTGGCAGTACACATTTTTTCCCCTTTGATCACCTGCTTTGTATTCTTTAACCTGGACATTCTATTGTATAAAAATAAAAATATGGTGAGCAACTGGTGCAAATTTATTGTTGACTCTTGTAGAAATTGGGAGACGGTGAAAATCTTGTCTGGGACAAGGATGACGAGCATTCGATGAATTTTGTAGCCGCCACGGCCAACATAAGAGCACACATTTATGGAATCCCGATGAAATCAAAATTCGATATAAAGGGTGAGAAATTCGTCACATACGAATACTGTCCTAATTTGTATACATTCATTTTTAGACAGTCGTCATCAGATTTTAAAATTCTGATTCACATAATATCACTTTATATAACCTATTCCAGCTATGGCTGGTAACATAATACCTGCAATTGCTACTAGCAACGCGTGTATTGCTGGACTCATCGTTCTGTTCGCTTTGAAAGTACTGGATGGGAAAATGGACCAATGCAAAACCGTTTACTTACAGCAAGAGCTGAGTAGCCGAGGAGCCCTAATAACCCCTGAAAGTGTATTCCCGCCGCGAAATCCCAACTGTTTCGTCTGCTCGTCACAATCGGTAAGTATTGGGTTCATGATGTATGTTTTAATTTTATTTTGCGTTCTTGCCTCAACAAATTTTATTTTCGTAGATCACCCTCGTTACTGACATATCCAAAATGACTATCCGAGATTTGGAAAAATCAGTTCTCAAAGGGCACCTTTCCATGGTCGAGCCTGAAGTTATGCTTGAAGAAAGGGTCATTATTTCGAGTGAAGAAGGGGAAACTGATGGAATGTTGAACCAAACCCTTCAAGTAAGCCTGATGTTAATCCTACTCAACATGGGACGCTCTTGGAATTAGTCTCTTCTAATCAATTGGTATTTGATTAAGTGGGAGCATGATCAGTAAATGTGTGCGATTTTTCTCTCCAATTTTTAGGACGTTGGCGTTCTCTCCGGCTCTCTTCTCAAAGTTGAAGATTTCGTCCAGGACTATGAAATTAAAATTGTTGTCGTTGATAAGTTAGTTGAATGAACATTATTCTTTCCATTGACCATACGACTTTTGCATGTCAAAATTTTCATTTATTGTGTCCGACTTTGATTGCAGACAGTTGGCCGAGGATGAAGGAAAATTCTACATTACGGGCGACTTTGACAATATGAAACAAGCCACAAAAGACGTAACGTTGGAAACTAAAACTAACGGTATGCTTCATCGTGTACACTTTTTTAAATCTAAAGTTCCACAGGTTAATATAAATGGTGCAATGCCCAGTTAATTTTGTCTCACACATCTCATGTCTGGTACGTTTCTGTTTTACAGGTGAACCGAAAGCCTCCACAAGCGGCGAAGCCTCGAATTCAGAGGTGCCCGATGACGACGACGATGTTGTAGTGATTTCTTTTGATGAACCATCTACATCTGGTAAGAATTAGTTGTTTGGTATTTTTGTTGTTGAAAGTGAAAGCCTTTGGTGGCTTAGGAATTTTTGAGGGGGCTTTCGCAGCCACCACCGGGGATATTGGAATGATGCAACCTTTAACAACTCCTCTTTGTTTTAAATAGCGAACTCGCCAACGTCATGATTCATTGAGCATCATAACTATATCCATGATTCTTAATTTTTATCTCGTTGTTTTAAGGTTTACGACCCTCACAGAAACGTACCGCCGATGAGACAGCAAACGTCCCTGTAAAGAAGCGAAGAACACAGAACGCAGATGACGACGACGAATGTCAAATAATCGACGACTAATGGTGCTATTCGTCGTTTGAATATTGTTTCTTTTTTTCTTCTCCTCTTTATCGACGTTTGTATTCTGATTGGAGCTACAAAATCTTCTATGATAATGCGTTCCATTAATTTGGAGTTGAAGATTGGAGAAATGAAGAACATCATTGCAGGTTTGGCCATTAGAACATGACAAAATACCTTCTTTCAACTCGTCGTGTTCCCGAGTTGGGCAAATATTTTTGTACATTTTCTGCCGATAATTTTTCATTTCTTATGTAAATTTGAAGAAAAAAAATGTAATTCAAATTTTCTAGTTGTCAAAATAAAAAATATCGCACTGTAAACTGGATTTCGTTCTTTCTCATTTATGAACTACCTTTGTCGAAAAAACCCGGTGTTCCGTTTTCTGTATATAGAGGAATTACTTCCTAAAGTAGTTCCAACAACCTCTGCTAGGAATTTCAGTTTTGGATTCAAGGAATTACGTTTACACTTTTATTAAGCCATAAAACGTACATAAGCAAGCACTGGTAAAAAGTTTCGAGAAAGAAACGTTACTCCCTAAAATCACAACATATTCATCACATACAATATTCTTATGCAGACGATATCTCCATTCGGTTCAGCATTAAAATTTGATACAAACAAAACGTGAAGACCTTTTAAGCATTTTAAAGTGCGGCTGCTACTTGGTCAATCGCACTTCGATAATTACATTTTCAATTACGTGTTAACAGCAATAAAATTCGTAACGAACAATTTCGAATCGCCGAAATAATTAAACGCTCGATGAAAACAATACATTCTACGCTTATTATGATGCGAACACAAGCGCTTTATGTTGTGCTTACAAACTCACGATAGATTATGAAAAGGTTAAAAAATTTGTTAAAAAAGTTGATACAAAACGCTTTTCACCTTTCCGGCATAATTTTTCATAAACAGGCTGATAGGGTTCTCAAGTAGTTCATGATTATTTCCGTGGACAACGCCTGCGATTCCTTACAACCATCTGTTGAAATTAATTGATCCTCGGGCGAAAAATTGCAGTTTATTTCTTTCGAAAATTGACCACGTTTTATTGACTCTCATTGGCAACGTGAGACGAAAATTGTCTTCCCTATATCTCAAAGAAAAATTACACTCCTTTTGGGAAACGCTGGTGGAACGGAATTCAAAGCCGGGGATACTTGTTCAAACAAATGATCAGCGATTCTCGGAGATCAAACGGGCTATTTACTACGGGGATGATGTGAATTTGACTTCCCTCGGCGGGTTTTGGTTGTCCACAGTCCAAATAGATCCACTGGTTCCTTTGACGAGCACATGGATAAGTGCTCGACCCACGTTTTGCACCCTGCAACACAAATGGTCGGAAATGTCATTGCATGCCTGATGAACAAATTAATGGTTTTTTGTTTACCACTTTTACCCTTATAGAGAGCGTGTGTCCAAAAAAAACACGAGGCTGGGGATGAATTTCAATTTTTGCTAGGCCAAGGTGTGATTCAGGAATGTGAATAAAATATTATGATATTAGTGGTGAATACAGAGCTGGTTGGACACTATCCCAACTCGTTGTAAGGCACAGCAGGAGCGGAGCCGCCAGGGGTTGTTAATGAAGGTGTATCTGACCCCAGACTATGCTATAGTTGAAGGGTTAAAAAAATCATGCTATTGTGTCAGCCCAGATCTTGACTTTTCTCAATGGGTAGTAAGTTACATACAGCAACCGAGAATGTTGCTGCTGCGGATATCATCAGGTAGGTAACAGTACAACCGCACCATTTCTATCGCCAACTTACGGTTGGAACGGTCTATTCTCGTACTCCTTCCTCCAGACTGGCTCGTACGCTGGAGACAGAATGCCTTTCTTCATGTCTTCAGGGTTGTTTTCCGTACATGTTGAGCCAGGACATAGGGCTATTATCCGTACGCCGGATAGATTCATGTGAAACGGATCCTGTAGAGAGAAATTCATCAAAGAATAGCCAACTACCTTACAAGATAAAGGATTCTATGGAGTAACCAATGCATATTTTTTTTCTCCAAATGTGTCTCTTTTTTTTAAATGGTAGATAGTGTATTGTAGATCGCACGTACGCCAAAAGATCTTGTGAATCCAATGATGGCATGTTTTGTCGCCGTGTAGATTGGCACGCATGCGCATGGGCGAAGACCGAGTGTTGAGCCAGTGATGACAACTGTACCGCCTCTGCCACCTCTGTCGCGGCCCATAAATCTCAGCGCTAACAGTGTTCCTCGGATCACCCCGTTCTGTAACAGAATATATTTGTCAAGAATAACTTAAGCTTTTAATTCTCCAAACAAGAACTAATAGAAACCCTAATTCGAGATGTGCTCTTGGTTTCAATTGAAGTTTGAGCTGGCATATTGTGGCAGTTGATTGAGTGTTGCTGGAGCATTGTTGTATTATGGTGCATTCTCGAGCTTGCAGCGGACCCTATTATCCCGGGGGAGCTCTCAGTTTTCCGGAGCAATGCGCAATTCGGCACGGCTGATCGAGTGTCTGCCTTATCGTGACCTGGCATACTCATCTAACCGAGCACAATTATCCGCAACACTGTCATCTAGTTATGGAAAATTGTGATAACATTTGTGTTTGATCAATCGTTATTCAGTATATTAGAATCCAAAAAAAGAAAAAAAAATCTCTATACTAAGGGAGATTCTTTTCGAATAGGTTTTTCTTGTAAAAGGATTCCTTGTTGAGAGAGTTCGGTTGAAGGGAAGGTACTTGTATCAATCTATATAAATGTGTCGATTTACGAATATTTTTCATCTATTTTGACAACTTGCTCACGTTCTTCATCGTTACTTTATTCAAGATTAATTCTTCAAACGTTCTCAACTGTACAATTTAAGACGAACCAGATTCTTTAACCGAAGCTTCCGCCTCGTGATACTTGCAACGTTTTCTCAACTTTACGATATTGATTGGGCACCCCTCGAGCCGCGGCCATTTATCTTGTTATCACCAAAGCTCCCGCGGACTTCAAACTTGGTGAATTAGTTTCCTGCTCTACTGAAAGGGATTTAATTAAGTAGACCTCGACTCCGGCTGGAGCTATTCGTCTTCCTTCCTTGTGTGGCCATCGATTAAGTTTGCCAATTAAGCAGCAAACGATGGCTATCGAAATAAAATATGATTTCAACGGAAATTCGTCCGCGAAATTGTAAAAACCTGCGCTATGTTTTTGTTCAGGAAAAAATGTGTTTTCGCTTCAAATGTTTCAATAACACTCACCAAATTGACGTCCACTTCGAGTTCCCAGAATCGGTCGTTAAAAATGCCAGCATTGTTAACAACAATGTCCAGACCACCCAGAACGGAAACAGTCGTTTGGAAAGCAGCTGAAATCCCAAGAAATACGCAGCTTAATTATTTAATGGAAGAGAATCAATCGACAAAAAGTCAAGTGAAAAAACTTCATTCCTCAACGATAGGCCGCTAATTTATACTCCAATGTGTATTAAAAAGCAAAATACATTCATTCTTACAGTGAGAATACTTAATCTAAAGGAAAATTTAGAAATTACCTTCAAATTGAGGGTAATCTGTTACGTCGCACAGACAAAAAATTGTTTTGTTGTGACCGTACAGATGGTTAAACTGTTGGGCCAACAGTTCTCCGCTGTCCTCATCCAAATCGCATATGGAAACCTGTTAACCGAAGTAAAGTGTAGGAATTTGAAATTACGGGCAAACTAATTATGCATGATTCAGGTGGCAAAATTGGCTCAGATGTACGTTGATACAGTATCATTAAGAATTAAAGCCATAATCTTTAATTGGGAGGCTTTGTTACATTTTTGCCATTTACAAGCCGTACACAGTTAGACAAAATTATGCGTCTGAGCTGGTTATGAGAATTTTCTTCCCTTTTTCCGTTAAAAATTATTCAATTCATGCGGTTTTTCGTCTTTAAAGTACTTTAAAATTAACAGCTTCGATCTTTCCTTGTCAAAGGTGACGACCCTGACCTTTTACGTTGACCGAACCAAAGAATCCCATCCCATTTCGGCGTTTTCTCATTAAAACTAGAAGTCCCGTTTCTAATTTGAAAGAAGAAAAAAAAAATTGTAGAAGTGGGTTTCCTCGATGGTTTTAATGAATTCTTCTTTAAGCTTTTCCGAACTTTTCCTCTACCACCCCGGATAAAATTAATTTTTTGGCCTTGACGAGATTTTTGGCAGGGATTGAATCGATTTACTGTTTAATAGAATTTATATTAAGCGTACCAATAAGTCCGAATAGAGGTGATAAATATGATGTTGCTCCACTAATGATCATGTTATGTCATCCCGCAAAATTTGTTAAAATTTCAAAAATTGAGGCACCAATTTGGCAGAAGGAACGAGCCATTATTATATTTTATATTAGCCTAAGATTGATTTTTGGTGAACAGTATTGATGGCCGGCGGACAGATTTTTTTATCGATATTCGGATTCTACATGCATTAAAACGTAAAACATCAACGTATAGAAAAAGTTTTTTACGTACTATAAAAAAGTTTTTTTTTTTTTTTTTTTGAGCTATTAGGTACAATGTTTAATTGGTCTCAATGATATCAACAGATTGGTAAAACTCTTCAGCAACTATCGTAATTTTTATTTCTCTTCATTTCTCTTACTTTTTTATTTATCCAATTAAAAGTTAGAATATTCGCCTAACGATACCGCTTAAGAGATGATTTGACAAGTATTCCAACGAGTATGGAACGATTTTTATAGCTCCAGAAATTCTTGAATTATACCATCATAACAAAATTTTCAATAATTCCACACGAAAGTTGCGAAAAGAATTACTTTTTTTCAATGCATCAGTCCAACACCGGTTATCGTAACGAACAACTTGGGAACAGTCTATTGTTCGTGACTACGGAAGGGTTCCAATGCAACGCCCTTCCTCAACATAGGTCAACTTGCAGTCGGACACCGATCGGTTCAGTCAATAAGTAGAAACCAGACGACAGACAGACGCAAACTAGAGACCATACCTGCAATGCCTATCCTTAAATGCCTCTTTTGTCACTCAGTTCTCCAACGTTTATTGTTTCAAATACTTCAAGACTTAAAGTACGAGTAACTTTCAAAGCTTGTGGGTGAATATAAGAAGATAAATTGCGAAGGAAAATATTCGTGCGAGCGCTTTCGCTGCAGTAGCCCTTATAAAATTCGGTTTTATAACTTCTTGGCCCTTCAACTCGGTAATTCATAGAAACTGACCTATGCCTTTATTAGCTTCGTCTGGTTCATTATAATAAACCAAACGAATTTGTAATCCCGCCCAATTTTTGTATTATTATTATTATGCTTTTAATGCCTGGTTTTATTTACGTAATTTAATCTCCGTCCCGTACCAAAGTTATTAGTTTCTACTTTTTTGCTACTTATATTCAAGTAACGTGTTATACAACTAGCGAACCTGAATAAATAAATGTTTCTATGCTAGCCGCATCACGAATTGTTGTTTTAAACTTAACGTTAATACCAGGTACCCATATTAAAAACATTTGACCAAGGAAATGTTTCTTGAAAAGGCGAGAGAGCTTGATCGTACAAGAGTGCGTTTATTCCCTCCACCTCATCCAACAATACTTTAGTATATATATGTTAAAAGGTAGTGAAAGTCCCCTACAAGCTTAAGTGCCATTAAATTGTGCTCGCCGATGCTACCAAAGGCGGTTAATGAGTAGGCGAGACTTCCATTGAATGCTCTATGAGTTGTGAAAGTTTTGTCACCATACATTTAAAAGAATGATAAGGGGGAAACATAATATTGTCCCCCAGTAAGAAAATATTAATAATAAATAGTTTAAAAACATCTACCTCTCTATAGAGTAAATAAAATATAATCCTTATTATAATAAATATATTTTTTATAAATATCCTAATATACTGATTCTGATATATATACACCGATTTTTATCGCTGGGATCACATACCGTACTTCCCGTATTTAACATTTACCGTTATTTTATTCAAGTGGTTTTTTGGGATGTCCTCACCATAAAGTTATGTAGTTATAATTTATAATGTTCTTGCGATAAAAATGATCTCAATCACAAAACTTGTATTGTAACGCTAGGTTCACCTTTCGTGTTTTTTCGGTTTTCGGTTTCCTGCCTAGTTTTACAACAACAATACTGTATTGAGTGTTGTGTGTATTGAGGCCTTTGTATGATTTTCTTGATTTTATCAAATTAGTTATACCTGTTTCCTTCTTGGAACTGATTTTGTAATGTCACTTGTAACAAAGTTGGCGAGACTATCCGTTTTCTAGCTCTTATGATCGTTTAGAAATATTCAACCTGTCTGCTATTTATTGTAAATTGTGAACAAGTCGATCTCAAGCGATCGGGATTTCACGACAACAATGGCCATTAGAACCGTCGTTTGGTAATCGGGTTCTTCTCTCTCGGCGATCTTCAGATAGTTCCTTTAGCGTCTCGCAGTGAACAAAAGACTTTTGTTCCGTGCCGACCTCAAACACTCACAGTATCTCCGATAAAGTTTTTGTCTCGAATACTTCGCCCTCGCGTTGATGCGAATTGAAGTGCTATTCACTACCGTACCATATAGCAAGTTTTGACATGAACATCAGTACAATCTTGAATATCAGTACAATCATAGGCTAAGTTACAACGCCAATCGTACTAATGTGTTGTATAATGAGTCTGTTCCAGTAAGAAGCTAAGAAATCAATATACCCTAGCTTCTAATCTGACTTAGTCAGCTCCTCTCGTGTTTTATTGCGATCGATCAAACATTTCGCTTCCGAGGTGGAAAGCTATACCCTTCGTTGGACCGCCTCAAAACGCACAACCTGAGTGTAGGGCTTGTTTCGCTGGGTTTCTTTCTCGAGCTGAATTACAAGGAACTTCCATCAACGGAAGTGAGTAGGTCTTAGCCAGTTGGACAGCTCTTTCGTTAACAGCAAAAGCATTAGACGCTGTGAGAGGTCTTAGTATCGCGCAACGAAATGAATACAACCTCAAAACACGTATTCAATTTTTCATCTGAGTTATGTAAAAAATCGAGACTTACCTAGTTATTTAGTTGGTATTCTTCAAAAATTCATATAAAGGTATTGAATGGTATCAGTATCATTTCTATAGAATTCAGTTGGTTATTCATTTTTTAGTGTGAGTGTAGAGCTACAACAACACAAACCGTCGATGGGCAGGAAATAATACTCCACCTGTTGAACTAGATCGGTCGAACCTAAAGGAATAATAAGGTTACTCGCGGTTTGACGCAAGAGCGACATTATCGCATCAGTGTTCAACACAATCTTCGCTTCAGAATAGATGAAACGATGAATACCCATCGTAACCTAGGTACTTAGTTATTGGTTAGTTATTTTACATTTATTTAGCTTTTTCCAGTATTCATGCCGTGGCATGGTTTATTGTTAAAACTAGGTTATACGACGGAAAGTATTATAATCATCAACAGACCTCTATCCCCACGCGACCGAGCGTTATCGATGATTATCGCTACGCTAGACATCTCATAACATTTCGTTTTTGTGTTCTTATCTAGAGCAATCATTCTTTAGTTATTAGCCCTTATTTTCCCTCGGATTTTGACTAATTTAATATTTATACGGTTTCATTTTTCAATCAGCACTGAATTCAGAGAACATTAACTTCAGTAATGAGAATTCGAGTTGACTCTTTTGATTAACTTGTCGGAAAACTTGAAACTGAATAAAATGAGTTTGTCTTTTTAACGAGAACGGCAAATAAAACGGTATTTCGTGGGTTGTTTTCTATTTTCTTTTTGTTTATCACAGTGTCTTGGTAATTGGAAGAACAGGTTTCATCCTTTCCCGTCAGCACCCAATTACTTCAATGGTGGAAATCCTCAGGGGGCGAAAACAGGACCGAACGTTTTACCCAAGGGCCTCTCTTGCTTTTCCCATTATACGCCGTTCCAATTTATCGGAAATAGAGGTAGAGAACGGTGGCTATTTTTGCTTGTCCCGAAAAAATTTCTTCGCGGTACTCTCCAAGCAATTGGAAACGTTATATTTTTAGAAAATGTGCAGTTAAATTTACCAAGCGCTTTATTCAGACGTGCAAAAAAAATGCAATTGTTCTATACACAAAAAAGTTTATCTTTAGTGTGACACAATTAATGTTGCCCAGCGATCCAACCGGAAACATCCCTGCTGATTCCAGTTCCCTTAGATATTTTCTCTGATTTCTAATTAAATAATAAACTACATACACCTTAAGATTAAAAAATAATAATATTTTTCTTATTTTCGATTAATATAATTATCGACTATTTTTACTTCCATGTTTACGTAATAAATGGAAGTACATACTGTGATCTTCTGAGAAGTAGAATTCGAAACGGAGATGAATTTGGAAGACATTTTCCAAGTACTATTCTCAAAAACACTTTCTGGACAAGTGTCTGCGGTCAAAAAATGTCACAAGTATCGTCATATTTATATTCGTGAAAAATGAATGAAACTCAATGAAATTTTCAGATAATTTTTTCCTAGTAAGTGTGCAAAACTATCCATTTTCGGATTTTGGATAACACACAGTATTTCCGAGATATAAGCGTTCAATTTTTTTTCTGTTTTGATTTTTACAGGCTATAAGAGTCAATATTTTTAATCGTTTGTGGTCTTAAAATGTTTATTAAGGCGAGTTGATGATGGTTGATTTTTAGTATATAGAGACACACACTGTAACTCCACATTATAAGCTTTTTCAAGTTTTCACTGGTGCGTATTTTGTATTTTGATTTTACAGGCTGCAAAACTCAATATATTTGAACGCTCAAGGTCTTGAAAGGTTTGGGAAGACAATTGAATGAAGTCCTTTTCTCATTACGTGGATCACATACAGTACTTCCGTGTTATACGCGAACTGACTATATTTTGGTTCTCCTAGCTAGTTTTTCAAAAACAGTTGTAGAGTAATAGATGCGCGCTTAGTACGAGCTTCTTGATTTCATAATTATTGGTTATTCCTGTTATCGACTCAAACATGGAAGTACTGTGAGATCTATGCACATCAGTGGTTATATATTCTTGTCATTTTGCTGTAATCAATTTATAGAAGGCTCAGTCTGGTAAAAATTAGCTGATATCGAATCACTGAAAAATCCTTTTTCCACATCGCGTCCACTTATCCATATTTTATCGAACTCACAATCAAAGTTGAAATCCTATCAGAAGTTAAATGATCTCGATTCCTAATCGATGGATAATTTTCATAACTAGAGCTCCAGGAGCGAGCAGATTGTACCTGATGTCTACCGTAAAGCAAATTGGATAGCATAGCCGATAGGGTGTTGACAGGTGAATTGTTTACCTTGGCGCCGAGTTTGAGTAGCTCCTCGGCGTAAGCCTTGCCGATCCCTCCGGCGCCGCCGGTGATCAGCGCCACTTTATTCTTGAAGTCCATCAATGCTGAACTCCCTGGCCAATAGTAGTTCAAATCTACCGAATTTTCGAAAATAAATCCGAATACAGAAAAATTAGCGGCTCGGAAAAAAAACGCCTAAAACTCTTCGAAGATCCTGAGAACAAGACGCTGAAAGGGCGTGTTTTGTAATTAAGTCACCGTGCTGGGAGGGATGCCACAGGGCTGAAGTTGTTGTGGAGGGGTGAATTTCATAAGGGAGTGGCCAGGGGTGGTTTACCCCCTTTCAATCGGAGGGTGGTAAGGCCCATCGGGTGTCCCAATGAGTCACAGAGATTATTTGTAACAGTGATTTTGTCCCATTTTGTCAAGTCATTTTTAAACTGCACAAAAAAAAAAAAAAAAAAAAATGGGCAACGATTTAATGTGTATCATTACCTAAAACAACAGGGATTCGAGTACCAGAAAATATTTTTAAAAGTTAAATTTCACCAAGTTTGAGCCAAACACAGCTATCGTAAAGTTAATTGTAAAACATTATTTAATAAGGGAGGTAATGTCAGTTGACAACACTACGAAGATCAAAATTAAAGCAGTTATTTGAGTCTTCACTTAAAGTATTCTCACGAAAGATTGTTTAAATATGGAAGGACTGCGATTGCTCCCAAGTTCGAATTCATCCAAAATTGAAATCTGGCTGTTTACTCTCATGTTTCAACCATTTTCCAGCCACGCGTGCAAAAATAATAAAACGTGTAAATACGCGTATAATGTGTTAGTAATTTGATTGACCAATATGATGAAATATTGAATACCGTATGCTCCAAAATTTTAAGCTTACCAAAATTATACACGGTTAGAATTCCAAGTTTGAGTTTATCAATAATAAACTATTGTAGTTGCCCAAGAAAATACATTTGTCTAGACCCCCTAAAAATGTGATGTCTTACGTTTCAATAAGACATGAACATTTTTTATGAATGTCCAATAAAAAAAATTGTACGTCCGCGGTACGCCGTCAACATTTTTCTGACAAACTTGAATAGCTTAATTCTTGAATGTTTCACCAAATATCATTCTTGGTCTGACAATGACTCAGTTTTTGAACGAAATCGGTACCTCAATTTTAAGGTTATTTTGGTAGGGTTTTGAAGGGGAAATTTGTATTTTCCAAGGTTTTTGAAACAAAGGTTTATATATTGATTTTTTGACACTAAATCGAATGAGACCATATATAATATATAAATAGCGTGGTCGATAGCTATCAGCTTTTGTGCAAAATTTTCGAGATTTTCCCAATTTGGCATTGGGTGTATTATAACTCGAGAAATTTAGGAGCTATAAGAATAGTTTATACACGTTGATATCGTCAAACACTTTTTCAGCTCTATCGGTAATAATTTAACTTTTAATTAGACTATTTAAAAAATACACATAATTAAATTACCTTAGTATCCAAGTAGTTTTTCCTTTATAATTACCAATCTGGAGTTAGGCAGAAATGTCCACGAATGTTCGGGATGATCACTAGTGAATGGTCCTCTTAAATCATAATCTAAGCAAAGGAATAATAAACCACAATCATTTGATGCGTTTGTTAGAGCAATCAGTACTTATTATTTATCGGACGTTTTTTCTTCTGTGCAGAATGAACTCAGTGAATTCTCGAAGTAGTGACAAAGTCATCGTAACTGTTACGAAAGTCATCGTAACAGTTACAAAGTTGTCGTAACTGTTACAAAGTATCGGGCATGCGCGTATGTATCTATCGATATTAATTCACCCTTGTTCAAGCTTGCACCCCCTGATGCCTCGGTGAACCGAACAGGGGAGGATTTTACCTCGGGCCGCTGAACACGAGCGACACAGCGAGCATGTGTTTTACGATGTAGATAGTTTTCTTCAAAGATCCATCGAATAAGTTGCCTACCGTTTTGAGAAACGCTGGTCTAAACGTAAAAGAAATATGTCTCTAGAAGAGCCTTAGATTGGTGAAATCGCTTGAACAAATATAATAAAAAGGAAACGTCGCATATCTGCAACTCGCTTAACCAACGCAACATTTGTTATACGTAAAATTTAGAATAGAATTCGCATTGCAGATCATAACAACGGAATTACTTTTGAAACTCAATGTTTTCCTGGAAGGAGAAAAACATCTGAACAGTAGGTAAACGTGTCATTGAAGGAAATACTAAAATTAAATAAATGCTTTTTACTAATTTCACTATGAGGATCCTGATGGAAAACTCACAATCAACGCGAAGATCCTAACTTTCGAAGGTTATTATGAAACTGCATGACAATTCCTTTAGGAAATATTTGAAATACAAAATTCGATTGATCGATTTACTTGATTCGAACTTGGTTTTGAAATTTCACCTCCGCAAACTTCAAAACCAAGAAGATATGAAGCGACTACCCAAAAACGTTGATTCGAACTGTTTTATAAAATTATAAAAATTAAACTATCTGCTTATCAGGCTGCATATTTTTTCCTTAATTGATTCAAATAAAACTGCTTCTTTTCTGTTATCTATATCAAAGTGAAACCAAATTAGAGCCCTCAAATCCGCAGGGGCTCGTGTGAGTTGAAAATTGGCGATTCAATATCGCTCGAGAAAATTTGTATTGACATCAAGTTTCGCCTATTTGAATTCGCGGCACTTGCTTGAAAAGCCTTCGAAATTGCACCTGTCGCAAATTGATAGGGCATTTTGGGTGTACGGCAATATGAGGGCTAAGTAGGTCGTAAGTGGAAAACGTCGTCTGGTGTCCGTAGCCAGGTGAAAGATGCGAGGAAGTCTGTCGAGATGCTGCCATGAATAAATCATTTTACCAAGTCACTTTGGCTTGGGCTCAGTGAGAGCCTGGTTTCTCAACGAGTAAAATTCCTGTCACCGCTTTGGCCGAAGGTCGTAATTCCATTAACTGAATTGCTGCCGAACACAGGGTTCATGTAATTTTTAATCGAATTCCGCCATCGGCCAATTAGTTCGTTGAACACTTAGGAACCTGAGACCTTTCACGTTGAGTAAGGTCGGGAATGTAAATGGCTGCATTAACGGTAATGTGAGAAATACATTCACTCGCTGCTGCTCTAAATTAGGTGTTTTTTATAATTATACTACGACTAATGAAGTCAAAAGTGAATACACCTAGAATACACAATTTTTTCTCTCATTCGAAAATGAGCGCGGGCAGCGATTTTTCGAAAATCAATTTTTACTTCCATGTTTGCTTAGTAAATGGAAGTATTGTGATCGTCGAATTCGGAGGTGACTTTGGGAGACATGTTCATGGTAATATACTCAGAAACACTTTCTGAACAAGCGTCTGTCTGAGTGACTGTGGTCAACAAGTGACAAAAATTATCATATGTCCGTGAAAAAAATGAAACTCAATAAAACTGTCCGAAAATGTTCTCCTGATGAATGTAAAAAATGAGCTATTATAGAAATCTAGATATCACATAGTACTTCCGAAATATGGCCGTTTAAAATTTTATCTGTTTTGATTTTTACAGGCTATAAGAGTAAATATTTTTTTAACGTTTGAGGTCTTAAAATATTCGTTATGGCAAGCTAATGCTTGGTTTTTTTTTTCGATTAGCTCACACAACGTCATTTCACGTTACTTTATAAGTGCGTATTGTGTATTTTGATTTTTACAGGCCGAAAAAATAAATATACACCTTACTTCCTCGTAATTCGCATTTTTAGTTATTTTATTTGAGCTTTAATCGCTACAGATATGATCCCGTCTTGTATCGTTTGGAACAAGTACTGTAATTCAGCCCAGTGCGTTTTTTCACTATTCGATTTTCACACGCCGTAAGAATCAATACCTATATTGAATGCTCGAGGTCTAAAAATTTTTATAATGGCGAGAGAATGACGCCTTGTTTTTATCGCTAGGGTCTCACACCGTACTTCTATTCTATTCTAGAGCTATTCGCTTTCTTTATATTCAGAAATTTGCCCTAGTCCCAAAAGTTGATACATTTGAATGTTTATGGTCGTGAAAAGACGATTGATTTTTAACGTAAGGGACACATATCGCACTTCCATGTTACCTAAGTATCGTTTGTATTGAGAATTTTCCCTGGCTGATTCGTCCGTTTTTGGGTCTGCTGGCTAGTTTTTCGATAAGAGTTGTATTTTACTAACTTTGCGGCCTCTGTATGAGTTTCTTGACTTTTAAAATTGCTAATACTAGTTACCGACTCAAAAATGGAAGTATTGAGGGATACATGCACAACACTCGTTCAAACTACTTTGGGGGAAATAAATAGATAAAGATCCAGTTAATAATCGAGTAAAAATCATAATGGCACGAGTGACTCGGAAAGAGTAGAATCTGTTAGAAGCTCATGCTCGTACCACGATTATACTGATATTTGAAACAATCATTAAAACGCCAATCGCTCAGCCTTTGGAAGGCCTAAATGGACTGGCGCCATACGAAAATCAATAGGAATTGCATGTCAGTCTTGGCTGGATCGTTTCAACAATACAAACACACATTCCCATCAGCTATAAAAAACTTAATACACGGGACTAGCGCGAAATTACTTTGCAAAAAACGGCATAGCTGTAGTTTTCGACAACGTTTTTTAAAATGGATAAAGAACTGCCTTTTAAGATGAGTCGCCTTGTCGGACTGTACCCTTACGATAACAACAAAAAACTAACAGTTGCATCGGCCCGTTATTCCGTCGTATTAAATTCGTTGAACTCACTATACATCGCTGTGATCGCTTTCCATCAGTATAATTTGACATGGTCGTCTACTGCTATCCGGAAAAATTTAAGCACGAGGTAGAAAAATCAGGCAATGAGTGCTCGGTCAGCAATGGGTGCTTTTAATTTTCGTCAGCAGATGAAGATGAAAAATTAAATGATTTAGAATTCAAATTTACGTTGAGCGAAAATTAATGGATTTTTACTGACTTTGTACCATTGTTTACGTAAGCTGCAGTAAAATAACAATACACATTAAGAAAATTGTTACGATAGTTAAATCCGAAAAACTGTTTTCCACATCAACGAATACTTAATTCGATTATACAATGCGTCGAAATAAACCTCACCTCAATCAATAGGTATTACAATCGGAGAACGAAAACTCACGCGAATAGTGAAGCATTTTTCGATAGGGAAAATTTGATTCGGTCTTTAGAAACTAATAAAAATTAATTTTAACGCACTGCAGATCGACCCTGAGAAAAATATAAATAAGTACATCAATTCTGTATAATAAAAAAAAGGATAAATAGTAGGAGTTGAATTGTTCAGCGATGAAATTTGTGATAAAAAGATGCTTCATTGATAAGACAGTAAATTTAAGGAACAAAATTATTAATGAAAAAATTGCACAATACCAATATAATTGTTCTTAATTATGGTATCAGAGTGTCGTCATCTTGTATCTGAACTCAAAACCGTTGGTTGAATTTGCAGCAGCTAAATTCTCAATCGGCTATCGAACGGTTTTGGCGGTAGGTTATTATTTTGAAAGTTAGAGAAGAATGGTTCCAAGCCTTTAAAAAAGATCGAACACGATTTGGTCTCTAAAACGAATACCTATAATTAATAAAATTGACAACACCGTTCGAAAGTTGAAAATTCGGTGCATTTTAACTGATCCTGCGTAATAAAAAAATTATTCGAGAGCCTTGCTGAATTTCTGAGTCGTCAACCATAGGTATGTATGCAATAAAGCTTCAATAGATGAATAATTATATATTCTATTTGAAAAGGATTCAGTTGGTAAACGCAATCGCAACGTATTCTATTATAACGGTTCAGATGGAAATCGACAAAAAATAACGAATTGGACATTTACGGGCTTCAATAATTGGGAAGACCGAGCCATTAAAAATCATTCTTGGTTGAGTCGTCGCATCACTCATCGTACTGGGTTGGTGAGGGGGAGAAGAACCAGGCGACATGTTCTCCGATTTTTTTTTTTACTGGCCGAGTACTTTCGCCCCTTCGGGCATCCTCAGGGCGATGTGGAACCATAGGTTACCACAGCAGGGCAAAAAAAGATTTTTTTGTTTTTAAGCTATTTTTAGTCAAGCGACGAAAAATTGGTTTTACATGATATTTTATAACCATTATAAAATCATAATCATCAGTAACAGCCGTACTCCACCGTGAGGAAAAGGTACTTAGTAACCATAAAAAATGTATTTATATTTACTTACCGCTGCTGTGACTCGCTCACAACGGACAACAGCGACTCCAAGATTGGAAATCGTGCGGAAAATTTTCAAAAAAATGCGCATTCATTAGCAGATCGTCGGCCGACATGCTTCCTATAGATCCCCTGGCGGCAATGTCGTCCATCCGTATTTGCTAAGTTTCCACCAAATTGATCAGAGAAATGATGGATAAAAAAAGCATAGCCGGCCCAAAAATCGCGCCAATTTCGCTGCAAATTTTTACATACTGCAAATGGTTCTGACAGGCGAGCAATAGAGGAATGTTTTTCTTGCATAAGTTGCGCGAAGCCGACAGAATTCCGTCAAGGAAATGGTCAAACTGGAATACGATTAGCCAGTTGATGACGACAATATAAAATATTACTGAGCGGAAAATAAAATAAATCGCTCTCTTCTCGGACTCAGTGGTCGAGGATGATCGAAAAATTGTTAGCGTTGAATCAATTGCTAGTGTTACAAATATTAATAGCAGCCAAAGATTCAAACCTGATACAGTCGATTGATCAATACAGTCGACATTTTTCAAAACGAGCAAGATCGATTGAACGCGACGTTTGCGCCGAATTAAGATACATACGTGAGGTAACCAAACGAACGCGACGAGAACTATTAACCTCGTAACAGTTAGAATGATTTGAATACGGTTCTTTGGGGTCGCATTGAAGAAATAAATGGTCCCCACTGTAACTACGACCAGCACCGAAAAGGCGGTCAGATATACGCTGTATTTTCCCAGCGACTCGTCATAATATCCATATTCGTCAAAAGGAAACAGGCCAAGTTTTCTGCTGATGGTGAAGGCGTAGTTTTTTTTTGTTTTCGAATAATAAAAATTACAACGTTTCATCGGAAAATTAAAATCAACCGTATTTATACTCATGAGATGGTCATTGAATGACGTTAAGCAGTAGAACCGGCCGACAGTCGGCCAACTTAAACAACAGGAAAGATTCACCGCAAAACAACCATCGCGTGACGTGCAGTTGATTGTTGCGTACTCACAGATTTAATTGACTTTCTTCTGATAACGGCGATCAACTAAAACTGTTCATTTTTAATAGGAGTTTCTCTTGTAGGAAAAATTATGGACAACCACGGCCATAGACTACAAGAAAATAGCTAATTGATAACCGCTTGAAAATAATCATCGTGTTAAATAATACACGGTGTCTTACAACTTAGAATCCTTGATTTTCATGTTTGAAAAAAAAAACGAAACATTATTTCAATTAGCGTACGGTTTTTAATTTGATACGCACACACTCGCAATCAAATCTGTAGGCTACAATTTTCGAAAAATCAAATTCGGAATGATGAATCCTCAACAACACACAATCAATAATTCGACAATGACGTCTAGTATTTACACGGTAGTGATTTTCAATTATGTATTCACTACAAGGGTTCAGCGGCTCAAATGATGTTGGTTGTAGGCGAAGCCACGTTCGGTTGTGCTTGGTTCATTTGCTGGGACATCATTGCGTTCATAGCCTGCCAGAAAAATGAATGAAATGTAGAAGGAATAAATAAATTTAAGATTTGGTTATCAATTCGATACCTGCGAACTTGATACTAACACAATGTTATTCATTAATGATGGGACAAAGAGATAGGGTGTCCAAAGCAATGTAAGAGCTGTTATTTTTAATAGATGCCTAAAAAAACTTTTATTTCAACAAAAATGTCATTAAATGATTCATAAAATCAGTAAAAATAATAATCTCAAAGGTTTGTATCACTGGAAAGAATTCTCTTTGATGAGACAACACTGGAGCATATCTGCCAGTGCTAACTTGATGTCATATCACTTTTTTCTTCACCATAAATGCACGAGTCAGTGTTGCCAAATCTACGGAATTTTCTGATTTCCAGGGATTTTCATGGTGTTAACAGACCAGCGGAAAAACCTACAGCATTTTCAGTGTTTTTGAGAAAGCAATAAATTGTTATAAGAGCCTCCACATTCAAAGAGACTAATTCATTTCAAATTGACCTTAGCATACAAGCACTGGGTAATATTTTTTTACTTACCCCTTCCATGACTCTTTGCTTCAGGAAGTTTGAAGTCATTGAGGTCAATCCTTTACCTACGTCTTCGTTTTTGCCGAATTTACATTTCAGGTAACCGTACAGATTTGCTCCACTCAAAACGCAAGCGATAATGGCCAATAGCTGGAAATAGTAACTAGATTATCCAGAAAGAATGTAGTCTTATCATTATTTACAATGGGGAGACTGAACTTGACCACTTTTCTACTTGAACTAATTTTTGGTTTCTCGCAGTTCTACATAAATATATTATACATCTGATACAAATGAACAATAGCAAATAAAATGGTCTTGGAAACTGGGCTTTGATTGGCCCCAAAGTAAAGGTTAAGCGGCCTAATTTGATCCTCTCCTCAACACATTGATAAAAATGAGACAGTCAAAAATAGAAGCCAAAACTGTGCAACTTACCAACCACTTGATCCTAAATCCAAACAATGCTCCTAATGATATGAGTCCCCAAAGGATGGGAAAGCCGAATAGCGTCCCCCAGAATATTCTCGACTCCGTCGCATTGACCATGTTCTGCGAAAGACCCTAAGGAGTGTCAGTTTTTTAGTGGTGTAATGATCATTTCACGTAAACTACATGAATTCGACGAGGATACTCATCGGAACTCAAATTCGAAATGACTTATATATATATGATAAATCGATGAACTTTTCATGGAGTAGAATGAAAAAGGTAACCCACCTTTTTCGATTCGTAAACCCAATGCGAATTTCCATCGTCGTCAATGTAATTCCACCATCGCAAGCCGACCATTAGGCGACCTACAAGAAGCAAAGTGCCGTCAAAACAGATGATGGTAATTTCAGGGAGTCGTTGATTTTTCCAAGGCTTCAAAACAGATATTTGAAAGGGCATGTACACAAATTTTGGTATAAATTGAACTCAATATGAGCCAAAGAAGAAGAAAAAACATTAATAATTGAGCGCTTCAGTAGATTATAATGAGCCAACCCTCAGGTTGGTGTTGTATAATTTCAGTATAACGACTCAAATAGAGTTCATTGTTTCCTGGATCAACCCAAAAATTGAAGAGCCGTGATCTATACCAATCTAGCAAATTGATTTTAGAAAAGAAAAAATTAATCAATGCAAGTAATTTAGTTATTAAATAAAACTTAAATTAAATTAATTTTATTATTTAAGTTATTTATTATTTTTATATTATAATTATATTTAGTACTATGTTTTTATTATTATTATTATTTTTAGTACTACGTTATAATTATTATTTTTATATTATCATTATATGTAGTTTTTTTATATTAAATATAAATTTATTATGAACAAATTTTGTTCATTATAATTATTTAAATGGTGAATTTTTAAATTAAATTATTGCTATTAAATCGGTTATTGTAGAGTTGAAAAGGGCATAGTACCGGTGATATTTTTCACAGTCCAAAAATCTGCCGATAGAAGGAGCATGATGATGACAAAGCTCGATATGAAACTGTCGCTGAACCAGCCGCAGAAAAGATAGGTAACCAAGGCAGCAGTCCGGAACCCAACATGGCAAATTGTCACATAAGGGTGTCTGGTGAAGAAAACATCACATCAATTCATTATGGCTTGATTGTTTTCGTTATCGCATTATTTACAACAAGCAATATTGCTTTCTAGAACTTGAATTGGAACTTTTCAATAGATAAATTGCTTATCAAATGGATGCAAACTCTCCTACGAATACTCACGGTAGTTTGTTGGGATTCGATTGTTCCATGCCGAAGGGAACCGTGTCATCGTCGATAAAAGAGGCCTAGACAGAAATAATAGGTAGCTTATAGATTTTCACATCGCTATGAATATAAAGTGCGGAGCATTTATAATATACTTACCATTTCCTCCGACTATGCAATTTTTTACGGGTTACATTCATGAAAAACTAGACTCAAATTGAAAACGTAATCACAAGACGGGATTCGGACACGTCATTATTTTCCATAGGACTGAAAAACTTTTGCGGGCGAATTGAAAGAATTTGAAGTCGGCAAAAATTGGATAAACAAGGTGACGATGATTCCGAACTGATATCCGAGAGAATTAGTCATTCAAAGGAATAATACAGTAAATTTACCGATTACAATTTTATAAGATGACATGTATACATCGATTAGATATAACCTACCGCGTTGTTACAGTTCGCAAACTATGTTGAGCGTATACCTATTTTTTCGAATTCGATCCTCTTTCAATGCGAATTCGACAGATTTTTGACACCCAATTCGCTGTCTACACCACCAAAATTCAACTCAAATTCCGAAACTGAGTCTGAACGTGATCAACTTTTGTAATGAAGCGTATTGCTAGGCGGGGTTACACCGATGACGCCAGATGCCGCTCCGGCCTTCACTCGAGTGGGGAAAATCCTAGCCATTCAGTGCCCGCCCCAGTGGCGCAATTGGTTAGCGCACGGTACTTATAGACAGTAGCCTGTGAGCAATGCCGGGGTTGTGAGTTCGAGCCTCACCTGGGGCAGATTTTTTTACTTCGCTCAATAGTCTGGACAACTCTTATCACTGTTATTGATATCATGTGCGAGGTTAGTTGAAAATTAAATTAAATCCAATTGGTATTTTTTCTTTTTACTATGTAATTTTCTTAGTACTTACCTACTATAAAGGTAATGATTATATTTTTATAAAATTTTATATTTGTTTATTATCCTTTATTAATTTTTAAATCTAATTAAATATCAAAAATGCAATTATTAGCAATTAAAACATCTAGTGTAGAGATGAAAAGGGCATAGTACCGGTGATATTTTTTGACGTTACGACAAGTTCTCCCTTACAAATATTTTTTATCGGTATAGTAGAATCCGAGTATCCAATAAAACCAATGGTGCGCATAGATCACACAGTCCTTTTCCATATTTGAGTCGGTAACAGATATAACTAATCATAAAACCGAAAAGATCATACTTAGGACATAAAGTTATTACTCTATTGCTGTTATTGAACAACTAGCTAGGAGAATCCAAAAATAGAAAAACGCACGAATTACGTTTAATTCGAAAGCGCAGTATGTGAGCCTAACATAACAATACATGCCAAGTTTGATAAATGCGATTATTTTTATAGACCTCTACCGTCGAGGATAAAGATTTTTCCGCAGTCTTAAAAATTGTAACAGCGAAAAAAACGGCATACGGCGGAGATACGGCGTGTGATCCAATCTATACAAAATAAGTTTCGTGAAATGGAGTCATTTTTATAGCGAGGAGACTCAATATACAAAAGTGCACAAATAAAATAGCTGAAAATGAAAATTACGAGGATGTACTGTGTGTAATAACAATAATAAAAATCAAGCGACATTCAGTTGTCATATACAAAAATTAGAAGTCCCCCAGCGTTCGAATGTTTTCATTTTTGCGGTCTGTAAAAATCAAAATTTTGTCAATATGCGAATAACGCGGAAGTACTTTATATGGCCCACTTAATAAAAATCAGACTCCATTCAACCGCCATCCAAAACAATTCGAGGCTATTTAAATATACCGTTCAAATATATATGTTCAAATATATTGACTAAAAACTCATAACGTGGGAGTTTGGCGTGTGACCCAATTTAAAAAAATCAAGCATCATCTGCTCGCCATAATGAACATTTGGAGACCACAACCTTTCTATTACTTATTACAATGTGCTATCAAAATCAAAATTGGTTCTGGATTTAATTCTGAGATGTTTACACTTCCAACATCAGGAAAGGAAACGCATTCATTTAAATTGAGTACAATGATGAGACAGTGCCACCACTGTACGTAACAATAGGGATTATTTTAGGCCTGTTGAAACAGTTTCATTAGTGAGGAAATTTTTGCACCACACGAATCCCATCGCAGGTCACATCGATCACACAGTGGGAAGCTATTCGTTTTCTAGTTAACCTTCCAGCTTTTTTCTTGGCAACAAATAGCTACATAATAATATTCCACAGGTTCGCAAAAGAAAAAAACATCCCAAACTAATGCGAAATGCATTCTGCACAAAAAAAAAAAATAATAATAAATAAAAATAAATAAAATAAATGAAAAATAAATAAATACCTTGCGGATAAAATATTGCCAATTTTCAATCAATCAATCTCTAGTAAACACAGAATACGTACAAGGATTAGATCAGACCTTAGATACGACAGTGAGGGCCGTGCAGGTAGTAGAGTGCGACTAATTAGTACATAATAAAGCGGGAGGACCTCACAAGGAAGTCTCTTGTCCTGTCTTTTCCGGCGGACGTGTTCGATGATGAAGACCATTACAGCCGGCACAACGTCCGATAGAGCCTGGTGGTAAGCGAAAAAGAAAAGCCAACTTCTATCAATATTGAGCAGTTCCTGTCGGCCTCCAATCACTCATCTCATGTGTCGGGTAGGCAAAGGTTGCTAAGTGAATAATTACCGTCAAATTTCAAGCGAATGTTGATGAATTTTGTAAAAGTAATAAAAATTCTCATGTTGTCAATACAGAAAAAAGTCAAGTCAGTTTCATGTTAGAAAATCCGGTCCAATGTTTCAAATTTTAAAACCACTTTGATCGATTACATACTAAGTATTTAGGGGCACTGGCTTCAAATCGCTGCAGTTCAGCCAGAAATTGTACTCACTCAATTATTCTGTAATTTCCTCGTTTTTAGATTTTTTCGTAAAAATGATTTCATGAAAATTCCTATATGAAAATAACAGGGTAAACATTCTTAGTCGAGGTTACATGTCGTTATCCAGTAACTCATATTTTCAGGAATTCATGATCCGATGATACTGCGAAGTGAGTACCTATGTTTTTTCCTCAGACTCTAGTACCGCAGTTGTAGGAAAAGAGGACGCAAATAATTCTGTCGGTCTATCTCTATGGTTACTACTAAAATCACAGCAATGTTCATAATCAGGTTTTTCCATCATTCTTGATTTAATCGAACCTCGGAGATTTGACCGCATTTATTTCGCTTCTCAGATTGTGAATTACGAATAAGAACGGAGAAAACGTCGGAGATATCACCCCTGTTAATCACCTACTCGACTGATTCCATACTAATCAACGTTCTGAAGAATCATCGGGGAGAACCCTAAGCGGTTTGCAGGTGAGAATAGCGAACCGACGCTAAGTGGCCGTCCTCTACCTCCATTTAGCTCGGCTTGTATTCAAGAACGTCACGAATAGAGAGGGGGTAACCGCACCAATAAAAGACTCCCTTTGCCGCTGACTGACTCCAAACGTGCTTCGGTTTCTAAGTCGGATCATCTGTTGGTAGAGGTACGCAGCTTCGTAAATCATGCGGCATTATGCTAAAAACGAATTTTATTTCAAAACTCCTCATGTTAGTTTGTATTTGTTGTGAAAATGGTATTTTACCCAAAATAACAGATGAAAAAATCATGTTATGAATAAAAAATTATATTTATGAGACTTTCGGCTTGTTCGCCGATGAAATTATTTTTTGCCTCTTAATAGAACAATTTACTTAATTAGCCTCAGTTATTGCAGGATTTTAATATTAAAAAAAAAATTCAAGAAGCTTTTTTTTCTTAATTATATTAATAACAATATCATTTTCAAGGGTACAAGCACCCTCTCAACTTTTATTCGTCGTCGAATAAAATTTCCTAGAGAGTAATGATGGTTCTACGGTATATTACTCCGAAGTTGAACTATAGTTGAAATTCGAATTTAAAAGCCCTGAACTGATGTCGAAGAACTTCGTTTTCTAGTTGATAAATGAATTCTGTTGATATCAAAAATTTTTTCACGAGGATTAATTATTTAGATTGAGAAACAGTTTCGCATTTTCCTTCTCTAATCGTATATTGACATTTAGAATCGAAAAGCAACCAATACTTCGCTATAATTGACTGTTGGTCAGGCGTTTAAATAATCGACCGATTAATAAATATATGAACCTACTAAACTAGTGATTGATAAAACAGCCATTCGAACTAAGTTCTTCTTTCCACAAAAGAAAAACACCATTTGTATAATTTTTTATTTACTTATTTGTCACAGTGAAAAACGATGCCGGCGTCAGAGGCGAGTGCAGAACGTCCTAGAGCGGGCTTGGACGTCGGGCAAATTACTGCCGATGGAACTGCCAAGGAGTTGTTCTTGTCAGCGCCAGATAAAGAATTGCACGGCCAGTTTCTTCACCGAGTGCAGCAGATGCTTCTTGATCATGCTTTCCAAGTAAGCTTAAACATATAGGAAATTACACTAAGTAAAACGCGGCTTGCTATTGATTAACGCCGTTCAAAGTTACTTCCAACGATCATTAGGGATAATAAACAGAAAAGGAAAATAAATCGGCGAAAAAATTGACATTGTCGTTAATCACGTTCAGCAGTTGGCCGTTTACATTATGTGGCCAACGTATGTGAAGATGTGAAGTGAGTTGAGGTTGTCTTCGGCTGCCGAAAAGAAAATGATGATTGACACATTGCTTGGTCAGGCCACGTCACTCAATCGTCACAACAGAGAAACCTTAAGCGAGAAGAATTGCAGGTCGATTAGTTGCCGAATAATTTACTTTTGACACTCATTAATTACCGAAAAAATCTAATAATTTGGAAACTATACATTAAATAGATCTAATTTAGTCTAAAAATATTTACGCGTGCATTCCAATCAAGGTAGATTGCTATAGATTCTCCTTTATTTTGTTTTGTCGTTACGTTTTGCATTTTAATTAATTTCATCAATCAGTAATGAATAAATCAATGCAAACAATAAAAAACTGAGTTTGATTGTATATTAACGATTATTCGCTTATTTGGTTCTAAAAAAATCATCCAATCGGGACTTTCAGCAGTCCGAATTCCCATAGCGTCTTTTTTTTCAAGATAGAACCTAGGAAGTGATCGAACGTGCAGCTGCGGCTTGGAATTTAACTGCGACCTTCATGCCTCAATTACAGTTGTTATCTTGACCAACGTTTTATTGCTTACCTATTTGAAAAAAGAGATTGTAAAGTCGGTCAAGAAGGGTTAGCGTTCCGACTAAACGACGTCAATTACCTCAGTACAAAGGTCGAACTAATTTATTCTGTATCTCTTGATGTAACTGGGCTGAAATTATTCCTTTGGAGTGCCCGGCGTAGTGACTCGCGAAACGCGTTATATTTTGCGTAGCGAGTGCTCATTATTCTAGCTAAAATCGTGAAAGCATCGAGTATTTCCGCAAGTTATGGTTCTTACGTTTTCATCAGCGATGGCGATCATAAGTTAGCGTGAGAATAATTTTTTTATGACAAATTATAATACGCTTGAGGAGAAAAAAGTTAGCAATCTAGGTTAGGGAAATTAGTGTGCACAGGATTTTCATATTCGCTCGATAGATACGTAATGCGTTACAAAATCATACAATTAAAAAAAAAAAAAAAAAAAATGAAATTGTTGAAGTCCGATGCTGACTGTTCCTAGGTACATCTAGTACCTACGACATGCTGAAAATATCTGTAGTTTGAATTCATACTATGAAAAAATAGTACAATTTATTTTCAATAAAATCCAGCGATTCAAATCCAGATATTCTGGTCTCATACGTACAGAGGGAAGAGTGTTATTGCGGTATGAAAAGAAAAATGATTTAAAAAAAAATCAAAACTAACACATGGTTCTTGGTTCTGGATTTTGACTGAGATATATATATATGTGCTATTTGTCGTTTTTTCATCACAGGCAGAAATGCACGAAGACTGTTTAACAGAAAGTATTTCCGAGTTGTCATTGAGTCAATTATTGTTTTCGAACCACATTTCGAATTCGATCATTAAGATTATCACAATACTTCCAATTATAACTAATAGTTTCTACGGTTTTTAGTAACGAACAATTAAAAGGATTCGCAGTGAACGACAATCATTTCTCAGATCTTTCATCTCTCGACGAAAAAAAGCAAAAATGACAAACGCGATTTCCGTACCTTGAAACTCGCCGATCACTGTTATTTAACAGCAATAATATTTTACTGCTGCAATTCAATAGCTTAGAAATCGCTAGAGAAATGCCAAGCCTCAAAGCTTGAAAAACGCAGTGAAGAATTAGGTACCGCGTTCGACAAATATTTTCTCAGGATACGCCTGTATTTTTTTCTAGTAATTATTTAATTAGTTCCAATCATTCGAAAATTACAACCATTTATTACTAGAACATCGGCGTTGTATTTTTTCGTCACTCCGATAACGATTGAAGTAACGTGACTACTAGAGGAAGAAAAATAATGTCCATTCAAGTCTCGTTTTATTGTAATTACCAATAACTTAAAAAAAAGTAAAGATGTTTTGATAGAAGTATTTTTAGAAAATAACAATAGCAGTTTACAGAGTTATGTGTCTTTCAACACAATACTATTAAATACACAAGGAATATTACAACATACAAGAACAATCTTCATAAAAGAGCTTGATTTTTCTGTCGTTCCTAATCTTATAGGGATTAAGATTCAATGGTTCATCAGCCAAAGACGATGAAATCGGGTCCGTGGGCGCCCACAGCGAGGTAAACGAGAAATGCACGTTTGCAGCCGAACGCATGTGCAAGTTGAGCAGACGTTGAAAAAAAGAATGCAAAGCTGATTCGCATGTTTTTTGTGTGTTTGCATGTTCTTTCTGACAGTGTCCTTTGATTAAATACTACTTATAAAATTAAGATCATTCTAGTGTCCTTAGTTCGAAACAAGGAAAACAATTCTTGAAACAAAAAAGTCAGGAAATGAGCGGGTAAAAAAAAAAACGCTGCAAATGATTGTACAGTGGTTTATTATTATTTCGCTTCAATATTGATTTAAGAAGACTATCCATTTGTCATTTTGAATATTCCAAACATTTGTGAACGTTCCCACCGAAAAACAGATGGTAACTATAGGGGAAAACTCCGTAGCAACTATTGTAATTGTAATCATTTTTATTTTTCTTAATTTCCTAATTGAAAGTTAAACTTATTGCCTAACGATAAACCTGGAGAGAGTGTTTGACGACCATTCCAATGAGTATAAAACGATTTTTATAGCTCCAAGAACTCTCCAACTATACCCTCATGTCAAATTTCTAAAAATCTCCCAAATTCGGCACAAAAGCTGCGATAACTCGAAAACCAATAAAGCTATCGACCCGGCGATGGTCTCATTCGATTCAGCGTCCAAAAATATATATAATTTGATACCACGTACACATTTTTCTGAAAAACCTTGAAAGATATGAATTTTCTCCCCCTCAAAACCCCCCAAAAATACTCTTAAAATTGAGCTAGCAAGTTGGTTCAAGAATTGGGCCGTCGTAGGACCGAGATTGATTTTTGGTGAAAATTTCCAATTTTTAGCTCTTACAGTTTTTTTTTTTTTTTTGCAGTATTTTTAGCTCTTACAGCGGAAAACTGCTAACGGCGTACGGCGTACGGCGGACGGACAGATTTTTTTTTTATTGGATATTCGGATTCTACATGCCTTGAAACGTAAAACATCAAATTTTGAGGGGGGGGGGGTTAGAAATTTTTTTTTCTTGGGCGATTACAATGGTTTATTATTGAATAATGAACCAAAAAAGAAAGACAACTTCGACCGAGTTAGTTGCTCATACAACTATTGATGTATGGCGTTCTTTAGTAAACTCAGTAAACTGGTTGACACAATATTATCAGCGTTTCATAGACGGACTCGTTGAGAAATCCCGTGAATTATTTGCTCTCCTACTTTCCCGAGCTGGGACCCTCGAAATTGAGGACATGACACACAGTTTATTGAAACTGCAGTGCTACTCAAGCCGATTGCGCGTCCGAGAAGTTGATACAGCCTACGTTAAAGCAGCTCCATGGCATGACACTGAGTCCTCAGGCTGAGCAGATCTTGCCCGACGACCATTGTTCTTCTCAGCCCATCGTACCAGTCAAGGCCTAAAGCGATACGAATCTTGTCCTCGGCCTTCGATGTCTTTAAAACTCAACGGTTCGATATATTATGGACCTTTTTTGAGTTCGCCGCTTCCGTCAACGTTCATTTCTGGCCACGAGCAACCGACGTTATCAACTGAATTTCGCTCGAATTAAACTCCAGTACAACTTAAAAACTCTTAACAATTCAACATAACACCAGATGTTTTATACTTGAAAACTTTATGGGATTAAATGGAGTATTTTTATTTTAATTGTGTATGCAGAGTTATCCTCGTAGGAATCTATTATGAAATTTATTTATGAATGCTTTCAGTGGAAGATTAACTGGTATTATTGCTAGCCATTAAATAAAAATTGTATTTTCATAATTTTAGACACGTCGCGTTCTTCGATACGATCTTTCGAATTGATCCTTCTATTGGTCATATTTGATAGTACATATATTTTATTTGATGAAACGGTAATTTCTCAGGTACAACGAATAAGGAATACAAAGACCAACCTCATTTTTCCCCTGAAATTGTTCTGGTACAGGAAAATAATAATTACAGTTAATGTCCTCGTGCACCCATGAATACCTAAACGATTCGGGAACAATTAGCCCAATATTTGCTCATATTCATAACGCAGGTGGATGACTGACAATGGGAAAGACGATTTGAGATTGGAAGCTAAACAAGGAAGCGATCTATTAAATACAGTCTATTAAAGATTGAAAGAGTAGAATCGGGAACTTGGAGGAATTTCTTTACACATATATGAATTCGTTTTGATGGGGTATTTATTTTCAAACGATCCCTTCTATAGATAAATAATTCACTATTAACGTTGATAGGCATTTAGTAGTTCTGAGTATAAGGGCTCACTTTTTAGGCTTAACGAATCAATTTCACTCTCGCTCCTAATTATATCACTCAGCATTTAAGCCGTTCAAGGACTGAAACCTTCACTAAACGTTTACGAAGGACGTTCGCGGGCTTGGCCCGATCAAAATCAGCCTCTATTCATGGTGATTTTATACCGGATACGCTCCACGTCTTTCTCGAAACGAATGTATCAGTTAAAATTTTCAAATTGCTATCTAAACAAAAAAAAAAAAAAAAAAAAAAAAAAAATAATAATAATAATAATAAAGCATTAATCCCAACGCCAACTTCTTTGTTTCCTAGAAAGGTTATACTTGGCAAAAAAATCGAAATTTCCATTTTCCCATATTTAGCTAATTTATCAGAAACTATTCGAAATTATAAACGGTCTTGATCGATGATATATTTATAGAATATATAGCCAAACAAACCTGACGTATTCTTTATCTGATGTCTTACTCTTCAGAAGATTTCAATTAGCAAGTTTCCAGAAACGCCTTGAGAGGTGTGCCCAGATTATTTACGTTCAAAAATAATCTACCAAATTAATTTCTCTCTCACGCTTCCTATTCATCGTGGACAGAGGCTGAATAGGCTCAAATGATGAAGAGAATCATCCTTGGCATAACCCACATAATCCTTGATCATTTTCTCCGAATCGGTTTCAAATTTTATGTGCTCGTCATAAGGAATGAAATGAACGTTAAATTCGCGCAGCTCTCAGATTGTTCGATTGCGACTAAATTTATTTGAGTTATCTAAATGCTACGTTTCAATCATCTCCAAAACTTTAGCAAGCGGCATTCCATTCTGAATTAGACAGACCGAGGGCCTCAAAAAACCACCAAAAATTTGGCGTCACTCACCAGCTACAACAAAATATTTCGAGACCATGAGCACTCAAGTACGTTTTTGCTACGTGTAAAAATCAAAATAGAAAAAAACAAACTTGGAACGCCTATATTGTGGAAGAAAATGGTGTTATCCAAAGTGCAATAACGGCTGCTGTTCACAGGGAGAATACTAGCTTAAAATTTCATCGAACCTGTTTGGTTTTCCAAGGAAATCTGAGAATTTGGTATCACTTTGGTCCAGAGGCACAGACACAATGATATACACAATGATTAACCATTTTATATGAGTGCTATGGATTCTTTCTTCAAAAACAACTCATTTTCAAATATGATCTTTCGGGCGAACCGAATACCTTTGATTAAAATAATAGAAAAATTGACAAACCTATTTATTTTTCCCGTCCAGGGTACCCACAGAGAAACTCGAGTCACCAGATACGTTGACCCAGACCGGCTTCGTGAGGTGATCGACATGAATCTGAGAAAGGAGCCCGTTTCTCAAGAAGCTCTTTTGACTTTGGTCCGCGACACGCTCAAATATTCAGTCAAAACTGGCCACCCATACTTCGTGAACCAATTGTTCAGCTCTTTGGATCCTTACGCTTTGGCTGGAGCATGGGTCACCGATTCGCTTAATCCCAGCGTCTACACGTACGAGGTAAGTAAAATAAAAAACTATTTTTACTATGTATGCAGTTTTTCATGTTTTGAAATTTAATATAACGGATCCTGCGCGCAGCTGATGTGACTATCGCCAGTGCACGTTGCTCTTGAAATGGATGGTTGAATAATTTCGCTTTTTACAGGTATCTCCAGTACTGACTTTGATGGAAGAAGCTGTTCTTAAAGAGATGAGAGCGATTGTGGGATGGTCTGATGGTGACGGGATATTCGCTCCCGGAGGCTCCATCGCCAACGGCTATGCCATCAATTGCGCTCGTTTCCACAAGATTCCCGACATAAAGGTATTATTATGTGATTAGTTATTCATAAATTGGGCAGTTAATTACGATTATTCGTCTCGTCAGTCTCTTGACTAAATTACTTAAATACCCTTGGTGGCCAAGGCTATGACTGGCTCGAGAAAGTGATATAAAAACCCATTGATTTTTCTTTTCTGTCTCTGCATTAATTTTTGAACGTGTTCATTGAAGAAGAGATACAAGGCGGATTTTTCTCCGGATTGTAATATTTCTCTTCTAAGTACTTTCGTCTATTCGAGCATCCACCCAATCCATATTGGCTGAATGTAGATTTGCGTGGATTACGTGTAGCTTTTTTGGGAATCGAGAGAAATTCTTGAATAATCTAAAATTAGGCCAACTCCTTGACTTTGATCGTAGGTTTCGTTGCAATAATAGTACCAGTACAGGGAAAGCTCGTTTTTTTAGCGAGTTTTTCTTGACTAGAGTTAAGATTGATAGAGAAAAAAGGCTAGAAAAATTTCGCTATTAATTTAATGACAAATTATTTTGTGCCACATCGGGGCACTTCAACGGGTTTTTCATTGGAAACTTTGTTCTTCAAGAGGCACAATTTTCCTCTATCGCATCGGTTTCATTAATTTTCACTCAATTATTAATTATCTTTTGTTCATTAATAGACAAAAGGACTGCACGGGCTACCTCGATTGGTTTTATTCACGTCTGAAGATGCTCACTATTCAATCAAGAAACTTGCAGCGTTCGAAGGTCTCGGTTCGGACAACGTCATAGCCGTACGTACGGACGGTCGAGGAAAAATGGACGTCCTCCATTTGAGGGAACTGGTTAAACGGGTCAAGGAAGAAGGCGCTCTACCGTTCATGGTGTCCGCCACTTCAGGTAATCAGTCATCTGGAACTTGTCCGACTCTCGAAGACATGCAAATTAGATCTATCGAGGAAAATATTACAGGATTGCCGATTGTAGATCCCGGAACATGAAATGGCGGTAGTAGTATACCTAAACGTTAGCTCGATTCTAAAATGAAAGAATACCCATGTCTACAACAAAAGGCACAGTTCAATCGAATCGAGTTCACAATACGATTTTTATCATCCAGTATAGTAATGGAGAATCGATTAATTACGAATGTAAGTCGTATTATTTTGTGGATATCTTGGAAGTCGTGTAAGTCGACCATAATGTTTTTACAGGAACGACGGTCCTCGGAGCCTACGACCCTCTCGAAGAGATCAACGAGGTGTGCGAAAAGGAAGGAATGTGGTTGCATGTCGACGCTGCGTGGGGAGGTGGCGCTCTGGTTAGCAAAAAATATCGCCATCTTCTAAAAGGAATTGAAAAGTTCGTATTCTTGATTGGTGAATTTTTCCGTAGAATTCGAAAAATGGTGACTATCAAGGTTGTTGAAAAACCCCAATCCAACATTTCTAGAAAATTTTAACCGACCGATTGTATAACGAAAATATTTTCAAGACTCCGACTCTCCAAAATAATTTTGGATTGTTATCATTGGAGTAATAGTTAGGTAACTAAACTCGTTTCTACAAAAAAAAAAAAAAGAAAGAGAAGAAGTTATTTTTATAATGACCAGGGTTTATGTACTCTATGGGTTAAATATATGTACCTGCAATTTGTAATACTCTTGTTAATGTTCTTTGCTCATTCATACTCGTGATTACATTTATTAATTCCATGTATTTGTAGGGCTGACTCCGTCACATGGAACCCCCACAAAATGCTAGCGGCTCCTCAGCAATGCAGCACGTTGCTCACCAAACACAAAACAATTCTCGCTGAATGCCATTCAGCGTCCGCGCAGTATTTGTTTCAAAAGGACAAATTCTACGACACGAGTTACGACACGGGTGATAAGCACATTCAATGCGGACGAAGGGCAGATGTTTACAAGTTTTGGCTCATGTGGAAAGCTAAGGTGAGTTTTCTTTTCATTCATATTCGGCGATTGAATTTGGAAAAATGCATACATTACCGGATGAAAGTATTTCTCAATACTGAGTGTTTAAAGTAATAGGTTTGGATTCGAATGTTTTCAGGGAACTGACGGTCTCGAAAAACATGTCAACCGCTTGTTCGAGAACGCAGAATATTTCACCGAGCAGATTCGACACCGGCCCGGATTCAAACTGGTGCTTGACGAACCCCAATGCACCAACGTTACGTTCTGGTATATTCCTCCCAGTCTGAGAGGTCGAGAAAATGATTCCGATTACCATAGCAAACTCCACAGGGTAATTTTTTCATTATTGATTAGCGAGGAGAATTTTTTCCAAAGTTCGTGTAAGTTTGTATACCTAGTTCTCCCATAAATTTCAGAGTGTGATGAAAGACCAAATTTTATTGCAGATCGCGCCACTAATCAAAGAGCGGATGACGAGGGAGGGAACCATGCTGATGACGTACCAACCTTTGAACGACCTTCCCAACTTCTTCCGGCTCGTTCTTCAAAATTCATCATTGACAACTGACGATATGGATTTCATCGTTGCTGAATTCGAACGCTTGGGAAGAGATCTTTGATTTCTTTTAGCGCTAACTTTGGAGAAAATACATTTGAGTTCCTAAATTTCCTTTGCAAAATGTTTCGGTATTGTAAATTATGTTTATATGTACCTACCTAACTATAAATTATTTTAATAAAATCGTGACTATTGTCTTAGCATGTGCCCCGGGCAAATTTCTGGAATTTCTGGTATTCAGTTAAAAAAATAATTATTATCAAAATCAAATATTGAAGAGTTACTGGTACTTCAGATACTTTGTTATGTGATACATGTATGAGTACTGGTTCTCATCTCCAGTCGAAGGTCACGCAAGTGACTTATGTCTATCAATTTGCATAAATCTGACATTTATGTTATCCGTATTCTTCGTACCTTATGGTGTTTTAACTGTCTCTGCCAATGGCTTGAACACTGTATCGTGAACTGTATTATACTGAAATATACAGGTATTTCGGGACACTTTTCCTATTATTGATACCAACCTTCACTATTAAAATATGAATAGTTAAATCAACAAATTCGGAAAAAAAATACTCCAATTCACAATCTACAGATTGAATGAATCAATACGATCACTCGCCGCAATACTATTTTGCTGCTCTGTAAAAGTATAAATAGTATAGAAGTTATGTCATCTGGGATCATAGATGAATAAGAAGTAGATGAAAACAATGAAAAAATATTGCACGGTTCTATCCTTCTACTTTATTCGTTCTATGGAGTCGATCTATTCATGACAAACTGAGAATAGCTTGGAATCACAATCGTTGGTGTAATGGGATAAAGCTTTTATGAAAAAATCGAAGCCGCGTATGATGCATCAGTAGTGCAAATGATATAATCTGCATTAGCTTGTTCGTATAAGCGGGTACATTCCAAAAAACGGACACCATTCAAAAACTGCCCAACGGTTTGTCACTTGTGACCTACGCTTAGTTCACTGCAGAGAATAAAAATTGCGCAGAATGAAAAAAATTACTCAGCGATGCAACGAGTCACATGCGGTCAAGTATATGAAGGAATTCGGAAAATCTACAACACTCCACGGGATTCCGTATGTTTTAAAGAAGAACTACCACTATTCCGAGACGTAAGTGCAGTTATAAATATTGATTCTGATGGGGGTTTATCGACACTACAGATGAGGCAATATTTCGCCGTCCTCAAACATAGGCTAAAATGGTCAGAAGCTCGTGAATTTTTGTAGTGTAATATTCACCGGGAACGGGGCGATTATTTAGTGTACTTAATTCATGAACACAAATTCAACCGGGTTCTATTTTAGATTGAACAAATCAAATGGAATCGAAATTGATATTTTTCATGCGCGTCATGTTGATAGAAATTATAATACAAATGAAAGCCTAAAACTATAGTGAAGCTGCCATTTACCAAAAGTTTCTAATTATTTCACAGATAAACCACATTTACTGACTATTTCGCTCGGTTTAAAATAACAGCTTCCTAAAAATAATTGACAAAAATGTGTTCTAGCCAAAGTTGATGCTCAAAAATTTAATTTATTTTTATTATTTAATGGAACGATTGTATCCGTTTGGTGTTATATAAAACCTGCCAGCTCCACTTGGAGAACAAGAAGTAAGTAAATCGAAATTTGTTTGGCGCCAAAAATGCATTGCGTATTTTCAGGCTCCTGTGGCTTGTGAGTGTCATTCTAGCAACCTACTATGCTGCAAAATTGATTTACGATTCGTGGAACAGATACAATTCCAATCCAACGGTCATCTCGTTGGAAAAGGATTTCAGAGAGTGGAATCTAACTTTTCCAGCCGCAACGGTATGGTAATCGAAAAAGAAAATGATTTGGCCAATTGCTATCCAACCGTATCCTAGAAATTATTCTTCACAGTTAAAAATTAAAACGAAACTTTTGAAAATACGAAAAAATCACTTAAATATTTATTGTCCAAAACTGAAAAATAAACTTAAAAAAAGCACTTCAAGTCGGAGAACCAGGACAGCTATTATACCTACGTACTACTTTATGACTAGTTTTTTTTTAAATTTTAATTATTTATTAATTTTTTTTCTTCTTCTGGAAGTTGAACGTTCTGAATTAGCAAATAAAACAATGTATATAATATGTATTTATATAACCTATTCATTTCTATGGGACGTTAAAAAAAATTGGATTTACCACCCTCTTCATAATAAAATTCATAGCGAAAAATCATTTTTGGGCCGCTCGTAGCAGAATGCTTCCCTGAACCAGTGGACAACTAATTAAGAATCGTTTTCCTTAAACATTAACTCGAGATTTTGCAAAAAGAAAAAAAACACTCTCACAGCTAAATCTTTGAGGAAGGTCTCTTAACTGCTTAAAATTAGAACCTCTAACATTCTAATCAGTGTCTACCTGCGAAGTTTCGAAATTAGCGGAAATATATTCGTCCAAGGTGTGGCTTTGATAGTGGATTGCGACTACCTTGTTCATAAATATCAACATTAAGGCGCAAAAGGCCAAGAACGAAGTGGATGTTTAATCCAAAAAGCGTTTGTGGGTATTTATCAATGGGCAACCAAAAGGTAAACGATTAGTGTAATTTCAAACTCCTAAATTGGTGGCAATGCTTTGAAATCTAAATTATTCCTTACATCATTCATCATGATGACATCCATCCTTCAAATTTGCAGGTTTGCTTCAAGGATAGACTGAACGATACACGTGCAGCCGAATACATATTCGAGTATGAATACCTAAGCTTTTTGGCGATTATGGACGCATTAAATTAATAATTTTGCTGATGATTAAATGTCGCGCTTTTCTTAGGGTATAATTTATAGATTCGTGTATGCACGAGATTTGCTGAGTTTTCTTATGAACGAGAAAGGCAATGAAGGTTCGAAATGATGAAAACTTAATAAGTTAGTGATGGAATGATATTTTTTATGGAATTTCCGCAGAACGTGGAACATAGATCAGAATTCATCGATGTTCAATATATATCACACATTTCTAAACGCAATAACGAACCTTACGTATGAAAACTTGAAGGACTTTGAGGCTATGAAGGAACTCACGCAATTTACGACATTGACGGGCGACCAAATTGCAGAAATTGCAAAACAGGTGTGTAGTTAATGAGAGAGTAATGTGCAAGGTACAATTATTATTATTATTATTTTTTTATTATTTGTTTTTTGATCGGTTTGTAATTATTTGAAACATTGTTCTGGGTATTGTACTGGGGTATTTGAAACATGTTTAAAATTAATGACAGCAAACATACAAGATAATTAAAAAATAAATTAAGTAAAAATAATAATTCAATGGAGCTCGTTTTGCAAATAAAAGTCTCAAGATTGAGAACGCTAGGGAATTCGGAAAATAATATACCTAGCCACTCTTGCGTTGATACAAAGTGCTTCATTTGCCGCATAATATGCAATGGACACGATATTTAGATATAAAAATTGATGTCAGTCAGGTTTCTATTATGATTTAATCCGATTGAGATGGTATAAAACATGATGGAGAAAATTTACATGAGCAAACTACAGGGTGGAACATGTGAATCATGACTGAAGAGGGGATCGAACGAAGGAAATGGAAGAGAGCCAAACGATCAATGCGACTAGATACACCTTGCCAAACGATTAGTTACACTCACGACACCTACTGGGTTTACAGACAAGTAGCTAGTCTGTCCGCTCTTTGTACAGAGCTCTCTTTGTCATTACTGGAAGAGAGCTTCTGCTTGTGGAAACTACAAGAACGCAATACAATTTAATCTTTCATCAATCAACAAAAAAAACTATAAAAACTTGAAAAAAAAACTAAATTCTAATATGAACTATATTTTTTATAAAGTACCCTCCTACCCATTTTTCTGTTTCTTATTTCTAACCAAATCAATTAGTAGTGATTAGTAACGAAAGTGAATAATTACGAAGGATGTCCATGAGATAATTTCATAAAACTACCAGGAGAGATCTTTGGAAATCTTTTCCAACCAAAATGCATTTCGGACTTGTTAGTAGGATTATCTCTATGATTTATCCTGAGACTAGAGCTGAACTTGGACATCATGTACTTACGCATAGTTTTCACTTATCAATATCCAGGATCCCTCGAATCCGTTAGGTATCCTACACCTTTCTCTTTTCTATGTATACTCAGGGTTTTTTAAATCTGAAATTTTATAAACCCAATTCCAAATTCACGCATTTATATTTTCAGAATATGGTACAAATGGAATACCACGTGAACATTTTCGATCCGGAGTACAATTATTTGACTTTTCGAGAGGTCGTCACAGAAATGGGTATTTGCTTCACGTACAGTGGCGTGGTCGCTAATTACCACACCCTGCAGTGAGTTTTCTGAAAGTATATGATGTAATGGTTGATAAATAGATGAAAGTGAAACACAGAGATCCTTTTTGAAAATGCTGCACAACAACGGAAAGGAAAGATGAAAAGAAAGGGAAGGCAGCTCTTGAAAACATGATGGCCGGGATGACTTAGAAAAAGTATTTGAGATGAAACACGGAGTAGAAACAAACTTTATTAATAAAATAAGAATTATACAATAAAATGATGGATTATTAATAAAATATTAATTATAAAATATTAATTATTATTCTGAAAATATCGTAGTTATAGTTCCCATCGAGGTAAGTAATCCAGCCGAATCAAAAAATATTACAACTTAATTTTCGCACAACCTTTCGTGGAATGAAAGTATAAATTGTTAGCGCATAATATCATTATTTTGGTCGAAAAATTCGATTTAATAGTAGAGGGGTTGTGAGTGGGAGGAAAACCAGGCGACTTAAGCCTAGTCCACACTTGGATACATTGTTGCGCGTCTTTGTTGGGGACAGCCCCGATACAATGTTGCGGGTCTGTTCGCGAACTTTCCTGCAACAAAGAGTCGTGTCCACATATACTGAGCGCCAGTATAACCCAAATGTCTCAGGAGCTGGCACTCGCAGGTGTTTCCCTTTCTTTGCTAATACTTATTATTAACAAAAAATATAAAAAAACAAAACAAAGACGATGCTGGGTGCGCCAATTGTTTGATAAAAGTGATGATCATTGCCTAGATCTTTTAAATAAATTAAAGTTAGAAGACGCGATGGGATTTGTAAACTTTTTAAGGATGACACCTTGTGACTTTGAAAAGCTTCTCGAAATGGTTGGGCCAAAGATATTTAAACCCAACACTAAATTTAGAAATTCAATATCCCCAACCGTTAAGCTTGCAATCACTCTTCGATACCTTGCTAGTGGCGACTCCTTCACATTTTTTTGGAGACGCACCACTTTTCCGAGCCTCATCTAATTTTTTGTGCTCCCGTCTAAATTGGCTTTTCAGAGTGTGTATTTTTTTGTCTATTTCCAAAACAGACACTTCGAATTTTTGTGACAACTCACTCAATGCTTTAGCCCGTTTGTCACGGTTCCTATAGTCCAAAGAGGTTACATCCCATAAGCAAATATTGATTTGCAATTCCTCAATCAAATTGAGGGTTTTTTGGGTCGTCCACATATTAAAAAATATTTAGATTGATATTAGAAAATATCAATTTAAAAAAACAATATTTAAATAATACTTTTAAAAAATTGATCAGGAGCGGAGCTCGAAAGAGGGACGACTGGGAAATGTTCTCGAACACGCGTCTACACTTGCAATGTTGCGCAACATTGTATCAGTGAATCCCGTTTTGACGGGATTCAAAAACTTGTATCACCTAGACCCGCAATACATGCTTGATTCACGGGAACATGTTGCGGGTCTGAATCGCAACATTCGAGATTCTGCCGAGACTCAGCCCTGCAACAAAGACGCGCAACAATGTATCCAAGTGTGGACTAGGCTTTATTCTCCAGATCTCTAATGGCTGGCCGAGCACTTTCGCCCATTCGGGTATCTTCAGGGCAACGTGGAACCATGAGGTCCACAGCCCCTCACAACCCCTCTACTACAACAAATGCGACCACAACCAAACGAAAAACATAAAAATCAACAGGTGACAATTCAGGCTCTTAGTTATTTTTCATCTATTTCCATGTTTTTGGTATACTTGTACAGAAGACAATCGCTGCCATCTTTCCGGATACCTTATTGCAGCTATCTGTCATCTGCCTGCTATGCCCGAGTGGAAGATCTTCCAGGAATAATAAAGGTAAGTAACGCATAACAAATTCGAAATAAATAATCGTCTTTGTCACCCTCTGAAATTATAAATATTTCACTCCCCAGTATTACATACATTCACCTTATGAGATACCCGCATTGTCTGATAAGTACTACGTGGTTGGTAACAGTATGGAAAGGGATACTTCTTGGAGGTTTACTGAAATGATCGCATCACCTGAACTTCGGAGATTGGACCCTCGACAAAGACAATGCCGGTGAGTGTAATCCTTTAAGTGTATGACAAAGACCACTTGGATCGATCCAGGATCCATTTTTATAGTGGCAGTTTCTTTAATTTGGTACGTAGGTGGTGGTGTTTGAATGTACTTTAAGTATCATAAAGTATCGGGTTTTTCATATTTTGCAAAGTTGTAGCAGAATTAGACACAACAACTTTAAGTTTTCCAAGATTGGTAACTTGCAGAGTACATAACTCAAACAAAAAGTCGTCAATTCAAATGTTTGAATATACCAAAAGATAGGGAATTTAATTGTCCACATTTTCCCAATGTAATGTACCTATCCATTTCCAACCATTTTTGCGTTATTCAACATTATTAGATGAGCATACTCGAAAAGATCACATTTTTCCACTTTAAACGTAATTTTCATCTATTTAGTGCAAAAGAAACAAAGAATGAAGCATATCTCATTGATATACACATCATCAACTATCATAATGCTGAATTTGAGCAAAATCGATTGCAAATATTTTTTCGAAAAAAAAAAAAAAACTCCTAGGGGTACCCCTGCGACTTTTTTGAACCGATCAGTTAACGATTGTTTACTCCTCTCTCACCAGAGATAAAAATCTGGAATTTTCAGGAAAGTTGCATCTAACCAACATGTATTTTTTTTATTTTTTATTTTTTTATTTCTCGGAAAATCCTGCTAGAGGTCCAAAAATATTCAGTTTTTGATAGCTCAAACATTGGACTTTAATCGTGAATTTCGGGATCAAAATTTGAGTGAATCAATATTGTTATATTATGCATGAGTCTTCATTTGAACGCCTTACTCACGTACGTTGCAAAACATTCGCTAAAAAAAATTTTACAGCGCCACAGAAACTATTTTCCGTAAATCAAGTTTTTCACCGGCCAAAATTTCGACCTTTGCTGGCATCGGTAAGAGTGAAAAATTAAAGTTTCGTTTTTAACCGTTATTGTAAGCTATTCTAGGAAATTGAACGCTTAATCCGAATTTGACGTCAATACGGCGGAAATTTGACGATCACCATTAGTTTCCACCCAGTTTTAGTACTGCGCCACTCCTACGATTTTCAAAGTTGAAAATTCGTTGCAAATACTTGCAGTACTGTTCAAATTTGATTAATTAATTATTCCTACAGGAAATTAGATTATTAAATTATTTTAAAATAGATTTTAAAATAGATTTTAAAATATATTTAAAATAAATTAGATTATTAGATTATTAATTAGAATATTTTTCTATTTGTTTTCAATTTTCATACTTTAGAAGTTTCAACTTCGGAATTTTTTTCGTCACGTTCGCGAATTTTGAAAAAATAGTTTTCGTGTAAGCAATTGAGAAAATTTAATTTCATAATTATTTCAATTTCAGATTCGTTGACGAGCCTTTGCCCGGGGAAAAAGTTTACAGCTACAATCTGTGTCAAATGGGATGTAGAAAACGGTTTGCTTATCGCCTCTGCGGATGTGCTCCGTATTTCTACCAAAAAGATGGTAACTATTGCTAATAAATGTGTTCATAAATCATAATTAACATTGAAATGTGGAAATAATATTATGTTATTAATATGATGTATGATGAAATTAACGGCGTACGTAAATTATGTTCGTTCAACGAATTAGGTATTATGTAAAAATTCTAGTAGACCGGGATGACGCGTAAGAATTTCAGGAAACCTCTGAAAAATCTTTTTGAAATATTTTAGAGGAAACCTTTTAGAAATCTTTGCTAATCATATATAATATTTAATGAGGTAATTTGGTAAATTTCACTTAGATTTAACTGCATCATATGCTCAGCATTTTCAAGAACAAGACTTTGAAATGATAGTGTGGTAACAGTAAAAGCCTCTATCTTCTATCTATATATATTATAAAGTATATGAAAGCTCCACAACCAGGAGGAGGAGAAGGTATGCTATTGATTGAGAAATAGGGTATATTTCGAATTTAAGGCCACCACTCTTTTTGTTATGCATGTGTGTAATGGCGTTCAAATGAAGATTCCTGCATGATAAAACAATTATTGATTCGCATGAATTTTGACCTCGAAAAGCACGTTTGAAGGTCGATTTTTAAGAGTTTAAATACCGACTTTTTTGGACCATTTGCGGAACTTTCTGAAAATTGAAAAAATTACAAAAATACATCTTGGTAAGATACAACTTTCCTGAAAATTTCAGATTTTTATCTGTATTGAGAGAGGAGTAAAAAATCAATAACTGATCGGTTCAAAAAAATCGCAGGGTTACACTTTGAATTTTTCGATTTCGATTTCACTCAAATTTAGCATAATGATAGTTGATTGTGGGTATATTAATAATAAATAGTTCATTCTTTGTCTCTTGCGCTCTAAATTGATAGAGAGAACGTTGAAAGTTGAAAAATGTGATCTTTTCGTGTATATTCCAGCTTTATTGTTGAATAACGCATAAACGGTTGAAAAATGCATAGGTACATTAAATTGGAAAATTGTGGAAAGTTAAATTCCTTATCTTTTGGGATATTCAAACATCTGAAGTTACGACTTAACGTTAAAAATACCCATTGTGCAAGTTACATATATTGCCAATTTTAAAAGTTGGACTGCCTATTTAGACAACTATTAAAAATGAGAAGAATTATAAAAGTTTCGTGGAAATGTCGTATCGTTCGAGAATAATTTTCTTTTTCTTAACGACTGATATTTGCAGGGATTATACCATTGTGTGGCGTGAAAGGCTTGGCTTGCCTAAACAAGTATAAAGACAAAATAGTGAAATTAACCAGCTCGAGTGGTTCGCCTGATTGTCAATGCTTGTCGCAATGCGAATACGTCACATTCTACATAGACGAGGATCAGAAGAGAACATGGTAAGTATATAGTGGAATTTCGTTTTCATGCAAATCATTGTCATTCCGTCATTGCAACATTACTGTTTACGTTTTTAGGACGTATCCTGTGCCACCCAACATCAGGTTCAGATGGGCTATCCAACATTATAGCAAAACAAGGCAAAAGAGAGATATCATATTCGGGTTTGAAGATTTACTAGGTAATTTAGTTTCACGCATGACAATTAAGACCGAACTTTTATTTTTTATTTTTTTTTCCGAAATATAGACCTGAATTCGAACGCGTATTACAATTTAATCGTGAAAACTGAATTGAAGAGGCAAGTAAAGGGTGGTTCCAGGAAGAACAACTTTTTGCCCTTGAGCCCTTTTTGGGGTTTGGGAGATGGAAAAGTACGAGTAAAACTGGGTCAACAAGAATTTTCATAGCCACGGAAATCTGTCCTTGACTATTTAATGAATACGTAGAACAGCCCTTGTACCCACGATTTAGAAGGGAGCATTTTTTTTTTCTACGAAACAAATCTTAAGATGAGTGAAAATATGTTCATTTAAAGCTAGTATGAGCGAAAGTCAATAAGGGAAAGCCAGAGAAGAGCAATTATATTATACACAATTCAAGGGGGAAAAAACTAAACGCAAGGAGGAACTTCAACCGTGGATACGTTTGACGATTTCTCTGAGAACTAACAGAAGATACACCGTCGTTAAAAGAGTCAAAAATAGATTCGGAAGGAGAGAGTTAAACAGAAGATGAATCTTGTACTTCATTCGCAATTATATTCCACTTATTACACGCTTGAAATTCATTCAAAATTTACTGTGCTAAAAATATCGAATCAAATGAAGTACTGTATGCAACCAATAACGGATGAATCTCAGGCTATCTTTTCCATTTCAAAGCCATTAAGAGTGATAATAGCACTAAAATTACAGAGCCCAATTAATTTCCAGTTTCTTTAGGAGGGACGGCGGCTTTATTTTTAGGCTGTAGTGTGCTGAGTTTCGTCGAAATTGGCTACTTCTTCACGTTGCGACTCTTTTGGCACTTGGTCGGCCGCTGTTGTCAGAAGAAGATGAAGAACGCTAAACGACAAAAAGGACGTCGTATTCATAGAATAGAATATTCTCGATGAAAATTCAAGTTTTGTTCAATGAGTAACGCTCGCAATGTGAAGGAATGAATCGAAAATTTGTTGGTGAAGCATAAGAGCCTGGATATTGTCAATCGTTGCCTATCATTTACGTGCGATGTCAACCTATGTGAATTTTGCTTATTTCAAACTATTGAATGTATAATTAAAATTTCATTCTCAATCGGCTGTTTCTATTTATGAAATAAATAAAAACTTCATTTGCAACAATCTCCATCTTTGCGCGTTTTTGTACCCAACATGTGAGTTTAAGTCATCGTCATTATTTATATATTTTAGTACAGGATGGAACTACTTACCTTATAAAAATTATAGAAGGAACATTCAAAACGGGAATTAATTTGCCGAAGCTCGTTATTTCGAGGAAACCGCACCTCTCGATACTGGGAGCATCTTCGTTTTCTCTTCATACAGGTGGTAAATGTTTTAATTCTTTCTTATCGTAGAGAGAAAAAGAATCTGTATCATAGGATTATCATTTATCCACTGGGAGAAAACGTTGGTCTGATGCCGATTTGTCATGGTGTTAATTTCATATTTTAAGACTACGCTATAAGTGGAGAGAAATCAATCAATATCACAAATAATAAAACACCTTCTAAAACGTGATAGGGTCGTAAATTTTCTCGATGCACCATGTTTTTCAAGATAAAGCGTATCAATTCCGATCAAGTAAGTAATAAAAGAGAGTCGTTATTCAAGTTTGTTTCTTACTGTTTGTTTTCATAGAATTTGATAAAATAAAGTATGAAAAGCGGTTTTTAGGGAAAAAGGGTTTGATAAAGCCGTTGAACATATACCGCGGGATGGCAACTGGCTGATTGGAACTAGGAATGCAAATTGCAACACGTGAAATTGAAATCTATAGGCCATTTTTCTATAATCCATAAGTTGGTGATAATTTCGTAAAAGCGAATTGAACTGAGCTTCTTTCATTTATTGTTTACCGATAGCCTTCAAAAGCTGTGCTTCTTCAGGGAGAATATTATGTTATTAGGGAAGTAGCGTTCTTAGAAGTCGTCCTCTGTTGGGAAATTAGAAATAAGATTTTTTAATCTATGGGTATTGTGAGGGGAGAAAACCATGCGACTCATTCTCCGAATTTGTGTTGACTGGCTGAAAGCATCTGCCCCTAGAGGCATTCTATGGAACCTTGGATTTCCAAAAATAAAATATCACTGTAAGAAACCTTATTTCAACGACCCCCTGAGGATGCCCTAAGGAGCGAAAGTATTCAGTACCTCTCACAAACCTCGTAAATCGGTTAATTTCTATCTTTGATGTGTCGCTGGTGAAACGGTGCTTTACCTTTTCTTGAATTTCTTCCATAGCTACACGGGCAGGGAAGGGAGCTCCCCCACAAAATGGACTTGATAGAAAGAGGGGCTTTGTAAGTATGTAGCCCAGCAAGTACCGCACTCTAGCGGACTTCGGAATGTGTCTACGGAGAGCACGAGGGTTCAGGGGGCTTCAATCCATAGGGGGCCCCCCTGTCCAGTGCGAACCAGTGACCCGAACCGAACGGACATGACGCCCCGGGGCACGACCCCACCGGATACTTCCGATCGTTTGCCGGTCATCCGGCTTTTCTGAATTTATTCCAAATGACCAATTGGCAAATTATCGAGTGATGCACAATGGCTAACCGATAGGCAACTAGTGACGGCGGATATCGATTGAGTTTCGTGAGCACGTCGGAAATCGAAAAAATTCGTTACATCGGCGCCGTAATTTGCGGCATTATATCGTTTTATGGATATCGATGTCGTAAGTAAAGTAATTAATTTTCTCATGAAAATCCATAAAACTTGAAATTTTATGAAAATCCAACATGTTTTGATTTTGTTAAAAATCAGGAATTCTAATAATCAGGAATTGTTAGGAATCGGGAATCGAATTCTTGAATGCGGGTAATTCAACAATTCGTAATGATAAAAATCAATTGACTCATCGGAGGAATTATTTTTGCAAGTTGTACTATAATCAATCGATTTATAATTTAGTTAGCTCATATTTTGAAACGAAAATCTCCAATATAGTTGTTTTCAGTTTAATTTTTCGTTGATTTCTAGAAAACCGTTCGGTTCACAAACATACGGTGTGATGACAAGGAAGATCACGCAGATGGCATCGTTAAAAACAATGGCAATAAGTGAATTACTTCTAAATGATACGGACATTGATAATTGCAATTTCAATTCCAGAATTACTAAGTTTCGACGTAAATCAAGGGCTAACAAAAAATTTCTTGCTAATTGGCAATGGGTACACCAATGTACCTGCATCGGAAGTAATTTAAAGGATGATATCGTAGCTGCAGTTCAAAGCTCTCATAAGTATAGTATTTTAAATCGGTAGCTGCAATGAAAACTTCGTTGGTTTAATATAGCAGTCTATCATTTAGGGGTATCTAATTCGCTAGAGCTACCTACTCTGAGATTTAATGGAAACAAATAATCTGAGGAACGTCGTACACATAATGCATAGTTTTCAACTCGGATCGTATACAAATTTTTTATAGCTATAATTATCATTCATATATTTAATAGGGAAAATAGCCTGTCAATCCCTTTTTATCGCTGTCGACTCTTACGTCGTTGCTGTTCTTTTGTGTGAAACAAATATTCGTCAAAAAAAGTTGGGTTTTTTTTTCAATTTTGAATACCGCGCGCGAATTCGCCATGTACAAAAGATAAAAAAAGGGGAAGTTCAATTGAAATTGAAAATAATACACGTGATCATAATCGTATTATATCGATCGAAATGAAAACTAATTCTAAGTTTTTTGTACCTTTTTTTCAAGTTGAAGCGTTTTGTTAAAAATTAACGAAACTGGGAAAATAAATTCAATTCGCTTACGTTCTTGGTTGGTGGTTGAGTGATACAATATTCTTAAAACAGATTTGGACCGAAAATATTATTATTTTTTTTTTTTTTTGTTGCTGTTCGAATAATTGCAGATTTGGTAGCAACCATTATGTATGCGCTGAGTTGAAATTTTTCAAAATTCATATCACTGGACAAACGTCGAAACCAGTTGAGATTTACGTGTTCCAGTCAGCCGAATTTTTCACTCTCATCTTCTTAATTTTCTACTGATATTTGTGTTTTGATTTTCATTTTTTAATGTATGAGCTACCTATTCATGCAAACCTACCATATTTTTCGCGTCACGTTTTCCAAATCTTGAAGATTGTCGGAAAATTTTCCCACCCCAATGAGTTAATTGATAACATCAAGTCCAGTAATGATATTTTATACTATACTAGGGGCTGAGCGCCCCTGGCGGCTGCCGCCGCCCAACCCCCTCAGAGGGGGGCTTCGCCCCCCTCAGCTATCGCGCACGGTCGGCCCGTCGGAGGGGCTGCGCCCCTCCTCTCGGGCCTTACATATAGTTTCGGTGGGGTGTTGTCCTTGTCACTCCTATATATAGTACTATATAGTATAGTATATAACTATATATATATATACTACTATATATATACTATATAGTATAGTATAGTATATATATAGTATATAGTATAGTATATAGTATAGGTATAGGTATAGGTATAGGTATAGGTAAAGGTATGGGTAGGTAGTAGTAGTTAATTATTTGTGTATGGAGAGTGGGAATCGATAGGTATTATTGTTAGTACGTAGTACTTGGTAGTAGTTGCTATAATTTGGTATGTTGGTGGTGGGGATTGTATCGTACTTGTCTTAGTATCATAAAGTATTGGGTTTTTCAACTGGAGCAAAGTAGGAGCAAAATTGGACATAATAACTGTAAGTTTTTCCAAGATTTGTAACTTGCACAGTGGATAACTCAATCAAAAAGTCGTCAAATCAGATGTTTGAATATACCAAAAGATAGGTAATTTGATTGCCCACATTTTCCCAATGTAATATACCTATCTATTTTTCAACCGTTTTTGCGTTATTCAACAAAAATAGTGGACTATACACGAAAAAATGAGATTTTTCAACTTTAAACGTTCTTTTCATCAATTTAGTGCGAAAGAAACAAAGAATGAACCATATATTATTGTTATACACATCATCAACTATCATTATGTTAAATTTGAGCGAAATCTATTTCAAAAAATTTTTCGCGAAAAATCCAAGGGGTACCCCTGCGATTTTTTTCAACCGAACAGTTAACGATTTTTTACTCGTCTTTCAATATAGATAAAAATCTGAAATTTTTAGGAAAGTTGTGTCTTACTAAGATGTATTTTTGTGATTTTTTTTATTTCTCGGAAAAATCTGCAAGTGGTCCAAAAAAATCGGTTTTTGACAGCTCAAAAATTGACCTTTAACCGTGATTTTCGGGGTCAAAATAAATGCGAATCAATTGTTTTATTATGCAGGAGTCTTCATTTGAACGCCTTACACACGTACATAGCAAAAAATTTGGTGAAAAAAATTTAAACAGAGCCAGAGAAATTATTTTCCGTAAATCGACTTTTTCGCCGGCCGAAATTCCGAGCTCCGCTGGCATCGGTAATAGTGAAAAATTAAATTTTTGTTTTAAAGCGATTTTGAAAGCTATTCTTATAGGAAATTTAACGCTGAATCCGAATATGACGTCAAAACGGTGGAAATTTGACGACGAACAATAGTTTTTCCCGGTTTTAGTACTACACGGTTCATGTTTTTCAACTTTGAAAATTCGTTGCAAATACTTACAGTACTGTTCAAATTTGATTAACTAAAGACTCCTACAGGAAATTAGACGTAGAATTCGAATTTAAAGTGAAAAAAATTAAAATCGAACGATCATTAATATTTTTCGAATTGTTTCGTTTTTCATACTTTTGAAGTTTCAACTTTGGGATTTTTTTTCATCACGTTCCCGAAACGGGACAGATTAGGTGCTGTGGAAGAAAATGTAGGAAATTTAACGTAGAATCCATTAAAAATACGAAAATGGCTAGCGTATATGATAGGTCTCGAGATATATTCCACTTTATGTCAAAAAACGTGTTTTGACTTTTCTTCAAACGTTAATAGCTCCGCGGGGACATAACATAAAAATATAATTAAATACACCAAATTGTAGGATTTCGATAGCTCTTTCTCGCCTCTGAGTAATATGCCTATGTAAAAGTAACCGGTTCAAAAGTTATACGCGAAAAACATGCGAAAAACGCGAAAAACGGGGTTATAAAATTTCAAAGTGCAATAAAATTTGAACAGAGGCCTAATTAAAAAAAAAGAAGATTTTTTCACACGATCAGTTTGTCTCAATTGAACGGCACTATGACCAAAATTTGATTACCTATTCCCAGTTTCTCAATCAATTGGATGACCAAGATTTTTTGACCTTCGCTTCGGGCCGCTCTAGCTCCGGCTAAAATCAACCTACGAACGAATTCTTGTACTTTTTCGTTTAAAGAATTTATCAATGAACAAAATGCGCTCATAAAATCTTTTCGCGTTGTGAGAATTTTTCGAGAAAATCGAAAAAATGAAAAAAATGGGGTCAGGAATTTCGATTTAATTGACGAATATGTTGTCAAAAATTTTTTATCGTTTCACAATTTTGCTCCATCCGTGAGAGTTTTTTTTGAGACTCGGCACCTATGTTTCGACTTTGGACGGCTATAGCTCCGCGGAGGTGAAAGCAAACTTAACAACCGCAATTACAAAAATGTAGGAAATTTAACTGGCTACAACTTTCCAATTCACTTACTATATGTGAAATTGAATAGTTTGGCCGCTAGATCGCCCGAAAGAAAAAATTCCGCGATCGCGATTTTTCGCCCAAAACACGTTTTTCGATACATTTCGAATTTTTTCAAAAAAACGAAGTCAAAAATCGAAATTCCAAGATTTTTTCAGCCAATAGCCTTAAATTTTAAACACCCCCTATTTTTTTCATCGAAATCCTTCCAGCCATCTCTTCAATCAATAGTATCCCTCTCCTCCACCTGGTTGTGTAGTTTTATATATATAGACTAAAGCCTGAACTACCTTTCATTGTGAACTGGTCCTGAAGCCTTTGGCCCCTTCAGGCAAATGATGAATCACAAAAAACTAGCAACGCGTGGGTATTATGACCTTTCTGGTGTTTCAGAGCAGAGACCGCACTTTTCTGAACTTTTCCGCAGTTTTTCTCCGAAATTTCTTGACCGCCCGTTGCCAAAGACGCACTTGTAGTCAAATGACTAGCGTCGAAAGCACGTTCGCTATCATATCGAGGCGACCTTCCACGTACATAGAGATGATCTCGTGTAACGCGAAGAAACAAATTCGAAATAGTAAAGCGCTATAAACGAACGTGATCTCATCCAAGGCTGCATCATGCGAACGGAAAATAGAGGAACCAGTTATTGGAATCGATTCGATTGCACGTTATTAATAAAGCGTAGGCGTTATTAGATTTTCCTCACACCGAAAGGGAGATAGGCATTATCGAATTGGTTGAAAACATAATAATACATTTATTTTTTCAAATTTTATAACAACGATATTAAAGATCAAAAATTGGACGAACTCGAACATTTTTTTGTGCGTGTTAATAATTTTCGAATCGAGGTGAATTTTAGTTGGCGTATAATTGAAAACTTGGGTTGTCATTGAAACCATTAAATCATTCGAAATTATGCGGATATACATAAACGCAGAACCAATAAACGTTGCGGGCCGATTCGGTGGGAAACGGGGAGTTTTGCAAAGAAATCCAATGAACGGTAACCATTGATGCATAATTATGATTTTACTAAGTAACCAATATTCCCCCACGGCCACCGTGGAAAAAAATTCCGCTAAAATCAAAAATTGCATTCTGTAGAATTGCTCGTTCTAACGTAGATAGTTTTATAAATTGCAATGGTAATATCAGTTTTATATAAGGAGGTTCCGTCGGCCATGGTAACGGCTATTAAACATCATAGAGGAATGACGTATCTTGCAAATAAATTAATCGAAAGCCGGCAAAAATATGGAAATTAGGTAAGGGAAAAGCATTTCGAAAGGTTAAAGACAGTAGTTTAAGTAAGTTGATGAGGCAAAAATCGACAAAATGAGCAGAACAGTGAAGTGAACAGTGATGAGCTGTATAGTGAACCAGTAAAGTCTTCCAGTATAACAACAAGAAATAACAGGCAAAGCGAAGATCCTGTATAACCGATAATGTGAAAAAAACGACAACGTTGAAAATCCGTCCAACCTCATGACTCAAAAGCGATGTAGAACGGTCTCACGATGTGGAAACGTGTCGTCAAGAATGAAATGTTCTGAATATATCGAACGATAAACGAGTTGGCTCAGTTTTCCATTCACAAGAGTTGCATCACATCACTAAGTTGAGATAAGCCACGGAAGTAAAACGGCGATTACATTGTTGCCAGCAAAAAGCTCCTTGGTGGTGATTCTATTCACGTAAATGTACGTCAGTCCAACGTTACCTATTTCGCGAAATTCTAAAATCCTGTATTTAATGGGATCACGATTTCGCGAAAACATCTCGCTAAACCCCCACCCATTGGGTTGGATTGCCCGTTTATTGCAATTTTTGTGATCATAGCGGATAACCGGGACATAGTTGGTGGAAAAAGATTGCAGAGAACTAGACATTTGTGACAGGGTTTGTGGTATTGTAACTCAAATCGAACTGAAATAGTTTACTTATCGATGCAGACGTCTACTTTATTGCAAATGTTAGTTATAAATCTACCAGTGGAAAAGCAGTTCGAAAGTGGTTTTGCTGAAGCTACGACCACAGTCGTCGTTTTGCGGTTGCAAAGCGCTCGAAAGAACTATTTACTTTTCAATCTAAAAATAAATGCTTGCAGATCGAAATGCAACGGCGCAGTCCTGAATTGACCTCCATAGATAACAGAAGTTCATAAGGAGTAAAAATTCAATGGTTGCTGGAAATATTCATAGATTGAGCAATTCTGTCTGATTGGCGCTGATGCACTTTCTCACAACCTTATTTTCTTTTTATGGCCGTCGGATTTCTATTGTGATCTGGTGCTGTTGTTTTGAGCCGCCAGGTTTCATTCCACCTAATCACCGCAATTATTATCATCAATTTCTATTCTTCCTTCTGAATATGGAATAATATCTATTGCTGCTAAAATAGAATATTATCAAATCTTTTATTCGCAAAAAAATATATTTTATAGTGTTACATTTCTTCTTTTTGCAGATGAACAACGGGCTCTGCAAGGTGTGCGGTGAGCAGGCCGCTGGATTCCATTTTGGTGCTTTCACCTGTGAAGGATGCAAGGTAATAAAAATTATGTTAAAAATTAATATAGAAAAAGTAATGAATAAATTACATTAAATATTAATGGAAATCTGCCGTGTTGGATATAAATATATCTCTCGAATGGGTAAGAAATCACGCTCAGCTGATTTGACTTACTGAAGATGTCTTCAGAACTCTTCAAATCGATTATTGTAAAAGCCAAGGTGAAAATCGAGAAATGTTCTTGTCGGCGAGCACGTTTATAGTTTGAAAAAATGGTGCGTAAATTTTATTGCATGACTCCATGAAATGCCACGATGAATATAACGACCAATATATAAACGACTTGTGAGAAATTCAATAATAAACATTTTCGTTCATAAGTCAACAGTAAAGTAGCTAGCATTATCGCTGAAAGGAGTTGTCGTCTTATTTTCAATATAGAAATTAATGGAACCCTCGGCACGATGTCGTCGGCCGTTTCAATTTAAACGTAGGACAGTCAAGTTTCCCTATGAAGACATCTATAGGCAAGCAAGTGGCAATGAAAATATCCTGGAGTCAGTAACGATTGTCGGACGCTGGAGAACCGATACCTGCTGAGCTCTGAACAGAAAACGGCCGACACCTTACACACGATTGGAAGTTGGAAATGTCGCGAAGCGCTTACTCGTAAAAGACTATTACAGCCATCGTTTTCAACCTGGCGACTTCTCTCAGGAACAGAAAACCGTCTGCCATTGCTTTTAATCACAATCCTTTAGCTTCTTGATTATTCTTGGCTCAGTTGCAAAGCCCATTTGCCTTGTTTCCCACGACGTTGATCTTCTTATGGTAAAATGGCGGTTTGCTAAATTCACACTACAGCGGAAAATCATTCCCAAATTGACGCAGGGTAAACAAAGAAAGTCCCCTTGTGATCCTCTAAGGACTACGATTTAGGTCGAACAGCTGACGTTTTTTACCGAACACTCACAATTTTCTCCCCTTCGAGGAATTTCAACGATAAAATTGGCTATTCAGTTGAAAAGCTGATATATCGGCCAAGTTTTAACCGTTCTTACTCCAATTTTTTTGCGGATTGCCCGATAAGAAAAATTTTTTTTTTCATCGTTGTGATTTACTTATGAAATTAGTGGCGTTCTCGCCGTTGTGGTGTCATTGTCGTAACCGCGAGTAAAATTCTCAAACTGAAAACCGCAGGAATTGATCGGGTTTGAAAATTTTTATAGAGGACAACTTTGATGAGAAATTAGTTATATTATAATTATTTATATTATAAATCGATTCCTGGAAGGGGCCATTTTTGTTTTAGATTAACTCTGTATAGAGACATGATATATATATATAAAGAAAACTGAACTCATAGCGTCCATCGGGCACGATACGTACCATAATCCCTGTACACCGTCTATAAAACATGGACCATTCCCAAGAGTCGTAGCGTTTGTTTATATTCATATATGTAATGTTTCTTTTTGTTTTTGAATAAATGCAAATTAAAAATCAATACTTCCATTTACTACGTAAACATGGAAGTAAAAAAACAAATAAAAAAAAAACATGCTTTGGTCTGCTGGGTGAATCTCATATAAAATTAGCACAGAAATCGGCATCTAGATGATATTATACACTTTACAATGCACGTTGTTTATATACGATACGATCAAAAATAAAATCATGATTCTGCAGTGTTTTCCGGCCGACAGGTTTCCATATTTTCCGGCCTTTTATTGAATATTCAAGTAAGCAGTGGACGTCTCTTAGGGTTATTTGCTAGAAGGAGCTATTTTCATAGCGGTCGAACCAATATCGCTCATTGAAGTGTTGAATGAACATTAATCCGTGTAAAAAACCGGAATCCGCTGCAATCTAAACGGCTTTGTATTTATTGTATTTTGCTCCACGAGGCACCTCTATACGCTCCTTACGCCCCCGGAGTGATTCAGCTTTGAACATTTTTACGGTTGCCGCTGGATTTCTGCTGCTGCTATAACAATTAATTGTATTAAACGGCTATCGTAATGTTTCGTTCTACTTGTCAACGGATCCTTTTACCGTTTATCTCGAAGGCGTTTCATTTCTTCATCATGCTCTGATACTGATCATTATGGGATGACGATCTGAGAGGAGACATCTGACTTCTCAATAGCGTCGTTCGTTCGAAGATGTTTCACGTTCCATTTAAAACTCGGGATGTTCGGGTAACAAAAATAAATTCACGGGTCACCATAGTAGGGAGTTTTTACTTATACCGGTGTTTTCCACAGTCGCCGTGGGGATTATTGATTACGTAAAATCGTACGTCTCTAATAGAGAACTCAATTCACGGTCAATATGACGGTATCCATTAGTTGCGCATGGTTTTACAAATTAACCAATACTCCACGCGACCACCGTGAAAAAACCCGAAAAAGCAAACACTCTCTATCGATAGAGCTAGTAGGATTTTCTTTACTCTATATCACATTTCAACTGATTGAAAATGATCCTGACTTTCACATGAGATGGTACTGAAAATACTATTGCAGTTTTATACAAAAGAATGAAACTATAACGAATATGAGATAAACCAATTATTCCCATATATTACCTATTTATTCCCTGCAATTTTTCTACAAAACGATCGATTTCGAGAGATTTCCAATATTGGAAAACCAACCCGTGGCTATTATTGTTGTACGAAGTTAGAGAGCGTTTGTAATTCGTCACTCTTTCATCAAGGAGCAATTATTATGATACCCATGCAACTTCACAATAGGGAAATTTACTCGAACTGACTAATTAAATCATTTAGTGTCGTACAACGCTTACCTACGATAAATACGGCCAGTGAATATTCATATCACCGACAGCTGTATAACGGTTGTGACTCATGTTGGCACTCCTCTTCAAGATTAAATCACAATAATTACTGTCATACTTTTGGGAATGGAATTCCTAGATTGTTACCTCTGCTTAAATGCACTTGTCTACTTTTGCAATGACTAGTTTATGATTGATAATTTGCTGGAATCCTGAATGAAAAACACATTTGGTTTTACAACTTCGTACGTCCCATGACCAATGCTATATTCAGGGCATAAAACAGTCGATGAATCACAACATAACGTTTCCATCACACCAAATTACACAAAATACTACTTTTTCTGTTGCAGAGCTTTTTCGGCCGCACGTACAACAATATGAGCTCGATATCCGAATGCAAGAACAACAGCGAGTGCGTAATCGACAAGAAAAATCGGACATCCTGCAAAGCTTGTCGGCTTAAAAAATGCCTGATGGTCGGCATGTCAAAAAGTGGCTCGCGCTACGGAAGGCGGTCCAATTGGTTCAAGATTCATTGTATGATTCAAGAGCAAGGCGCAGCTTCTGGGCAGATGCAAACGCAGATGAAATGGGACGAGGATAACAATAATGTTAAAAAGGATCCTCCTCTGTGGGCATTGCCGCCTCATATTCCAGGTGAGTTAATGGTCTTATTTGCGACTAAATTGTTCTATCTCCATTCTCATCTTAAACTCTGCGAAATTTGGATTTGAGGTTCATGCTGCATGAGTATCATTTTTGATTAATTTATTTCGGCTAGAAATGTTTCATTAAAATGCGGCCAGTCTCCTTGATGATTATGGAAAAAGACTTAGTCTTTCGCTCTAAATCACTTTTTTACTCATTTGGGCTGATTTTTGGTTCACAGGAATGTCATTGTTCGGCTACGTACCTCCATTGACGCCATTTTTCCTTCCTCGAGGTTTGCCCCTGCCACCACATCCGCCTCCTCCGTTAACGCCCCCACATCTAGCCGTTCCTTCGCCTCCTCAGCTACCAGTTCGCCCGCCGCCGGTCCCAGTTGCAGTGAGCCTTCCCGCTCCTCCAACTCCTCATGCGCCTGTCGATCCGACCGAAATCCTCCGGCGATTAGGGCCTGAACAGGACACGCCGATGGATTTGCGGTTACGGAAGAGCTCGCCACAGCATTCGCCGCTTACCGTCATTGCAGCACGGTCGTCGTCACCTTCCATCACCGTTGGCCATAATCGCCTCTCACCGACAGCGAACGTTTTATCGACGCATGCACAAACGGATAAAAAAGTGCCACTCGATTTAAGTTGTGTCAAACACGAACCGTCAGTGACAATTAGTTAATGCGACCTTGAGAAAATTCGATTTCACTTTTTGAATCCAACGAAAAATTTGTACGGATTAATGTGAGTTAATTAAAAGTTCACTCTGTTTTGAATAAAAATTTATTCGCTTCCGAAAGAGTTTCGAATAGCTCACTCAATGGTGTTGCAAGGCTATCGGAGTGGCCCTTTGTTTTTATGCATTCAGATTGGCTATTGATGGGCCACTAAATACACAATACACGAGTTGAAAGATCACGATTTCGAGCTGTATCGCGCAATAAGTGATTCGCTTTAGCAATCCTAGTCCGATTATCGAGTTATGCTTAAAGAGCAAATTATTTATGACGACACTGAGCAGCTAAAAATGTTACGTATGTATATAACATACAAGTACGCCGTTGGTTTAATGAAGATCATCTTAGTGAAATGTTTTATTGTTTCGACTCTCTAGAGCTGAAAATGGTATTTACGCGAATGAGCAGTCAATTCAAGTTACAAAACGATGCGTAAAATTTTCTTCCTGAATTTTCTTCCCGTCATACCCTATTTCCGCATGTGATTTATTGTACCAATAATTTTTATAATATCTTTTTGACACAAGCAAAATGTTTCAAAAAACTATGCTTGGTCTATTTTGTTTCCTACTGCGTATGTATAGACGTTTTTAAATTTATTCGTTCTAATGCTCAATGATGTAAATAGTTCCTCTTGCTGATTTTCCACGCATATTTCGCACACTCCGAGACATTTGGTTCGATTTTATCTGAATTAAATAATAACGGTTTGAAACAACTGCAAAAAAATTATTGTAAATTATTTAGAAGGGAACTGATGGCCACAGTATCGGAAAGATGGCCGTTATATATAATAAACCGTCAAAATACAAGCGTTCATGTATTTCCCCCTGAAGGCCGATGGCGAGAAATCAATCGGGTTTTCATGAATTGAAAAGTGATTGCACAGAGCTCGAAAGCCATGAAGTGATTCATCGACGAAGTTATAAAGTTATCTACTGGCATTCGAATGTCTTAATAATTTTAATCAAATGCGTAAGTATTCTGTTGACTGAATCAGGGTCCCGCAGCAATTTTCAAGCGCTAAAACCCAATCGTTCATATTATTTTGTTTAGCATCTTGATAGTTAATAATTTCCTCCAACTAAGGCAAAAATTAAAGGCACTATATAATTCTGGTATCAATTATAAATTTGTTTAGCAGATCCACAGGCACGGTTTTTGTAGAAAATTCGCTCGTCTTTTTTTTTTTTTGGTTCATTATTCAATAATAAACTATTGTAATCGCCCGAGAAAAAAAATTCTAACCCCCCTCAAAATTTGATGTTTTACGTTCAGGGCATGTAGAATCCGATAACAAAAATTCTGTCTGTCCGCCGTACGCCGTCAACGCTTTTCGGGCCAAACTATGCTTGAAATTTTCATCAATGAAGTCGGTTAAAAATCAATCTTGGTCCTACGACAGCCCAATTCTTGAACCACATTGCTAGCTCAATTTTAAGGGTATTTTCGGGGGTTTTGAGGGGGAGAAAATTCATATTTTCCAAGGTTTTTCAGAAAAAAGTATTTGTTATAATTTTCTATAGATTTTTGGACGCTGAATCGAATGAGACCATCGCGGGGTCGATAGCTCTATTGGTTCTCGAGTTATCGCAGCTTTTGGGTCGAATTTGGGAGATTTTCAGAAATTTGACGTGAGGGTATAACTTGAGAGTTCTTCGAGCTATAAAAATCATTTTATACTCATTGGAATGGTCGTCAAACACTCACTCCGGCTGTACAGTTAGTCAGAAAATTTAGCTTTAAATTAGGAAATTTAGAAAAATAAAAATGATTAAAATTACAATACCTAGTTGCTACGGAATTTTCCCCAATAGTTACCAATCTGTTTTCTGGAGGGAACGTTCACATATTTATGTTGGAATAATTACTAACACAAATGGATAAATCAATATTGAAGCGAATGAATAATAAACCACTGTACGATCATTTGCAGCGTTTTTGTACGTATTTTTAAGTTATACTTTGGAAACGTCTAAATAATCTAGCAACGTTCCAATGCTCCTTAAAAATGTTGATTAGTCGATAATAAATTCTCTACTCTTGCTCTACTCTTTACAATATTTATAAAACTTTTCAATATAATAATTTATCTCGAAAAATTAAATAAGAAGTTATGTACGCATAAGAAAAAATGCTCTCCTTCTCAAGGAAACGCGGAAAACAAGAATCGCAACAAAAATTTGTTTTCCTCATTCAATAGGTGGGTACATAAAAAATTAAACGATAAAGATCATTGTGGATACGTGCCTATAAAGATAGTTTGAAATACACGAAATGTTTCGATTTGGTATTTGAAGATCGGTAAGCTCTCTCATAAGCTGCTGGAATGCACAAGTCGCCCGTGTCTGTGCTGAGTCTTGTAAATCGGCAAGCATCTCTTGCACGCTGTACACGCGCCTAATGGACCTGATGTTATAACATGGTACGGAACGTTGTAACGCTCGCGCCCTCACGAAATATCAAGAGAGGCCGATTAATTCAATGTCTACAGATAACCACTTCTATACAGCAGTATTCACAGTGCCTTAGAGGGAGCAACAGGTGAGAAGGTTGAGAGGCCTCTCTACGGGCGGTTCAGGTCACAGTGGACCTCATAGGTCAGTCAGTTCCGGCTCAAAACGACTAGAGATCTTTTTCTTTTGTGCGGTGAATCTCATCTCTAACGATATTTGGGGCTTTAACGAAAACGTAAGCAAGGCAATTTAATGCTCAAACGCAAGCTCATGCCACCTAGATTCAAACTTCCACTTGACCGCAACACATTTTAAAACAGCTTACTTGGAACACTTTTAAAGAACATAATATTGGAGTCTTCGTAACCGCATTGTTCTTAACAAGATTTCAACCGATGAAAGTCCCTTTCCTTGGATAATAACAGAATCTAATCGAAAGCTACCGTATTTGAGCATATTTGAAACAAACAATATCCAAAACGTTCGAACTCATCAAAAACAAGAGTATAATATGTTGCTTTATTACGTTAATTATCGAACTATCGAGAGTTTATTATGAAATTGTATCAACATTTTTTGCAACAGACTGAAGCAGTTCGCTAAAATAAATGCACTAGTGACTGTTCAATGATTAGTTAGTGCTCAGCCCAACAGTAAAGCTAACAGGTCAGTCGACGAGAATATAGTTGTTACAGTAGCTCCACTTCCATTTCGAGTAACGAACACCGGATACGGATCTGAGCACGTCCAAGTTTTACGATCCCTTAATAAAGTGGCAGCTCCGAACTAATATAGCGAACAGATGACTTCTGATGAAGAACAGTAACTACTCGCGTTCTATACCTGTTCGTTACTCGGAAATTCTCCGCTATACAACAGAAGCAAATGATGATTGTTATGAACGGTGCGAATCGTCTTGAAATACGTTTCCAACGAGGAAAGATCGTTAAAATAATAACAGAATCTAATTGAGAGCTACGGCATTCGAGCATACTTGAAACCAACAATCACAAATACGTTCCGAACTCATCGAGAAAAAAGATTATCATGTTGTTTAATTACGTTTATATTTCGACGCCGGATAAATATGAGGCCAGCAGTCGTAAAATCAAAAATTACATGCAAGTTCGAGTCAAGATTCGAAGGACGATGAAATTAAAAAAAAACCATAGGTAGAGTTTAGATGAGGAATGAAAGAAAAATGGGCGAAAAGGACGCGGATAATAGGACGTGGAAAATAGCGATAAATTTAACTAATTAAGGGTCATGAGTTGGATGAAAAGGATTCATTTTATTGATGGAATGGAAAACTAGAAAACATGGAACGATTTTCAACAATTTGAAAATTTTCAAACCCATCAAGCTAGAAAGAATGCTACATGAGTACGTTTTCCTCAGTTCACGGTAATGAAGGCGTTTTAGCGAAATGGACAAGATCGGAATCAGTTTTTTGTGGTTTTAATTTGTTACACTTGTGCCATGAACTCGTTCGGCTGCTGATCTATACGTCGAGTTCGATTGGTACTTGGTACTCTCCCTAGGTGGAGATTTTTAAAATTATTTCTGGTGATTAGGTAGAAAAAAGCTTACGCAATATTAACAGTGGGGAAAAAATCGACTTTAGGTGCCATCCTTCGTGTCTCACGTTGTAACGTAGTACTTGTATCACAGATCTTCGCCAAAGGCGCTGAGAACCGCGACACTCAATATTGCGACTGACTCTCCTGAGAGAAAAGGTATTCATGGTCTCTATCGAGTCAATTAGGTGGAAACCAGCTTGTACTCTCAGTATCAGTATTTTTTTTTTCATTAATATTTCCTGCTTTGACTGTAAGTGATTTATCCTATCGGTTGACAAATGGTGTTGCACAGTAGTAACATGGCTCTTTGTGCAACATCGTCACTAAAACGACGAATCACGATCGTGCAACGATCTCAAATGATGAATCCATTTTGACTTATTCAAATCTTTCCAACTAAGATTTTAACGATTGTCGCACGACGATTTGACCCGGTGGCAAGGACAAACTTGTCGGTGACTCGGGGTGCGATTGTCTCCGAGTTAACCACGGTTTACCTGTTACCTATTAGCATTATTATATCTTCCCTAATGGATGGCCTTCCTTCCAGAGTGGGGACATGATGGGGCAAGAATACATCAGGAAACAGATAAACATCGGAATTGACAGGAAAGATTAACTCGCCTTCAAAATGAGCCACCATCGGCTAATGAGAGTTTGAAACAAGGACTTGATATGAATAATTTATGCCCTCGATGGTTTAACACGCTCAATCGTTTCGAATGAATTTTACCGTCAATTCAGTTCGATATACGTGGATGGATTTTCGCGTGTTGAATTTCAAAGCAGTTATCAAGCCATAGCTGATTGGCTAAGCTCCTGTGAGCTATAGTTTCAGGTGTGATGCCTCTATGCATAATTTTTCTGGGCCGTGATTTCAGGGAGTCTAATTATTAAATTAGAAACCGTTGGCAAAATACTCTTATTAGTGGGGCGGCACGGGTAAAACGACTTCGTATTTTGAAAAGTGACATTGGGTGACAAAAAATTAACATTAATTTGTATGAACTTGAATGCAAATATTCAGTACGACTAATAACAGCCTTGGTAAAATTGAACTGAGCTTATTCCAACATTTTAACAAAAGGATTTCGAGGTACGAGTCAATGTCGGCACGCGTCTGCGCTCATTAGAGCCTACCATTCGCCCACATCTCCAGTCTCGTCTAATATTCAAAGCAAACAACCTGTCTGCACGCTTCGAGTTTATTTTTTCAAATCAGTCTTCAAGGACTCGCGTTCAGCTTTCTGGTACTAACTCAACAATGGAAAATCTTGCACATTGCTCTGCTAATATTGTTGTTGAAAATCGTTCCTTTTCCCCCGCGAAAAAAAGAAATTGTCAACTATTGTCGATCACCGATAAAAGAACCAGCGAATGAGTTGGATACCTAGTCGCATGAGCCGATCACGATTTGATATTCTTATTCATTCGTGCTAATCAGCATGAAATAGAAGCAATGAATACTCGATCAGGTCCATTGTGGCGGCGGCACTGAATGAGTTGTGAATAGAGAGCGCCACGGAGGGACCACACACATATAGCTCACATGACCGCTGTGTTTTATTAAGATCTACTAAACTTGCTAATGCGATTCTCTTCTGTTTGTCTGCGGTGTACCCTTGATTTCATTTGTGCAGTTTGCATTACAGCGGGCTGATGCGCTTGCTACAGTAATCGGTGCGGTTAATTTAATCGGCGAAGTTTCTCTGACGGACGAAATGCACATTTCTTCGAGCGAACGGAGCCAATAAATCCGCTCCAGTGTGAACGAATCAAAATTCGCCCTTTGTTGTTCCTTCGGCCGACATAAGTCCACCGCGCAGACGTCCTGTGTTGTACCGGATCAGGATCAGAGTCGGAGAAAATAACAAGTACCATACCCAACAGACAAAAGAAGCTCCAAGGATAAGGAAGAAGAAGACATCAGATCGTACAACAGTTGATAAAGTGCAGAGAGATTGCGCAATGAAAGGAAATATCGTTTATAAAAATATGTAACAAATAGGTAAATCATGAAGAAAACTGTTAATGAAATAAGAAGACCATCCATCTGTCATTTTAAATATTCCGAACATTTCTGAACAATCAGATACAGATGGTAACTATAGGGGAAAACTCCGTAGCAACTATTGTAATTTTAATCATTTTTATTTTTCTTAATTTCCTAATTAAAAGCTAAACCTATTGCCTAACGATACAGCTGGAGAGAGTGTTTGACGACCATTCCAATGAGTAGAGAACGATTTTTATAGCTCCAAAAACTCTCGAGTTATACCCTCATGTCAAATTTCTGAAAATCTCCCAAATTTGGCACAAAAGCTGCGATAACTCGAGAACCAATAAAGCTATCGACCTGGCGATGGTCTCATTCGATTCAGCCTCCAAAAATCTATAGAATTTGATACCACGTACACATTTTTCTGAAAAACCTTGGAAAATATGAATTTTCTCCCCCTCAAAACCCCCCAAAAATACCCTTAAAATAGAGCTAGCAAGTTGGTTCAAGAATTGGGCCGTCGTAGGACCGAGATTGATTTTTGGTGAAAATTTCAAGAATTTAGCTATTATGGTTTGGCCGGAAAACTGCTAACGGCGTACGGCGGACGGCGTACGGCGTACGGCGGACGGCGTACGGCGGACGGACAGAAATTTTTTTATTGGATATTCGGATTCTACATGCCTTGAAACGTAAAACATCAAATTTTGAGGGGGGGTTAGAAATTTTTTTTTCTTGGGCGATTACAATGGTTTATTATTGAATAATAAACCAAAATGGAATTAGTATAGTATCAATGAAACGACAAGCTGCGGTTATATAATGCATTAATGCATTGCCCGGCGCTGTAGAAGTATGAAATTGAAATTAGGTGGGCAAATCGCTTCGAAAAGCGAAACTTCGCTTAAAAACTCGAAAACTCAGTAGCATAAAAAAAAAAAAAAAAAAAAAAAACCAGGTATTTTAGCAGGGCCCGTCTGAGCCACATCCGCCCGAAAAACACGTACGATATAACGCGGTGATCTGCTAATTGAACACTTAGCTCGTTGGCGATTTTAGTTTTTTTTTTCACTCAAACTGTTTCTTTCGCTGCAATCGGTTTCATTTACTCAGGTTTACGCACTTTTCAGCGTTCATAGCTCGTACAAATGACGCGTCCCGTTTTTTCGACGCCTTTTCTTCAACGGAACTACGGTTTGTCTCTCGGCTGCGAGTGAAAAGAAAACGAACCTTTTCCATACGCTGACATTACTCGTTGAAATCAGATAATTACAGCGTTGTTGCAATATCGAAGAAGCTCCGTTCATTACCGCCGTTGGTAGCCGTGCTCTCGGTCCAAAGTGAACCGCCGAACGGTTTACGATCGCCTTCAAAGCGAACCATCGCAAAACTCAACAATCCCATGTGAAGAAACTGAGGAACCATTCCGCACATAAAACGTTTATTGCTGCTACCAGTTTTAGTTGAGCTCCGACGCAAAAGAGAACCCTCTTGATTGTTTTTTTACCCTTTTTTCTATTTTTTCTTTCGTCTCGTTCTTTTCAAGTTTAATTTTCACTGTCCCCCACCATTTTTATTACTGGGCTTTATTGGTCGCTCCGTCACCCTTGCTTTGTGTCAAGCCATCTATTAAACGGCTCGAAATTTCATGTTTAGAAATTGGTTGTTTAAAATGGTCGGCCGTCTGGCCATTGTTTTTGTTTGAACGCCGTCATCAGACGGTTTTCAAAGTCTGAGTGCAGGTTTTCTTCGAATATCAGCTCTTTTTTACCGCCGAGATGATTGCTGCTTACGACCTATGTCCTCATGTCGGTAGATCAAATGCTGTTTCATCTACGCGCTAGGTATTCGAGTATTGTCGACCAGAGGTCGTTATAAAATAAATCGATTTCTCTGGCACGGGATGCTGCAACCTTGGATTTTTGCACAATCCATTCGAGATTCACGTAATTCAAAGAGAGCGTGACAATGTCAAGAGGGATGTAGACGCCCATGAAACGTTATCCAGAGTAGTTTTGGTCCTAAGTGGTCTTGGACAGAAACGAAACTGTTTGGGGCGCTATACGTCGTACATTCAAACGAAAAAATCTCATGACATGGAAGTACGGTGTGTGAGCCAATAGATAAAAAATCGAGCGTTGTCTGCTCGCCAAACCGAACATATCAAGACCACAATCGTTCGAAAGTGGTGGCTCATATTGCCTGTAAAAATCAAAATAGGAATAACTTTGAACCCGAAATCTCGGAAGTGCTGCTGTCCGAAATCCAGAAACGGCTACTCGGTATATTTTCTGGAAATTTAATTCATTTTGGTTTATTATTCAATTATAAACCATTGTAATCGCCAAAATTTTTCTTAACCCCCCCTCCAAATTTGATGTTCTATTTGGCCGTCCGCTGTACAACATACGCTGTCAACATTTTTCGGACGAAACTATAAAAGCTAAATATACGGAATTTTCACCAAAAATCAAGCTAGGCTTGACTATGGCTCAATCAACCTCAATTTTAAGGTTATTCGTAGGGGTTTTGAGAGGGATAAAATTCGTATTTCTCAACGTTCTTCAGAAAAAGTATTTGGTATCAAATTCTATAGATCTTTAGACGCTGAATCGAATGAAACCATCGCCGGGTCGATAACTTTATTGGATCCCTTGCTATCGCGGCTTTTGCGAGAGTTCTTGGAGCTATAAAAATCGTTTTATACTCGTTGAAATGGTCGTCAAACACTCTCTTCAACTGTACTGTAAGGCGAAAAATTTAGCCCTTTTTTATTTATTTTTTTTTATTTAAATAAAAATGATGATTAAAATTACAATAGTTGCTAGGGAGTTTTCCCCTATAGATACACATCTGTTTTTCGGTGGAAACGTTCCGGATAGTCTTGATAAATCATTATTGAAGCGAAGCAATGATAAACCACTGCACATTCATTTTTTGCAGCTTTTTCACAAAGATACGGTAACTTGTGTCTCTTTCTGGCCTTAGACAAACGGACAGATGAACACTGTGTCTGTGTGTTTGTCTGTCCGTAAACGGCTAGTTTCGCACATTCACTGCGAAAACATTTTCTCGAAATTACATTGAATTTCATTCAGTTTCACGGAGATAAGACGATTTTTGACATTAATTTTTTGACCTCAGACAGAAGGTCACACAGACACACTTATGTTCAAAAAGTGTTTCTGACTATATTTATAGTCCTGTGAAAATTTCTTCCGATTTCATCTCCGTTCCAAACTCGACTCTTCGCATGATCACAATACTTCCAGTGGCTACGTAACATGGAAGTTGGAAAAGTCAGTTCGAATACCCTTTTCCTGTCGTAGTCGACTGACAATAAACTACGCAATCAAAATTTGGTCTTACTACACAATTTGGGTGATGGCTCGAGCCTTCGATATTCATTTACCAACATTTCATCGCAAATTCAACAAGTTTCCTTGACAATAAAGTTTGTTACTGCAACTAATAGATTTATAGGATATTTTCATTTTTTTCCCATGCATACGTGAGTATTGTAATTTTAAATATTTGAATGTTCATCAACACAGAACTTACTCTTTGCTGTGGTTGAATGATGATATGTAAAAAAATCCATCATTGATCATTTTCATTTTCAAACAGTACAAGTAATTCAATTTCTCATCTATCGGCATGAACGAGTATGATAGCATGATTTCTAATCGCCCAACTGGAACGTAAAATTTGCCAGAGAAGAGGAAACGATAGGAAGAATCGCATGAGCAATAAAATGGACGAGGCGGGGATCGGAAAAATCTTGTCGGATATCCTTGACGCGGTAATTTCATTTGCGAATGGTACGAAACTAATAATGCTATTTGATTTTCGCGCGATGTTAGTTGTTGGATCAATGTTTTTGCCGAAGCACATAATTAATCTGTGGCACGCATAAAGAAATTATTGTCTCAGGTGCGGCAGAGGGACGAATTGAAATCGAATCGCAGTTTTCATCGCATTTCGATTTATCATCGTACGAGTCAAAGCAACTAATTTCCATCGATGAGGAAAACGCGAGCCAAAAATCATACGTAATATTTTCTAACTATAAAATGTCATGCCAATCTCTTGAGCTAGAACAACGGATAAATTAAAATTTACAGGATGACGGAGCTGGAGATGGCAGTGATTTCGAACGTGCTTGGGAAAATATACTTTTCGACCAACCGTTATCCCCAAATACAACCTTGTGAGACGAAATTATGATCAAATCACCTTTCATTTTGATATATTCATTTGCATATTAATGGCAACAATATTACCGTCGATTTCAGTTACTTGACTCATAGACATTTTCTTCAACAATCGTCAGAAAACCTCTTAGACCTGGAGCCGCATGAAATGTGTCAAGATTGGGAAGAATTTGAGGACAAAAGGCGGAAAGTGTATTGGAGCTGTTGCGGTTTGTTACAGGAAAGATACGTGCGAACTTTATTCACCGATGTATGTTAATTAGTTTATTTATTATATCTAGAGATCTACTAATTTTAATGAGCATACTCAAACGTGTGGGCTGATGAAACAAAATATTCCGTTTCCAAACTCAAGAAGAAAAAAATTCTGCTCTTCATTAGATGTTGGAAAACGATCTGAGACTGAAGATGAGAGTCGTGTTGAGATGTTTGACATGAGGCAGTCTTGAGCAGTTCTTTTTCAGTGTGTGTATAAATTTCAAAATAAAAACGCTGCAAATGATTGTACAGTGGTTTATTATTCCTTCGCTTCAATATTGATTTATGAAGACTAGTTGTGATAGTAACTATTCAGAACATTTTTTGTGAATGTTCTCAACGAAAAACAGATGGTAACTATAGAGGAAAAATCCGTAGCAACTATTGTAATTTTAATCATTTTTATTTTTCTTAATTTCCTAATTAAAAACTAAATTTTTTGCCTAACGGTACAGCTGGAGAGAGTGTTTGACGACCATTCCAATGAGTATAGAACGATTTTTATAGCTCCAAGAACTCTCGAGTTATGCCCTCATGTCAAATTTCTGAAAATCTCCAAAGTTCGGCACAAAAGCTGCGATAACTCGAGAACCAATAAAGCTATCGACCCCGCGATGGTCTCATTCGATTCAGCGTCCAAAAATCTATATAATTTGATACCACGTACACATTTTTCTGAAAAACCTTGGAAAATATGAATTTTCTCCCCCTCAAAACCCCCCAAAAATACCCTTAAAATTGAGCTAGCAAGTTGGTTCAAGAATTGGGCCGTCGTAGGACCGAGATTGATTTTTGGTGAAAATTTCAAGAATTTAGCTATTATGGTTTGGCCGGAAAAGTGTTGACGGCGTACGGCGTACGGCGTACGGCGGACAGACAGAATTTTTTTTATTGGATATTCGGATTCTACATGCCTTGAAACGTAAAACATCAAATTTTGAGGAGGGGTTATAAAATTTTTTTTCTTGGGCGATTACAATGGTTTATTATTGAATAATAAACCAAAATCATAATGTCTAATTTTTCTTCTCTAGGTGGTCGTATTACTTCTTTCTGCAGGTTGAGGGGGAGAATAACGAGACGACTTCTCCTCCATTTTTTTACTTTTTATTACGCCGAGTACTTTCGCCCGTTCGGGCTTCTTCAGGGCATTATAGGACCAATGGTACCTATGGCCCTCCATGGAGAAGAGGTCGTCTCGTTATTCTCCCCCTCAAGCTGCAGAAATAATGTCTAATGATTTAAATATCTATCTTAACAGCCAGAAACACCCGACGATGCGAGGCCAACGGTAGCACGAGTTGCATCTGAAGAATTGTTCAGCAGATGCGACGTTCCTCACGTGTCGGCTATAGTTAAAAGTCGTAAGGCCAGATCAGGCCAACCGCTAGTCCGCCCGAAATTCAGTTGGGACAAACGCCACGTAAAGTTGAGCTCCGATAAGAGTGACAGAAATTGGTTGATACAAAGTTTATACAGAGCATTCAAAAAATTGGGAGGCGGCAGCAGCAAGGAATTAGTAAATAAATCGTGAAGGAATATTGGTTTGATTGACCGAATGATGCGCAAGAACTACATTTTTTGCACCAACGAATTCATGAGTTGATAAACAGTTTGCTTGAACTTCAAATTAAACTTGATTAAGTTTAAATTGAAATTAACTAAGTTTGAAGTCAACTTTGAGACCGGACTATCCAAGAGCCCATTTCAGCTTCGAGTCCAGACATGCTAATCAGTGATCTATTATGTTTACAATTATATATTTACAACCGTATTTCATGCCGAAGAACTCCATAGAATATTTTCTCATGGTCATCAGCATTTTTCTTTATTTCAGCAGCTGAAATCAATTCGTTCACAGTCAAATCCCGTTTTATTACCTGTTCGTATTTGTGCGAGGAAAATCAACCCCCATGTGCCAGCGTGCGTGGTCATTCATTCGTTACATTCTCGAACGCTACGGAGGAGTTGATTTGATATACGGGATGAATCGCGTACCGGAGAAGGTGTACGCTTCGGTGCTTAAATCAGAACAGTTCTTCTCTCAGTTTATACCTGTCGCTTCGCTCAAAATCGTGACCAAACCCTAGTTAGCGCGAAGGGAGCCCAACACCGGCTCGCACTTTGACGTGTTTGGACGTGTTTGCCTCGTCACAACGTTGGCCCCGTGATGCATCTAATTGAATGGAAGGCGTTGGCGTTGGTTGTAGTCGTGACGCCATATTTATCGTCTGAGGGGAGCGAGCTTTTGTAGATTATTTCGAGCGAAATGCAAAATCTCTCTGCGTTACCATGACTGGTGCGCTTTTGTTTCTTCTCATACATTTAATTCGATGCGATCTCTCTAATGTTACTCATATATGTGAATGCGACTCAGCTGGTGTGGTTCGATCATTTTCATCGATTCCAATAACGAGCAATGGCACGCGCGTTTTAACCATATTTGATTCTTAGCGTTCACGAGAACTCATTCTTTTCTCTGGCACCCCTCCTGTCCGATTTTTGACACGGGGTTGAAGAAGTTCACATATTATACTATCTCCCTATCCAGTTAGTGGAGGAGCTTTAATTATTTTTGAGTTCCGAATCCTCGTCTTCCTTGCTTCGATCCGTTTTCCATCCAAACACAATATCCGTGTTCACACACTGTGTAATTTGATAATCCAAAACTCTGGTCCGTTTCACACGTTCCCGCTTTTGTATCCAATTTTCATAATGTTCACTTCGTCGACCTTTTTCTTCCCATAGCAGTCCTTTCAACACTAATAAAAAATGAGACCTGTTCTCTCTTCGCAAGCTTAATGGACGAACAAGCTTAAATGAGACTTGTGAAATTAGCTGCCACGTCATAACGCCTAATCAGAGTTTTCCCGAAAGCCCTCTCCGAAAAGAATGCTAGATTATAGTGCACGATTATTCTCATCATACTAAGATCATGTCTGTCAAAATCACCGGGCACTTTTTTCGAAATAATATTTATACTATTCGTGTTTCCATTGTTAACGAGGCCTGTTAGTGAAACAATTATATATAAATGAACAATTATCAAACATTTTTTTACAATTTGTTCCTCGCTTTTTCTCGAGATTTCCTAACAGCAACGGGTACCTGCTTGCAGTCAGCGACCGTCTCGCCACCTCAAAACTGCCCATGCGGTTGTGTGCTGGGGAATAATTAAAACCGAAAAAAACCCTCGCGTGTAAAGCGAGCTAGAAAAGGCTACTAGGGTGTTGTTGATAACTAAAGTAATGAATTAGGCTCATTATAGCCGAGCAGTGAACACCTAACATTGCGAGTGCAATGGGTAACTTAGTTATCTCTGATCTCAGATGGCGGTGCGTAACACTTTCTTCGCACGCTGCTGTTGTCATTGGTGATGTCCTCCGGTTGGCTGGTGTTCAGTTCCTAATCTCACGGAATCAGTTTCGCCGATTGTTAGGCCGTTGTACCTCCATTCGACACTCGGCCAACCGGGATTCGTCATTGTCGTTAGGCTATTAGCCGATCGTTTGTGATTCGAAGTTGCGATGCTGACGTAGCTTGGAAAAGAACGGTTCATTGCTGTTTAAACTTGAGTGAAGTTAAAAATACTAGTAATTTTTACGTCAAATCAATAGGTAGCTAAATTTGAAAAATATTTTTGGGCAGTTTATCGTTGTGATTCCTTACTTTCTTATGTGTGTGTGTGTGTGTGTGTGTGTGTGTGTGTGTGTTTTTTTTTTTAAATAGTTTGGTTTGAGACAGGGAAGTAAAAATATGAGAAATTTCGATGGCAATAGGCAATAACGATGAGCTATTATACGAATAGGTGTATGAAACCGGGAGTGTAAAAAATTCCCGTAAATCGATCCCGTAAATCCCGTAAATACTGTCTTATATCACAGAAACCATTCCAGGTCGTACGAAGTGATTGCCATTTTTTCGCGCCTACAATCCGGTAAGCCTTAAAATATTTGCACCATAGCATTCCCAGAAGAGAAAATATACGCACGGAGTGGGTAATTTTCGAATAGTTTTATCGCTGTCGTAACGCGAGAAAAAGATTTTTATTTTTCACACCTGCTCTACTGATCACGCAAGACACGCGTTTTATGCTCAATGAATCGTCTCTGCTTCGCCTGTTGGAGATAAAACAGGCGTATATAATCCTTGTTAAAATAAAGTCGAAAAGGTCACGAGACTTGAAGGTAATACTTTCTTGTTACTCGAGGATAGGAATAAAAAAGTAAGACTTTTATGAATTGAAGTCGATATGCTATAGAGGACACAATTGCGAGCTTTCCTACGATGGTCTTTTAACGATATTTGGGTTATTTCGATTGGATTCTATAAGTAATGAACTATCGTAGCGTACTTGCATACGGAGCTAAAACGTATTTAGACCCAAAGGCATTACATATTTCAAAAGAATAGTTATATATTATCCATATCATTGAGTTGAGACATTACTATTACTTATTGAAAAGTTAGCAGTCTGAATTAATTAAGGAATCAGGAGATGTTATGTTTCCGTTTGCAACGCGTTTGTTGAGTAAAAAGTGCATTAAACTATATTTTATCAAATTTACTGATCTTGTAAGTACTGACGAACTATGTATTATAGTTATTTGTGTATATACTATGCACGCATAACGTGTTTTTCGATCTAGCAGTTTTCGATCGCCATTTTACATGAATAAATGTCACCGATATAACCACGGTGCAATTCTGGGAACCTGTCTTTTTCTAGGTCTATCGTAGCGGTGATCTGGAATTTAAATAAGTAAATCAAGATTGAAGGCAAAATCGAAAATTTCTCAAGTCTTGTAAGAAAATAGACACAATAAACGCCTCTTCAACTAGCGAGCTAGCATGAACAAGCGTTTAAATCACGGATTAAGAGGTGACAGTCGCAGTTAGATTGGGCCGTCCAGTTTTGATAGGAATGCAAGATCGCATCCTGCACCGTTGCCTCTCAATAGCACGGGCGATACAAATAACTCTCCCGGTTAAATAGGATAGGAATCGTTCTCAATCGGCGGTTCGCGATAATATCTCGCCAAGTGATTTTTCAAGGAGCAATCGTATCGAATCGTATTAAATCGTGCACAATACCAGCAACTCGCCAAGATAGGAGAAAACGAGATGACATTTCGCGGTGAAAACCGACAGAAACTGTTATTTTCGAAGGATGTCACGCGATGATGTTGACAAATAAAATTGAAAGCCCGCCGTCCTGTTGAATGGCCAGTAGTCGAAGGAGGGCGCTTGATTTGAAGAGATGCAACGAACAAGAACCTGGCATTGGGACAGAGGAGCAGTTTGTCTGTCCGCATTTTATCTGCAGGTTAAGATCGGAGGCCACTTTGTAGCTAAGCGCGCCCTGTGACAGGCTCTCGTAATTTAACCATTAGCATCCGAGGGGAACAGACGCGCCGTCCGCGACGTTGGAAGCTCGATTATTTGGATCGATCTGTCCTCTCGGAACATACTAGTTCTTCAAGTTCTACAATTCCATCATCCTTTCATAGACATGCGCATTGACAATATGTGTGGCCGCGTCAATAAATTCGCCTTTTACCTGCACGAATGCGCCAGTAAAGTAGAAAAACGAGCAAAAAAAAATGTCTACTAAAAATGACACGGAAGTACGGAATGTGGCTCCATCAATATGGTTCATAAATAAACCATTGACACACTCTAATGGTTGTTGATTATATACATACCGATTATCGCGAAACTAGTTTCACTTGTGGCATCAGACAAGTGAATCGAATTTGGATCTGTAATCCTGTGAATATTTCTTCAGTAGCCTTTACTGCCATCGATCTTGAATTCAATTAATTTAATCGTCAGATTTTCTTCTAAGGGAAAATAATATTTCTTCAGGCACCTCAAGAAAATTGCTCTCTCTTTAGAAAACTTCACTGATAGCGTGTGAAACTCAACGCTGGATTCCATCGCGTCCCAATCTCGGCTTCGATTTGATGACAGGTCGCGGAGACCGTTTCCAGATTCGATGTCGTCGGGAAGGGTCAGATCGTGCCCTCTGTTGAACCCCTTCAGAGATTCAGAGTACGGTAATCATAGCACGTCTTCTTCACAGAGATGTTTTTACTTCTTTTGCGCCACCCCGAAAAAATTGCTGTTCAAAATATACTATAGCAAGTTATTTTTATGCAGGTTCCAATTTTCTAAACAGTCGTGACGTGATGAGCGCATACGAGGAGGTTATTGATCTCAAGTATCCAATAATTGGGGGCGATTGGTTTTACATTACTATTTCTGTAGCATAAAATCCCTGGGCAAAAATGTAAAACTGATGGCGTTAAAGTTAGAAAGGCTTATACACCAACTCAATTTTTTCGATGAAATCCACCATAAGCAAACCAGTCTCGCAGCGCTGTTATTTTGAAAGATGAATAATTCATCTTCATATTCGTTCATCTTCATATATCAATAATTATTATTGATGTATGAACCAAGAAGAAGAATAAATAAGGAATTAATTGCTCCTCGAGAATTGGAGGAAATTAGTAACTACATCACCAGAACCAAATTTAGTATTATAACGGGAATTAATGCCATCTTTGCCGTTACAGGATAATGTAACCTTATGTAATCTTAATATCATCTTCCATTATACGTAGGTACCCGGTTTAATGCATTTCGATCGATTCAATATAAAAATCTAGAGCTAAACGCAATATTTCCCGATTCAATGTTTTCCGGATGAGCTCGTTCGGGACGAAGTTAAACCAAACGTCGATTTACGAGCACCACCGTAGCCATACAACTGGCCGATGATGATATTTTCCACATGCAAATGAGCTCCTAATCGTCAATAGTAATAGCCGTGGTTCATCGTGAGAGCTACTAATGGTCGCATGAACAGTAAGCAGACCCAGTGGAATATCTTATAATCGTTACACATGGATGCAAATTACGCTATTATGGTTTTTGCATTATTCAAAAGAGGATGAACAAATGGAGGAAATATTGAGCGCATAGTAGAAACTATTGATTAGCGTGGCCTTGCGAAAATGACGATTTGTCATGGTTAACGTGATATGTACGTATCGCTGATTGTAAAATGCTTGGTCTTCGTGTGCGTTTATTGTAGTAGAGGGGTTGTGAGGGGGAGAAAAACTAGGCGACTTATTCTCCAGATTTTTAATGGCTGGCCGAGCACTTTCGCCCATTCGGGCATCTTCAGGGCTGTGGACCTCATGGTTCCACGTCGCCCTGAAGATGCCCGAATCGAAAGTGCTCGGCAAACGATTAAAAATCGGCGCAGGTTGGAGAAGGATTACACTTGTTGGAGCTCATTCGGTTAGATATCAATGTAGGAATCGCATTCAAATAATTTATTGATGATTGATGCTTGATGTGTAGGATTATTTTTATTTTACTTTTAGTAGTTTTTACTGGATTTTATTTAACACTTCCTATTTCAGTCACCTCTAGAATGAATTTACCTTTTGACCCCGGCTCCAGGACTAAAGTAATCACGAACGCCGTGTCATTATGATTATAGAAATCCCCCCAGGCTCAATTCTGTTTAAAGATCAATACGAATTTTTCGTTCCATGATTTTTGATTTTCTAATCAAGAGAAAAATAAAATAGTGGATATAACATTGTTGGCGTCAATGCATATAATTTGCCCCTACTTTATCTGAGAGGCTTCTGAATACGTAACTAGCGACCGAAGAACGTGCCCGAGTTGATTGATAGCTTCTGCTTCCGACGTTGGCCACGCCTTCGTTTACAGCCATTGGTCCCCACTGCGACGCAAGCCTCTCACTTCGACATGCGCACTACATTTTTTCTATCTCGCTAAAGGCGTCTTCTAAACGAGGCGGTGCCTGTGAGAATATTCATAAACAATGAACGGTTTTTCGATAAAATACTATTTTCACTTGCGATTCACCAAATTTACCGCGAATAATGTGGTTATTGCAGCATGGCTGAGCATTTTTGTCCCATCTGGCATCCTCAAGATGATATCCAACCAATAGGTCCGAGGGTCGTGAGGGAAAACGCAGAAAACCAGGCAACTCATTCTCCGATTCTATATTGGCTGGCCGAGCACTTTCGCCCATTCGGGCATCATGGTGTCCACAGCCCATGGGGCTCCATGGCTCAAAGTCACCCTGAATATGCCCGAATGGGTGAAAGTGCTCGGCCAGCCAATAAAGAATCGGATAATGAGTCGCGTGGCTTTTCTCCCCCTCACAACCCCCGGGCATCAAGAAGTGCGACGACAAGGAAGAGAACAACCCAATAAAGTTTCGTAGCGTTTTTTAGTTTCTTGGTTGAGTCGTCGCATCTCTCATCGTACTGGGTTGGTGAGGGGGAGAAGAACTCGTACTGGGTTTTTTAGTTGTTTACTATTCATTGTAATAAGTTGATGCTTCATTCAGCCCCCTTCCATTTTGTATTCTTCAGTAGGAGCCTTATGGTGAATTATTTGAGAGGATCATGATGGATGACTTTAACCTGTCGAGCAAATTGAACAAGTTTTAACCTATTACAGAAATCTGGGCTTCCTTATTAAATTTATAAACGAGAGACAATAATCCGACTTGGTTGAATATTTTCCAACTTGGTCAGGGCTTCGATTTGGGGAAACAGTTCAATCGTTACCAGGTGATGTTGAAACAGGACCTTTTTAATTTCGACATGGTTATGCTATCAATTTGAATTTATGGTGGACCATCTAGCGTAATTGATAGCATAATCACGTCGAAATTAACTTAAAAATATGGTCCACCATAAATTCAATTTCACGATAGTTGCTTCCTCTCTGAGACGATGACTAGTAAGGATAGGCCTACGTCAGAATATTTAATTTTGATACTGGCAAATTTTTCAAGCACTTCGTAAACGATTGTATGGTGAATACCACTTCTCGACCCTGTATTGTCATGATGAGGAGCAGCAGGGACTTTCAGTTACCTACTTGCTATCGACGAGCACGTAACACGGCAACAGGAAAGCTGCACGACTTCTCCGGACTTGGGAACATTCGTAATCTTTCGACTCGCACCCTCAATAACCGCTCAGTCGGAAAAAGAGCCAGCAGCCGGCGGCACCCGAGAACAGAAAGAGAGGTCAGAGCTTGAAGTTCGGTATCCAACGTTCAACTACCGTCCGGACAATCATAGCAAACCTTATTTCGAATGTGAGAAACCGCCGCCCAACCTCGACGGACGAGGAGGTGCTGGCTGGTCCTATTGAGCCGTCTGATGCTGGCTCCAGATACTCTCCTGACTCGAATGAAGGTTTTCCGTCGAATGGTTCGAAAAGGGAAAAGAGCAACCGATACGTGTTAAACTGCGGGTAACGAGGCGATGCTAATCCCTCGGCTCGATCCCGACTGCTGAGCGCCTCGGGCATCTCTCCCACGGTAGACGTTCGGTGGCCATCCGTAGCTGTACACGAACGAAGTCTCCTTGAAGTTCACAGACTTTAAAGCCGCCTTCAATTGTTCATTTAAGACGATGAAACCTCTATTAATTGACGCCCTTCCAATTATTGCTTCAATTTCATTGGATGCTTGCAAAAAAAAAAAAATCCCAATAAAATTAAAGTAGGTCATGGTCTAAGTCATGCTAGAAGGAGCCTAGAAAATGAGGAGGGGGTCTACAGGTAACTTTTTTATACCGTCATAGGGGTTGTAGAACTATAATAAGCTTCGCTTGGTTAAAAAATCAGCTTAAAAATCTGGAGAATAAGTCGCCTGGTTTTCCTCCTCCTCACAACCCCTCTTCTACAACTATAATAAGGTTTCTCAGCCTTTGCAAACGCTCTGAGGATGCTAGAAAGAGCGACATTGCTCTGCCGGTAACTAATAAGAAATCGGATTGTCACCTAGTAAATCAGCCTGTTAACAAATATAAGCGTCCGTAACTAATTTTACTTCTTAACTATTACCAGCAGTTACATTCGCAGTCACGTTAGAACTCTCGGCCATTATTTGTAGCGATAACTTATCATTTAAAGAATGTTGCCGGTTGAGTATTCACCTTCCCGATTTTTCACTTGGCCACTCGTTCACCAAAAAAAGTAAAAGCGTACGCGTGTTTTACCGAGTCAGCAAAGATAGGCTTAAATGCGCAGGGTCCATTGAAAGCCTCCGTTTTCTATTTACTTAGGCACTTATTCCTATCGGCCATGGTATTGACGTGTGGCCGGTTCCCAAGTGGTTGGAGATTGGTGGGATGGACTACGTGCTACACTTGCTGAGGACGTTCCAATCTCACTCTATTCGGGTATCGCGAGCAAAGTGAAGTTCCATTAGCTTGTGACCATGTACGTACTTTCCGAGTTGAGGCCGATCAGACTCGGCTGACGATAACCTGGCACACGCTTCGAATCTCATCTAGCACGTCCAAAAAAGGAGGATGTTCCTGCGTCTGTAACAAAGAGACTTGAGTATTCCACGGGCATCACCCGGGAATAGACGATGTAGCAACCGGATGCCAGCAGATTGTATTTGACACTGAAGAGGATTCGGCAGAAAAAGTTCGAGCTGGCACTTGAGATAAGGTAGTCCATCCGTTTTTTGAGTATTTCTGAGTGGGATGAAAACTGTTCCGTGCTTCAAAGATTTCGTGCTTGATTTTGTTTGATAACACTCAGGTAAGTCGGTTTCATTCGGTTTTACTTGGAGTACTCTTCTCTTCCGTTTCCAACTAACGGTTGCTTTACAGAACGAAGAAATGCGTGTCTATTTATCGGCAACAAAAAAATAGAAATAAGGGTTTACGATTCTCATACAGAGAAAGGTCATCGAACGAATCTCCCGACGAAACCGTTGAATTCTCGAGGAATAATTCTTTCAGTCTTTGAGAAAAACAAGTTTACTGACTTATAGTCTGGGCAACACTGGTCTGTCAGTGCTACATGGAGCGCCCCGCTGGCCCACCCTGCTTTAGCACGGTAACTAGATATCTCGAGCGTATTTAGACGCGTTTGTACGTACGCCCACACTGTTTGTGTTCGGGATTTGCATAGGACGAGGACGTGAACGTCTTGTAAGCTTTTCATTGGAAACAGGTGTCTTCGGTCAGGTTGGAATTGTGTTCCAAGTGGACTGGATCGAATTACGACTCTTAGCATTTCTAGATCTGAGATAGCGACTATTTAACTGAATGAAGCTGCAACGAATGAGGTTAACGTCAGAGTGGCCGGTGAAGCTAGATCGTAATGGTCCTCTCAAATTGACCACTAAGAGAAATTTGCGGATACAGAAAACTCAGCACTTTCTTTTTATAGTCGGCAGAAAGGTAAGCAAGTATTTAATCGAGAAATGTACTTGAGTAATGCTGAAAATGAACTCGTTCCCGTTAAAACGGTCATTATTGGGTGGCGTCCATTATCAAGCGGTGTCCAGAGAGTAATAAGCAACGTTTCTTTTAACAAGTTCTCCCTCTTGTGACAAGAATTTAATTTGGTGGAGAATTTGAATAGTGTTTCCAAAGTTCTGCCTTGTACTATCAATAACTGGAGCAATACAGGCTCAAAACTTGTCATTAATCAGATTGTCGCCCAAAAATAAATTGCGTTGCAGAATTACGTTGAACGACTTGTCGTAGGTATTAACCGATATTTCCGAAGTCCTATTCTGTTATCGGAGAAATGTCGCAGGTCACCAAGAACAATAACGGGTCGAGAAGCTAGGACATTAAGCGATGGGACGATTCCCTGAATGCGAAGAGAGTATAGATAACCGCGGAGTCGTCCCCGCAGGTACTATTTGTAAAGCTCAAAAGCGGCGGATTTTCAGCGATGCATGCGCGACAGAGGCTGAGAGCAGAACCGTCGAATGAATAGCTAGGTGGTTGTGTGGTCTCTCCTTTTGTATGCTAAGTGGACGGTCGGGGTTGTCACTCAAAGCGGCCCAACGGTGTCACGCAGTAACTCAGACGAAGAGTAGTCCCTCCCTTCTAAGATCAGCGCGCCATCCTTCGGAAATCCGCCTTTTCAAGCAGTTGAGTGCCAAAGGATATTCCATGGCCGTTGCTGCTGCTGCTGGCAAGTCCATTCAATGACAACAGAGTCGCCCCGGGGACCAGCAGCTCGAGAGCGAGAGGTTATCTTTTTGCAAGGAAGGTACAAATCAGTCTAAGAGCACGAGACTTCTTCCCCACTACACGTCTCCGCTTTAACTCATGTGTCTAACGTTTCCCATTGCAGTACTGAAATGCTGTCCGCATACTCCTTTCGATACTCACCTCTTTCTGTTTGTATTGGTCACGTACACGCCAACGTCGCTCTTGCTGGCAATGTTTCCTGAAGAAAATCATTGTGCAACAGAATCGTTCTAACCTTTGATCCTTGAGGATAACTAATCCCTTAAACTGTTCGTAAGAGCAATCGGCCCTAGGACTTCATTTGCTATAGAGAATGGAGCTTCAGCATTTTTACTCTTATGTTTACGTACTAGTAAATGACATCGAATGTCGAACTCCGAACGGAAATTGATCCCTGTACACAGAAATGAGAAATGCTTTGAGTCTGTACTTGGGTTTGTTGGTTAATCGGACAGAACCCTATATCTCGCTCAGTTTAAACTCAACTGAAATCGAAATTTAACGGCACTACTTTAGACAAAGTTTGTCAAAATCGGACAATAATTATTCTTCTAACGAAAAGAAAAAAACAACGCACCCTTTTTGTGAATAACACGAGATAAAGGCGCGTGACCCCAATGATATAAATTAGTCGTAATCTAACTGTCTTAAAAAATATTAAAAAAAAAAAACATTTCAAGACCACGTGCACACAAATATCTTATATTGATTTAAGCGGCCTATGAAAATAAAAATGCTCACACCGCACACGCTCATATCGTTCCCCTGAACTGTCTTAACTATTCACCATCATTAACTGTTAATAACTATTCTACTAACTTCTGTAATTATGAGGGAAAAATTCCTATTTAAATTTCTACATACGATTACGTTTCCGGCTATAGACGGCTGTGAAGAAACATTCTTAATAAGGTAGACAATTACCAACAAGCAAATACTATCCTAATTTTATGCCGGAATTGCGTGTTTGCTCATTCTAATGATTTCCACGATCTTCCAAGGTCAAAATTACCAACAGAAACGTCTTCGTGACATCAGGGTAATTCGTTCTCCGCAGCTCCATATTTTATAACGTTTTCATTTATTCGAGAGAAATCACTAAGCCCCTTTAAATTCTATTCTGAGCTGTGCTCCGAAGAGTCAGCGTCGTTTCTAAAAGGGCAAATGAAGCGCAGGTTGTGTTGCAAACAGTTAAACGTCTACGGGTCACAGGGTGATGTTTGAACGTGTTTCGTCGTCTCAACGCTGTCTTTCGTCCTTCAAATAACAGGCGTGTCTTCGACAAACTCAGGTCATCACGCGAAGACGCTTTCAAAACATGAACGTGTTACAGCAGAAAGTAAACTGTCCAACTTAACGACTCTACCGTTTCTATAACGGTAGACTATACTAAACTTAGTTTGTCCATTGTTTTATCAACATCTTCCAATTCTGAAAATTATTTCATAAAAAAAAAAGAAAAAAGTAATTAGAATGACTGGCATTTTCTGCCGTTTATAAAGGTGATGGAATTGCACATCTACTATGTTAACATACTTAACTCTATTTTAATAACTCATCACTTCCTCCCCTATTCAATATTCACTTCTTTCCACTGCAACTCTTCCAATTTGCTTAAACTCCTTACCCCTTCCCGACCACTTATACATTCTGCTCCAATCCCACTTCACTCCGGCGCCATTCTTATTTTTCTCCTAATTTCTAATTTTGCAATTGAATTACCATGAAAAATCCTTTCGCTCACTAATTCAAATCCGACCACTCCCGTCGTGAAACAAGATTGATATTCGTGGATTGTGAGGGGGAGAGAAACCAGGCGACTCATTCTCACATTTTTTATTTTCTGGCCTAGTGCTGATATTGTTCTTAACTTCTTGTAAAACTAGCTGATGCTCGATTGACTAATGGAGACGATTTGTCATTAAGCAACGCACAGGAGACTAATTGAATGCAGTCGATGCGGTGCACTCTCTGAAGGCCCGTCAGAAACGTCCGCTTAGTGGACGCTCTAGGGTCGTGCGATTGCACTAGAGAACTGGAGATACACAGTCGTTGGTGTCGGTAAGTATGGGAGCCTTCCTTGTTAAAAGTTGTCGGTAGAGTCTCGTATCTGTTGCCATGTCGCCTGGCTAAGCGTTGCGTTCGGTCCACAAATCATGAGATAGTCTTGCTCACATTACGTACTGCTTTGCGTACCTGTACCACACAACGACTGTTTAGATCCGGATGGAAAACAAGCGTTAATGGGTACATGTGTCGCACACCATCTTTCCTTGAGATAGATAGGAACGGAAAGGGCTTTGCCCTTAAGGGGCGTTTCGTTGCCGAGCCGCATAGAAAATAGTCGACTGAAATGCAGACAAGGCACGCACGCACCTTTGGGACGTTCGGACGAAGCGAAAACCGTTTTTAGTTCGAAGAACTGATTCGATCAAGGTCAGAGTAGCTCTGGTTTGTTTTTGAATATAATAGCTTCAATTTATAGCTGAATAACGTCATGATAAGACGACGTATTTGCTAATGGTATGGGCTTTCAGTTATACTCACGCTGTATTCGAGGAGGTTGATGTATTATTTAGTAGTATAATATATCTACGTATTTTTCACATATACTGGCACAAATCGGATAAATCTTGGTTTAACCAACGAGGAGTAGTCTTCAATTGCTGGCAATATCTATCACATTAAAGTCATATTATATTTGAGCGGTGAAGCGTACAGATAATGTTTCTCTTCCCTCTTCCTAACCTTAGTGACCCGATTCAACAAATGACGACCTGGTCCGATTACCACACATTCTCGTTTTGAATCGAATAAAATTATATCCGGGCTTACTGATTTCAAGGTCCTAACAAGTTTACGTAGTGAAGCAATATAAGCTCGGTTAAGGTTGGAAGCTCGTCCGATTATTCACCAGTCACAAGGTCGTATTCATTTGTCCGTATAAATTTTACTCTGTCCCTCCTGCACTAAGTCATCCTTGGACCCCCACGCTTACGGTCCCTGATGTAGACATCATTTCTGTCATAACTTGGTCGAGTCAACTACTCCAGAGCTCGAGAGCCACTGCCTGAAATCTGCTCCTGAGAGGACACGATCAAGAAGGTGGCCTATCGTTGGACGAGGACCAATGTTTTGTTGACTGTTCAAAGTGACAAAGCGTGGCAACGAGCAAAAGAGAGATAACCATCTCAGAGTCTTAGCCCTCTTGACAAATCTTCCGTTCAAGCTTCGGCCGCTGGCCGCTTGTCCACGTTCATTTCTCAAATCCGCTCCTTTTTTGTATTATATCGTATTCGAAGCGCACGGTGCTCGTAGCGACGAGTTTCCAAGGCGTCTCCAAGAGACTCAAAACGTGGAATACGAAGTTCGAGGCGATTAATAATCGAGAATACTCTTTCGTGGGGGTTCTCTTGAGCTATAAGCCACCCGCGCACACCTGCCACGCATGCCCGTACTGCCGGCCTCTGACCTCCCGCTTTGCCCAGGACCTCTTGACCCTTCCATCGGCAGGAGATGTTCTGCATCGAAAAGGAATAAAAGTCGAAAACGAAAAGAGCAGATGAGAGAGAAAAAACACGTACGCGTCGATGAAACGGGTAACTGAAATCCAACCTCTATCGGATATGATCTCGTAAGATATTACGAAAGAACGTTCCTCCGATCGTACCCACTAGATACAATATCGAAACGGGTAATTTCATTAGCCGATGCCGAACTTATGCTAATATCCTTCTTCTCTGCCGATAGTTTCTAACGACAAACGCTGCAACTGAATGAGTTTACTATTACTATTCCTCAAGCCGTTGCTTAATATATTAGGGTATTAGAAAATTTGTTCAGCGGCTAAAATTCTAAACAATTATCAATTAGATAATTTGGCGCGGTTTTTTTATCTCGAGGTGCACGCGTGGACCTGGAAATGTCCTCTGACGAATAGCTCAGTTAGCTGAATCTTACGCCTATAAAGGGACAGTTGATAGGAAAAATTTATTTACGGTTCACAACTTCTTGGATCGATCATGATGAAACCCATCAATTAACCACTGGAGTCCCGTGTGGAGTAGAAATTGCACGGCACATGAAGTGGCGTTGACCATACTGGCGTTAGTTATAATAATCTTATTAGCCGCAGAATGGTAAGAACTCATAAACTGAAACCACTGAGAATAATTGCACTGATCGATAATTCAATCATCTTAGTCGAAGCATTGCGCTATGCTATCCCTGCTGCAGTATAGCAAAGTTCGACATGGAGTTGTTACGTTTTGAACTGGGACACACCGATCGTTAAAATGGAGATCAGAATTTGCACTCACCGTATAGTATTATAAATAAAGGTATCAGAAACACTGAGCCAATGCAAGTGCAGATGTGGTGCGTCGTAAAATTGCTCACTCAGACGCGTTAGAAACGCCTGGAATCTGACGGGCAAGAAATAAAACTAAACGAATGTGACGTGGTTCGGATGCCTTTCGTCCCTACAAGTCGTTCGCGCTTCAAAGACCCTTAGCCAGCCGATATATTGTTCACATTGAGGTTGATTAGAGCGGCAAATGAGCGAATATACTCGTCGGCATTCGCTTTTCAACTTGCTCTTGTGAATGTCACATAATTACTATTGGATAATAAATCAAAACCCTGGTAGACAAAAACATACGATCAAGAAGGTGTGACCTATTTTTCTCCCTCTCTCTCATTTGCACCTGCAACACCATTAGATGAATACACCGCCCGTGCCTTTTACTATCCGCTTCAATGTGAACTAGCAGTGAATATCTAGCTGCTCAGGAAGTGTGCAAGGCGATTAATTTAGAGCTCCGGTTGATTCGTCCTTCACTTATCTTCACTACCAAAGCATCTCTTTTCACATTTTAATTACCTAACGTAATTTTCAAATAATTAACTCGGTGAGCAAATAGCTCCAGCGCAACTGGCCATGATTCTTCTACTGGTGTTAATTGCTTCGCTCTGCTTCGATTCAGTGATAATGATTGAAAAATCTGATAGCGCGTGAGTGCTG